>CM056993.1:376657134-377857134 GCA_029891345.1 Dryococelus australis
AAGAATAGGTCTCTATGAGATAATACCTCATTCAATTCAAGCCTTCATGAAATTATAGAATTATGCGAGATGTTAAGACATCCAGTACGTCGTTAACGTGCTGATTTAAGGAGTAATTTTTAATGATGCAAATTATCATTCATAGTGGGTTGTAAAAGTATATTCACATCATATCCAGCGAACTTAAGGCCAAAGAAATACACACAAGACAATTACAAAAAAAAAAAAAAAAAGCATCAATAACCTATACGAAACTAGCTAGATTGTTCAAAAATAACTGGGGCTGGGTAGTTCAACAGAGCTAAACCGGGAAATATTCGCGAAACAAAAGCTTTATGCAGACATTTTAAGGGAATCTTGTTATACACGATACTCGGAACAGTCACGGTCGAAAACTTCAAGATAAGGCACGATCTCTGTGAAGTAGGTCACAGAAACGGCTACTAACCCCAAGACATCCATCGCCAGCGAAGGCACGATTGTCAAATTTGGAAGGTGGGGTTACTAAGCGAATGCCCCATATCACGATCGAATTCACAGGAACTCTCCGGCAGCTCGAGTAGCTCTGAAGACAGACATTGTCTTTGATATCACATTCACAAACGCTGTTTCGTGAATGTAGAAAAAGGGATCATTTATACAAGAAATAAAAAAGTAAAAATCGGGACTTCTGAATGTAAAAACAATTGATTATTTTTTTATAAGTTAGGACTACAATGATAATTGATTAAAAATGCTGCCAATAAAAGAACTATTAAGTTTGCACTTTGAGGTTGTAGTACATGACAGCTCGAGTGCAAAACATGTTCTTGGTTTCTAAGTCCCTTCTGAAAACAGAGCTTTGAGTGCCGCAGATCTCTGTGGTGTAGAAGGTTGGCAAATTAGCTTAGGGTAGGATATTTCCTGGTCATAATTTCTTACGTCATAGATCTGCGTGTCTCGGTTATAGTGATAAGTGGTTTAATAAACATCATTGCTTTTTATTAACCTTATAAAAAAGAAGTAAAATTAGCGACAGTTTATAATGTTTTAATTTCATGCAAACTTTGTTTACAAGTAAGAACAATATGTATTCAATTTGAACATATGCTTTGTAATTTATCGGGACCATTGGAATGTTCTTGTCTTCTTATAACTGATGACATCATGTCTATGAGATAACGTAAACAGTCTCAAAAGATAACGATATCTTGCATACGTGAGTCTTGCCCTCAATGAATGGTGTTTGCTACACGGAAAAGTCAGACCATAAAAATGGTTTCCTCTGAAACGTCCCATCTATAAGACACCATCATTTAAAACGTTAAACCAGTAATCATAGATGGAGAGAACTTTTAAAGTTATTATTTATTTATTTAAAATGAGGAAGGGAGCTGCAGACCAGGTCAGTGAGGATTCTTTGTCTTAATCACATGCCGATGCCTCTGCCTTACCCTCCGTGTCTTTTTTCGCTTCCATTATCCCTCCACATTTGCTGTAAAAACAGCGGCACATTACAGACTAGTTTCTTAATCAGTGTATGTATTGACGCATAACAGTCCCTGCTGTCAGACTGCCCCCCGCACCTAGGTATCATGGGCGACGCTAGGCGAGTCGCGTCTAATCTACTTGATTTGGTCCAGGGCGTAGGTGCCCGTCCGGTTAACTAACGATGAACTAACGGAAGCAGAGCAGTTTTGTGTTACTGTGAGTACATCTGCAGTTACTCTGGTGGTATCACTTATCTTACATAAGAGATTATTTCAGAAAGTTCAAACTGTCTACAACTTAGTTGGGGCAAGCCTTTCAATACCCCAGATGCTGTGCAGGGGGGAAGATTTTATGCATCTGTTGCTAGATATTTTTGCCTCTCTTATAAGTTTCATTTTGGTGGGATTAAAATACTTATTACATAAATAGTATACTGTAACTGCACTCATAGTGTTTCTTTCTTCTCCTGGCAACTGACAGGCAGTAATAAGAACATGGATAATGTTATCTGTGAGAGGGGTTGGCAAATTCAGGAAGGGAGTGGAAAAGGAGTTGGTTGGGTGAAGGAGAGGTGAGAGAGCTCGCCACCGGGCGGTAGCCTAATTGCGAGAGTATGTATGTATGATACGTACTGCTTTAGTTAAAGCTGATTCTCTAATTTTAGCGATTATTCTGCATAAAATAAAATTAAGTAACGTCAAAGCTTGTATAAAGCAAGAATACAGCTGCGACCCTCGTACACTTTCTTATGCTGAGAGAGTAGTAGGTGAGAAGTTCAACTAACTGATATTACTTTCCCTGAACTATTGTAGGTACAAGAATACAGCTGCGACCCTCGTACACTTTCTCATGCTGAGAGAGTAGAAGGTGAGAAGTTCAAAGTAAGTTTGTCCAAAAAGTGTTCTGAGCATGTTTATAGACATATACATGAATGCTGTTTATTAGCAGTGTAACAGAAAAACCTTTCCACGTTTATTCAAGCATTACAATGCAGTTTTGGCGGAAACCTACGAAATATATCTACCTACGTGTTAAAGAGTGTTAAATGTCTTAATATTCGCATTAAATAAATGTTTTGCATTAAAGTGAGCACTTCTTGATGCCTCTTGCATTTAATACATGGGTGTACGACCCAAATTTCAATAAAGATTACGTATTAAGTATAAACTCAATTTTCATTTTCAATTATGCACGAACTGAAGTTAAATAAAAGTGGTTGCGTGTGCCATGTGTGTGTTATAGCGCCATTACGAAAAGTGTTAAGAGCTCACTTTGGCGTGAACAGCCTATAGTACTGTTACATCTAAGCTGGACAGTTCAACTCGGCGTATTGTGTCATGATGTGGTTTCTCACCCAACTGCCTTCAATGGCGATTCGTGTTAGTAATGTTAAGTAACCAAGTTAAAACACATTCCTGTTTATTAGTATAACACCCCCCCCCCCCCCGGCCCCTCTGCCTTCCTCGACAAATTTTCCTGTATAAAGCTAACATGTCGTTTTTTAACACAGTACGTATATACTAAAACACACGACCATCGATTTATCTGACACTCAAAAGAAATTTGCAGCCCGCAACACAAATACTGTAGATAAATTCCAAAGTTTAATCCAGTCTGCAGAACAACTCTTACAGGAGAACTCTGATTTAATTGACCAATCTAATACTACATCCACATGCATTACACATACCAGAACGGTGGGCAACACGCGTCAGATTACCTTACACCAGTTCTTATTAACACAGACACCACAGAAAATTTTATGAAAATTCACCTCTAGTGTCACCTCTAGAGGACACATTACAAACAGACTACATGGCGAACGCTCCACTGGTGAATACCACTGTACAACAACCAATGCAAATACCCACATTCTCAGGGGATGATATAAAAAAAATAGGTAGATTTCATTGAACAATATAACCATGCAGCCAAAAATAATAACTGAACTGACGAGGATAGATGTAAAAAGTTAAAGCACTATGTAAAAGGGTCAGCTAAGCATACCTTAGATAATTACACACAAACACACATGGGCGAGATAACATGGCAAGGTGTTGTGAACAAACTAAAGACCACATTATCTACACCAGCAATTGAAGAGTACTTAAAGAAACTTTTGTTTACAACAATATATAACTTGGGACCATAACAATATAGGTTTATATCGGTTCAATTGAACTTTCGCATACATTTCGTCTGTAAATTATATTTCATTTAAAATGAATAGCAATGAAAACAGAGAGAAAATAGACGTGTTGGTGATGCCTAGTGAAGAATAGCTCACACGAATGTGGCGCGTTGTCACTTCGGTGCATTTTTCTAAAGCTATTCTTTTTGTGTGAGGCGGAGGAATATCCTGGAAGAACTTTAGCAGGATTTCAGAAAATCTGGAAGTAACCACGAATGGACTACACATTCCTGTTTATTAGTATAACACCCCCCCCCCCGGCCCCTCTGCCTTCCTCGACAAATTTTCCTGTATAAAGTGGGGCTGTGAATATAAATCAGTCGCGCCGGCCTAAGAACGGACTTGGCTCCACCTGCCCAAGCGAAAGAGAGAGACAGAACGACTTGCAAAGCACCGACCACAGGCTACTGGCAGGCGAGCAGACCAGTGGCGTTTATTACATAGATGCAAGGTAAGCAATGCTTACCCTATACATAGAGGGAAATGTTTGTCCCTTTATAGTTTTCGAGTTAACTTTTTATTTAAACACGTTTAAATATAAGTTTCCCATTTTCGATTCGAGTAACAGAGTTTTCGTAACTCCCATAATGCACACGCATAGTGCTGCTATCTAGTGTTTTTTTCCACAAACGGGAGCGACTAGTTAAGAATCGAACTCGCAAGCAACAACACGCCACACGCTCGACCGCGTTCCTTCGGCAGGGTAAGCAGTCGTCCTGTTTGCGTCCTCCAGTCCTACATTTTTCCTTGGAAATTGGGTGAAAGTATTCGGGAAAACGGGAGTTTTCTTATAATTTGTAATATGCACTCTAAATGATATTCAGTTTAATTATTATTACATTTATTACGTTTCAGTTTTTATAACTAATTGTAGGTATTATAAAACGGCAAATACAAGTAGTGGGGAAGGGAGGAGGGGAGGCTGGGGGGGGGAAACCCTTCCCAAGTGTCCGGCAAGGGGCGACAAAGGGGGAGGGTAAGTGGTGGTAAATCTCATACCTTGATTAAGACAATTTTTAAAAACTTATAGCTGCATTTTGATCAGTTTAACCAAATACTTTTCATTTATCTGTAAGGATTCTTCTCTCATTTCTTCACATTCTATTACCCTGCAAGTAGGCAGTAATATTCAACTGACATCATGTTTCAAGTATTCAAGTGTGTGACATTGACAAAGGCAACAGTACCTCACCTACCCTTATTCCTGAAAGTTTGCGTGCTTCCTGCTCCGCCAGCAAGAAATGTTGTGAGTCAGTATTCCAGGACCCGTACTGGAGTGAAGTCGTTGTACGAATTGAATAGTGATTCTTATTCCTCGGCTCGCAATGAGACATACAGATTAATTTAAGAGTGCAGCAAGAAGGTGCTAGAATATTACATCATTCTTCCAGGTTGTGGAGATATAAATAGTAAGCACGCCAATTATCTTAATAATATTATAAGTGCGAAAGATTGTATATATGTTTGTTTATTGGTTTGTTAGGCCTAATCAATAACGTCATAACGGATCGACGGACTTGGATGAAATTTGGTACAGGGGTAAATTAAATTCTTTATTAGCTCATAGGGTACTTTTCATCCTGGAATTGTAAAATATGCCACCAACCATTTCAGTAGGCGCTGGTTGGTGGTCTGTTTTTATTCCGGGATGACAGTACCCTATGTGCTAATCCAAAATATTAGAGTAATAAAGAAGAACAATTAAATTCTTTATTAGCGCATAGGGTACTTTTCATCCTGGAATTGTAAAATATGCCGCCAACCATTTCAGTAGGCGCTGGTTGGTGGTCTGTTTTTATTCCGGGATGACAGTACCCTATGTGCTAATCCAGAATATTAGAGTAATAAGAAGAACAATTAAGATATCGTACTCTGTCATTATAATTAAGGTTTGAATTTTTCACGCGGATGGAGCTAGTATGTTTATATATTATCATATTTTATTAACAGAACTAGAAAATGCAAATGTGTCAGTGAATTATGAAAGTATAAATTTTTAGTTGCTTGCTCTAAACATTACGAAAAAATAATTTAAATAAATATTATGGCAATAGACTATGGTAACTATGTTTTATGTGCTTATATTTGCTATGGCTATCTTAATGAAAATTCACATCCAGTGAAAAAGTAGAGCTAACAGTACTCGATTATGTTTTCTGTGCAGTAATTTGCTGAGGGGGTAGACTAGTACTTTCAATGCTATACACCGCCATGCGCATTACAGTTTGCATCAGCTTTCATAAATGTGTGCAGTTTTCAGACTTAGCTATCAGTAGTCTTGTCGTGTTAACAAGCTTGCTTATTAATGTCGACACCATTAATTTAACGAACTAAATTAAAAATAATGTAAATTCATTTGTTGGCACCCACGAAGATATTTTCACTTACAACACCGCTTGTATTAAAATGTGCTGTAGCCCTTTTTTTGTAGTTAACACAGTTATAAGTACGAAATAAAACATACGTCTTAATTGAGGTACAGTATACGTGCCAAGAAACATAATCCACGAAGCATTAATTTAAGGACGCCATGTCCATGCTTAAACAAAGCATCATTACCTCCTTTCCATCAGTTTTTCATACCACAGGCAGCCAGTCAGGCGAAATGCTTCAAGCTATGAGACAGTGGTTTTAGTGATAAAAAGTACGAGGCTAAATACAATGCAGATTGCAGTACAGTAGACTGCAGTACATATAGCGTGCGCTGTTGCCAGACTCTCTACCCTATTACGACGACGTTTAGAAGATGGCTTGGTTGAAATTCCGTGTAAATAAAACATTTTAAGAAAATGAAAACCTTGTATTATTGGAAATTTATGAATTTAAATGATTACTCAATTAAATTGGTATGCATCTCTTATAAACCATTTGTCACACACCACACATACATGTGTTTGTATAAATATAATTATATATATATTGACCAGCAGTCGACGAGAAACTAATTCCTACGTACATCCTACATTGACCTAGCGTTGCCCCCCCCTCCCCCCATGAAGTTGGCACAGGTCGACGCCCGTGAGGGTAAACAAAGTTGGAAGTTGCGTTTGTTAGTAGAAATTGAAAATGGAACCACAGCCCAGCACTAGGCAATGTAATCTAAAACACTGAAAACATGTGGGGCTATTATGTTGCCTACCCTGGAAAAAAAATAACTCACTACATTCCACTGGGGCGGACGAATGTGAAGGCACCCCCTTCCTACCTGACGTATCACCGTCGTCTAACTGGCACACTTCTCCCGTGGTGAAGTCGCCCGACATTGGCAGAGCTCCCGTGTCCTGAATTACAGCGGCGCTACTATAGTATGCCTTTTAAAATATATCCAGGCGGGAAGAGTGAAATGTTTAATTAATAAGTGATGCTCAGCTATTAAGAGTGGGATGGACCCCCGCGTCCAAGGTCAAGAAGCGAGGGAGCGATACGGGCGACACTAACACCCACTTCTAGAGCCTCATCGCTCCTACGCGCAAGGCATGCAGTGTTTCCGACGTCACCTTGTACTGTGTAAATGAGATCTGTAACATAGGGGTTTTATTACTCGCGATGAAAAACCATATATTAAATTACGCCCGTATCTTTGTACGTTTCTCTTGAAGCTTAAAGAAACTGCATAGGTAAGTTTAAAGAATGCGATAGTTGACCATATTCACGGTTTTTTTTCTCCAGGATATACTTAATATGACTAAAGTAAAAAAAAAATAGATAAAAGTTTTTTGTCTTTTCTGACATAAGTCGCACTGAAAAAAATATTTTGTGGCGGGCCACAAAAATATTTTGTTGGTATTCTCCCTGCCAAATTTTTTGTGGTGCACACGAAATTACTTAGATGTCACCCCTAAACTTGTATGGCCACTAAAAACTTATTTTGCGGGAGCTACAAAATCTTTTGTGTACAACTCAAAAAATTTGGCAGGGTCAATATCAACAAAATATTCTTTGTGGCCACCACAAAATATTTTTTTTTTCAGTGCGTATTTGCAGAACATTTATTTACCGAAATACGCACATTCGAGCAAACAACTATTTTACAAAAAAAAAAAAAAACCGCCGGGGTTTATTCCAGTGTTAATAGTGGACATCCCATAGCTGAAGAAACGAACTATTGCGTCGGAACTCATGAACGAACAGTTATTGCAGGAAGCAATAAGCAAGCGAGTCATCACAGACGAAGAGGTCGAGGGCAAGTGGTAGTGTGTGTGTGGGTGTGTGGACACGGCCGAGGTGTCGATTGTCCGGTGCGCGCACCGCCACGGGGTTCGGAATCCTGCCGCTCGAAGCCACGCCACCCAGCGTGTTTGCGTTGTTTGCGCGGACTCGCACGTTGGGCTATCCAGTAGCAAGGCCGGACCCACACGTGCGAGATCCTCAAACAACATGGCGCCCGGGGACGTTCCTCCTGCGGTATAAAAATTACGTGCTGGTTATCTAGGCGAGAACATTGTCGCCCGGGCGGCTTGCTAGTAACGTCCGAGCGCCTCGGAGGGAAACAGTATCGTCATGCTGTTCGAGGTAATATCCCTTTACTTCTGACAATACTTTATTATTACTACCTATTTATTTACTCAGTAAAATATTGTCTGTAATATTGGTGTCTGCGCGTATACGCGTATTTGCAAATTAACGTCTTTCAAATCCTTTCTCGCATCAGTATTACCTAGTTATTACATAATTGATATTTAATTAAGTATATCTATTAAGCTCGGAATAGTTTGCATAAAAGGCAAAAATAATAATAATGGGATTTTGCTGTGTTGGGGACACGGCCATTTATTTTGCGTGAATACGTCTTCGTTGACGAGCTCGGACGCCTTGATGTATTTTTTACGTTCCCGGCACCGCTTCACTTGATCACATGGGGTTTTATGGGTACCACTGGATTGCTTTTGAGATACTCTTTCCAGCCGTATAGATTTCTGTATTTAGACTTGGCTTTTTGACGAGTATAGGCCGACATTGTGATATGTTTTTTTAATTTTTTTGCATTAAGCGCATACAATTTCACCATAACCACGACGCACAAATGTTTTTATACACGAAATCGATTGATCTTGACGAGAGTTGTCGATTGAATCCTACACGAGTGTCGAAATGTCTCCTAGTCGAAAGTTATACTACGCGGAAGAAAATTATGAGACGTGGCGAAACGAACTCAAAATTGCGACGTCCCCCCCCCCCCTCCCGGGGTCAGCCACCCCCAAAACATCCGCGTCGTACGTGATGATTTGCAGTTCTCACTCAACATAACATATTCTTTGATACTTTGGCATTCGAGTGGCGTAATTGAGTTTTAAATGTAGACGATAGATTTGGAGCTGCAATGCCAAACTCTATCCCCTGATTTTCTTATCATGGGATTTTCTAGATTGGCTCCCACTATGTTTGCAAATTTAAAGACGTATTCACGTCAAAACACATTAAATAAGGGATGATTTGTGGCAGTACATAGGGAAAGAGACATTTTTTGGAAATGTATGTTTAGGACAATAGGTTTTGGAGTAGTAAACGTTGAACAAAGGGACATTATGGAAGTGGAGGTCTAGAGAAACACAGGAGTCATATAATCAAAGAGTTAATTTAGGTTCTTTAGTAAGGGATACATTCTACAATTGCCATTTTGTATAAAGCTGCATGAGAAGACTCACTTGGGAACTGCAGGCAACTGCCATTCTGAATTCTAACAGGAAAAAAACGACGTTTCGGTAGTCAAATGATGCAGATTTATCGACAAAAGAACGTCAGAAATCCAATGGACAAAAAACTGCATTATGAAAAAATAAATAAATAAGAGACGTTTTGGAATTGGCTGCCTCACATATCAGTGAATAAATGCTCTGGGAAAACGATTTCTTCCTGGAAAAATAAAAAAAAAAGCTATTTTCTTTAACCACTAAGTTTTTCTTTTATCCTATGAAATATATTCAAAGAAAGATGTTAGCGAGCGAACTTCGTTAAAAGCAGCAATTTTGTGGACTTTCCTCTGCAGTTTCCTTAAGGGGAAGAAAAAAGGATCACATGGCATCTGTAGTTCACATCGCACATCACACGTTATAAAGGCTGTACACGATAAATTGAGCACTTTTGAAATCAACCTTAGAAATAAGTTACTGCTCCTACCTACATTCATTTTAACGGGCGCACTCAGTGACATGTGCCCAGTAAAGTTGGTAACGATGGAGGGGAAGCAATTCCATGTCTTAACGTAGCATCAAAAGTGTTCGGTAACCATTTGTCATAACATAAATTATTTCGTTTGCTTTATGTTTTTTTTTAATGCAGCAAAGTGTAAAAACAAGCACATGTGTAAACAATTAACTTTTCAAATAATTTACAGTTTCACTTGACCGATGCATTAATAAGGTGGCGAGGTCCATTGCAATATTAATTTTACACAGGCGGAAGAATACACAACGTGTATACAAGTAGATGTTAAGCATAATTTTCAAAAGTGCTCAGTTTACCGCGAACAGCCTATCAAAATCTCTACTGTTACAGATCTAATTTGCGAGAAATTCAGTTTCATTGGAACATAAGTTGAAATCTTGAGAGGCCGGACCCATCGAAATGATTCATTGCTATCAGACGTGACCTTTAAGATGTTAAAAAAATTCTGCCAGGCATTCCCCATTAACTGCAGCAAGCTCAACACCGTGGTTTATTGCACCCCGGCTCATAGAGGCGGCGGCGGCTCACACGCTCTAATCTCGAGTAAGCCCAAGCCACAGATGTCTGTGAATTAAGTTTCTTCAAACAATCCGATATTGGTTTATCAAGTGAGTCATGCAACAAAACTGAACCAACAAACTTGGAAATAGAGCGATATCCGTGATTTAGGCAGCTGTCACGCGGCACACAGAACTGTTTCGCTTCGAGCCAGTGTTTCAAGGTCTACTGATTTCGCAGTAGATCTCCTGTTTTTACTACAATATACTGATCTACTGCTGAAATAAAAAAAAAAAAAGGCAAATCTACTGTTCTTTTACCCTTTCATAGCTAATTTTCAACAAAACCTTTTCAAACACAAAATTACAAGGTCACTTTGGACATATCTACATTCAGATTTTATATTTTAAGGTCCCAGTCCTGCAACATACGACTATATATTCAATCACGTCAGGTTGCGATAAATCGATGCACTCTGTGATACTCGATATAATATCATCAGGGGTAGTGAAATTTCGCGAAACGATTTCAAGACACGTTATTTCTCAAAATACTGTAAGGTCGTTTACCTATCTTGATTGGTTGTATTACTTTTCACGCGTTTTAACTGTCTGTACGTGAATTACGAAGGAGTTGTACTGAAGTTGCCGAATTCTGAGTGGCTCGGTCAAATATGAAAACGCCTTCTCAAACAGACAGCAACCAATGGCAATAGACAAACTGCTGTTGGGTGCTTACAGTATTGGTCTACTGTGTGCTCATATTATTTCGCGAAAAATCACAAGCTCTATCATCTCAGAAGGGAATTTCCTTCCCCCCTAACGTATTTTTGTTCAGTGTTCTGAAGTGTTGTTAATTGCGAAAAGGATTAAAGTTGTTGGGGGCATGGGAGAGGCCATAAGCAATTAGTTGTTCCCAGCTATTTTTTGTAAGTAGGCCTACATACAGTTTTGTTATTTAAATAAGGTATTTTTTTCTGTTTATATAGCTTGAAATAACAAGTGTGTGTCACTAATCAAGACCCGAGAAATTCGCGTGTGCAATGACCTGTAGGCTACAGTTTACAGTTTTATATACTCTTATACATATATCAACTGTTTATTGGTTGATTATTGTTGATTGTTGTGGTAGTAAAAGGCGGTGGTTGGGCGCACAATTTATTGCATGTTTGTTATTGGTTCATTTATCTCCAGGAGGTTTCAAACAAAACGTCGGCCAATTACAAAAGTAACATGAAAGTACAAGTGTGTGAATTCCAACTTGTCTAGAAATGAACCCGCGAAATTCTCGGGTCTCTAAATATTAATTATTTTTTACATATTTTAAATTAACTAGAAAGTTAAAATTTGCAATTTAAATCTACTGCAAGATACTGTTGTTTCTTAATTGCCCAGTCTCCTGCGTTTACAAGTGGTAGGGCGGGGCCACACTTCTTCGAGCATGTTCAGTCTCTGCACTGTTACATTGGCTCTCACCTTGTTCCGATCGCTAACACGTGTTCAAAGTAAACTGGTTATGAAATTACGTCATAACGGCATTCTTCTATGTTGTGGCTCCGATTGCCTGCCGTGACGCAATGAAGAGCTGTTCACGGCTAATTGAGCACTTCTGAATCCAACCTTTGAAAAATGCCACTGCCCCTACCTGAATGTATTTTAGCGGGCATGCTGACTTGTACGCGCACAGTTAAGTTGGTCACTACGGAGAGAAAGTAGTGCCGTGTCTTGACGTTGTGTTAAAAGCGTGAAATAAAAATTCGATGATACTGGAATTATTTAGATTGCTTTCTGTCATCTTCATGCGCATTCACATGCGTATAAAATTAGCAGAATTTGTGAAATATTTACTTTTCTAATAATTTTACAGTTTCACTCGGCTGAAGCACGAATAAATTGATCAGGCCCATGGTAATGTTAAATGTACACACGGTGGAAGAATACACAACGTGCGTACAAGTAGCTCTCAAGCAGGGTTTTCAAAAGTGCTCAGTTTACTACGAACTGCCTTTACAGGACTGCGAAGTCAGGATAAAGATGCGATATAACATCGCGAATTTCGCAAAGTCCTTATAATTAGGTTGTTCACTGTAAAATGAGCACTTTTGAAAGCCCTACTTAATATCTACTTGCAACACGTTGTGTATTATTCCGCCTTATGTAATATTAACACTGTCGTGGGCCTCATTCCTTTATTCATGCGTCGGTCAAGTGAAACTGTGTAATAATTAGAAAAGTAAATATTTAACAAATCTGCTCATTTTTACACTTCCATACATTAAAACATCAGAAAGTGAAATAGATAATTTAAGTTTTCAGAAATGGTTACTTAACACTTTTCATTTGACGTGAAGATACGGAACTACTTCCCATCCGTCGTTACCAACTTTACTGGGCGCATATCACTTAGGATGCCCGTGACTTTTTTCCAAGGTTGCTTTCGAAAGTGCTCACTTTGTCGTGAAAAGCCTTTACTTGCAAGTAATTTATTTACAGCGTGTGTACATTAGCCCTGTAGGCGCACCTGCGTTGCTACAGCATCATCACATCGAGTTCTGTGCGTTTTGCCTGTCTGACTGTAGCGAAGTACTTTGTGAATGTGTTTGCCAACACATACAGGACGAGGTCCTTGTCTCAACTGCTTCCGGAATCTATGTGCTTTAAGTTGGAAAACAGCTGAGAGTCCCCCAACGATGTCAAGAAAGGGATTTCGGTTGGTGACGGTGAAAAGGTTTGAAAATTATTCGTTGCCTTGGTTTTTATATCGAAATATAGCCATTTACATAGTTTCCCCCCAAAATCTTACAATCAAAAACCGTTAAAAGTATAGTTTTCCCACTGATTACATTTAGTATAAAAGGGTATCAAAAATAATTCTGTTTAAAACTTCCCCCAGAATCTACATTTTTGCCAGATTACGTCTCTTTCCAGTTATATGTAGGTTACATATAATTAATTTGCTTTAAACCATGCTTAACTAAAATGGCAGCACCCCCCTTTTTTTAAATGTTGACCAAACAGCAGTTCCTGCTCAAGTGAAAACCCCGTGCTATCTCCCCGAATCGGGGAGAGACACCTGCATTTATGTTTTATTTGAAATCATCTAGAACATTACAAAATGATCTTCACTTCGTCAATATCTGAAGTCCTGGAAGGGGCACCCTGGTAGTGCGTGACTGGTAGGCTGGCGTCACGTGGTCAAGGTGACGTGCGAGGGAGGGGAAGGCAGTCATAGTTTTCGTGGGCGGCAGAGGCCCCGCGGCGCCCATACTTGCGGACCAGCAGGCCCGCCCAGCGGACGTGAGGCGTGGAGCTCGTCAAACACACCTCCATCGCAGCGAAGGTAAGCCGTCCCAAACGGCCAACATTTTCTCAACTTCATATGGCACCGTCGGTTTGACTTTCGTTCGATGTGCAGGGATAGCCGCCACAACTTTAATTTTAAACTGATACATGAATTCATTGAAAACTGTAGGAATTTCGGATAATAACACAAGAGGAGTTTTCCGTTTATGTGTGGAGTCTTTTTAAATAGATTATCCTTACGCACCACTAAGCTACCCAAACAAATAGAGTCAGGTAAACGCCATGGTTAGACGCAGGCGCCCAGTTTGCGGTAGTCACAGGTCTACAAGGCCAAATGCATTTTTGTAAAACTACAAATAAATTAGAACGAATTTCACGAAACCTTTGAATACAACTAATGTTAAATTCTAACAATCAAGTGTTTCAGACTTCAGGTTCGTTGTAAACATTGATTTTACTCGTTTAATGCGTTGTAAACGTATAATGTCTCAGCTGTAGAGTTAGAATAAAATTTTTGGCAAATAGTCCCCAAACAATCTCTTGTAACAAGTAAAGAAATTATTTAATGGGCGCACTTAGTATTCGCTCTCCAATAAGTTATGCCATATCTGAGTTACCCATAGTAGTTCCGTGTCTCCTTCAAAAATAAACACCGCATTTAGGTAGGAAGGCAGGCCATAACGTCAACAACAAGGATATTTGAGACGTAGAAAATGCTCAGACAAGCAGAACGGAGAAGGAATCGGCTAAAGCCTGAATTCAAGGACCCATCGCAGCGCTCGCATGCATGGATTATGCAAAACCGTGGAAAACTAAAGATAGGATGTCTGGGTTGGTAATCTATCTTGTATCCTTCCGAATGCCCGTTATTTGTATTGACAGTACCATCTATTTAGGTAATACTCCCCTGAGAAATCACGTTTAACCACACGTAGTTAAAAGTTTTTATATATTTTTGCGACGTGATGTCGAAGATTGTCTATCGAATACGTTTTCATCTTTCATGTAAATTTAGGTTGGTTATCCGTGTAAAGCGTCCCCTTATTTACCTCTCGCGTGATGACGAGGTGTGCTACCAAGATGAATCAATAACAATGAAGGAATATTTAACATTAAATTGTCCAGATAGTCGGTGCAGAGATTGCAAACTGACGGTATTTGAGCAAAAAAAGGTTTAATTACATTCATACCATCTCCACACAGCCTACGTTATTAGCTTTGGATAGAGAGAATTTCGTGAAATAGAATCTTTTCCATCTCCAAGATTTACCAGAACGACTCGCCTCCATCATTACACATTTTGCTAGGCTAGACACTACATGTTGCCAAAGTCAGCCACTTTAACTAAGCTTGTCACTGGAATTAGTGTAACACACTGCTGGGAGCGGCAAGCTTTTTAAAAATATACCCCTACTACGATAATGGACTGGTATAGCGAGACAAGTGGAACCTTGCATACAAGCATTCATACACCATTGATCTTCGACTAACTGATGGCTGCTGCAGTTTAAATAATGAGCACTTTGTCAAATTTGTTTCAGGAAATGAATAACATAACATGTTTTGCTGGTTTCAAAAACTTTCGCAAATATCTGCATCGTAAGATGAGAACATGTCGATGCAGTCTAATCAGACATAATAACTTATAAATATGTTTCAGTGTGGCCTCGGACGCTTGATTTTGATTATAGTGGAATGTATATACTGTGTTTATTACTCACATGATAATGTTCATATTAACAAGTGGCAGAAGGATATTAACTAACTGAAATAAAAAAGTAAGCAGGGTTTCAAAAAGGGCTCATTTTACAGTGAACAGCCTATACGCATATTTACACATTTCGAGTCAGACTGTTACCATGTTTTCAGTTTTAAAAATCTCTGAGCAAGGAATTATTTTGCATAATCTGGCGTAAACGGTTGATTATAATACAAGACTTTTGGACATTAACTTGTAGTCTGCATTATCCCACTGCCAGTTGTCTGTGACGTAGATTACACTAACTTTATCTAACTTTATTTCTGCCGTTATGTTCACATTTAAATCGATACCGAACGAGGTGGGGCAGTGCCAACAAATTTCAAAGTCAGAGAACCCATATTCGATTCTCGGTTCCTGAAGTTGCTCAGGAACCAGTCAAATGCGTAGGGAGGTTCCCAACTTTTTATACTAAATATTCCCATATTTCCAGCGCGACATGTAGTATTATTTCCATATACTGTATAGGTCAAAAACTTCCATTACAGTTTTGCGTTAGAGTTCGGTCACTTCAACATAAAAATGAAGGGAATTAATATTGCATAATGTTTTTCCCCGAAGTAGTACTGTGCAAGAAAGGAGCCAGAAATATTGCTAAAAATAGTACTACATGTGTGGTGTATTGTGTTCTACGACGTGGCTCACGGTCGCTGCTGGAGTGTAGCAGGCTGGACTATTTCCCCTTTTTACAAGCGGGTGTAGCCAGGCGACTGCTAGTCGTGCGTTTCGGAGAAATTTGGCTTTCTATAGACGTGTCGCTATGAGCAACGAGCAACTCCTGCCACGACAGCTGCACTACTGAAACATGCCGCTCATCCTCACTGGATCAAGCTCCTCAGCGCGAGGTAGTACAAGATCCTGGGGGGGGGGGGGGTCGTGGCTCATCTCCACCCAGTTGTCTTTCATTTGATTACTATGGGAAAAGAGAAGTTACCTCCCCCCCCCCGCACCAATACAGTTGCATTCATGAGGCAAGCTCGAATTGTCTAAGACTTGCCAAGTCACCCCGGCAAGCGCTGGTTCGAATTAGCTCCCCCACCCCCCCTTTCCGCCCCTGCCAGCACAGAGGTCGAAGGAGGAGGTAGCAGTGAGCCTGCTACCTGGTAATGTCCCTTTTGTTACGGAATTTGGAAAAATTTAGGTTAAGTTATGGACTGTACGAGAATTTATTAGATCCGTGGATTAGTCTTTTATTGAATATAAGCGGATTCTAAGCCTGAATAAGCCCGTGAAGTAATGTAAAACGAACAAGTATGCAGACATTCCAACTGCGATCACTAAAATACATTTAAATAAAACAATTTAAATATTAATTTACTGATATTGAAAGCATTCAGTATGTAATCACACAGCTACCGAAATTTAGTACAAAAAATAACAGTGAAATGCGACTTTCTGTTCGTGAAACTCACTGGAATGGGACGTCTTTCTCCACATCATTCTTCATTCTCAATAGCGCAATTATTGTTAAGCAAATACAATTTGAAAATTATGATATCTATGTAGAGAATAATGATATGTATAAAGCATAACGGCACGTTTTACTTAAGCCTCTATTCTGGAAATAGATAAATAATGGAAGTATTTGATTGTGCACTTGCTATTTCAGCCGGTGAAGGTACCCATTGCGAAAAGTCTGCAATTAATCGCTTAGGTTATGAATTTTTTAGAAGAATGCATCTTTATGGGTGATATAGCAGTGGAAGGAAAGTAGTCGCAGGAATGGATGAGTCGAAGAAAGTGTGAGATTATTTAAAGAGATTGGCGTAATGCAGAGTTGGGGTAAAGAAATTGTAAGAATTTATCGCTACGTAATGTGTTATGAAGTATGGAATATTGATTTGACTGAAATGTGATGAGGGCGAAGAGATATTTCTAGAAGTGCACGAAAAACTGCTAAACACACTGCACAATTCCTTTTAACCTCAACATTAAATCCTGACAGAAGTTTCTTTATTTTAGATACAATGGATTAATATTCTGTGTTTATTTCACAATTCTCTGCTTCCATCACTGGTTGTCTTTTCACTTGCTGTCAACGTTTCAAGCAACATATCTTCTAATGTACATTTGGAATGATTCCTCTTTCTAGAAAGTTTTCCAGTTACCTCTAGGGTAAACATCAGTTTGCTCTTCATCCTGGGCAATCTCCTCGTCGGCACTTATTTCTTCAGAACTGCTACTCTTCTCTTTGTTACTTACTAGAGACTGCACGAAATCGGATTTCTGAAAGAAAACATACTGCTTTATACTAAAAGTTTTGCTGCCAGATTTTGCTTTCTATGTTTTATACAGCTCGCAGGTGCAGCAAAGCAGACTAGGACAATCTTCAATTTTCTTATATACTAATTACATATATAAATAAGAAAAATTAGTATTTTACTGTGTTCCTTATCAGTTACATTGTGTCTAACAGTGAAGGTATACCACACAGTTTTTTTCCCCCCTTTTACAGATTGTCTGAATTGAAACTAATTTGTATGCTCTACATGAGCAAATGTTGTGACTTACGAAGTCGCATTGGATTATATATCGTTAGATACGCACAAGTAACTAGGTGCAACTGCACAAAATAAATACTGTATCATAATAAACTTTACATAAAGCTGGATCACGGTAAGTAGGTAGGCGGGACTGTGAGGTCATTACATATGGATGGATCACGTTAGCTGGATTATTTCAACATACTCGTCTTTCTCTCACTGACGCCATTGACATCAGCGCAGCACGAGACGGGAAATTCAATTAGTCACAAAGTCACAGTTCACACAACACAACATATTTACACATGTGCAACACAAGTTTCCAACATTCCGCCGACCTTTAAATAACGATTTCAACTTCACTGTGAGGGGAGGGCACAGAACTTCACAACATGCCTAGTGAAGATTCCTTGTTGGGTGCGAACTTTCAACACATGCACCACCCATCGGCACCAGGACATATTAGTACGACTTGCCCTAAACACCATCGCAAGAGGGGCACATCTGTGTCTTTGATAATCACAAGCCTCCCTTCTAAGGTTGTCTTTCTTCTTCGTCCATTTACCTTTAGGTTGGAGCTTATGCAGATAACCGAGGCGCCATCGCTTACAGATGTATTGCAGAACCCACTATACCAGAGACCATCTCGTTAATCTATTCATGGGAGTCTGGGTCATGTATTCAGCCAAGAGGATCTGTGGAGGGCTCATGGCAAAGAAATGGCTCGGAGTTAGGGTTTCCAGGTCATTGGGATCACGTGACAAAGTGCACAATGGTCACGAAATCAAAGTGGCCTTAATCTGGATTTGGGCGATGCACAGCTCCTCATAGGTAAATAACTGATGGGCAATGGCCTTTGCAAGAAAGGATTTACTATAGCTAATTCCTACATCCCACAGTCCTAAATGAAGCGCAGATGGAAGGTTGAAAAGTCAATAAATCTTTTGGTCTGCAGGCCTGTTGGCATAGAACTTTACTGTGTCAGACTGAGTTATAAATTCATGAAGCTCTGAAAGATGGTGGCTAGCTTCCACAAAATTAGTACCACAGTCGCTATATATGTGTACACAAGTTCTTCAACGAGAAACAAAACTTCGAAAAAGGATTGATGGAGGCTTCAGCGGAGAGGTCTGATACAAGTTCTGCACTGTCTTTGTAGTAACAAACAGGCAGATGCGGGTTTACAGTACTCGAGGTTTTATTATTCTAGCCATAGTAATTGGCAGGGTACCTCCATGATCAACACCATTGTGTAAGAGTGGCTTGACCTCGCACATTCTGCTATCAGGGATGCTAGCAATGGCAGAGGCAACATTTTAGTTCGAACTCGGAAATGTATCATACACTTACGAAGTTGAGAATGAACAAAGTTTCGAGCACCAATAAACCAGAACTCTCTTGAGATCGATAACTTAAGAGTTGGAAATCTAGGTTGCAAGAATTTGCGGTGAAAATTATATATAACTAGCTCAGCAAAGCGGCAGTTTATTTTGAAAGGAATGGGACGTTTCTCATAAAAGTATAACCAGATTGGTGCAACCGACCTCCTACTATGAGCAAACCATTTGCACTAACAAAGGGATGCTTTTCAATTGTGGGAGAATACATCTGGTCATTTGTTAGGATGGCAAATTATTTGGCAAAGAACGATTGTTAAGTTATTTGACCAACTCGATCAAAGCCTTGGAAAACTCTGCCGGAATTAGGGGTCCTGTAGACTTTTGGACCAAGCGATAGTTCTGTCTCAATCGTAGATGGTAGGCTGTGATTCGCTGCACCCATTTTTAAGCTCGAATACTTGTGCAGTAGTTTGCGAAAGGGACAATGATCAACAACAGCTTGGGGGACAACAACTCACTGTTCTTCTCCAGAAAAATGTTTGACAGCAGGGGAATGGGGGCCCCTGTCACAATCTATTGCAGCCACTGGGTACCTAACCACCACAGAGAGTGGTCATTCAGCACAAGGGGATACAAATCTCGCGAGGCAGTCAGCTGGGTTATGGTCAGAAGGTACATGATTCCAGACAGCGATTGAGATGAAATGTCGGATCTGAGTCACGCAATTGACGACGAAGGTTTTCCAATAGTTAGGCGAGGAGCTAATCTAATTCAGAACCACCACTGAGTCCATCCAGATAGAATTTGAAAAAGGATAAACTATTATGGAGGATTTGAAGTCCCTTATGCAGCACTCGCACTAGAAGCAGGGCACGATACAATTCAAGAAGTGGCAAGAAAACATTCTTGATGGGAGCAACTTTGATTTTACCCAGGAGAAGCTAAACTGTGATCCATCCATCGGGATAAAGAACACAAATATATATCACTGAAGCATAACTTCGCTCAGAACAATCAGAAAATCCATGCAATTAAAAGAGCGAGAGCCTCTTGACAACCAGGTACAAATAATAAATTTTGAAGCTACTGCATTCTATAATTAAATTTTTTAGACATTACATATTTTCTTTAAATCCTGAAATGAATTCCCTGAACAGCTATCCTCATACCTTTACTATAGATGTTTTGTTGCCGTACGATGTCAATCTACAGTCCCAAATCGCTGGTAACATTTATATTTCTGTTATGAAGGGCTCGGTGTCAAAAATTGAATCTGCAGCCAAGCTCTTCAAACACCAGCTAAGTGCTAGACCAGGGGTGGAGCCACCTGCTCGTGTAGAGTTTGTCATTGCTCTCAATGCATTGTATTCTAGCTGCACTGCAGCGACCACTTGGGACTAGTAGCGAAAGCCGGCGACCGTCTATCTCAGTCGCTTCGCTGCCGCAGCAGCACTCATTAACGGGAACATGTTCATAGAGAACTATGATTCTTCGAAATACGACTAGCAGTCTCGCAACTTCACCTGTTCGTGGAAAAAAGTGCTAATGACTATGTTGCTGCATATGCGTCCCTGCAGTGAGTAAGGCCTAATTCACACACGCCAAATACACCGAAGAAGTCAAGCAATTTGCACATAAGCAGGTTTGCCATTTTGCTATTATGAATTTCAGTCAGAAGCCACATTTAGGACCATGTTGATCTGTTCTTGGTTAAATACCATGTCAGAACAACCCAGACACAGCAGACAAATTACTTATCCTGCGAAAGTGTTATACAGATTTTCTTAAAATTAATTGAAATTTTTAGTGTTTTTGTTTTATATCTCCGAAATACTTCTAATTAATGCAGCTTACCAAGGTTATTAAAAATATGTAGAAAATGGAACGCGTTACTTATCTTATGAATTGAAAAATTTTATGGAAGCCGCGTTTGGCGTACCAGCGAGACCATTCGCCTCCCGCCAAGGTGAACTGGGTTCGACTCCTGGTGGGGTCACTCCCGGATTTTCGCACGTGGGAATCGTGCCAGACTGTGCTGCTGGTCGACGGACTTTTCCGGGGATCTCCCATGCTCCATATCCACCTCGATTTAACCTCATCGGCTCTCGAGACCTCGTTGTTAAAAGCCGCCCACACCGCTTCGCCCAACACATCTTATAATTATTAGTCATTTAACTACATAACTGAGGTAACGATTGCCGTAACTCTCTCGACGAAGTTGGCTGTCTCTGTGGTCTGGAACTTCGGCGTCAGTTACAGTTTCAGGTATGTGAAGAGTATGGATGTGTATCTGGACATGTGTGTGTGTGTGCAGGTGACGGCTTGCCTACTGTGCCTTCTGGGACATGCTCTGGCGCAGGATGTTCCAGCGCACAGTCGCGCCAACAGTTACGGAGGCGAGCAGGCCTACCACACTGTCGAGAGCACGCACTCCGTCAACGTGCGTAACTCGCAGACCCACGTCAGCGGTGGCGGCCGTGCTTCTGCCTCCGAGGCGGCAGCCGCCTCTGTGCCACCGCCAGTCACCGCCTCATCGCCGCCCCCACCTACCACCTCCGCAACACCCTACCGCTGGCCGCTGCCACACCCCCGCCACCCCTGGTACTACCCTTACCACCAGCCCTACCCTCCATACTACTTCTCTCAGCCTGCCAGCCCACACTTTCTTCCCACGTTTCCACCTTACCTCTAGTCTCTGTTCCCACACGTTAACTCCTTGCTCTTCTGTGTAACCGATTACCAGCGACGGTAGCCACATGTTTATACTGCCACTGTATTTATTTAATAAAAATGCTGAACTGGGAATGTTTAGTTTTATTTGTGACATAAATAGAGGCCTATAAACTCGTGTTATTATAAGCCAACATATTATACTCTAAACACATATATGTTAGCACGTCTCAAGTCATTGGACCACACATTTTCGTCAAGCCCTAGGAAACTATGCCAATGAACGAACACTTCATAATTCTATGCCCGATTCATGTACAGGTTCGTCACAGGCGAAATGGTCATGCCATGGCGGCATCCAAGATATGATATCAACTGAAGTATGTGCAGTGCTATGAAATATAGAATGAAGCCCGATAATAACGTGAGTTTTGTAGCTTCCTATTAAAAATAATGACACTTTTTTGTTTACAAGAAAAAAATTCCAAGCAGCATATATTTCAAAATCTTATGTGTAACTAAACGTGCAGTTATCCTCTAGTTATTGGATATGTGTCTTTTTGAGAAGATATTTCGATACTCCAATTAGAATTACAATTTTCGGTACTATATGTCTGTGATTCGCAGGCAGGCACCTAAGACGACTTGCAATTAAGATTTTCCAAGATTGAAAGGGAATCTGAGTCGGATTGCTAGGAACTCATTTCACTAAAATAGGGTGCCATTTTTTTTATATAACTTAAACTCGTTAATATCGGAAAGATTGGAGTAAATACTGGGCATTGGTTTTGTAAACGCCAGTCTGCACTTCCACTATGTCAAACGAAATTAGTAGCAGTGCATTTATGTATTGAAAACAGCAAAGGTTTAACAAATTGTCTAGTCTCGAAGATAACGACAGTATTTATGTATGCTAAATGCGTGAACATGTGAAGGTTATACGAGCACTGGCATGTTTCTCACGAATGTGTAACATCCTTGTTGGCGCCACCAACGACATCACTGGGGACAAATGAAGTGCAGAGTGGGAAGATTGAATTCAAGTGGCCTTGACATCTTGCTCACCTTGAAGTATTCACAATCCAATATTCAAAAACAAATTTGTATTTACTATTCAACACACGCTTTAAAGAATATATACTAAAATTAAAATGTTGAACGCCTGGTCACCATAAGCTACTAAATTGGAAGAGGGCACAACTTCACTACAGGCTGAGTAAGTGTGTCATACAAAGTTTGTATTTCAGCAGCATGCACAACTCCGTCCTTAACCGAAAATACGTTACTAATTCTGTCTAAATGCCAAAGTATTGCAAGCAAGTTCAGATCCTTGACCAGGACTAACTGGCCTTGATTTAAGTTCATGTTTCCTTACTCCATTTTTTCCTTAGCTAAAGTTGGTGTTAATACGCCTGGTGCCATCTCTTCCAGAAGTATTGATGTATCTTCTGCACCAATGACTCTCGCCTAGGCCAATTTGTGGGAACTGATAAGAGACCTTCATCTGGGAGCATCTGGGGAGAGCCAAAGGTAAGAAAGTGATTAAGAGTCAACAGAGACATGTCTTTGGGGTCATCAAAAAGAAGGCACGATGGTCGAGAGCTCAGATAAGCTTCAACGTGGTATATAAGTGTATATTTTACTTTATAGGTGGAGCTGCAAACCTACTGCTTTGTTGAGGAGAAATTTGACATGTTTTAATTCCTGCCTCCTATAAGCCCCAAAAATGGGGAGATGCAAGTGGGTTGAAATGCCATGTGATTATTTCAGTTGCTAGGTTCTCTTCAAAGGCCTTTTTGGTATATAATGCAAGTAAGAAATTATTGATGTTCATTGATCAATAAAATTTACGCCACAGTCGTTATACAGATATGCACAATGCCCTCATCGTGAAACAAAACTTCGGAAGGCAGCAAGGAAAGCCTCCATAGACCAACCTGAGACAAGTTAAAGATGTATTGCTTTGTGACAAAGCACACAAAAATGCACATGCATGAAGGTATTACTTTGGGTTTCCTTGCTCTGGACATTTTGATGGAAAATTAATCCCCAAAGTGAACACCTGTGTGAAGAAATCGATGTGCCTGGGACACTATTTCCGCAGATAGACTGGTTATAACAGGTGTTACACTCTTGGGGCGAGCCCTGAAGTTCTTCACACACATATTGAGTTGATATTGAATCATGTTCCTGACACTACAGAGCCGAAATTATTTTTGGGGGAGGGCTGCGAAACGATTGTCTTTAGAAGCAATATGAGATGCTTTTCATTAGGTTGCAAATCAGAATGCCGGAGATGATCACCTACCCTTCAATCCCTCGCCATCTATAAATGGAGCAAATTATAGAATGGTAGAATAGTACAACCAGTTGTGTATTAAATGAGCAAACGTTATGGCAAATTTCAAATGAGCTTCCTTTAACAAAATTTTAAGGTTCATTACTTCTTATTTTGGTCGTACAGGACCTTTATACCTCCTGGCAGAGTATTCATTCCAAAACGAAGAGACAATACAGTGAGTCTTTCAATCCTTTTAAGTTTCGGATATTTCTCCAACATATCAGAAAATAGAGATGACGTAGTAGTGATTTTAAGGACAGCTGGTGGTTGTTATTCAGTTTTGACATCTTCGGGTTTAGTGTCTAGAATCTGAGACCAACTGTCCTTATGCTGTTGGAGCCAAGGAGGTGTATACCATCAAATAAAATGACCTATAAGGTTTGCAGCATTGAGGCCTAGTGAAGCACAGTATGCTGAATTGTCTGTACTTGGGACATGATGCCACTGCACTAAGGACATAGGGTATTCAACTTTGCTAACTCGATTGGTCACAAAGTTTTTCCACTAATGTGGCGAGGTCCGAATATAAGACAGAACCACTAATGAATCAGTCCATGCATAGACATATCTTAGGAGAATAACAGCATCATAGACATCCATTTGTGTATGCAGGCAATGAGCTAAACGCTCCATAAGTGGAAGTGTCATGCATTTCAATGTGGCAACTTTAGATTTTGCTTGTAACAAGTGAGTGGAAATTGTTCCTGACACTGCCACTAGGCATAGGTACACCATGGCAGAATTTTAATTTCTCGGAATCATCCGAGAATCCATACCGTTCCATGGTTGAATGGTCTTGGGCTGCAACAGTATAATGTAGGATAAGAATAGAAGAACAAAATAACAACTCATCTCTTAAAATTTCCCATTTGACAACAACATCAGCAGGTGCTGGGGAGTCGCTTTCCCAGTCAACCACAAGCACTGCATAAAGTTCAGGGCCGCCCAGAGGCTCCTCGGGGCCCGTGGCAAACAGCAGAGTTTGAGCGCCCACCCTCTAGGTGACCCCTAGGTTTGCCTAGAATAGTGAAGAAATCAACCAGTTAATTTTCAATTTAATAATAAGCCGTAATTTTCAAAGTTACATATTTTGATTGATTATAAAATAAGAAAATAACCACAATCCGCCTAATCAATAACAAATGCATATTTGAATCCGGCCGTATATTGAACCACGGAATGTTTTTAGGGTGTAATTACTAAATGCAAGAGTATTAGGAAAAAAAAACGAATTACAGATAGCACAAAAAAAACTTACCACATTTACGTTTCGCTACTGGTGTCTTTTACAACTTCGCGAATAAATATGACACGCGATCAAAGCACATGATGTGCACTATGATATCTCCTTGTGCCGATCTCAAGTCGCGTTACACTGGCTCTCTCTGGGAGAAAACTCCCCACTAGTGAGTGCTCGTTAGTGGTACTACTTGCCGACGAGGGTTGGTTTATGGTTTTATGTAAGGACTGCACACAGCACAACAGAGATGGGACCCTCTCCCCCCACCAAGTGCTTGCATGCCACTGGGTTTGTCCAGCAAGGCTTGACATAGTTAAGTCAGTCAGCGAACACTAATGCTTTGAATATTTGATCACCAAGGTAGATTAACATAAGAATAGTTATATTTTTTTAATTTACACCTTGGGGGGGGGGGGGGCTCACGATGTGGAGCTCGGGGTAGTGTGTACCCACCTGCCCCCCTCCCTTCTGGGCTCGCCTGGCATAAAGTGCTTGGCCAGTAGCATTAGTAGTGACAGCCAACTTAAGGGATGAAAGAATGGAATATGTGAGACAAAATCCCTCGTTTTGTGAGCACAGGGGGTTGAAGTTGGAAGTCGTAACAGGTGTCTTTACCTGGATTCCAGGGAAAACCCCAAGTCCTATACATAAATAATATCACCAAAGGAATATGCTTAAGAGGAATGCTCTTTCCTCTGAAGACAAGTAACTCATTAATGCAGAGGAGTTACTGGAAAACTTGCACACTGAACACCTGCCTATAAAAGCACTTGTGGAACATGTTACAGTTTGAGAGCAGGCTGTATATCATTAGTGCATGTAAATTTGTCTTCCATATATTTGGCCCTTAACAAGACCTGCGAATCTGCTGGAAATTCTTCCCTTTCATTATTTTCTCCAGCTGGTGCAGTATTCATAGAGCAAGGCATGGATCTGAGTACTGCCGTAGGTGACAGAGTTCGAGAGATATTCCTGCACTGGTTCATGTCTACTCACCTTTCTCAAAATATGATGGAAGTCCCTTTGATCATGCTGGATATTAAGTAGTCTTGCAAGAATGATACTACATTGTGCCTTTACTTCCGGTTGTCCTTAGCGATTGCCTTCTAAGGCATGAAGATAGCTAAAGTTTTAATGGATCGTGAGTTACATAACCCAGGATTACAAGTGATGAAGTGTAGAGTGACATTGTTTCTACCTGTTTACAGACGAGCATGCATCCCAACAACAATTTCTCACTGGGTGAAAGTTTGATGTTTGGCATTCACCTAACTTCCACAAGTGTTCCACTGCATTTTCTAAATATTTGCTAGATGAGATAGATTTTACAAAAAAATGTTCAGACCAATGAGTTTTGAGATGCATATGGGGCATTATTTACCCTACACATCAAGAAGTTCCATCCAAAAATGGATTAAAAGGCAACATGGATACCAGGGGCGCCCTCTACTTTTCTACATGTCAAAAATTGTGGAAACAATTATGTGCACTTGAGCAAGTCGACAGACTCTGGGTATGCATAGATGGGGTTTGTAAACTTCAGGTGGACAGTGTGACTCCACGCCTCTGGTTTTAATTGGGATTGATGGAATAAGGCCCATTAAACATGCAATAACTAGCATTTCAGTTGAGAAGTGTGCCACATCTAGTTCCACATTTAGTGACGCTCGATAAGTACGCTGGAGAAGAATTGTTGCCTTCTATCGGGAAAGGCCCCTATACGGGACATAGCACCTTCAGAAAAGAAACAGGCCTGGCCCGGTTCCAGCAAGACTCCGCAAAGAGAGGAGTAACTTGACTTCAATTTTTTTTTGTGACTGCAATCGAATTGTGCAATATCTCCTTTGCGCTATTTTTTAAGTGACTGATATGAGCGGAATGCTGTAGCGGTATCGGTAATGTACAGCTGTGGCACGACATTTGCTGAGAAGGAGGTGCACAAGCCGGTGCGATCCTACCGCTTTATACACGCGGTATTGCAGCGATACAATTTGTAACATCGGTATAGGCTATTCACGGTAAAGTGATCACTTTTTAAGACCCTGAAATTTTTCCTCTCAGCTAATTTTTATCTTTCCGCCACTTTTTTTAATATAAACACTGCAATGCGATTAATAGAATAGATTTGCAATATAATACATTTATTAAGGGTTAATGCATGTTGGGAGGACCTTAAAAAGTGCCCACTTTATCGTGAACAGCCTATACTAACGCTGCTTGCACAGTTGACTGCGAAACCTCCTGTTTATCACTATGTTATGTACTTGAAGTTATGTTACTACTGGCACTGTCTAAGGTCGAATATAAGATTTCATTTTAAAACACTAGTAAAATTCAATTATTTTCTGATAGTGTAAATTGAATGAAGTTAAATGGATATGTTAAATTAAATATTGATGTTACAAATCCCCAAGAGCTTACTGAAATTATACTTCATCAATTCCTCTAGATTCCTTGTTTTCTGTAATAGACTTGTATTTATAAATTCATTTTTATTGCCCATACTTACCGAGCGAGGTGGTGCAGTGGCAACTCACTGGACTCGCATTCGGGAGGACCCGGGTCCGATTCCCGGTCCGGCAATCCTGATTTCGGTTTTCCGGAATCACTCCTGGCGAATGCTGGGATGGCCGATTCCTTCCCAGTCCTTCCCCAATCCCTCCTCCCCTGCGCAACTTGCACAGCCTCTAATGATCTCGTTGTCGACGAGACGTCAGGCCCAAACTACCTTCCTACCTACGCATTGCTCGTACTTGACAACTGACCGCGGCGCGGCGTCGTGCCGTACCGACTTCGTCAGCCACTTTGGCGCGTGTGCACGAAGCGGGAAAATGCGGTACACTGTGACTGTGTCAGTATCGCTGCCGAGGTCGCGATCCTTTCGCGCGCCAAAGGTCTATAAGGGCGACAATTATACGTGTATCTAATGCCCCATCGCTCCTGCACGCAAGGCTATGAACTGGCGTGCAGTGTTCTTGACGGACTGCACCGATAAGACCCATGGGACTTATCGGTGATCATATGACTTTATTGGTGGGAAATCTAAAGTAAATTTCAGTGGAGGTCCCTATAATAGTTTCGCATGTTTATGACTACAGGCTGCTGTCCACGGTAAGACGACCACTTCTGAAAGCTCTGCATAAGATCTGCTTGTATGCACGTTTTATATTCCTCCGCTTTATGCAAAATTGGCATTGCTATGGGCCTCATCACTTTATTAATTCACCGGTCAAATGAAACTTGGGAATTATTATTAAGGAATACAAATCTGCTCAATTTTACACTTCGATATATATATATATATAAAAAACAGAAAGCGAAAGAAATAATTTGAAGTTATCACACACGACCACCGAAAACTTCTTATTCGACGTTAAGACGTGGAACTACTTTCCATCCATCATTACCAACTTTGCCGGGCGAATATCACTCAGTGCGCCAGTTAAATATACATGCGTGCAGGGGCAGTGACATTTTACTAACGTTCATTTCTAAAGTGTTCACTTTATCGTGAACAGCCTTTAGTGTATTATGAGATACTTAGCGTGAAAAAGCCGTTTATAAGTTTTGCTGGATGCAGTGGCGTGTGGTGAACTGCTGCAATGTAAGCTGGCGTTAGCTGTGTGCTGTACTTTGTTGCTTGCTAGTCTACAATTCTACAACTAAAACGTAGCTCATCATTAGGGGCAGTGATATTCCCAGGAAATATTTCGGGACAATATATAGTATAAATCACTGTAGTGTCGTCTAGCTTTCTGACTGGCCGATTCATGCTCTGGTCCATGTTAACTGTTTACACACGAATCAGTACTGCTCAATGTCGAAGTTACGGAATCCTGAGTGGCTCGGTCAACTGCGGAAATGACACCAGCAGCCAATCGAGTTATAAAGACAGCTGAGGTGTGTACTTAATATTGAAGTCTACTGTGTGCTCAGATCTTTCGCGAAAATTTCACTGGCCCTACTCAACATCAGCTGACGCCACAGGATGTGTGTAATGGGTCCGTTGCTACTCGCTTGTGAGTGGTCGGGTCACATTCAGTTTCCCTAGGCTGCACGGTGGTTTCTGTACCGAGAATGTACAGCAGTGAGCAAGCACCAGCTTACCTTGCAACACTTCACCACACACCACTGGTTGGAGGGCTACAAAAGTGCGAAATTGGAGTTGGTCAATTTTTTTTTTCGCAAACTAGACAACTGTATCGCAAACTATGAAAGTGTGTTTGACAAAAACAAGTTGTCTTTTATACACTAACTTTATCAACACAATCACATATGCAAATTAAACCCTCAGATATAACTTTTTACAATAACAATAAATACACCTTTTAAATGGCAAAATACGTGGCAAATTATCTTTGAATTCCAAGTTTTTCTTCAATACATCGAGAGAGTTACTAGTCATATGTACAATTTTTTTTTTTTTAATTTGACTACAAATTTTAATCAGAGATGAATTTTGCAAACACAGTTTGCAACCTGGGTAATAACCCAGGACATATATCTTTACATTATACATGTAAAGAAATATTCTAATGTTTTCATTGAAATGCATTTGTAATGATGTTTAGTGAAAAAATAATAACCGCTTTTACTAACCCAGTGCTGTTGTTGGTTATTTCCATTAGATGTAAAATGCTATACCTTAAAAAAAGTTTCGTTTGACTTGAATTATTGGTTAAGATGTTTGGACTTTGTTAGAGTTGAACACCTGCTCTAACCTAGCCTAACCTAACCAAACCCTACCTAACCTAACGTATGAATGATGTATCGAGAGTGTTATTAATACCTCGTTTGAAGTGCGTTTTGTTTTCGTACCCCGGGATAACGGGAGCACGCACACCGGAGCAGTGGCGATCGTGGCAGCGATCAGGACAGCGCGCACTGGAGGGGGCATCAGCGATAGCGGTACAGATCTCGGCTGCATTCTATGTCGCAGCTCATACTACGGCCGCTGAAGACAGGTTTGAACTCTCGCATATCTAACAATGTTAGCGGGATTGGCCCCCCTCATTGACTGATTTAGTTCACGCAGTAGCCGCAGAGCGCTGCAAGTAAAGTAGTGTTGCAATTCCCCTCATTGTGCTAGCCGTGTCAAAGAGCACTAATTGGGCAACAGCGCTCTGTGGCTGGGTTCATGAACTTGTTGTGGGCTCTGCCTAGAGGCGAGCTGGAGGAGTTCCCCGGCGACGCGAGGTGCCAGGGCGAGGGCCACTGGTGTTTTAATAACACGGTGGAAGAAGAAACGAGGGCGAGGTTGATTGCCGTATATAAGAGGCCAAGCGCCCCCCCCCCCCTCACCACAGGATCCAGACTGATCCGCCGTCACGCTGCGAGGGCGTCGCGAGGTGTCCAGGGTCGACGTCAGCACGACACCGCTACATCCGACTCCGATGCGAGTGACTTCTCATCGTTAAACAGTGGTATAGGCTGTTCACCGCAAAGTGAGCACTTTTCAAGGCCCTTCTAGATTTTTACTTTTACCTAATTTCTATCTTCCTGCTGATTTTTGATATAAATATTGCAATGTGGCCAATAAACATTGTGTATACATTCCGCAATTCTCAAAAGTTAACGCCTGAGGTTGTAATAAGATACATTTATCAGTGATTAATGCCTTTTGGGAGGGCCTTAGAAAGTGCTCACTTTGCCGTGAATAGCCTATAAGGAAGAACCTGAATTAGGCGCAGGATGGTACTGTCCCGTTAGGCGACGCCATTAGGAGGCTGACTTAATTGCTAGAGATTTGCGAGAGGTAGCATTCTGTAAATCAGTATAATTAGCAACACAGCGAGGAGAGATTAACGGAGATTTGTAGAAGAATTAATTGTTGAATTAATTAATGTATTAGTGCTTGTGCATCAATAAATAGCGCATGGAGTCTTGTAAGTTAATTAGCTCTTTGACTCAACCTCTAGCTACGTTCCCCATAACTATCTTCGTGTCTGGTGTCAGTCCTTGGCAGGGCGCACCAGAACGACTGGTGGAGGCACCGGGGGCATCTATAAGAGCGTCAAATTTTCAAGCTAGTGTCCAGACCTGTCTTCTACGGCCATAGTTTATACCACAGGAATAGACCGAACGCATCTAGTAGAGGAATTATTAACAGAATATGAAAATGCAACCAAGGATTGGCCGATTTCATCCCACACTCCATATTTCTTTCTTGTGTTGCTGTACTAAATATTCCTAACAATCTCCCTTTTTCCTTAAAAATGTCCAGTTTATCAGAGAGTAGGAGAGCAGGATTTTTGGCTCCGAGCCAGGAGAGCAGGACTTAGGACCCACGACCTGGAATGACCTTGAAAACATAAACTCGAGAGAAAATGCATAAAAGTCAGCAAGCATATCGAGTTACTGACTGCTGCAGCCATATTGGATGCAGATAACCTTGACCTTGACCCCGTGACATTGAATTACATTGAAAACAAAAACTAGATAGTAAATTGATAAAAGTCAGTATGCTGGAGGCCAAGCGATTTGTCGCACTTATAATTATAAACATAAAAAGTAATTTTTAAACTTAATTAGCCTATATAATATACATATATTATAATGGTAACTTATACAATATTTTTTAATTAAATCAATTTATTTTCTGTGCCTTTTAAATTTTAACTGTGTCCTGGCAAATTAGGTAAACATGAAATAAAACACTTAATTTTTCTACTAATTTTTAATGCAATTATTTTAGTACAGTCGTTCATGCCTTCGAAATAAATTACAATATTCTTCAATATAGATGCATCTAATTTTATGCAACCTTGTATGTAAGTTACAGTCTTTTATGCATTATTCTATTCACACTCGTGTTGTCGTTGTGCGAAAATGTCGTGACATTTATTACACCGATACACTGTGCAGGACAGGCTATGTAGGTAACTACAATTTGAGGACGTGTACCGAAGTCACAGAGATCTGCTTGCAGCAAACCAGGTACCGAGGTACTGATGAGAAATGCACTTCATCTTTACAGGTCTTTGCATGTCTAAATAAAGTGTCGCTACGGTTGAACTGCTTACTACACCTGTTGCACAAATTCTGCCCACGTTCAAGGTCATCGGACGATGAATGTCGCCAAATTTGGTAATGCTCCCCTCACTCATTGTTGCATTCACAGGATAAACAGCTCTGGAACCAACGCCTGTACCTGCCTTTATGTAAGGACCATTCCTTAACGATCGTCAAAAATCCGTATTTCTCTTTCCAGCACAAGGCACACAAACAATTGAAGATGAAAGTAGATGGTTCAGTAGTTTTGTTTGAAGAGGAAATCATTGAATATGTGATACAGTAATGAAGTGCAGGTCTTGTAATTATACGATAATTTATTTATAAATTCATGAAAAAAATTATTCTGAAAACTGGTCCAATATAGGCAACTTTCCCCTCTGTGTAATTACAGTGTCCTATCCTCAGCGTTACAACTAGTCACTTCTCTGGAGTTACTATTTGTCGATGTCCCACTCTTTTCTTCTTCGAACGAGGCTTCATCCTGTCTAGTATGTAATAAAACCTTCCTGTCGACATTCTTGTACAGTATAATAGAGAAAACAGGATTCATCTTTTCATATTTTCTTATTTTCTCCTAACTGTACACAACACCCGCCTCTTTAACAAAGTGTTCTCGCTTAACAGAAACAGCTGCACAATCTCCTCTGACGACGCCCTGTTGACGACTGGATGGGAAAATGAAGGAAATCGCCGCGTGAATTGTAGCCAGTGCCACTGTGCCGCTTTGCCGCTTACTGCTCGCCGCTCGTATCGTACCCGAGGCCTTAAACCGCCGCCCCTCTGATGTGCGGGGACCTTTATATTGGCCTAGCAGGCCCGGCCACTTTTACTTTAGTTTTTTAAGAGGCATGTAGACACTTTCTTGTCCTTAACCTGATGGTGATTGGAGGTCAGGCCACTAAGTGCCGAACAATTCCGCCTCGAAGTATTCTTTAGTAATTAAATCCAAGTATTTTGCCCTCTAGCATAAAAAATTAATTATCGATATAACGCAACGGTAACAACCCCAAGATTCATTACCGTGCTTGTGGGTGCGCTTCCAGCTGCCACAACATGTTTGCTGTTGTTTGCTGGGCACTCAGCTATGCGACTTGAGGAATATTTTATGTACATACATACATGTATTGTTTTTTGCTGGCGATGATACAGATCTGACTTTTTATAACCATGGACATTTGAATTAGAGACACCTACCTAGTAGCATGCAGCACCCCCCTTTCCCCTTGATGACGGCGATGATGTGGCGTGGCAATGCACAAGGTACCAGAAGTGGTCGGGAGTCATACTGGTCCATGACCCCTGCACAGCCTCCCATAATTCACGGGTATCGGTCAGAGCAGAATTAACGGCACGCATATCTCTCTTTACATCATTCCATGTGTGTTCGATATGACTGAGGTGGGGTGACCTCGGGGCCAGGTAAGCAACATCAAGTTCATGGAGTGTTCATCCAAACCACTCTGTCACAATTCTGGAGCCGGTGGGTAGATGCAAAGCCCTTCTGTAGGTACATTTCTCCTGTAGAGTGCTATCGGCACAGAATAGGTGAACGTGATCTGCCAACAAGTCCCCGGATTGTTCGCCAGTGATAGACAATGGCACGTGTACGAGGGGCCCCATTTCATCCGATAAGCACCCCCCATACGAGGACACTACCAACACTGGCATGAACCATACCCTGCTGATACGAGGGATTCATCGCTCCGTGTGCTTGGCGAAGCACTCGTACCCTGCGATCGGCGTGTACCAACGTGTACTTTGACTCATCCGTCCAGGTGACATTTTCCTATGCGGCGAGAGTCCAATGGTTAGAGCTAGTGATTTTTCGCGAAAAACTATAAGTACAGGATAGACTTCAATACTATAAGCACCCAATATCAGTTTCTCTATCGTCATTGGTTGCTATCTGCTTGAGAAGGCGTTTTCATATCTGACCATGCTACTCAGAATTCGGCAACATCGGCACAGCTTCTATGTAAATCGCGCGCAGACAGTTAACATGTGACAAAAAGTAATTCAGCCTATCAAGATAGGTAGACTACCTTACTGTGTTTTGAAATATAACTTGCCTTGAAATATTTTCGCGAAATTTCACTACCCCTACCAATGGTGGTTTCACCTTACCCACATTAATCGCTGAGCTTTGTGAAGTGCAGTGAGCAGAGGTATGGGTGGAGGCTTCAGCAGAAACCTAGGGGAGCACGACTGAATGCCTGTGTATCCGTGTCCTAGGGTCTCACCAGGACCTGCTTGGCAGGCACTGGTCCAGGTGGAAGCCTCTATGGTTGGTTCCGTAGAGGTGGACACTGTAGGAGCCGCGTCTGGGCACGGGTGGGAGCCGCGATGAGGCCCAGGCACGTGACTTTTGGTGCTGCAGCTGTGTTCACCCATGGGAAATCCTCGCACCTATCCATCTGACGAGATATTTTTTTCATCAAATGTATATATTTTTGTTATTTAAAATATCATCTAATGAAGATTAGGTATGGCTAGGGGCAGGTGTTTTTTCGCGAAAAGATTTCCATACCGGTTGTACTTCAAAACACTTTTGTTCAAATGCACTTTCGTGGTTGGATTGTTTTAAATGTTACGTGCCTCAAGTGTCAGCCCGTGAATCATGGACGTTCAGTATCGTAGTACTTTATTACGACTGTCCCAGTCAAATAAGAACTTTGTCATCTCACGTAGCCACGCGGCCAATAACCAAAGGAAGCAGTGGTTGTGGACGAAAGATATTTAAGTACAGCATGGCCATAAATCTTTTCGAGATAAACACCTGCCCTAGTTATGGCCATTAGCCGGGCACAGTTAAAATAAATGATTTTCTTTTCTGTTCTGTACTGAATGGCGAGGAGATAGTTCTGGGTGGCATGGTTTCTCGAAGGGCAATGTTGTCCATCGTTGAATAGGATAGTGTCTGCTACACTGTGGCCGGTCTGCCCGCTGTTACCAACTGAGCTAGTCGACGGTGGACCTTGTCATCAATACTTTGCACATTCCTGGCAGAGGTGGTATTACCCTTATCCGTGAACTCACGGTACGTGGTACCCGAGGAAACCGCATTCCCTGCGCGATGTTGGAAATGGAGCCCCGCATTCGTTGGGGCCCAACGATCTGGCCACGATCAAATGGGCTGCGATCTTGTATCTTCCTCATTTTGTGCTCGTCTGTTACTCACACGATAAGTTTACACTATGAAGATATTTCAGTCATGCTTGATTGGGCACTATTCCATTCGACGGGATGACTACAGTGTCATTCCGCCAACACGGCAATTCAATTGGCCAGGAGTGTATTTTGAATACATTAAAATTATTCAAGGTTTTGCGACCTCTGATTCTGTAGGAGCTTTATCTATGCCGCTGCAAGTTTCGGATAGTTGAATTGCTCATGCCTCTAATGAACATCTCTTTGTTCTTGGTATATGATTAATGTGTTAACAACTAGAAAACTATATATCTGAGTCAGACTTAGCACACAATTTTTGGTCTTTTTTTTTTTACTCATGTATGACTAGCATCTAGAGATTAATCATGGAAAGTTGACTTGGTCAAACATAAAAATATGCAAGTATAATTTTTGTCACAAGTCACAATAAATACCGTCAAATTGGTCTGCGCAAAACGCTGTGTTTCAAAAATATCATAATTGCACGTACCCTAATTCTGATCTCTGTAACCACTTAACATTTCATGTTACGCTAATGCTAATGACGAAGCGATGTGGAGCAGTGATCAGTAACAGGACTTCGCATCCGGTAGGACACGGAGTCGATTCCCGGTCCGGCCACCCTGATTTCATTTTTCCATGGTTTCCCGCAATCGCGCCAGGCGAATACCGTGATGGTTCCTTACCACGCACAGGCCCTTGCCACTCCTACTTCACTGAGCGACTTGCTCCGTCTCTAACGACCTTGCTGTTGACGAGACGTTAATGCATGGTTCTTTCTTTTTCTTTTTAACGTGAATATGTCTTAAAAATTGCAACCAAAGCGGGAGGCAACTTAAAAAATCCGACGACAATGACATCGGAGGATATAGTTTGGCATTGCAGCTCCGAATCTATAGTCTACCTTCAAAATTCAATTACACCACTCGATTTTCAAAGGATCAACGAATATGTTAATTTGAGTGAGGACTGTGAAGCATCTGCTGGAGAAAGGGGGGGGGGGCATTTTGAGTCGTTTCGCTGCATCTCTTAACTTCCGAGTAGTATAACTTTTGACTAAGAGAAGCTACGACGCTCGTTTGAGTTTCAATCGACAGCCCTCGTCAAGATCAATCGATTGGGTGTATAAAAACATTTGTGTGGCGTGGTTAAGGTGAAATAGTATGAGTTTAATGTAAAACGTTAAGAAAACTTAACACAATGTCGGCGTACACTCGTCAAAAAAGCCAAGTCGAAATACAGAAGTCGTATACGGTTGGAAAGAGCATCTCAAAAGCAATCCCGTGATACCCATAAAACCCCATATGATGGAGTGACGCGGTGCCGGGAACGTAAAATAAACATCAAGGCGTCCGAGAGCGCCAACGTAGACGTATTCACGCAAAACAAACGGCCGTGTCCCCAACACAGTCACGCCCTATTTTATCTTTGTTCACTCAGAAATTATAAATATTAATTGTTCTTAATTTTCTTGCCTTACAATTATGTTCGTCTTCAGCCATTTCTTAGGCTCCTTATAAACTAACTAACTTAAAAATTAAAATCCTACCAGAAAATAAAATTGATCAAACAATACTCATTATAGGAAAAATTTTGAAGAAAACCTATTGTATAATGACAAGTTAGGGAATCATGAATTACAAATAAATGTCTTATATAATTTTACAATTATAACTGCAAATTGAAGAAACACTCAATAGAACTTAAGGTTTAATATTTACACTAAACATCAACAAAAATATATAATGAACAATAACTTGCCGTTAAGGGTCTTTGTAGTGCCCATAGGGGTCTTTTTTATTAAAGAACTATTTACATCTATATACATATATACCTACATGGGGGGGGGGGGGGGCTAAAAACCTCTCTTAGTTATTTGAGGGTTTAAACATCCACTGGGTCACATAACACTAAAACACTGACAATAAGTTAACCGTGAATTGAATGAGTAAAGTGATGGATGAAATTATTTTGACAATTAGAAGGTGTGATTAAGGATGCTACAATAGTAGAAATTAAATCTGAATGTAATGAACATATAAAATTGGTTTGAGTAAAAGAGACAGGAATTATAATTAATAGAAGAAATATTGTTGTTTCGATGCAATGACCCAGTATTCCAAAAGTGATGAAGGATTATAATTTGAAAGAAACACCTAAGTTAAGAAGGAAAATAATAAAAAGACATGAGATTAGAGGAATGAAAATGATAGTATTGGCCATGACCCACACACGAAGTAGTGATTGGGGGGGGGGGGGTCGATGTATGGTCCAGGAGTCTGCGGTGGGGGTGATGGTCCAGATGATCAAAGACGGCTATAGATGCGATGATGGGGTTGTGTTGGAGACGAGTTGCTGTCAGGAATCTGGTGGTTTGTCGTCGAATGTTTTGGAGTGGCCCCCGAACCTCACCCATGTACGCCGAATCATGCCAGACTGACAGAGCTGGCAGAACCGATGCTTGTTCACGTGTAAGCAGATGTTATGAGCAGCCATTTTTTTGTTGAATTCGTGGTTTTTAACGCTAATATTTTAAAACAAATTATAGATAACAAACTAGATGCTGTTGTCTTTCTATTATAGTTTATTAATTCTATTAGAGTGTGACATATTTACAAAATGATTTTCAAGATATTGTAATTTTATTTTTATATCCAACAATATTTTACACTTTAGTGCTATGTTTCGGTTCATTTTCAAACTACGTTTATATTCACGTATTTCATTATTAATACGTACATTAAACCATCCTATACATTTACATCAACACACGTTGATTATTCAAGACATTAGTAGTATAAAATATGTGCACCAGCTGAATTCTGGGTAATATCGACGTGAGCTCAACTGTTTTTCTGCGCGACCCACGCGGACACTGAGGACGGCTTCTGATTGGCTGTTCTAGTCTTCCGCTCTGTCTGTTCTGTGTGATCGGCGTACATGTGAACCAGGCATTAGACTTAATTGCCTAATACAGATGCAGAACTTGATGATGAATCCTATTTTCACGCAAATAAATGATAAAAGAGAGAGAGAGAGAGGAAACGGTAATAAAAGAAACAAGACGTGAATGTGTTGGTTTTCCTCGTCGGTTTTCCGCCGCTGTTTCCTACCTGACTGAGCATTTTCAGTTTTTTTCCCAGTGCACACTTTGCAAGTTTTGCTCGCGATTTGCCACAAAATAAATGCACAAAGAGGGACAAACTAAACTATATTGTCCTTATGTAGGTAGTACTGCAAAGTATTTCAAGAAAAGTAAGTCCATATCCAAAGCTGAGCAAGTTAACTTCCTAAAAGTAAATAAATCACATATTTATTTATCAAATAATACAATATTTTTGTTGAAAATATTATTTGGAACTAACTATAGCCACGAAAACCCACAACTCTCACACACTCTTTTAAGTTCTAACTTATTTATTTTTCACGTATTCCTTCCCTATAAGAATCGCGTGACTTGTCTCTTCCAGGCTGCGTACAAAATTACCATATTTTCATTCGAGAACTTGCATCGTATATATATATATATATATATATATATATATATATATATGTTGTGAATGCTACGAAAACATATCACCTCAATTAATGAATTTATATTCTGTTTGAGCATCAACAAGTAAATGCACGTTGTAATTAATATTTCTTCTTCAAATGGTCGCACTCAAACTCGAATATACTGGCAGTGGTTGAATGCACGTATACATATGTAGATAGTGGTGCTACTTGTCCAAAGCTAACTAGGAAGTTTTCTAAATTTGTGCAACTTGGATGTGGCAATTTAGATTTCGTTAAAATTCATGCTCTGCGTTTCTGTTCGAAAGCGTCCATCTCACTTCACGCGTAACTTCATCATTCGCATTATCCTGTCACTGACCAACCGCGACCGTAGTTCTGTCTGCAGTCTCAAAATTACATCAATCGATTAAAGTGCGAACAACTTCAGTAAAAGCCCAGAACATTTGTTTTTAGCTCCTGCTTTGTCAAATTTTTCTCCACGGATGCTATTTTTAATCCTGCTAATAATGTTAATTCAGAAAAAAATCTGTAAAATAAAGTTCAAAACATTTGTAAATGTACAAAGTCAATTAAAAATGTTATTAATGCCATTCCTGTTCTTGTATTTCAAACCTAAAGCCACCATCCCTAATTCCAAACGTAATTTAAAAAAGAGTAAAGACGAAAATTAAGACCATTAACTGAAAAGGTATTGATAAGTAACATCCCTTGTCAGACACAAAGTGGGGGTTGATACTCTCGCATCGAAGTAAATGTTGTAGCTGTGATATTTGCTTCAATTACAACACATCATTTTGAAATGTGCAGAAATGACTGCCTCTTCGTAACACATTAATCCTCTCCGTTTGCGAGAAAGAACTCTCGCAAATAAAGGCAGCCTTCAAATGCCTTAGAGACAGGCAAACTGAGTAGCTTGTGTGGTGAACTTAGGTGGTGTTAGTTGATTCACTGCACATATTTGTTTACTTTCATCTCTAATAGTTTCCGAATTTTCGCATGTGGGAATAGTAACGGACGATGTTGCTCGTCGGCAGGTTTTCTCAGGAGTCTCTCCGTTTCCACCGTTCCTTCGTTCCGGCGCTGTTCCATACTCACCTTGCTTCGCCCTCATCGGCTCTTAAGACCTAGATTTTAAGCGGCCCAAATCTCTTCACTCACTCGCTCGCTCACTTTAACTAAATGCTTGTCATTTTCCCGAACTTGAGTCCGAATAACACCCTTAATTATCACTTGAAGAAAACATGTACGCGTGTATTCTATAAGCTATTCACGGTAAAATGAGCACTTTTGAAAGCCCTGCTTAAGATCTACTTGTATGCACGTTGTGTATTATTCCGCCTTATGTAAGATCAACATTGTCATGGCTCATGGACCTCGTCGCATTATTCATGCATCGGTCAAGTGAAACTGTGAAATGATTAGAAAACTAAATATTTAACAGATCTGCTCATTTTTACACTTGGTGCATTAAAAAACACAGAAAGCGAAAGAAAGAATTTAAGTGATCTGAAATGGTTACCTAACACTTTTTTTTTTTTGACGCTAAGATATGGAACTACTTTCCATCCCGTGTTACCAACTTTACTAGACGCATGTCACTCAGTAAGCTCGTTAAAATATATGCAGGTAGGGGCAGTGATTTTTTTCTAACGCTCACTTTATCGCGAAACAGCCTTTAATCAGCTGTATTGGTCACGCCGATGGCTAATGGCGTGCTCCCTCTGCTTCGCGCACTTTCTACTGACTGTGTACAACTACAACGCGACGTCAGTGCTGGCAGTTGTGTGGTGCAGTCGGCGCAGGACGTGATGTTCCCCACGACGCTCCTCGCCCCCCCGGGAGATAACAATCGAACCGGAGTGTTGGTAGCGGGGCACGCGCTCTAGCCTCGCGAACGTGATAAACATCTGGCGAGTCGGGCGGCGGCCATTTCCCTCGCGCGCCACTCTGTGCTCGGCCAGCCCACGGTGCAGCGACTCGACCAAGCGGCCTGCTCGTCCGCCGCCTGTTTACCTGCGCGCTGTTATTGTTCTTCCTGAGCTCCGCAAGATGGCGTCCACTCCTGCAACTAGCGTGGTAAGCTTGGCGTAGAGCGCGCTTGCGAGATGCGTATTAGCAACCGACCCCCTAGAAACTGTATAGGAGTAAACATAAAGCTTAATTTATTTACTATTCGATTTTGTTTAATTGCCCAGTCCAATATCGGCAATATAAAAACGGAAAATTCTTTGAATTATTATATAGAATGTAAATGTAAATTGCTTATACATTCACGAATATTTTTCAACGGAATTGAAAATAAAAATATAGTTATCTTGATTCATATGTTGATTTATATAAATCAACATTTCTTTTTACGATGTTGGTGGTGATGTGAGCATTACATTGTCGTACGGCCGTGCATTGTCGTTAATGCGAGCTAGTTAAGAGTTTTAACAACGATTTGGCGTTGTGTACCGACACTTGACAGCTCACAGTGGCCGTTTATTTCTGGACGAAATTCTTCATATTTTAGATGCGAATATTGAACACATTTTTATTAAAATGTGTGGAATTAGACAATTGAAATGATGTACAGAAAACTGTTCACGTGTAGTAGTGCCAACCCGTGAACACAATTTTGTTTTGTTTTGGCATTGGCACATTTGCACTGGGCAAAAAAAAAAAAAGCGTTCTGCTGCTTTGTCTTGAGTGGCGTCTCCGGCACTTGTATGCTCGTAAATAACGTTGATACTAGGTGTGTTAGCGTGGTTTGCCATTCTGCTAGTCTAGTGCTGTATCTGCTTGTTGCCGTTCGTGCAGCCGGAAGCACTGTTATTGTACTTAGTTCGGGTGGCGGTAAAAAAAAAAAAAAAAAAAAAAACAGCTATTTCTGCTCTCGCTCGCCGAGGTACAGTAGACATATCAAAACGAGCAAGGTTTAAAAAAAAATTGGCCGCCAAAATGAAATCACAAAAGTAGAAAAGTCTTGAGAGTGGCGATTGTGAAAAGTATTTTGCTTTTACGCAGATTGATGAAGGGCAGACGTTTGGGTATCCTGTAAGAAGTGCACAGCGATATGTACTGAATAATGATAGTAATTAAGTCACATTTATATTCGAAAGTAAGTTGTTGAGTAGCCAAAAATTTTTTAAAATAATACTCGTAAATTACACCGAGTCAATAATGATTACCTTCTCTTCTTCTCGTCAACCTTTAAGTTGGTGGGTAACACGCATGTCTCCCAAGCGTTCCCTTTGTTTGCCTTACAGTTTCAAATTGAAACAAGTGATCTTACCTTTAATGCTGTCTATAAAATTTACTCTTGGTCTTCCTTTACTTCTTCTACCTTCCAGCTTCTCTTCTAACAAGATGGCGCATCAGTTAGAATGACGAAGCAAGTGGCAAACGAAGCTATGAATTCTCTTGTTCAAGGTTGTTGAAATCCTCTCTTTTGAGAACGTTCTCGTGTGTGGCTTCATTTTCGACCGACGTACCAGTTTTCTGCTGTCCGTCGTTCATATCGTCCTGCCGAGAGTAACTGTTCGTGTTCGCTATTTTGCGAATCGTGAAAAAAAAAATATATATATATCACTTGCTCTCAGACAGTACAAAAAGCATACCACGCGAACCAACCTAGGATATAACGTAAGAACTCTGTTAATGCAAGCGAGGGCTTGGAGATATTTTTTATTCGCAGTCAGTTGAAAATTTCAAATGTAAACGAACACGTTCATCGATGTTGGTTGACCGTGCGAATTGTAACAGCTGTAAATGGCGACGGGGGAGTAAGTAGTAAATATTCGAGACATTCGCAGAAGGCAGCAGAATTTGTTTTACTCCGACTTCAGCGTGTATCGGTATGTGTATAATCCGTTCACGGTTACTTCACACAGCTCTGAAGCCCTGCTGAAGTTCTACTTCCAGGATATCACTCCGCCTCGTGCAAACTAAGCTTAGCTAAGTCTAGAAAACTACACGAAAGACAACGCACCGAATTCGTGCGCACCCAGTTATGACTAACACTTTGCATGAGAACTATTTCCTAGTAGGCACAACCGACACATATTTGTTCTCGCTGTTTTTATTCACGTTTCTTGTGAATGAAATATTATAATTAAAGATGGGAAAATTTCGTGAGTTCATTTGAGGACAAGATAAACTTCAAACGCGTGTACACTGAAGTCACGTTTGCAATTGGATCACAACTCTTTAGTCACGCCCTGGACGGCTCTGAGCCAATAGCAGACTTGCAAGGAAACGATTAGCGAGTGCCATACTGCCAGGTGTGGAGTAACACTGGCTGCTCTCTAGAGCAGCAAACCAATGGAAAAAACATCTGAGGTTCGAGTGTACACAGGACTGTGGAGCCTAACCTAAAGGTCACTGAACTTGCAACATTTTGCTATCCCTAATTATAACTTATAAATAGAATATGGGTGAAACTTCGAATTAAATTAATAAGATACCTCTCTTTTAACAGGGGTATTAAACGCTTGTGATTCATGGTATATTTAGGAAATAACTAAATGGGGTAATTTTTCAAAGGTTTGGTTCTAAAAGAGCGAAGAAACCGCAAATAGACTATAACTGGCGCAGCCTTGTTTACAACTGAGGACAATGAAGTTCCTCTGCGCGCACGCTAAAACGTGACTGTTACGAGACTCAAGGCGCTGTGTCAGCTACCACTGAACCCCATCACCTCTGACCGAGCGGGGTGGGGGTAGAGGTAACTAACTCACTGGACTCACATTCGGGAGGACCCGGGTTCGATTCCCGGCACGGCCATCTTGATTTCGGTCTTCCATCTGTTTCCCGAAATGACTCCAGGCGAATGCTGAGATGGGTCCCTAACAAAGGCTATGACTAGAGGCAAGATTATATGGCGAATAGAAATAAAAGCGAAATAACACCGAAAAACAAGTTATTACACCTCCAACACCGGAATTCAAGTTAATACACCACAAAACACCGAAATTAGAGTTAAAACACAAAACAAAATTAAATATAACCAGGAAAAAACTATTTTATCTTTGAAAAACACAATGTTAACAATTTAAAACTAAATTTATGGGCTCTCTACTGATCAAAATAATATACATTTTTAACTCAATTGGAGGATGGCGAATTAATATATATATATATATATTTATTTATTTTGGGTTGTTAAAATGTAGGATGAGTGAATCACATGCTATGTAGTGTGGCTGAAATGATATTCTATTAAACAAGACTGTCAAAATTGAAAAAAGTAAAGAACTTTTAACAATAATGTGCTTTCAATGAAAGATTTCTTTTTCTGTTAATTAATGTGCAAAATAGTTTTGTGTAGAAATCAAATGAAAATCCACATTCTCTGGAAAATTCAACATCTGTGCCATAAAAAAAAACTAACCATAAAATGTGATTTCTTCCGTTGATTAAATACAGAGATGCTCATTCTTGAATACGTAGTTGTATAAATATTAAGTATTAAACGTATTTACTTGAACATACATGTGAAAGTTACACTATTGTTAACTATACTCAGAATGCATAGAAATAAAAGCAATTACACTGAAGTATTGAATTATTTTTAATCATTCTGAGCTAAAAATTTTTTTTTCATAATCATTTATTGCACTAACCCGAAGTCATCGCTACCGAATTTCACAAACACGTATTTATAAATACATAGTAAATCTTTTATGACGATAAAGACGAAATCTACAAATTTTAATGACAAATTTTTCCACTTAAATAACACCATTAAATCTTGGCTCTAGCCATGGCCAATTCCTCATTCCAACTTGCGCCGTCTCTATTGACTTCGCTGTCGACGAGACGTTAAGCCCAACTGTCTTCCTACCGCATCACCTCTGCAACCCAAGTGCTCATTTGAAGTAAGATATAATTAGCGTGAACAGTAAGAGCATTTGGCAAAACTTCCCTATTCTTTTCGCTAGGGCCACTGATTTTTCCGTGAATAAATCTGAGTACACAGCAGACTTCAATACTATGTATACACCTCGACTGTTGTCATACGTCAATTGGCGGCTGACGTCGTTTCCGCACTTGACCGAGCCACTCAGGAAACTGAACCTTCGTGATTCGTGCGCAAACAGTCAGCACGGCCCAGAACGCTCTTCAGCCAATCAAATGAGCTGTACGACCCCACAATGCTTTGAACTGTATCTTGTCTCGAAATATTTCCGTCAAATAGCGCTGCCCCCTACTACTAACCAATAGACTGTTTGAGCTGCCGGTATTTTATTCAACTGGAAAAGTAAGTGCGCTAATTTTTAAAGGAATATTCTTTTTATTTTTCTACTTTTTTACGAAGGGCACGAGAGCTGGATAACCACTGGTGTTCAACGAGTTCATAAGTTTGTTCATCTTTAACCCGTATATTCACCCAACTTTCAAAATAAGCCGGATGATCACTTCGCTCTTATTTACTATGCGGAGCTGATACTCTTTTGACAAAGAGAATTTGTGATCCCTACGTTAAAAATTTAACCTAGTTTTGGCAGATAACTTTTTAAAGTGGGTTTGTGGAAGACATGCTAACACAATAGATTTTCAACTTTTATACATTATAAAAAAAACTCGTACAATCAATTTTAAAACTGTTTATGAAAACTGTCGTAAGTACACTTAAACAATTTTTTTTTGCGTGGCCTCGATGAGATACGCAAATTTCCAACACCTCCTTATCTTGTGGCGGTACAGACCCATTAAAATTCGAAGCCTGAGTAAATACGGTCTCCGAAATCACAATCCTAGCCAACACCTCCTTATCTTGTGGCGGTACAGACCCAGTAATATTCGAAGCCTGAGTAAATATGGTCTCCGAAATCACAATCCTAGCTCACACCGACTTGAAGGAGTTTAAAATTTATACCAGAAAGGCAAATTGGGCATAGGTTTCGCATACTACAGTGTGGTGGTACTCAACATTTATACCAGAAAGGTAAATTGGGCATAGGTTTCGCATACTACAGTGTAGTGGTACTCAACATTTATACCAGAAAGGCAAATCGGGCATAGGTTTCGCATACTACAGTGTAGTGGTACTCAACATTTATACCAGAAAGGCAAATCGGGCATAGGTTTCGCATACTACAGTGTAGTGGTACTCAAAATTTCCGTCGTTGCAGTGAATTAAATTTGTATCTGTAATCAATGTGCTCATTGTGATAGAGTTACAGATGTGTGGCATTTAACAAATAAGCTAATTGAGAATTATTTAAGGTTTTTTTCTGTTAGGTTTTTATGATATAAATAAAATAATTACCAAAGTTATATCTAATTATACATTATCTATTTTATAATTTCATAAATTTGATATAATTTCGCTATAATACAGTTGCATAACGAAAGTATTAAACAATTGTAATATTTGATAATAGCTTTTTTTCACCCAGAATTAAACCTGACAAAACGTCTGTTGCAACACTGGGACGATAAACCGACGGCCCTGGGGGGGGGGGGGGCAGACGGTGTATATCTGCGGGTTCTCTAGCATTATTAATTACCTTTCTACTGTATCACCGTCATACACCATCGTTGCTCATTGGTTGCCATGTTACAAAAATGGCTAGCAGGAACATCAGGACACCGCAGTCCGTGTTAAGGATACGGCAGCTGAACAAATCAATTGAAATATGCAGGTTCCTGGAAGACAATGTAAAAAAATTAAGAAAGGAAAATCCTAAATAATTGTGTTTGCTTACTTTGTGCATAAATATTTTGACGGAATGATACACATTCCTTTAGCGCGAAATCGAGGTTCTTTTGTCTTACAACTTCGGTATTAAAAATATATATATTTTTAATACTTATATGTAACATATATATACTAATATACTATCTGAACATCACGTAAATATACAATAAAATCTTGATGTAGTTTTTCTCTTCAGGTATTGTAAAAACATCTGCGTGGTTTACATTAATGTTTTTATGGTTGTATAAGAGTTTACTTTGGCTCTGCTGCTTTCACATCTGTATTTCAATGAATATTTGTATGACAATATTTCAGAAGTGATGTTTCACCATCATGACAATGGTTGATATTCTCTCAAATGCATTTTGGGTATTTAACGATTGCGGGGGGGGGGGGGGGGGAGTGGCGATTTGTAATATCACTCAGAAAATGTAAATTAGTTTTGAGAATAAAATGTAATACAGGCTGGCTACATTATGCGCCTTGTCTGCCAACATTATAAAGTGAACATTCGTAGAGTACTCTGTGTTCTAATGTTGGAATCACAACGGAAACTTCTTTGGCAGACAAACTATAAAGATAAAGTTCTTTCTTTACTATGTTGAGTCAATGGTCGCAACGCGTTGACAAACTTTGTGATCACCTGATCGCTGCTGTTAAGCAGCGTTGGGCGTGATCAGTACTATAGAGGGTGACCGAAGAGGACTACCAAGTACACAGATGTGAGATTCTCGGGACAGTAATTGGATAAATGCAACGCCAAGGGCACTGCCTATTGGCTGGCAACTGACAAATTATAATAGCAAATCTCATGTTACGGAAATTTCGCCTCGGAGCGTTAATTTTAAAGATAGGCGTTTCAAACAAAATGTATTATTCAAGAATTTACCAGAAGAATATCGCCACTTGCGTATATTTTCAATATAGATAGGTAGTATGTACTTTTTTTTTTTTTATAAAACATAAAGTTTAAATTTCATTGTAAACAAGACATACTTGTTAAGGAACAACTTTGGTGTAGGGAACATCTCCTAAAAAACTCGCGAAGAATACATTTTGTTTGAAAAACCAATATTTAAAATTAATGCGCTGAGGCGTAATTCCCTGAACCTGGGATTTCATATTTAAATGCTGCAGCTGTCATTCGCCAGGCAGTGACCTCAAGGGGAATGGTGCACGAAAGCTGCGTATTTACCATAATTTTTGGTCAAAAGTAGTTTTCCAGAGAGTTTTTCAAAAATTTTTGGCACGGCATAACATAAGGAATAATTAAGAACACCATCTTACATTGATAGATGTTCTCTACCGTTACTACTACCTGCGCCCCGCAGGTGGAAGATATGAAAGAATATCTTATTTCTCATCTTCCATCAGTGCTCACGAAAAAATGAGCACTTTTGAAAGCCCTGCTTAAGATCTACTTGTATGCACGTTGTGTGTTCTTACGCCTTATGTAAGATTAACACTGTCATGGGCCTAAACACTTTATTCATGTGTCGGTCACGTGAAACTGTGAAATTATTATAAAAGTAAATATTTTACAAATCTGCTCATTTTTCACTTCGATGAATCAAAAAAAAAAAAAAAACTGAATGCGAAAGAAATAATTTAACTTAGCATAAATAGTTACCTAACACTTTTTTTTCGACTTTAAGTTGCGGACGATACTTTCCCGTAAATCGTGACCAACTTAACTGGAGTGACTTTTTTCTAAGTTTGATTTCGAAAGTGCTCAGTTTATCGTGAACAGCATTTAGCGAATATTTAACAATGCAAGCAACTGTTAAAAATTATTATTTACGTCTTGTCGTGCCAAAAATTTCGATAAACCATCTGAAAAACAAGATATAAAGAAAATCGGGTAAATATACTAATTTTGTGCACCACTGGCCTTAAGTTACATTTATTTGCTTTACTATAAAGCCTAGTATACACGGGCATCTTTCTTGTACAAGAAAGTGAGCACGTTCTTGTACACTTCTTGTCACAAAAAATGAGCGCTCTCGTGTAGCTGAAAATATTTTTAAGTCCCACTTCGGGTATGTTCGGCAGGCTGCCCCCTCCCAAGTCACAGGCACGTGCCGCAGAGTGGGCGTGGCTAAGAGCTGCAGCAACACATGGCTTTGGAGGAAAAAGGATACAAAACTCGAATAATAGTTCCGTGAGCTCAGTTTTGTCCGAATATATTCCAACACATTATATGTAATGCAGTTAAAGTAAATTAGTGGTGAAAACTTCGGAATTATGAACTAGCCTGTATCAGATCTGAGAAACAGATTGTAAATTATAAATTTGAACATACCACACTGGACCACTGGAAAAAATTTCTTCCAAATCATGCATAATTGTAAATATGAAAGGAGGTGATACGTTATAATTCCCCCTGCCAACACACACGAGATCTTTGAAAACATAAAGTGATAATCACTAAAAAAAAAAACATTAAATAATACATCATATGGAATAATTTTTTCATATGTATGATAATTAGAGACCATGATATGGCTCGAAATGAATGGCCTGTAGTCTAGACTTCACAGTCCAATGAATACTCGATCAACTACTGTATATTCACTGTTCGTTTCTCCAGTAAGTGGCCATTATTACTCTAAAACATACAGCACATGATCCCTAAACGTCTTTCCTTGCCAGTTTCGTATTTACTTCGCACATTCCTGAGTGAACCTTGTTAACTGTAATCCAATGCAAAGGTAGATTAGGTCTATAAGTGTGTAGAGTTTAGCTTGTCCTCAAAATAAGCCTCGCAGTTTTCATTTTCCTGTTTTGTTCCGTTCATAAAGTAAAGGCCTATTTACATGCACCGACATACCTTAACCAAATTTGGATTACAGTAAATAGTTATTGATTATTAAAGTGTTATAACACGAATTTACTACAATATTATCTGCGGGAGTGATTATAGTCTCTTGAAAGATCTACGGTTATTTAAAAATACTCAAAATATTCACCTTTTGAAACATAATAACACATAGAATACATGCAACGAGCTACTAGATATATTTCGAAGGAAACTATTCACATTAATGTGAGCACTTCTTGATGCCTGTCGCATTTTATATATGGACGTATGCACCCAAATGTCAATAAAGATTGCGTATTAAGTCGTAACTCAGTTTTTTATTTTCATTTATACAAGAACTGAAGTATAAATTCAATTGCATGCATGTTTCATGTGTGTATTATAGCACCATTACGAAAAATGTTAAGAGCTCACTTTGGCGCGAACAGTGTATAGTACCGTTACATCTAAGCTTCACAGTTCAACTCGAAGTGTTTTGTCATGATGTGGTTTCTCATCCAACTGCCTCCATTGGCGATTCGTGCTAGTAATGGTAAGTAACCCAATTTGAAACACTTAGTGGCTGGCAGACACCACAGCGACCAGGCACCTTACTGATTGGTGGATACATGTGTAAGTCTGCTTTCTAGCAATTCGCCTCTCAGTGTTTCACGCCATGTTATGCGAATGCTAGCCATTGTGGCGTACACAACTAACATTTGTTTGATAATATTTCACACTGTGGTCACAAACATGATTCGCCAACATTCAACTACAAAATTAGCAAAATATATTCCAATTTGATACTTGCGTTATCTTGAACTGTCTTACACACGAAAAATTCACGCATATAAATATTTACTGAATGAATGTTTCTTTAAGAATTACCTTCCTTGTGGGATAAGGTATTACAGTTTCTAAGTTTGAGTCCAAATTGGTTGACCAAAAATCGAAAATTTAACCGTTGGAAGACCGTATTCAGTGCCTGTACGAAATAGGTACATAAATAGAGATAGAGAATTGCATTTTCTTCATAACACATCTACCAACATCTGGCTTTGAAGCCCCCGCACTTTGACCTCATGCCTACCAAAATCGTAGAGGTTATAGTGACGTAAAGGGTTGGGAGAGTGGTGGTACGTTTTAAATATTAATAATATGACATGCAGTCAAATGAAAAGTTACTGAGCCAGAGTTCCAAAATGTCGTACAGGAAGGTCCATCCTGATCCACTCAAGTTCGTTCTATTTCGCAGTGGTTGTTTAAAAATATTTTATCATTTACCACCAATCTGTTCCACTTTCTAACCCTTTGTTCTCCATTTATTAAGTTTGGTAGTGCAAGTCAGAAAATGAATAAATTCACAATAACAATTTAATTTGTAATGTTGTGAGTACTATATAAAAATTACTTTGGCACAAAGGGATGGGGGATATGAGCGGAGGAACCGCCCGCCATCATTTTGGTTTTTCCCTTTATCCCCTTTTTTCCCTTTTTTCCCTCAAATTTCCATGTTTTCCTCAAAATGAACTAAATGTCCCTAAAAATTTTGATGTTCAGTAAAAACGACCCTTTTCCCCCTAAAAAAAAAAAAAAAATTCCATTTTCCCAGGCAGATCAGTGACCTTGGGTAGAGCAGTGAGACGGATCAGCGACCCAGGGTCAAGGATCAACGACACCGGTGACCGGGATCATAGACCCCAGGGGCAAAAGAGCAGGGCCATCGCCTTTGCCCTTGACCTTTGACATTTAACCCAAAAAATCAAAAAAAGTAAAAAAATTCGACATAAAAAAAAATTTAATCCCAAAAAGTATATTATTAAAAGTACTAAAAAATTATTTCAAAAATATTAAAAAACGTATTTTAAAAATTGTTGAAAATGTATCATCAACAATTTATTAAATATCATTTATAAATTTTAAAAAATTCACTAATAAATATATTATTTAAAATGTATTCAAACACATTTTTAAAATCTATAAAATACTATTATTAAAAATTTATTAAATATTTATTAAAAATCGTTTGAAAATGTATTAAAAAATGAACTTTCTAGAGGTCACCCCTCACCCATAAACATCTACCATCTTGGTAGGTGCAAGGGGCGACCATCTTGATAGGTGGCCATCATGTTGGCAGGCGACCGCCATCGTGGTAGATATCACCTGTCCGCCATATTGGATGCAGGTAACCATGACCTCAAACTCATGACCTTGAATGACCTTGAAAACAAAAACTCGAGAAAAACTCATAAAAGTCAACAAGCATAATTCATTACAAACTACCACTGCCATCCTGGATGTAGGTACCATCGTCCTTGACCCCATGACCTTGAATGATCTTGAAAGCCAAATCTCGAGAAGAAATACATAAAAGTCAACAAGCATATTACAACTAACTACTACCACCATATTAAATGCAGGTGACCTGACTGTGACCCCTTGATCTTAAATTACCTTGAAAATAAAAACTAGAGAAAAATACATCAAAGTCAGCAAGCACATTTCAATACTACCTACTATCACCATATTAGATTCAGACTACATTGACCGTGACACCATGACCTTGAATGACCTTGAAAACCAAAACTTGCAATAAAATACATCGAATTCATCAAGCATATTACATTATAGATACTAACGTCATATTAGATGCAGACTACCTTAACCTTGACCCCATAACCATGAATGACCTTGAAAACCAAAACTCGACAAAAATAATAGTCTACAAGCACACTACAATAGTAACAACTACCACCATAATAGATGCAGACTATGTTGACCTTAACCCCATGATTTTAAATGGCCTTGACAAACACTCATAATAAAATACATAAAAGTCAGCAAGTATAGTACATTACACACTACAGCCATCATATTAGATACAGGCAACCTCGACCTTGACCCCATTACATTGAATGACCTTGTAAACAAAATATCGACAAGAAATACATGAAAGTCAACAAGCATATTACATTCCTAACTACTATGACCATATTAGATGTAGGTGAAATTAACCTTGACCTTTTGACTTTGAATGACCTTGAAAACAAAAACGTGAAAAAATACATAAAAATCAACAAAAATATTGCATTACTAACATCGACCACCGATTAGCTGCAGATGACATGAACCGTAGCCCCATCACGTTGAATGACTTTAAAAACAAAAACTACAGTAAAGGTGCATAAAAGTCAGCAAGCATATTACTTTACAAACTACTATTATCGTTTTAGATGCAGACAATCTTGACCTTGGTCCCATAACCTTGAATGAACTTGAAAACAAAAATTCGAGAAAAAATACATGCTTTAGAATTCTTGCATGTATGGCCTTTTCAATCCACTGAAGTTATCACTGCAAAATTTATGTCTTAGCTGCAACTTGTGACCTCGAACAAGGCGATTTGGCCATTATACTTATGTCTTCTGGTAGGCACTGTTGCCTGCAATTTTTATATGGTGAATTTATAGCTGCCATATTCATATGTATCACTCGTGATATAGAACAAGGCGATATATATGGACTACCATACCACAAGCCTTCATTATTCTTTGGATAAACCTGTTACTGATGCCAGAATTGTTGGCAACCCAATCAGCTACTTTGTTGATCGGTATGTCTTAACACTCATACCTATTTAGCCTCGCGGTCATAACACCAACTCATACTTTTTTTACTTCTTCCCTTTCTCTTCTATAAATAGCCTTTTTATATATTCCTAAATATTCACTGACATCTATAGAAAACTAAACCTCCAATCAAACTGCATGTGATGGGGTAATGTGTCTAGGTCGGATGCTACAAAGCCAGAGCCGCATACGTAGTTGTTCCACCTCTCCCCAACAAACCCCCGCACCCTCGTTCAGACAAGTGCCACAACGTCTGGCGCATACAGTAGCGTGCTTCTTGAACGCTGACTCGGACCTGGTCGAGTGAGTGTATACATGTCTGCTCTGTAACTAGACCATTTGGAAAACTTTCAGTCATTCTCGTACAAATATCACTGCAACTGGGCGTGCAGTGTCGTCTCATTTCGAAACATTTTCTACGCCTAAATATTAGAGATAATGTACCTGCATTATGTTCAGTTCATGACATAGCAAAGTCATGTTTTCGGCTTTTCTTTTAAACTTGTTTCTTCAGCTACATTGTTTTTATTCCTTTTATTAAAATATTCTGTACAGTAAGCACTTTTAGGCAGACATAACCGTTTAAAGCGTAGCGCTAATATTAATATACCTAAAAACACTTGGCTTTAGCATGTTAGTACAAATTTGTTGTTACGACGTCATTGCGTATGTAAGACACAACTACTATAATCGGATAGTGAACGGTAAGCATTCCTGGGGCCGTGGTGGTGTAGTGGTTATACAACTCTCCTCTCACCATGGAGAACCGAGTTCGATTCCCGTCGAGGTCACCTCCGGATTTTCGCATGTGGGAATCGTACAGGACGATGCCGCTGGTCAGTGGGTTTTCTCACTGATCTCCCATTTCCCCCACTCTTACATTTCAGTGCTGCTCCATACTCATCCCGCTTTACCCTCAAGGGCTCTCAAGACCTTGGTGTTAAGAGCCGCCCAAATCTCTTCACTCGCTCATTAAGCATTCCGCCTACGAGGACGTATTTTGTCCAGAAGGGCGAGACGCTGAGGACGACCCAGGCACGCGCATCTCATGCATCATCGTCTCTATGTGCAAGGTACTGAACATGTGTGCAGTCTTTCCTTCAAAACGTACCCCTGAGATAACTTTAAAATTAGGCCTATTTCATAAAATATTTGCTACATTTTCTTATTACCAAACAATAAATTAAATATATATATTTAGATTTCAGTTTCTTGTCGTGCACTTACGTCTAATTCTATATTCATAAACTGAGCTTTTGCCCATGCACTAAAACGGCGATGCCAAATATCTATTTACATTTGGACGGCTTCGTTTCGCGTGATCGGTGTGAATGTGAACTGAACCAGGTTTTAGTGTGAAATCATCCAACGGAAACATAGGAGTGAGTGAAGGGATTTGGGCGGCTCTTAACAGCCAGGTCATGAGAGCCGATGAGGGTGATTGAGGTGAGTACGGAGTGGCGCCGGAATTAAGGGGCGGGGGAAACGGGAGGTCCCCGAGAAAACCCGCCGACCAACGACATCGTCCGGCACGATTCCCACTTGCAAAAATCCGGTGACCCGGCCGGGGATTGAACCAGGTTCGCCTTGGTGGGAGGCAGGGAAACGTTTGAAAATGCTTTTAGTAACGAGTACAGATAATCGTGCCATTAGTATTTTCTACCTGTTGCTACGATGTCTGGCGCGAGCAGTAATACGAGCTGCAAGCAGTGGCAACCACACACAGCCAGGCGGACTATGAAGCAGTTGAATGGGGAAACCACCTAACTGCCTGTTCGTTTTGTCTCGGCACTAGGCACGCCTTGTTAAAAAAAAGTCTACTTGGCTTATTAATTTAAACAAATTACCGCTTACGAAATAAAATTGACTTCATTTTTTGTTCGGGGAAAAAAATATCTTTGGAAAGCAAGGTTAGGGTGCAATCATGTTGAGATTTTTTTAATAAAGTATTATTCCTAGCCACACTTATCTTCTTCTTCTTAAAATACTATGAGTTCGTAGAAACAGATTACTAGTGAAGTCTTTCACTTAAGTCTGCACCCAGACTCTCAAACTCCTTGGCGTCACCTGTATCCTGATGCACCGCTAAAGTGGCTGACATGGCGTCTAGAGATTCGTGTCCTGGCGTCTCCAACAAAATTCACTAATACAATTAGCTAGACACCTGCCATCATCCCTCCTCTATAATCGGTTGTGGCAGTGACTAATCACTACTTCTGGGACTTATTACTAACTTATTCTTAGGTTGGCGCTGGGCATTCCCTAAGATTGAAATCTCAGCGAAAATACAATTAACCAACCATGTTGAAAGCCCCACTCAGAAGCAAGCCTTCCGGCATCTCCATTCAAGACTAGCCAATCGCGGCCTACTTCCGACTACACCTTAAAATAAAATAGACCAAAATTAAAAATCTTTTTAATAAGAGAATAAAGTAAATAATTAAACTTTAAAAATCATAAAGTAATTACTGAGAACAGAAATAAACATATAAACATAATATTACAATATTGAAATAACAATGTGTCAAAACTAAGAATACTGCTTGAAAATTACCATAGAATATAGACATTAAGTGGACTGGTGGTTTACATAAATCATAAATTACGTGATTTAAAAATGTTACCATTCCATATAAGAAATGTGTGAAAATTAGTATTCAAATTACAATAGCGTGTGAAATAAAATAATTTATACAATTCAAACACTTATATGGTTAATCTGCACGTACCAAACATAACATAAAAACATATGTTCTGTCGACCTATGACAATAATTACTCTGTTTAGGATATTATGCTTGAGGTTTTCACTTTCTATATATATTAAATTCCTATATTTTACAATGAGAGTGTATGTCAGTTTTGTGTAGAATAATTATGAAAATGTTTTTTAGTATTGTCACAACCAATTCTGTGTTTGTGATGAACTGGCACAAGAAAGACGCATAGTCCTATCTTGAGGTAATTCAGACAACGTATGCTCATTCGCAGTGGATGTACAGTAGTTTAACTAACATTTTAAATATCGTGGTGTGTATGACCAAGTTACCATATTGATTTAACTGCTCTTGACAATTATCAGTATCCAACAGTACACAGGACGAGCTCTCGACACAATCGGCATTCTCACATCATCGAGCGCTGTAGCTTCTCGATAACACCTTATCCCAATACAAACACCACGTACGAAGACGACAGCTGATCTCCATAGACTATGTATACCACAGTCGGCGATATATTCACTGTAGTTAGTTATACACCCATGTACTAATAAGCGAAAAAGAGCTCACCCCAAAACGATCTAATCGCGTGAACAGGCAACACAGAATGAGTAACGCACACACTCTGTGAGTCATGACTTGGCAACAGGGACTTTTGCAGCAGCATTCTGGCATCATTAAAATAAATAGGTCACGGTCCACAGTGATTGTTAGCAGTGGCCTGAAGGTTGTTCATTTGCTATATAAAACAGAAATATTCAAGTGTTAACTGGATATTTTTAAGTACCTGAGAGTAATTATCACTCTTATTATTTACTTTTCTTGAATCCGCGTTTTGTTCAGAAGAAAAATGTTTGTTATGCTGAATATTTTATTAGACACTATGTTACTGTGTTCAGATCTGCGTTCATTATTTAGACAGTTCACACAGTATGTTATATACAAAGTAATTTACTACACAGCGATTACTTAACTATGAAGGCATTTTCAAATATTCCTTCACATTAAACACACACGCGACAATCTCATTTCTGTTTTAGTTTTACTGACCTAAATAAATATTACGGCCACACTACCATTTTTCAACGTAATGACTATAGGAATGTAGTTTTGAAACATATTAAAAATCACACTTTAAAGGTTTTCTAGTGTAATTATACCACGATCGCTTCAACAATCTTGTAGTTTCCACTCCATACGGATATCTAGTGACTATGTAGAGTCCAATTGGGCAAGCAGAAGGTTGTTAACATTACAATTGCCTCCTAGCTCTACTGTTTCGTGGGGTTTTACGTTTACAGGTTGTTCGGTGTAACTTGTGCTCTATTGCAAATAGACAGTGCCCGTAACCGCATATAGTTTAATATGTGCACTGGCTGAGGTACTGCTGTAATGCTAGCCGCGACTCATGTAAACGGGTTCTTTGTTTCGCCATCGCATTATAATAGTCATGTTCCAAACCAATGGCCACTGAAAATCGATTCCTATAATTTGTGCAGGCCTACCACTGAACAAGAACTGGCAGCGTAGAAATACGTTAATTTTGCAAATAACCAAACAGTGTTGCTTGATAAACATATTTACTCAATATCATGATAAACACACATAGGTATACAAGTCACTTGACCTATAGTAACGCCAATGTTGCATGAGGCGAAAGACACAAGAAAGTGGGAAGGGCTTTCAACATTGTACTGCGTTAATCGTGGGCAGTGTATAAATGGTGATACTGTAGCTGCTAAAGAATAGTTTTCCTGGACCGTAGTCGCAGCACTGTGTAAAGTTATTTGCCTCGAAAGCAAAAAGACAAAAAGGTCAAGACAGTAGCCAACGAAATCCTCAATTTGTCACTTCGTAGTGAATTCGATAAATTCTATGAAGATACGTTCAGTGACCACTACTTAAAACGGTATTTATTTCGAGATGTTAATATAGTTTTACAGCTGATAATTTCATCACGTAAATAATAATAAAATTATAGAAAATATTCATAACTTCACTTAATCAATTCCATAAAGTAAGTAATACATTTAAAATTACTACTTAATAGTATTTTATTCTTATGAGTAATTTCTCTGTTGCATTAAAAGGTCGTTAGTATTTATTAGCATCCAATTTTAAAACAGGTCTTTAAATTAATATTGGAATACACAACCATATTCATACAACACTTTCCTGTGCAGTGTATTCGGTCCTACATATAATTCTAACTACTGTCTCTTAACATGAAATACAAACTACATTCAAACTACTCCTGTTCATGAAACATGTCCTCCCATAGTACATCATGTGTATATATTGTGGAGTCTATTGTGGAGTCATGTTGATTGTCTTCCATAATGCCTTTCAGTTATGGCTACAAATGTTCTATCATATTATTCAGACCTGGTGACCAAGGAGGTAACGCAAGTATTACATGCCTTGTTGGTTCCGAAACCATCTCTCTAAACTGGTTTTCTTCTACGGAATGCAATTTTCTATGTCTGCGACTATATTACTCTAACATGCTATAACATTAAAGGGCTCGATGCTTTAATACACCGCTGGCCACTAAACTTGCAATAGCATGAAGATCATGAGGCATCACAACCGGATATATTGGACAAGGATAGCCACCATACACGGGTGACATGTTTATACTTGCAGCACGATACTACGTATGGATTGTAGAAAATCAGTACTTTGTGGCCCACTCCCACCCCTCTCAGGCAGAATTAACCACCGCTACAGCCCCGTGGCTTCGATGTGTACCCAAAGTTCAGCCGGTGTAGTGGCGGGAATCCTGTCACAACCTAATCATCGTTTGACCATGGACCACACGTTTTCGATTAACAATAGATTCGGTGAACACGCAGGCCAGGAAAGCAGTGTTACATGTTGGTCATCCAGCAGCCATAGGACAATGTGTGCCACATGAGATCGCGTAGTGTCCTATTCGCATATGTCCCCAAGTTGGATCTGATGTAAGGGGACGACAACAGGTTGCAACACCTCCGCAATATAATGGTTTCTGGTCAGAGTACCAGTGATGTGGACTAGGCACGAGCGGGACTGGAATACTATGTCACCCTATGCCATTATTCCAGGTGCCAGATCGGTATGAAAATGCATTATGTAGGACTCGATCAGGCGTGCACCACGGTACTACGAGAGCTTAATGCGACCATAGTCGTGCTACAGGTAGAAGCGGAACTCGCTGGTGAAGACTACGGCAAGTTATTCGTCAGTCCATGTCCGACGTTTCGTGCACCATTGCAGCCGCAGGCACCTACAGTATGTGAGCAGCCGCAGTAATGTGCACCTAGGCATGAGGCGTCGATGGTCTAGACGGCGACAACTGTGCATGAGAACACAGATTGATGTACCAGACACTGACATCCCGAGCGAGAGTGCATGATGTGACTGTATGGTCTGTAGTCATCATGCGTTCCAGATATCAGCCCTGGCGTTTGTTGGTGTGACGGGGCCGTTATGGTTTCCTGCACATCGCTCAGCCCGTCCCTCCTCGACCGCTGATCTCATATCTGCTTCGCTGTAGCTACACCTCTTCCAATCCGAGGACCAATATCGCATTAGGATAATCCACAATCTTGATAGGTTAAGATTCTTCCGCAGTCAAAAGCGGAAACATGTTTGTGAGGTCGCCGTGTTCTCCGGACCTACATACTGATTCGTTTGTGCACGCAAACAGCAGCGAAACATACAGCCACTACATCCCAGTTACTCTCCGACCTCCACTTGTATACTGCTTCACAGCGTGGTGCCACTCGACGAATATCGAATTACGCCATTGTTCTACCCTATGCTACGCAGTCTCCCAATGTCGTATCAATACGGTGCGTCCTTCGTGATGAATTTCGAAAGCCCAGCAAAGTGTACTTACTGATTACCTTTGCAGTATTCCAGTAAGTAGAATTATTTGGGGAAGCCTGCACAAGAGGTAAGGGGATCGGATCATCAGATATGTTCATTCATGCTCTGTCATTCTGTTCGCCTGGCTGCCATTTTAGATTTAGCTGACCTTGACCTTGGCCATTAACCTTGACCAAGATCTTTGACCTCGACCCCGGTGAACATTGACTTTGAAAACCCAGAAATTACAAAATATTTCAAAAACATCTAAAACAATATAAATAACTAGCGGACCCGACAGACGTTGTCCTGTACATGTGTCTTAAATACGAAAATTTCATCCTTTTTTAAATAAGTTGTAACAATCTGGACCGTTTTGATGAAATTTTTTATAAAAAAAGTTTTTACAATACCTGACGTCATCACATGTACAGTTACCACAATACGACCTATCGATTGCGTGTGAATATGTATATACTATGAGCTAAGTTGAATATAGAAGCTATGTTGAATAGAAACTTAAACTTGTTTTAATTAAAGGGTAAAAAAGATAAAACTCGAGCTATTTTCATAACAGGTATATTTTTTTAATGTACAAAAAAGAAATTTATCCTAATGCCATTGAATGTACAATATTTTTGGTTAATCCTTGAAGGGTATAAACAAACAAACTCGATGGTTTGCCAACCCTCGAACACGCAACATATAATTTGTTATGAAATCAATTAAATATACAAATAAATGTGTAGGTTAGGATGATTGTTAATCAACGCACGTGCAAATTTGATAGGAATTTATGTAAAATACTCACTTCAATACCGCACCGAATTTGCACAATGTATAGTTTTTATCTACAATTCAAAACCCTTCACACACTAATTACATCTGAATGTAATATTTCAATTAGCACGCGATTTATTTTAACACAATAACAACACAAAGTTACGAAATTCTCCTGAATCTGATCGCAGCACCACTATCGGGACAAACTGGAAGTAAAATTAAATATTTTTTGGATATTCGACACCGCGATCGCAGCGCTGTCTGCCGGATACAATGTAAAACATTGCAAGATCAACAATAACTTATAAATAAAAAATTTATAAAAAAAACATTTTGTAGTGGACCGAATTGTGAATCTAAACCATTCTCGAATCCACTTGAACACACACAAAAAATTTCATCAAAATCGGTCCAGCCGTTTAGGAGGAGTTCAGTGACATACACACGCACAGAAGAATTATATATATAAAGATTTACAAAAATCCTATATATATATTATATATATATATATATATATATATATTTTATATATATATATATATATATATATACACACACACACACACAAAAACTTGTAAAATATTACTTCTACCTTAATTTATTTAAGAATTTTTAAAAACATTACTTCAAAACTATTAAAACACAATTCCGGAAGTCCACAAGCACCACGCTCAGCAGACGACTGATCCCCTCCACCCCCACTCTCTGTGCGAGGTGGCGCAGTAGTAACTCACTGGACTAGCATTCGGGAGGACCCAGCTTCGATTCCTGGTCCGGACATCCTGATTTCGGTTTTCCATGGTTTACCGAAATCACTCCAGGCGAATTCTGGGATCGTTCCGTAACAAAGGCCATGGCCGACTCCTTTCTCAATCCTTCCTGTGCAATTTGCTACGTCTCTAATGACCTCGCTGTTGACGATACGTTAAGCCAACTACCTACCCACCTACCGCCCCCAGACTCCTCATCTATACCCATTCTGTCGTATGCGGTAATCTTGGTTTTTCGTTTGTCTTTGTTTATACATTGCTGAAGGCTGCTATCTTGGATTTGTATCTCTATTTTGTTTATACATTGCTGGAAGCCACCATATTGGATTTCATATGTTTACATTTACATCAACTATGCGGTGCTAGTGTATAAATTATCGATTTAGCCACCAGGTGGCGGCCTTAATTAATTATGTTTTAAAGTATAGGTGGTGCTTTATGACGCCCTCCGTATTGGATTCTATTTTCAATGTTTAGGTAGTGCTATGATCTCAGTTATGCCACCAGGTGAGCGATGTCACAGGTTCCCTCCATCCCCACCCACATTTTTCATTGGAAAATTACTTAGCATCATTCAACCCCCGCCACCACCACCCTTGGTTCTCATAGGCTAATTAATCGTGTGTTTTCGGAAACCTTCGTTCCGATCAATCAGCGGTCATTCAGCGAGTACTATTGTTTTCCCCTAAAAAAATAACTCTTATCCCATATGAAAACATCCCCAACATATTAAAGGTGTCCCTAATCAGATAGTATTCTGTGTATGTGATTGGAATATGCCAAGAGCCGGTGATTCACAATCCGTGCCCCATCGGAACGAACGTTCTTGACCTTAACAAGCAGCGCTGCTGAGCGCCGTTTCGACAGCTCGTCGAGATGTATGCCACAAGACGTCATGCGTGCCAAAATCAAAATCATTTTTGTGCTCCGTACAACTCAGAAGCCCTACGAATATGGAGTTATGAAAATCCATGATGCATTTAACAAATATTATGTGTTTAATGCCATCCTTGACTCAGAGATAAAACTCGTTTAAATATAGCAATTTCTTGTATTATATTTGCTATGCTGAAGAAGAATATTGTGTGATGTGTGCATAAATTAATGTGTTTTGTTTTAAAACTTAATGTTTTGCATCTCGAGTTATGCACTGCTCACGAAAGTTTACAAAACACTGTTGGTAAACGAAAAACATATATTTGATATATGTAGTATATCAGTTTTATTATAATTGAAAGAAATTAAATAATATTCAATAAGACTCTAGCCATCATGTATATATACACGTGTATGAACTTAATTATTTATGAATTTAAACATATAGAAATTATGGATTAGGGGTAACAAAAACACTTTGCAAATTGAAGCTGCTGTCTCGAATATTATCTTTATACCTGGCGTTTAGCAGCGGCAGAGACGTCGGCAGGAGTCAGTCGGCAGGCGTCAATATTTCCATCAATCCTTCCCATGTGGAGCTATTGTGGAGTATGTTGAACAATTGTGGAGCATACGAAGCGATTGTGGAAAATGTGGCGCACGTAGAGCATGCAGAGCGATTGTGGAGCATGTGGTGCTGATTATGGTGCGTGTGGGTCACAAGTTAAAATAAAGTTCCCTTATTTTAAAGCAAAGTTATGTAGTCGTCTTCCAAAGATGAAATTTGTATTCTTTATTTAGTAATATCGATTTGAAATTTATATATACATATATATATATATATATATATATATATATATATATATATATATATATATATGTATATATACATGTATACTTAAATGCATATATAGATATATACATACGTATATATACATATATAGGTCCTACGGTATAGTTAATAGCTTACTAAGTAAATTGTTTCTGCAGTTTGCAATAAAATTGCTCAGCACCATGGCGGGCATCCAACAAGCTTCGCCATTTGTTGAAAAATATTTTGCACTCTGTTTTCAACCAGGCAGCACACACAATCAGTATCGGAGAAAGGAATCGAACATGACCTACGTTAAGTAACCATCTAAGTGTATTCCTGGTGTGATTTCAAGAAACCATGGAAAAAACTCAAATCAGGATGTATGGACTGAGAACTGAACCTGGGTCTTCCCGAATGCACATATGGCGTTTTATCATGGCAGCGTCATGTTATGTTTCATAGAATCAGGAGTGTTACCCCATAGATGCTGGGTCATACAATATATATGTATGCATTTCGAATCGCAAACATTTACTTGGATGTCATTTCTGGTCTCACTACCATCGAATTCTGGTACTGAGACATTGGATACCTAAGTGTGTAAACAGAAAAATTCGGCATGAACTGCTCAACATTATCAAACTTCCCTCAATTGCACAAATACAGCTAGCAGCTGGTAGGTCGTCGCGGATCTGGGATATGTGACATCTTTCACAGAAACCAATAAGAGATTAAAAATGCTGCGACCTTGAACAAATGTGACCTTTTTTTCTCGTTGCACCGATTTCCTCACTATGGACTATGTGGAAAAGCATTCGCCTGCTTTGATGTTTTTTAACAGATATTTCTCTTTAGGAGTTTTCATAAGGCTGATGATTTCTACTGGCGTTGTATCAAGGCCCATTTTTGGCAACGTGCTGTATGTTAAGTGTTGCTGGCAATATGGTGATGACAATGAGTTAATGAGCTGGTGAAACATATATTTCCTCCCATTCTTCGAATTTAACACGTACAACTTCTTTCCTTTTGAATAATGGTGTACCTGGCAATTACTCGTGATATCAAAGTACTCTTGGTGGATAGAGAAACCAGATCCTTTTCAAACTTATTGGCATATTAAGGCATCCAAAACTGTGCTGCTGAAGTAGGATAGGAATGGTGTAATTTTCCCTTAGCATGTTTATTGGTCATAGATACTGTAAAATGCATGTTTAGGGTTGTGAATATTAACAGTGAATAGTTCTGTTGAAGTTTGATGCCTATGTTATGAATTTAGCAAATAAATCTTATGTGATTCGGAAATCACAGCCAACTATGCTTATAAGTAGACATAGAGTATACTTGGCCCTGCGACCTTTCCCACCATCGTGGATGATGCCTATGTTAGGAATTTGGTAATAATATCTTCCATGGTTCGGAAATTACAGTCAACTATGCTTATTAGAAGACATGGGGTATACCTGGCTCTGCGACCCTTCTCATCGTCGGCCTGTGCTATGAAGTTGACAATTATATCTTATGGGGTTCGAAAATTACAGTCAACTACGCTTATATGTTAGGTCTGGAGAGCATGTAAGCCGATGCTGGTATTCGGTCGCATTATAGTGCTAGGTCGACAGATCCCGAAAGGAATGACAGAGCATGAGACTCGGCTCCTGCCAGGATGCTAGGTGTAAGGGTCCCAATACCCTGGCATCATATTTACAGAGCTGGAGGTTGGGATTCAAGATGGTCATCATGGGTATGAAGGAAAATAGAAATTTTTTGGGGGGGAAATGGGAAATTTGTCCCGTATGGCGTCATCAAAGATGGTGGTTGCCTAGTTCCCTTGCCCGCAGCTCCAAGCCCCTATTAGATTGCCCGTTTGTATACTACTACATGCAAAGTTATACTTGAACATATGCATCAAAATGCAGTACACAGTGGTTACTACATTAGAAATATAATTATATACAGCCTTTTAACGTTCTCATTACTTTCACTGACGCCAAATCGGTTGAAAAATTTCTGAGAAATGCTATATAAGCATTATATTTGAGGTAGCGCTGTCTTCCAAAATGGCTACAGATATAGACTTATCTACTGTTACCGGAAAACGTATGTGCACGCGAGACCAATCTTATTCCCTAAACTGCGGCTCGGCACGGTCCGGTCTCTAGCTGAGCGACAAGATTGCATCCCGGAAGTATTCACGCGGACATAAATACATTTGGTATTTTGTCTTGTGTAACAGCACATGCAAAACTGGACACGGAGACTTTTTGCTGGCGACAACAGATAGCAGTGCTCTTGTGACAGTGTGTGCTGGAGGATTTCTTTACCTTCTGCGTGTATTGTTCGATATAATACAATTGCTTTTCTGTTATTGAGTGCAATTTTTCTGTTCAAATATTAAATAGTATCGAATTAAAATCACGTTATATAAATGTAACAACAATGGTGGTGGAATACTTTCTGTAGTTTGATGCATCAACAGATTGCTTGTTCATTTTCCACATTTTCATAATATCTTTCACCATTAAAATGGGGGTGAGTGGAGGATATAAATATTTGATTTGAAGGTTTACGGCGCGGCGTACGAAATATCTCAATGGGAATGCATTACTCAAGACAACATTTGTTTACAAAATTTGCAAACATTGAGAGGCTTGAGACAGCATAATACTAAGCCAACTTGAACATATTTTACAGTGTAGCAGTTTTACTTCTAAAAAATCCAAAACATGCAATTATTAACACACAATGTCGTACATAGCTGTCATCTATCTAGTCAGTGCCGAATGTAATTTCGTAACATATCCACAGTTGTTGACACGATATTTTTGACGACATAGAATTCTTGAATTGTGTCTTTTGTCCAAATCATCAATCACAATTCGGAGCAGCGGATGAATTAATTTTAATAATGAACAATAAATTTAAAACACTTTTAACTACAATAATGTTATATGAAATCATAAAAGAATATTTAGTACAATAACTGCTAGACAATAACAAAAAATAGAACTCAGAAAAGGATAAAGATATATTTTTATTTTCAATTTTTTATTCCAAACAAAAGAGTGCTGTATGAAGTGTAAACTAAACTATAAAACTTTGTCTGCAGTTTCTGCATTCAATTTAGCGCAAATATATGCAAGCGAATACCAACCAATGTGGCAGTTAATTATAGGTACAATGTGTAACAAGTAATTAATATTGTTACACTTGCTCTCTCTAGAAATAATGTGGGCTTCACCAAGTTCGTTAAGGGATGGAGGTCTTAATAAAATAAAAGAATTAATTATAATTTCGTTATTTAATTTACAATAACTACAGCGATATTCTCTAAACTCAAATTCTCACAATAAATTGAAATCACTTACTGTTCACAATTGACACCAATTAATAAAATTTATAATTAGGACAAAGAAATAAATTAGATTAAATAATCAAAGATCAGTCCCAATAGACAGTGTCTCAACCTATTCAATTATTTGATAATTTATATTTCCATATTTGACAGTTCGAATATTTACAGTAAAATCAGTATTACACTTCCATTCAGTCCCACCTCAGTTCATTCCATGTCCCGCTAGTCGTAATGTTCTAGAGTCCTCCAAGCTCCCTCACGCACAGTAGGCTTCACTTGTCGGTTCCACACCCTCTCGTCCATTCAAGCTACGAACACCTCACTCGCCGTCGTCCCGCAATCTCCAGTCGTCGTCCACACTTCACTTCGCTCGCGCACACTCGCCAGGCGGCCTCCGTCAAAGACTGCCGGCCGCTGGGTTGCGGCAGTATATATAGTGTCTTAGGCTGCCACCTAGAATCTTCCCAACTCGCGTGATACGTCGCGGAGGACTGAGGCGCCAGCCAGTCTCACCAGAACATTCTTGCATCGTAGCTAAACGTATCGGAAACTCTAGCAGGCGAGAGGAGGTCTGTGACGCCAGCAAGTCTCCCCAGTGTCGGCATTCGCGGGAATCCCAGAAGAGGAGAAGACAGCCACGAGCGCATCTCGTTCCACGAAGAGGGGAGGGCGAGGTGGGTCTCCGATTACGGCGGGGGGGCAGCGGAGTCGGCGCCAGCTGCAGCACATAACAAAATATTACTTAAATTGTAACCTAGAGATTATCTCCAATGAAATAAGCTCCTTTTTGTTTACATAAAGTAAGTTCTTATAACCACTGACAGTGTTCAGGTTGACCTATTGGCTGCCCACTGTGGCGCAGTCGGTTGAGTGTAGAGCGTGAGTTGTTCCGGTTTTGAATCCCGGGTAGAGCAATGGTGTGATTTATGATTGTCCGTAGGAGTCAACCTTTCATGGGAAATGTCACTTCCAATAGGAAAAATATGAGAAAAAAGTTGGCAAAGGTAATAAAAACATTAGTGCTGTAAATCTGGAATTGTGTGTGAATTTTATGCAACTTTTGCAAGCAAAACCTTGAAAACTAGTAACTAAAAGAATACACGCCTTTTATTGTAATAAATTAACTAACTTACTAATTGGACTTGTAATATATAGATATTTAACATTACAGTTAAACTTGTATTTCAGTCACATTTATAAATAGAAAATCTAAATTAATATATAACATACTTTCAAACAAATATTTATTTATACCACAGATATAATACAAATATTATTATCTTTTATATTATATTTAAATAAATACGTTCCAAGTAGAAATCAAACCAACTACTTCTCGAGCAAATACGTGTGGCCTTAACTTCAATTTACTTATTACCATAGCCTAACGATATTGTTAGTTTCGAATCTGTTTGTGTAATAATTTGACAGGCCTATAATTTTAAACAGTTAATATTTTAGTTTTTAATGAATTTCAAATAGGATTACACATTTGCACAATCTTTGTTTTACTATCACGAAAATATTTTCTGTTAATGAACATTGCATTTGGAATAACATTTACTGGAATAAATTATAGACAAACGTATATTACGGTCTGTTAAGTTAGTACAAATAACTGTATCATAAATGCTACAGAAATATTTTTATATTGGTTACACAGTCTGCCGAAGCCATAATTATTTGGAAAAACATATTTACAGGTGGCATTAAGTTTGCACGTGAATCGGAATTCCAGAAAAAAAAAAATACATAAACCGACAAGATACTTAACACCTTTTTATATAAACTCGAAATGTTTACTGCGTTTTTCGTGAGATTTTTAATTTGAACACCTAGGCGTATGTAGACCACGATTTCACATAAGCTACCATTTAGCACGGCAAGAATACTCACACACAGATTAATTAGGTGGAATTTGTGAAGTAGATGAACATTATGCTGTAGATTGTAATTTTATTATTTTATTTCTTGTTTTATAAACACTGTGTGTATGCATTCTTTATAATGCGGGCCAGTTCACTATGAGTAAAACGCTCATTTTCGCGACTTTGTGCAAATAAAGATATAAAACATTTTCTATAGTTTCAAACGAAAAGCACTAGCCTGAAATTACTGTTTGGTTATACTTTGATAAACTGTACGTATACATTAATTCACGTGGAATTGCACTGAGTGTTAAAAACTAAGTAGCATTCTAGTTGTATATTTTTATATGTAGTTTTATATAAATAAAATGGTCAAGTGCAAATTTTTAACTCTGAGGATAAATTTCCTGTACCTCTGCGGACGTCCTTCGTCCTATATTGCCTTAAATATACCTATCTGAGCCCACCGTGACTGATGTTTGTGGAACAGCCAATAGTACAATAACCGATATTACGGCCAGACCTACATGCGCATCTCTTCCACCCCTTCCCCCCTTCTTAACCCTTCTTGACACGCTCCGCCCGCTCAGCCATGCACAGACGTCTGCTGGCTACAGTAGATAACACGAAACCTACGCAAGGATTTCGTTTGGCAGGGTAGAAATTAGCCCGGTTAGGTAGGACGTGGCTTTTCATGCAGACAGCGGCTAGTTGCAAGAGAAACATTCTTGATGTGCGCATACAATAATTACATCTGCAACATGCGCCGATTGTTTCATTAATGTTCAGTGGCTTTATTTACTGATTAATATAGGCATATATTAGGCTAAAGTTTTATATATTTGGTTTTCGCAAATGCGTACGACAGCAGGAAATTCATTTCTGTGTATCGTAAATAAAATACAAATATTATAACTACTTAACGTCTCACAAAGAAAAGGGTTTATTTTATTTATTAACATAGGAATTATGCATTTCTCTTGTACAGTTATATGTAATTATAGTCATTTCACATACGTTTACTATTTCATTGTTTGAAGCATCGTATGTTGCTTACATACCTCGAGACAAGCTATATTCCACAACACTGTAGCTCCGCTCGCCTTTATGATTGGTTTTCTTTTTGCTAAGTGTTACCTGCTTGCACGACTCGCGAACGTTTAGTGTGGAGCTCATGCGAGGTAATTCCGCTAAAATATCTCAGGTCAAGCTATGTTGCACAACACTGTAGCTCAGCTCGCCTTTATAATTGGTTGTTTATTCCTCTAAGTGTTACCTGTTTGCGCGTGAGACACGGACTTCAAGTGAGGAGTTTATTTGAGATATTCTGTTTTTGCATTAACTTATTAAATCGCAGTACGAGTTGCTTCATCCAATTAAATGCGTTATATTCACTTGAATAAACTGATGTCAGAATGATGCTCCAATAGAAGCTAAAGAGATTCTTGGCGCAGTTAAAACGCTGAAGGATTGGCGGGATAGTTATGCTTAGCTTGTTGCCTAGGAGCCAAGGCGATACGTCTTATCAAAAGGCGAAGATTGCCGAAGGAGACTTTAACTTTTTCCTTCGCTCATTTATTCTGACGGGAAGTGTACAAGAAAGTGAGCACGTTCTTGTACACCCGGACTTGCATCGTGTGAACGGCAGCCGAGTATGCTAGTTCCTAACACACAAGAGCGTGTATTCTTGCTAGTGCCATATAGGGACAATCCTATTTTTCACCATCTTTCTTGTACAAGTCGAATATAAACAAAAACATGTATTTTGTTGGTGCTGGAAATAGGCAGATATCTGAATGTTTTTAATACGATAAAATGTATAATAGTCCCACTATCTTAAATAATTGTGTGTATGGATTTTAAAAAATAGAGTTTTTTTTTCCTGTGAGTGATTTTACATGTTCTACATTGTTATATATTTAGCGCTTGAAATACGTCTGACTGGAATAAATCTTTTATTCTTTTTTTATGGCATATGCTATTGATAATGCACAAATTACCCCCACAACCCCAACAACGGCTTCCAAATCATACATAGTTGACATCAACCATCCACTTTCTTGCTAACTAGCTGGTGTCGTGTGTATGGATCACACAATTCCGTAAACACTAGCTAGTAGGCACTTAGGTGTTTAATTGCTTGTTCACCTTCATTTTCACTTTCTTGTACAAGAAAGATGCCCACGTGTACTAGGCTTAAAGCTACAGCTTCTCCCTCGCAAAGCTCCTTGAGACAGCAGCGGCGACTCGTCCTACACACAGGTCGTAGCGGAATTCCCAACAGAAGATATCGCCTGTTGGTCGGCAGGTTCCCGTATCTGCCCCTGCAGTTTTTGAGGTCAATAAGCGCCCCTACTATTTGGAAACGTTTCCGCCTACTTTTTCAAGGCAAATAACGAGCTGACCGTTCGTATCTGCGTGTTCGCCGCACGCGTTAATTTTTTTTTTTTGTGCCCGACTTATCCTCGAGTTGGCGGAAGCGTCCTATAAAATATTGACACGTACCGTAAGTATAACTTTTGCGGCTTACTGCGTTCGAAATAAACCCTAAGTAGCTGCCTTGGGCGTATTGGTCTTTATAATAAAGCCCTGGAAAGATAGAGTAGTAACACACTATTCCTTATTTCTGAGATATAAGGGAATATAAGTTTGCAAAAAAAATATATTTAAATACCCAAGTCTGACTGCAAGGCATTCTTCAATGCCAATTGGTAGTTAAATATACTGTGAAATAGATTGTTGTAAATAAAGTATAAATTTTAGTTTATTACATAAGCCAATAACGATGTTAATTAACGAGAAAATCTACTAGAAGTTAGATAAATATCTCTTTCGTATAATAACAAAATTCACATTTCAGTCAACAGCTCATACGGTTTGATAATTATTCAGTGTAGGGAAGTGCTCTAAAAAACGAACATTTAGAATCGTTCGTATAACCGAAGTCCGCGTAGAATATTTTCTGTTTGATTTTCGTCCGCTTTAGTGTCTTTAAGAGAAAGTAAAAAGTACGACTGGTTTTTGGAAGGAGCACCCCACAAGATACATTATATAATTAAATTTTTACTTCTGGAACGCCAGTGGTTCACCCTCAGAACCGAAAGCCGCAGCTTAGTGTGGCTACATAAAATGCGCGCATATAGGAGAAAACTGACACGAGTTTTAGTTCTTCAAATATGTATTTCAGTCTGGGCATTAAAGTCTCCCTGTCCCAGCATAAGCGAACTATTTTTCACCCTCTTCTATCAGTATTGTGTATTATTCATTGGGAAAGTTCGATGAGTAAAGGCTGTTCACGATAAACTGAGCACTTTTGAAAGCCCTGCTTGTTATCTACTTGTATGCGCATTGTGTATTCTTCCGCCGCGTGTAAACGTAACATTGCCACGGGTCTGCTAACTTTATTCGTTCGTCGGCCAAGCGAAACTGTAAAATGATTAAGAAAGTAAATATTTTACAAATGTGCTCATTTTTACACGTATTATGCAGTAAAATACCCGAAAGCAAAAAAACATCGTTTCATTATTCACAAATATATAAGCAAACACTTTAAATTCAGCGTTAAATGGTGGAATTACTTTCTTCTCCATCGTTGCCAACTTCACTGGGTGCATGCTTGCCAATGTGCCCGTTAAGACATATGCATAGGCAGCGGCAGTGGCATTTTTTTCAATGTTGATTTCAAAAGTGGTCGTTTTACCGTGACCAGCCTATACCTAAAAACCCTAGATGAATACATGAACCGTCATGTTTTGTGCTGCGTCATCCTTTGGCAATTTCTCGTCGATCATTCATGAGCTTCCTTTTGACGCGAATACGTCTTTAAATTTGCAAACGTAGTGGGAGGCATTCCAGAAAATCTGATGATAATAAAATCGGGGGATGGAGTTTGGTATTGCAGCTCCGAATCTATCGTCTACGTTCAAAATTCATTTGCACCACTCGATTACCAAAGGATCAAAGAATATGTTACGTTGCGTGAGGACTGCGAAGCATCGCGCGTGGTTAAAAAAAAAGGGGGGGGGAGAGGGCGCAATTTTGAGTTCGTTTCGCAGCAGCTCATAACCTCCTCGTAGTATAACTTTTGCCTACGAGAAGCTACGACGGTCGTTTAAGTTTCAATCGACAGCTCTCGTAAATATCAATCGATTGCGTGTATAAAAACATTTGTGTGGCGTGGTTAGGGGAAATAGTATGAGTTTAATGTAAAACATTAAGAAAACTTAACACAATGTAGGCATATACTCGTCAAAAAGCCAAGTCGAAATACAGAAGTCGTATACGATTGTAAAGAGCATCCCAAAAGCAATCAAGTGATACCCATAAAACCCCATATGATCAAGTGAAGCGGTGCCGGGAACGTAAAATAAACATCAAGGCGTCCGAGAGCGCCAACGTAGACGTATTCACGCAAAACAAACGGCCGTGTCCCCAACACAGCCACACCCCATTTTTTTTCTAGATGAATTTGTCTTCTGTGATAATACTTCCCTTTCCCTATTAAATTACAATTTCGATGTTATGAGAAATAAACGCTGAAAGGTTACACAAAAAAATAGTTCTTATTCGATTTTCATAAACAAACTTTACAATTACTATGGAATAATTACATCAAAGTATATTAAATGTTATAAAAAGTATTACTTCGTAAACTCTAAAAATCTGCGAGAGATATAGTCGTAAGCCATGCAGCCGTGATCATCAGAATTAAAATACATACAACACCGTAAGTGTCATCAGGACTAGAACTCTTGTTCGATGGAGATCAAGATTCATTACTATCCGTATCAGAAGAGCGTGACACTTCGGTTTCGTTATTATCACTGTTCTATTGTTATTACGAAAGTTGTATAAATTTTCTTCACTTACTGAGGTAAGGTTTAAAGAATAGTGAACAATAAGGTATTTAAAAAAGCGACTAAATCGTTGTTTACGACTATATCTCTCTGGCACTTTAATTTTTAGTCGTTTTCAAAGCCTTCTAAATTATACGAGTTTATTCACATTTATGATACAAATATCATTAGGAAAACTCACTTTAAAAGTATCTAAGCTGTTGCAAACAACGAAATATAATATTTTATAAATAAGCAATGCACTAAGTAAAGTAGAATTTTTACTCTCTAGTATCTAGTAATATGTACTATTTACTACACAAAATAAACAGCATGTAATCAATTCAATGAGCAATATCACTTATTTGGCTGAATACTTTAAAAATTGCGTCGCGTTTTAAACTAAGCGTAAGCCAGTGAATAAATTTAATCAAAACATTTATTTGGTATAAAATTTAATACATTTTAATCATATTAACTTAATATTAATATAATAACACATTAATATTTAAAAAAATATTTCCACCATTAACACAGCATTGTACTAGTGACCTCTGTTTCAACCTGTAATGTTGGCGAGGAATTGTAATGCGTCGTGTTCGTGATAGTTCAAGGTTTACTTTTAGACACGGAAAACAAATTTTGCTAGAGTATTGACGGGCAGTGGACAGCGCATGAATTCTGACGTCACTGTTGGGCGAGCCAGCGCCAGAACTGGTAGCGTCCTCTGATGTTTATCGGTCTTCTCTGTTTTTTTCGCGAAAATATTTCTGCCGAGATTAGACGTCAAAATCATATGTGCAAAATCATTTGACTATTGGTCGCTTTTCTGTGTGGGAATACAGTCTGTTATATGGGTGAGCCAATCGGAATTAAGTTTCTCTGTTACTGACTGTCTGTGATTCGCGGGAAAACACATGCGATGCGTAACAATTCAAATGATCCAATCATCGCGGAAGTGGTTTTGAACTAAAGTGTGTTGGAACACAACTTGTTCTGAAATGTCTTCGCGATAAACGGGTACCCTTGCCTATGAGTGATCAGCGGAACTCTGGTGGCATACCACGCTTCATGAGACAGTTCCTACCAACAGGTTAATACATGAAGCCTAACTTGTATTTAAATTTTTTTAGTTAACTTCCTATGTTTCAATGGAAGTTTTTAATCTATAATCCATTTATGGTTACACTAAAATAATGGGGAAATTACCTGACAAGTGTAAGGTAATAATCGCATACTTGTGGGGGAAACACATTGTTTTCCTTGCAGGTAAAATTACCGCACTCTGGAGTAAATTTCACGTACATGGCAGTGGAAAATCCCGTACGTGGATAGGAAAATCACCTTACGACGCGTGCACCTCTTCGGCATTCTCAACAGCTAAGTGGGGGGGGGGGGGGGACGGGAGGAACAAACAGTCTGTTAAAACGCTATAACCTTTGCTAGCATGCCGTCGTCGTGGTGTGACGGATAGCGCATCGGCTCCTCGTCATAGAGGACAATGGCTCGCGCACTGCCAGGTGGCGAGGATTTTAGCGTTGAGGTTTCGATCACGTACGTCAGAGGACATAAGTAATAAAAATATTAACATTACTAATACTCCGGACTGTTTTTTTTTTAGTATAATTTTATTATACAATATAGTTTATTTTCCCGTTACTTGTACGGGATTTTCCTCCCACTTTTGCCTGTACATTTAAGAGGTAATGTTACCTTGCATGTAGAGATATAATCCATTCACGGTTACTTCGTCCTTTTCTGAAGCCCTGCTAAAGTTCTACTTCCAGGACGCACCATATTCGTGCGCACTCAGTTGTAATGATATTTTGTATAAGAACTGTTTCTCACTAGTCGTTACCAACATACCTAAAATAGGTATAAAAATAAAATCTTATCCCTATTTTTTTATTACAATTGTTTATCAATGAAGCATTATAATTTATAGATAAGATATTAATTACATTTCAATTTAACAGGGGAAAAAGTAACTTCTATGAACACAAGTATAAAACGCTTGTGATACAGGGCGTATTTAGGAAATAACTAAACACGCCAAAAATGGGAAGATTTTTCAAAGGTTTGATTCAAAAAGGCCAAAGAAACCGTGAATGGAATATAATTAGCTTCCCTTACATGTAAGAGAATTTTACCTCAACATATTTTTACAGTGTTCTTCCCAGTTTCCTGAAGCCCTGCTTAAGCCCTACTTGCACGCTATTTCTGCGGCTCATGTAAACAAAGCGTAAAGAAAATTTCACCAAAGGGAGAACGCGCCTCAATCGTGCGCAGCCAGTGCATAGAATATTACATACTCGGAGGTTTTACGTTTGTTGGTTTCAGGAAATGGGCAAAGTGTTGCTTTTACTGAATGATTATGCAAATAAATTATTTCGTATCAGTGATGGACAAACATTATTGTAGTGAAGTGTTCGTGCAAGGAGAGGTTCGTGTACGAGAGGTTGCGAATTACAAACAGTAAGTTAATGGGTTTTTTAAATAAATAAAAATGTTTGAAACAGTTACTATAATGTTTGAAATGCACTATCAACTATTTTGTCTTGTAGAAATATTTGTTTACTACGCATGTGTTGTACAGCCAACGAAATGTTAACTTCGGTAGTGTGTTTATTGCTGGATCATTGTGGAACTCAAAATGGCACACTCGTAAGGACTGGAAAACAATGTCTCACGAAAATCGTTAAAATAAATATCCTCCCACCAGCATATTTCTCCCAAAATATAAAATAAAGAGAGCACCAGCAACAAAAATAGGCTGTACAGCCAACATAACCTCTTTCAGTAGCCTACTGGTTCGGCAAACACGTTCGATCATAACCTAACTTTTTTGGGTACGTTCCGTTTGTGCCTATGCAATAGAAATGATACAGTGGCCCAGTTTTGTGTACTAAAATTTATGTTGTGATTTTTTTTTAAACTATTCTTTTGTTAGCATCAAAGCTAGAATGTTAACAAAATATTCGTTAGGTACAAAAATCGGCTCACTTCAGTGTAAAGAATATTTCACCATAATAATGATTAATGTTGGTTTTGGCAATGCAGTTGCCTTTATTTAAAAAGCAATGGCTGTTTTTTTGCTGAATCTGTATGCACGACATTTTAATGTAAAAAAGTCCGGTTATTTGGTTGTTATACACCAGCCCCTAAAATATATTACAAATAAGAAACATTCAAAATGATTTGATGGCCGTACTTAATGTGCCGTAAGGAACTTAATACAAAAATTGTTAAAAATCATCCTAGTAACCAAAACCCATTGCACATAAAGGTTAAGAAAAGAGGTTGTGTTTTCACATCAAAGTGTAGGATTTTAATTTTCCCGCTTGTAATTATCTAAAGTATAGTCCTGTTTCCATCAAATATTTTAAGGAAACATAATTTGTAATAAACATATTTTGTGAATAACCTAGTCCTATTATAAATATCCAGTGCTTAAGTTCACAACGAAGTAGACTTGACGAAGTACTACTTATATGCATAAATAAGTAATGCTTCTTCAACTATGAATACTTAAATAAGTAAAACTAATTTTGCTACTGTGAATATATGATAAGAAGTACTTCATGATGCAGTGATTCATGAAGCATTATTTACAGCTATCAAAATAAGCAATACTTGTATCTGACACTATGAATTGAAAATCATACTTAAGCACTAGTATAAGTATTTCTTGTTTCAAGTATTGCTCATATGCTCACTATGAATTCCACCCTTAATACATGGGATAATTTTTCACAGGTTAGATTAAAAAAGTGTGAAGAAACCGCGAATATACTATGTACAAATTATTTGTGTAAATAATGCCACACGTTAGAATTCAGATGTAGGAATGTTTAGCGTCTCTACTGTAACGTGACAACAATATCAAATATGTGTGAGAAGTGAATAATTAAGGAAAATAACGTTTAATAGATATTAGTCTCAACAATATGCACCTTACTGCGGACAACTGCAATTAAAATCTACAGCTTAGAATGACGTAGCAGACTGTTGAGTAGAGTGAGTGAGCTAGCTGCGCGGTGTCCTTGCCCCCTTGTTGGTGCGGTTTCTCCAATCTCCACTTCTGTCGTGTAAATCACAATTATGTTTGCAGATTATTTTTAAGTGAGTACATTAAAGACAGTGTAAGACAATCTGACGGGCTACTGTGGCCCGGCACGGTGTACGCTCCCTAACAGAAGGCACGTTCACACTTACCACTTACTTGTTTGGCTTACTACAACACATTATCGTTGCGTGTACCACTTGTAAACGGGCTGAAGCACACAACCAGGTTCAAAATAATTTCAATCGCATGGGAAGCAGCCATGCTTAGGGAAACTGGCAGTAGAAATATAACTACGGAATAACAACCGGCGCCATTAAATTGTTTAGATATTCCTATCCTTTTTTTTTTTAAATTCAAAAATAATGAAATATTAAAACATGTTATAAGCTGTTCCTAGGTGGCAATTCTGGATAAGAGATTATTTAAAACTCAAGACTAAATCGTTAGGGTAGTGCCTGTTAAGTTACATACGCCCAAGTGATCAACACGTAAATGTCGTTAATTAAAACTTCTACACTTGAAACTGATCCAAATCTTCAAAAATCAAAAGCTTCCTCAGAAATAATTAGATTCTTACATTAAGCTTTAGCAGTTCTAGCCAGTGGTGGAACAAAAAATCTTTCTTAGGTTCACCATGGTAACTATACTGGGAAAGCGTACTCTTATGTAAAAACAATATGGCGGCTGTTCAAAGCTTCTAGAACATTTAGTAGTATATAATAAAAATAAAACTTCTTCTTAGCTGATGTAGACGTAGGATTGTAGATCCTGCTTTAATTACAATGGCTTTACGTTTGCGGGTCTCTCCCGCAGCAGGATAAATTAACAATAGGAAGACAGCTTCAACAGCGCAAGCTCGCGGCTTACGGACCAACGGTCATACAAGCTACCATCTAACTCCTGACCGGCTGTCGCGGAGGGCGCTCGCTCGGGCCGTCTTTACTCCTCGCCAAAAACACATTTATTCCTCGAACGAACTGAGATAAGGGCGATGTTCGGACTCCCTGTGCAAGCTCATTTCAAAGCCCATCGCATCACCCACTCGGGCGTGCGGCCTGACGTCGTCCTACCCTTACCGTGAAGCAGAAATGAGTGCTCACTAGCGTACTAAGTTAGCCTATCTTAAGGAAGGTTCTGAACCTTCTAGCCAATCGCATGGCTCCAAACTCAGGCCTATTCAAAAAATGCCAATCCAAAGATCCTAACGCCCTGAGTACATAGAATAGTAGGTCTCGAAACGGCGACAATACAAGATAAAAAATCAGAAACATTAACAAATATGGGCGACCCAATAATTTTATATATATATATATATATATATATATATATATATATATATATATACACACACAATAAAAACCTAGCTAACCTGACATATGAAAATACGTAAAACATTGCCATCGTAAATTCTAATAAAAAAAACCTAAAATATAAATATAAAAAATGCGAAAACCTAAAAATATAAATTATGTGTGAAATGCAAAAATTATAAATTAGGTATTCACAAATATAGGAAAATAGTGTGCTACACAACTATACAGAGTTAAGAACGTCCATACGAATTTTGCTTTTAGCTGAGTTACCGTACGAACGCCACTGTGTATGTATGGGAAGAAACTTTAACCAGTCGCTGTTTTTCATCATATATTTTTCACTGATGTGGGACATTTCCTGAATAATTTCTTACAGCGTGCATACAGCACGGGTTTCTCAGGGCTGCCAACGTACTACCGACATCCGTTCCTGGCCAGCCCAGTCTCCATGCAGTCTCGTCACCTATAAAACACACATGGAGCCGGCAGGGATGGCAACTTCAGCCGTCAACGGTTCTGCAGGTGCCACAGCTATGCGGGAGAAGGAGTCACGGCTAAATAAATCTGAGATGAAAGGGGCCGCGTGCGTAGGGCAGTGCCATAAACTTGTATATAGGCGTGGTAAATAACACTTACCTCCGAGAAGGCCGGATGAGTTACCATAACCTCTACTCACCAAGGCTGCTCGAGTTGTGTCTCGGTTCCCGCCACCTCTTAGGTTTAAAGCTACGCCGAGCGATGTCTCGTGCCACCTGGGATCCTCGCTATTGAGGAAGGATGTATATACCTTGATGGCCTGGGCCGTTGTATAGATGGCAGCAAGACTCGGCCTCTAGGCGAGGTGTTTGTTTGTTTGGAGTCAGGTGCTTGATTTTCACCATGAAGAATTTCGTAGGTTATGGCAATGCACACTCGGTTGCGAAAACCCACAACTGTCATGAAAATTTAAGTAGGAGCGTGGGACGACCGTTTGCTCCGATGACCGATCCATTAAGGTCGGACTCATGCTGGCAGTGACTGGAACTCTGCGTGGCGAAGGACACCTTGAGGGACCCCCCCCCCCCCAGGCATTGAGAGGTCGATGCACTGAGCTCTGGTACCGTCCTGCACAGGTAGTAGAGGAGAGGCTAGCACTTCGGCCGGACCACAGGTGGATCAGACTGCGAGGAGGTCGGTGATGATGTGGATGGGCACCAAAGACACACACCTGCACTAGCCTCGGAGTTCGGTGTCCTGTCAACTGTTCTGTCAGATGGATGGGTCTGCGCTGATCGGGTGTATCTCAGTCCTCGTACTTCGTGCCCCTTCCCGTTGATAGACTCCCGGCAGAGATCTTTCGCCGCTGCTGGGGTGTCCTGGAAAGGCGGATGCGGTTCGCACAACGGCGAAGGAGATGGTGTGAACAAGTGACCACAATCATGTGATGCGCAGCAAACTCCAAGAGAGATTAGGTGCTGCTGCGCGAGCGTCCTTCGCGTGGTATCTGTGCCTCCCAGCACGGCAGATAGCGAGATCCAGTGCAGCCGAGCTTTCAGAGTATACCATTAGACGTCTCTATGATTTCATGCCAGACCTCAGAGCCACATATAGACAAACTAGTGGCGGTGCAAATAAAGCAATGCAATTCTTTCCCGAATAAACGATCAATTTGTCTTAATGCTGTAGGTAATATGGTTGTTTGTGATTTGTAACATGGCTGATATTTCCTGTGTTAAGATTCGTCCCATATCGACATCCCATTCTGGTTGCGGTAGGCCTTACGATATACATGGTTAATGCTACATCGGTGAGGCGCTAGTTGCTTGTCTTCCATGCAACCATGAACTTTGAGTTTCTAGTTTGCATGGCACCATCTGGTTGGGTTGGCAGATGCACGCATCAGAAGTCAAAATCTGGAACTCTTGAAGTATATACTTAAAATTCCTTAAATAAGTGTTGTGAACTTTAATATAATATTTCACTATTTTTAAATCTGCAAAATTTTAGAATTTTACAAATATTTTCGAAATTTTGTATATCCTAACTTTCTTTGCTGAAAACTTTTGAGTTTTAATTCCTCAGGTCAACGAACACAAGAAGTGAAGGCCCTGGTCACACATGTGACTTGAATGTCATTGTATAAAATGTCAAGGTCACTAGTGATAAAGTTCATACTAGCGCCTCATCGCATAATATGATATACTGGAGCCGAACTCTCCCAATTATGCATTTTAAGTGGATTGAAGATAGCTAATCTAATAGCGAGAGCGATCATACTAACTATGTTACTTAGCAGAATGTTAAGCTTTTGATAATTAAAGAAATAAAGTCAATGCTCTCCACGGCGTGAAACGTAGCTGCTGGCAAATAATAGTTCTGTTACTCAATATAATTGCACTAATTTTTCTGTTGTATGGACCAACTCAAATACAAATCTTTGCTTAGAGAATTTACATCTAAAGAAAGATGCTGAAGTATTATTTTAAGTATATATTTCTTATGTTGCTAAGGTAAAACATTTATCATTTTTATTCGTGAGTATGACAAGGCAAAACCCACATTTATGTGAAAGTGTTTTTGCATAACGAGTGTCACTGTTTGTTATTATTTCGTCTGTCTTTGATAACAAAATATGCCTTGCGATTTGTCCGAGTCTTTTCTTAGTGGTTGATTTCTAACATCTTCTTTTATACTGGGAGGCTAATCTGAGAGTGCCTTATAGATTTAAATTAATCAGACATAATAATGCTAGTAAAAAAGGTTCGCAGAATATAGAACCACTCACACCATAGACTTACGATCAAGGACAGCGAGGCGACGATAATACAGTCCAAATTATATATATATAATCGTCGTATATATATATATTATCGTATATATAATATACATTATCGTCGTATATGTATATATACATTGTATATGTATATATATATATATCCTACTTGCTTGAATAATTTTTATTTATTATAACGTTTATGTAATGAAAATTTTAATGTAGGAATTAGCAGGTATGGGAACAATTGTAGTTCTCGAAGTGCATTCTCAACCTATAGCAATATCACTTTAAACGTTCATAAATTTTTTACTTCAAAATTTGCAACTCTCGAAATCATAAAGAAGTTAATTTTCTCGATGGAAAATATAACTATGGGATGTTCACAGTAAATAGAGCACTTTTGAGGCCCAAGTTACTTTTTTATTTCAGCCATTTTTTATCCTTTATCTATAGTTTTAAAATAAATATTGCCATTAAAGTGATAAAAACAGCGTGTAGATCTCACCGCACTCAGAAGTAATCGTCTAAGGCTGAAATAATGTTTATTTATTTACTATTATTCGAAATGAGACGGCTTACAAAAGTGCTCATTTCACCGCGGATTGCCTCTAATATACGATATTTAGTAGATGGCATGTCGGCATAAACTGGAAGCAATTGAAGACCACGATCTGACTGGCGCAAAACTATTCAAAGTAGCTTCATATTTTAGGAGCATGTGTTCATAATGAAATGTAATAGTTTTTTAGATGTAACATTTTGAAAGCAACTTTAGGTTTTGTTATTAATTCATGAGAGTATGGTTGCACATCGATATTTAATTGTAATAGTTTATCGGTATGGATATTGGTACCTCGTATCTCATGTGCCCTCATTGGGGCAATATCTAAATCAAATTCTGCACATCAGTAGCGTCAAATTAAAAATTAATTGTTTACAAAATCGCATCGAATGTTTGCAAGTGTCTCGTGGGGTAGGTTGGGAGAAACATGGCCCATTGAATATATGAATAGCAGTTTTTTTGCTATCGGTGCGAAAGTATTTTTCTTTCTTAAATGTCATTGAATTCGTGTTCGTTTAAGTTATGTTTTCAGCCAATGACGTCTGTAATATGCGCGTTTTATTTAGTGCTTTCACACTCAAAGTCACGTCTTAATTTCAGCATCTGAGTAATTGTTGAGAATTTCGGAACATATAAAATTTCCGTTTTTACGAGTTAATTATTTTTTATTTAATTTTTACAATGTGTCATTTTGGTAGCTGTAAAATGGCAGGAACATGTTGTTTAAGTGAGGCTACTGGTGACAACATTTTACGTCGATGCTTCAAATTTCGCGATTGCATTGCAGAATAAGGCACACAGCGTATGTTAAGTACTAATAAATTATTCTAAATTTTACTTCATAAAAATTTCGATCAGCAGGAAATGTAAGAAACCGATATATCGAGTCATTGACTTTCCCAGTATTATCGATGTTTTGTAATCGGAGGAGATTATACGTTCATAGCTAAAACTACGCCTTTTAAGCAAGTCCAGATGTTTCGAAATTTCTAGTCATTGAAGTGCTAGGATTATATTTAGTAGCCGGATCGAGTGATGAACAGAGGGAAAAAATTCTATTTTTCATTTATGTATTTTGTACCGAGAAGTAATAACTAAACATCGTGTACCAGCCACTTTCGGAAGACGAGGGGGCCGCTGTGACGCAACGGCTAGAGCGCTTGCCTCCCAGCAAGCCGAACCAGGTTCTATTCTCGGCGGGATCACTCTCCGTGCGTGGGAATCGAGCCGGACGATGCCGCTGGTCGGCGGGTTTGCTCGGGGATCTCCCGTTTCCCCCGCCTTTTGCATTCCGGCGCTGCCCCATACTCACTTCGCTTCCCCCTCATCGGCTCTCAAGACCGCGGTGTTAAAACCCGCCAAAACCAAGCCACTCCACTCCGAAGACGAAATACGGTGGATGATGGGAATTTGTAACCTGTGTCACAGCATCGTACAGTGTTTTGGCGGAGTGCCTGGTCCAAATGGCCTCAACCTCTTGCCTACTCATAGCTCGATCCTTTAGACCTTCTTAATAGCGTACGTGTGCTAATGGTTATTCTTCGATCTTTGGCGGTCACCCAGCAAAGTACTGAACATATTCGACCCTAATGAACCACGGTGATCGGAGGACCGCCAGGCTGCCAGCACGGTATCGCCATCGGCGAAATACATAAACGTTTGTGAAAAATGCAACACCAAGAAGGATACATGTGACTGAAATGAACTGAGACCACAGATTAGCTACATGACAATACACAGTTGAATAGGATTACAGAACTGTACATGATTTCTGCCCTTGAGTATTCAGTATGGTGAGAAGCTTCCACGGGCTGCAATCAGAGCCCCTAAACGCCGTGGCATGGAATCAAAGACGACCTGGATATGTTCCTGGGGAATCTCCCTCTACGCGGTTTGTATGCGAGTCCACAAAGCATCAACAGTGGTTGCTGGAGGTCCGTGACGAACAAGTCGCCGACCGACCACATCCCTGACATGTTCGATGGGCGACATGTCAGGAGAACTTGCAGGCCAGGGAAGCAGTGGTACCCGTCGTTCATCGAAGAAGGCTTGCATATTCCTCGCCACATATGGCGAATCATGGCATTTGGAGTCACCTAAATGAGGGGCTGTATCTCAGACTCTAAACCTCCTTGAAGTAGTATTTGCTGTTCAGATTGCCCTCAATATGTAAGAGACGAGATCGCATGTTGTATCCAATGGCACCCTAAACCATTGCACTTGGCGTTTATCCGTTATGCCGCTCCGCTATGCAGGCTGCCAGATTGCGGTCACCATGGTAACGTCTAACACCTATGCGGCCATCACTGTAGGACAGGTTAAAGCGGGACTCGTCCGGAAGCACTACATGTTGCCACTCAGCACGCCAGCGACGGCGATCGCATGCCCATTGCAGTCTGAGACGTGTGTAGTTTCTGGACAATGGAAGCTGACGCAATGGTATGTGTGCCACCAGTCCAGCCGGACTGCCAGACGGCGTCGAGCCACCAACACAGACAGGTCCACAACCGTTGTATCGCTCCAGTGTCGAGCTAACGCTGTGGACGAGGATGTACGGTCCTTTACGACCATCCGGACAATACGGTGGTCATCCCGTGATGTGGTCACATTGCGTGGCACACTACCCTCTCGTAGCAGCGTACGATCCTCCCTTATCCACTGGTTCCACACACGCATCGCTGTCCTAGCAGAATGCCCCATACGAGCCGAAATGTCACTATGGCAAATCCGTTTCCCGGAGGCCGATCATTCTGCCCCGTTCGACCTCACTCACATGCCGAGATGACGCCCTTTGACGTCGACGAGGCATACAGGCACTTGCTTTCACTTCGCTTGACGGCTCTTCACTGACTGAACTTGGCGGAACACGGACATTTCCGGACACAAGAGAGGGCGCTGCTGGGCCTATGTGTACGCCATCTCTGTGCAATCGTTCACACATCCTCCGAGTTTGGATTCATTCGGGCCATTCATTTTTGTGTGTTGCAATTTTCACGAAAACAATAATGTGTAGAGTGTGAAACCTTTTGTATGTTTCACGTGATTTCTCAGAGAATGCGAAATCAGATAGCAACCCAAGTTGTCATTGGCTATCCTTTCCGCAGGGGTCACTATGGTATACTGCGTGGCCCGTCTACTCGCCTCGCATAAAGGCCAACCAGATTCGATTCCCGGCGTGTAGGTCACCTGGATTTTTTGCTCACGTGGTCAGTGTACTGGACGTTGGCGCTGGGTTGCGGGTTTCCTCCGAGCATTCCCCTTTATCCCACGCTTGCATTCCACCTCTGCTCCTCACTTTACCCTCACCGGCTCTCGAGACCTCAGCACTCCTTTCTAAAAGCGTGTTACTTAATTTATTTTTTTAGAAGTGATCTCTATGTCGAAGTAGGTGCCTGTTAACGTGTTATGTAAGCCACCTTTCTATAAACTGTTCACGGTTAACATTGCACTTTTGAAAACCCTGCCAATGATCTACTTCCTCTCTGATTTTGTATCCTTCCGCTACGTGTAAGATTTACATTGCAGTGGACAGTCTCACTTTATTCACTCACCAGTCAAGTGGCAAGCAGGAAATTTGTATAAAATTAAATGTGCTAATAAGATATAAATTCGTGCTCTTTATTTGCTAAAACAAACAACAATAGTCATAAAATTAGATTATACATCTGGTATACGTTAGGTCTTAGAACTACTTCCATTAATTCTCTGCCAAAAGTGATATTTTTTAGTGGTTAGTTTCAGAAGTGCTCACTTTACCGCGAAGAGCCTTTATTGACATGCAGGGACAGAGAAATGCGGGACATACAGTATACTGGTATATATACATGTACTTTTTGGATTGAAGTTTGTTGACGTTTAGAACTTTCGGCCCCAGTGTTATTCTCCACCTCACGTCTTGGATAACGGCAGTTAAGTTTCGATGCATTCCGAGTATTGGATCGTGCTCCAAGGACCATACAACAGAGTCAAAAATAAACGGAATCACAGGGAGTGTTTATGAGGATAATGGATAGTCTTTGGTTTAAACAAACGTTGTTAAAAAATTTTCCGCAATTTAACGGAGAAGTGCTGGTAAAAATTACTTCAAAACAGTAGAATTTTTTTTTTTTTGAAAGCCCCTCAAAGGGACATGATTGATTGTAAATCCTTTTGTACTAACAAGGACATTTGGTTGGGTTAATATCAGGTCGGCTCTCCATTGGTTGCCAATGAAGAACGCTATACAGTACAGAATGGGGCCGAGTGTGGTATGGCCCAGTAGTACGATGGCGAGTTCTAACACAGACACCAACAGAACTTACTTCCAATTCGTCTTCAGTGTCAGTAAATGAGTGCAGACCTCGATGTGTTAAGATGTTCATTCCAAACATATTCCGAACCGCACAAGGTGTAGAAATTTTTAGTTAGAATTCGTAAACGACACTTTTTGAGGTCATAAGATGTAGCCAACTTCTGTTCCGAGATGTAATTAGTTACTGATAAAACGAGACCAACTTTAGAGTGGAGAGATTTTTGACGGCTCTTAACACCGAGGTCTTGAGAACCGACGTGGGTGAAGCGAGGCGAGTATGGGACAGTGCCCGAATGCAAGGGAGTGAGAAACGGGAGATCCCCGAGAAAACCCGCTAACCAGAGGCATCGTCCGGCACGATTCCCAAACGCGAAAATCCGGGAATTACCCGCGGGAATCTGACCACTACACCACCGAGGCCCCATCAACTTTGTTTTTTTTTTGTTTTTTTTTTATGTTACTAAGCGGCGAGTACAGAGACGGGATTATTTTGAAAATCATAGGTGTATGCTTTTGACTGTAGCTGTGGCGGGGTAGGTTGCTTGTTCCGTTGGGAGATGTTACATTGGCGTGGACTAAGAAAAAAGCACGATTGTTCAGTGAATTAATTGTAATCAAGTCATGAACATCAAAATTTAACGCACGTTTTATTAGTCTGTAACATCGACAACAAACAACATTGCGCACATGTTCGATACCTGTGTTTGCGCATCACTGGCGTATGCGTCACCTGTGTAGGATCGACATTTCGATACCTTGGGCGGTTCGGAAGATGCTTGGGGTGAATATCTTAGCTGAATAACTCTATACATGAATATACATGTATAGGCAGTTGACGGTAAAGTGAGCATTTTTTAATGCCCTTTCAAAAGGCATTAACCACTAATAAACAGATTTTATTGCAGCTCCAGACGTTAATTGTTACTAGTGGTGAAATGAATACACTGTGTTCTTTGGCCTGAGAGCAATTTTTTGTGTTAAAAAAAAGTGACAAGAAGATAGAAATCTAATGAAAAGGAAAATTCAGCGGGGCCTTAAAAAGTGCTCACTTTACCGTGGATCGCCTGTACCTATACTGGCTGGGGCAGAATGCGACCGACAAACTCCATTAGTAATTCACTATGCAAAAACAAGTGGCAAACTTATGTACAAGACATTTGCTACCTAAACTGGGTATTAAAGGAGTAATGAGCCTTTGAAAATCGTGATTTGAAACTGTATTTTTGCGAAATATTGGAAACGAAGTGCTATCGAGATCTTCAACATGACAGCGAGATCTCATCAATACCTCCCCTCGTACTGAAAATAATACGGATGGCCGCATCCTCCTTTTGCAGACAACTTTTTTGCCGTCAGTAATTGCAAAAGTTCAAATATGGTTTGTTGAGCCGTATGTTATAAAAATGTCCCTCTTTTTACAACTGCCTAACTCTACAGTTTTTTGGTTAATTTTCATTGCGGGGGGAGTTATTGGTGATATTTCGCTTGTAGATCGAATATATATATATATATATATATATATATATATATATATATATATATATATATATATATATAGTACATTTTCATAAACATTTGCATTAAGACACGAAAACTTAATAGCAAACATTCGAATGTGGATTTCATTATATAGGCCGTTCACGGTAAAGTGAGCACTTTTCAAGGCCCTTCCAAAATATTCTTTTAAGCCAATTTTAATATTTAAGCCATATTTTAATATCAGCATCGTCACGTGACTGATAAATGCGGTGTATACTTTCACCGCTCCCAAAAGTTAATGTCTGAGGCTGCAATAAAACATATTTATTAGTGGTTAATGACAGTTGGGAGGGCCTTTTAAAGTGCTCATTTTACTGTGAACAGCTTATACATATAACTCTCCCTCACATCCCGCACCAGTGGCCTACGAGGTTTTTTTTTTTTTTTGCATGCCTCACACTCACTTTCCACAGTTCACTACATTGCAGGAAGCATTAACGCTAAAAACAGGCGTAATAAAACAGGAATAATCAACACATCTTCACTGACTTCTGATAATTTTCTACGATAGTCGCTGTATAAAACATCGTGTTTTGATTGTAAGGCACATATTTTGTAGTGGGTAATGCATTACTGTGTCTTCTCTTTGAGAAATAAATTCATTTTCTCCTTAATGTCTGCCTCTCTTTCATCCCTCATCTTGAAATTGGTCTGGTTAAGGGTGGGAGGTGTAAAATTTATCTCATACGACACCACTTTTTACGTCACGCAGCAAGCAAATACTATGTATACCCTCACAATTTGTGTAACCAACCTTTGAAAAATAACGCCACTTATGACATGTTTGGTTGTGCCCTAAACATCTCATGTTTCGGAAGCGTTTTGTACTTCTCTTAAAGTAAAAGTAACATATTTTCTTTGGTGAAATTGAGTTTTTACTTGTATTCCATGTATAAATTATATTTTATTTATAAATAATACCAATAAATTACAGAGAGAAAATAGTTGTCACGCAAATTATTATTACACTGAGTGTCCTTTGTGGTAATTTTCTAGGCTTAGTTAAGCTTTGTTTACACGAAGCGGAGGAATAGCATTGAAATAGAATTTCAGCAGGGATTCAGAAAGGTTGGAAGTAATCATGAATTGTTTATACCCAAATTTTTCATTTCATAAATCTTGACTCCCTGGTAACTTCTCACATCGAAACGAGAGAGCGTAAAGAGCAGGAATTACGCATTGAAGAGAATTAATGGCCATTATTATGTGCACTGCAGTCCGAAAGCGCCTTTTTTTTTTACACAGCCTGCACATCACGTATTATGTCACTGTTATCGTTCGCAGATATTTGAAGCACTTCTTAGTATGCGGTTAGTATTTTTTGCCCATTGGGTGTCATTCCGCGGGGTGTAGAAATTTTCGCCATGGATGTGAAGGCTTTCTCAGACGATGTCTAAGCATCCTGTTACGTTATTACTTATTTATTATTTATAATACGATAGTATATATTTATATATAATATTGTAATTAGTAATTTATATATAATATGGTTAGTATTAGAAAAGTATTAAATATGATTATTTTATAAAACATTACTATAAAACAAATCCCCGATTTATGAAATTACTTGCTTCAGTTCTTAGGGAATTGATGGATTTCAACATTCCAGACATAGATATTGCGCCATAGAACTGCAAGGAGTAAATATTAATTTTAGGTTGTTAATCCGGTAAGTGACAAATAATTTTTTCCTTGCGAGATACTAAATTAAGATCGTAGGGAAAATAAGTCAAACTATTCCGATTTATAACGCGTTCGAAATTTCCCTTCTGCCCACCGCCTTTGGAACTAGCTTGTTCTATAAGCGCCCTGTAAAGAGAGAGAGAGAGGGAGAGAGCCAAAAAATATCCTAACCTTCGCGTAACGAGGGGCTATAAATTAAAGCAGTCGCATTGAAAATTAATTTGTCGTGTCTTGTGTACACTCGTCGGAGTTGTGGGACTCCCAGTATATAAGCGTGAATGATCGGGTCGAAGTTCAGTGTAGATTTATATTGGTGTTAGACTGCTGCTTACTAGTCTCGATGTAGTGTTTATTAAAAATGAGCTAGCTGTGTAGCAATCGCCAGGCGCATTTCAGTCCATAATTAAAGACAATGAAATATTGTCCCCCTTCCCCCCCCCCTTTTTTTCCCTTCCAGAAGCTAGACTCGGCGGGCCTACGTATTTGCAAGTCTCAGCTTTGTGTTCATTGGCTGACGTCCCATTATGTAGTCAGTTTTACCTAAGACCAGCTAGCATGGGATTCACTGCAGTTGCAAAAGTAACAGGAATATACACTTGTCTGAGGTCTAGCTTGTGCTAAAACTAATTATCAAAATGTTTCATCCCCTATGCACGGCATATTATAATATAAAACGATACACAAATAAACTCTCTTCTTTGCTGTAATACTTTTAGGGGTGAATCTTACCTAGCATATGAGGCGAAGGTGAACAATTTCTAGAAACGTTTTTCCCAGTCTGTTGTATAATTTCATCAACAACTAACTGTTTCGTGAGATCGGGTCACTTAAAACAATTTAATATAAATGTCAACTATTCAACACAGACATATACGGTTAAAGCATTTTAAAAGCAATTAAAAACAATGGGTATAATATTTTTTAAATAACAATTGTTCAATTTGTAGTAAAAACTGTTATGTTTTATATGTACTGTACATATATTACTGAATAAAAACAACTTTTACAGTACGACTATATATTTTCGAGCCGGCGTATCTTACTGCAATATGGCCGGCGGATTGTGCGACTGGAGTTATGCTTGGTGTTCGCTGAGTTGGCTTATTTTTACTTGGCTAACCAAACGCGGGACACGCTGTCTTATCACCCCTGCCCCGCATCTTTGCCCTCTCCGGATAATGTAAGGGTGTAAGAAGAGAAGTGAACATATCTGGGCGGCTCTTGAAAGCGAGGTCTTGAGATCCTGTGAGGGTGACTGAAGTGAGTATGGAGCAGCGCCGGAATGAAAGGGCGGGCGAATGGGAGAAAACCCTCCGACCAGCGGCTTCGTCCGGGACGATTCCCACATGTGACAATGCAGGAGTGAACCCGGCCGGTGATCGAAACCGGTTCGCCTGGGAAGGAAGCAAGCCGGGTGGTTTTTCCTCCCGAAGCCAGCCAAAAGCCAGAAACTCAATCCATTTATTTCCACCCCCTCGCCTATGCCCTTTCTGGGTAATGCAAGATTATAAGTATTTCCTTTAGCTTATCATTGTGTTGTGTATCTTATAACTTCCCTTCTTTTTGGTTCTCTCGACCACGTGACCGGATTAACTGCTCAGCCACCGTGGCCCCAGGGTTGAAGCAGTTTTTTCTTTCATTTTCCTCTTAATATTCCCTTTCTTTATTTATTTTCGCCATTGGCTTGCTATCGGGACCACGCAGTTTTTCCACCTCTTAATTTTTATTCTATTACATGTATGTACATCCAGGTATAGGCTATTCACGGTAAAGTGAGCACTTTTGAAAGCCCTCTAATTTTGAATAATTGTCAGTAAATATATTTTATTTTAGTCTTAGACGTTAATTTCCGAGTGCGGTAAAATATACACACTGTGTTCATTACATACATGGCAATAATTATTTGAAAAAGGTTGTTAAGGGATAAAAAATTGCTGGAAGAAAAAATAACTAGGGCTTCAAAAGTGCTGACTTTACCGTGAACAGCCTACAGTCTAGAGTAGTGATGTGGTGCGGTTAACGTGACATCCACCCAGTTTCCCCACACTTCCCGGAACATATTCTACTTTATATATAATATATGCCTTTATATAGCGGTGCTAACAATTTCACCAATTAACTGATTTAATGCTTTCGATTCAATCGCTCTGTATCGACATACAGCGGGGAAGAGGGCCTCCGGACATATTCTCGATCCCCCTCCCCTTGTAGTCAGTCCTTTAGTCATAAACGTTTTCTACACGTGTTCCGTTTCCATTGCTATTGTCTGCACGATGTCGGGTTCGTTTCCCTGTTATCTCGCCTTTGTATTTGTTACTCCATTCTATCAGTTTCTTTTTCACTTCCGGGTAGTCATATATACGATATGTTCAGTTCTTCAGAAAGGGGGACAAGATCCCCCAACTCAGAAGTTGCCTGCCCACTGACGCACTCGCCTGTAAGCAATAACTAATATCACCTTTATCATGCCCATACATGACTATATATAAAGACATAATAGTTAATTTGGGTCAGGCAGAGAAGGATGAGTTGGATAGAGAGGGGGGGGGGGTGAGGCGCCTAGTAATTAGCCAATTGTGATGAAGATGGTGAATCTGCTGCGTATTGGTGGTGATGACTCGAGCTACTGTCAGTGCCTAAAGCAGCGAAGGAGAATAATTGTAGTCTCCGAATGTCGAAGCCAGGTGATAAGTGCACACTATTAAGTTCGATGTGGATATTTTCTTGAAAACGTGTCTCTATAAAGTTTTATCACTGAAAAATTGTTAAATTATTATAACAAGACAAGAGCAATAATTCAACAGACTCTCTTGGACGCGACCTCCAAAGTGAAATTTTGGGGACAGATTTCGGACGCCTTTGAAATTAGAACAGGGGCGAGACAGGGAGATGGGCTCTCGCCGCTGCTCTTCAATTGTGTTCTAGAGAAAATTTTTCGTGAGTGGCAGAAAGAACTGGAAAAGGAAGGTGTTGAGAACGGGGTAAGACTAGGCTGTAAGAGAAAGAACCTGACTATCGATTGTTTAGCTTTCGCAGGTGATCCAGCGATTTTGTCTTATTCTCTTGACAACGCTGCTAAACAAATTAATCAGCTTCAGATGCAAGCAGCTGAGGCGGGCCTCCAGATCTCCTTCGAAAAGACACGTTTCATGACGAACATCAAGTCAGCACCCAAAAGACTGGTGGTGAATCAGGGAAAAATAAAACAGGTAGAGAAATTCAAATACCTAGGCGAATGGATAGAGCCCAACATCTGTGAGAAAGAAGCCTTCGTGTCAAGGATCAAAAAGATGGAAGTGGTATACCACCTTACCAAAGATGTCTGCAACAAACGATCGGTGTCCTTCAACGCCAAGCTCAGACATTGCTGTACAGTCATTCGACAGGAGGCTTCATACGCAGCAGAATTCCTTGCAATGAATAAGAAAGGCCCCATGGAACAGCTAAAGGCCAAAGAGAGGAAAATTCTGAGAAAGATCCTGGGCCCGGTCAAAGAAAATGGTGAGTACAGAAGTAGACACAACCATTGGGTATATTTACATGTGGAGAAAATAACGGATACCATTCGGAAAAGGAGGATCGCTTTCTAGGGGCATTTGACGCGAATGAGTTCAGAAAGACTATCCAATCAAATCTTCACCTACTTCTTGAATAAGAAGACCTAAGGGGTGTGGTTTCCCGAAGTTGAAAAATACTTGCAAGAACTGGGGATCTCACATGATGACATCTTGGAACGTGACCCTCTGAAGAAGAAACTTCAAGGATATCAGGGTTTCCAGCCAAAACCCAAAATGAAGACAGGCAAGGTGTGGACCGAAGAACGGGGCGAAGCTCACCGAAAAAGAATGCAAGAATACTGGGCAGACGTTAAGGGAAGAAAGAAACAGCTGAAATAACGTGGTCCATAGTTGACCAAAACAATAAAAAAAAATGTAATTGGATTGTAAATAATTTTCATTAAATATGTCATTACTAATCATTATTATTTTTAAAATATTTTAGTTTGGCGTCTTTTTTTTTTTTTTTTTTTTTGCTTTAATGTTACCGTAGTGAAGTCGAACTCACTAGGAGGTCAAGGTCACCAGCTATCGAGGTAAAACTCAAGTTCACTCAGCACTCCACTAACCGGTTACTGAATCTCCCCAACCGGGGACGAGTGTGCTCGGACAGTAAATCAGATTTACTGTTCTGTTAATTGGCAAAGGCTGTTCACGGTAGTCAGTATTTATGAAAGCAGCTTTTAAAAATAATCATTGCCCATAACTAGATACATGCTACGAAACATAGTGGCACGCAGGCTTCTAGTTAAGTTGGCAGAAAGTTAACATATCCAGTTCTAAGCCAATGTTGGTTTTATACACGTTATAATACGGATTTTCTTGCCAGCAGCACATTTTAATTCCTAACAATTTCACGGTTTCACTCGGATGGCATATGGATTAAGTGACTAGGCCCATGGCAGTGTCAGTCGTATATGTGGCGGAAGAATACAAAATGAGAAGGAAAGTAGATCATGTTCATGTTTACGTGAGTAAACATGAACAGTCTATATTCGCAGTTTCCCCGGTATTCTGCTCTCAAGTCACTTGCATCGTTCTTGATGTTTATCTGTGTACTAGATTGTTGTCCCCTCGAGCGGTATTGTACCGTTGCCTCGTTATGTTTCATTCATCTTCCCCCTCCCCTTTTTGACGTGAATACGTCTTTAAATTTGCAACCATAGTGGGAAGCAATCCAGAAAATCCGATGATAACAAAATCGGGGGATACAGTTTGGCAGTGCAGCTCCGAATCTATCGTCTACATTCAAAATCCAATTCTTGAAGCGAGGCATCGCGCGTGACCGTGGGGTGGTGGAAGGGGGTGGGGGGGAGGCACAATTTTGAGTTCGTTTCGCCGCGTCTCATCTTCCGCGTAGTATAACTTTTGACTAGGAGAAGCTACGACGCTCGTTTGGATTTCAATTGACAGCTCTCGCCAAGATCAATCGATTTGCGTGTTTAAAAACATTTGCGTGGTGTGGTTATGGTGAAATTGTATGCGTTTAATGTAAAAAAATTAAGAAAACTTAACACGATTTTGGCCAATACTCGTCAAAAAGCCAAGTCGAAATAAAGAAATCGTACACGTTTGGAAAGAGTGACTCTAAAGCAATCCAGTGATGCCCATAAAACCCTATATGATCGAGCGAAGCGGTGCCGGGAACGTAAAATGAACATCAAGGCGTCAGAGCACATCAACCTAGACGTATTCACGCAAAACAAATGGCCGTGTCCCCAACACAGCAAAACCCAATTTTTTTCTCGTGATATTCGACTCTCTAGTGTGAACAATAACAGAACGTCCAATAATAATAAATGAGATATATATTTTTTTACCAGCCTGGCTTTCGCTTTAAGAAGTAAATATATGAATGTCATTTTAATAAGCGCTTGGGAAATCCACCTGATAGGAGTGTCAGCATCAGTAATACACGATATTCTTCTGCATCTCACTACTCTTGTTAAATGTGTCCGATGAAATTTAAATAATTAAATATGTAAGGGTATGCAAGAGTAAGTTTTTATTCATTTAAAACATTTTTTTTCAAGCATTTATTACACTGTTATATTTTTACTGCGCTCTCTGAGAATATTATTAGGCAGAAGATATAACGCCGGCGTAAACAACGCAAAAAATTAATGTGCTGCACATCATAGAGTTCACAAATTAATTACGTGTTGTGAGAAGTTTAACTAGTGCACAAATTACTTGATCAACGATGGCTAATACTATTGGTTCAAGACTCCTGAAGGGCGTATCTGAGTATGTGAGGGTTGGAGGTCTTAATAAAAACAAAATAAATAAATTTTGTTTTAGCTTATTCACACAGCTATCAATTACAGCATTAAATTATCTATATCCACTATTAGTCTTTTTATTTCTTAATTAACGTAATATTTAATGTATATTTCAACTCTAATGAACATCCTTCTTAATGTGTCTATTTTGTTGTAGTCAATTAACTCATACTCATCATTATTACACTTTCTGCCTATCTGTTGCTATCACCTGCAATGTTTTTCACTCACGCATCCAGTTCAATAGTCCAGCCTACCAGTCGCACTCTTCACTGAATCGATGCTCGCAGTAGCAGTTTTTCCTCCCGCTGGCCACTTCTCTCGCCGCTCGTTTCGCTCGTAGTCTATAGCCAAAATTCCAGCCACCCATGTACTGCCGTCAGGGAGGCGCGTCGCACTATTCGGACTCTGCTGGCCTTGACCTGGAAGGTTCGACGGAACCGCGAGTCATACTGACAGAAACTAGGGCACTAAACCACTAGAAATTTCTTCACATAAACGAAGAAACTCAATACAACTCAGGTAGGCAACACGCGCCAGCAAAAAGGGTTATCGTGTCGGCTCACTTTTTTTTTGTAACAGATACGTAGTTCTTGGTTTATCACTCGCCTGCCATTCAAACTATCTTTTGTATCTCACTGCCGCTATCATGTAACTGCTATGTCCTCACTTCCACTTACTCGCACGGGACGAAGTAGCGAGCGTGTAATAATATTAACAATAAAATATTATACGTGTTCTACATTTATGTAGGTTATTCACGGTAAAGTGAGCACTTTTTAAGGCCCAGCTAAAATTTTCCTATCAATTAATTTCTAACTTCCTGCTTATTTTCAATACAAATATTACAACATTACTAATAAAAATAAGTACATATTTCACTTCTATGAAAATTTAACGTCTGAGGCTGCAATAAATAATATTTATTAGGGGTTAATGCATTTTGAAAGGCCCTTAAAAAGTGTTAACTTTATCGTGAATGACCTATACATGTAATGCGTTACAAAACAAAATGAACAGAAAATTCTATGATTTCCTACACGCATATGCATGTATGTGCACACAGGCATATATTCAGTGACAGGGACATCACTGTGTTTAATCAATTTTCTTTCGGAACTGGGAATTTTTTCTTATGTCGCCATGCTTTTGTTTGGAATCGCTTTCCTTTATTTGGCACAATTTTAATGCACAGTGTGCATGATATCGCACCGATATTCGAAAGTTTAATTACTTATCGTTACGAAACTCGCCCGACTGCAATGAGAGCATTTAATTCGTTTCGGCTTTTATGAGTGCACGTCGTTGTATAAAGCACACTTTTCTTTGGTCATCAAGAGTTTTGTAACTATTGCAAAATATTTTTAGTTGGAAGCACGTAATAATGGCAGTATACTGGACACTGCCGTCACATGAATAAAAGAAAAGCTTGGCAGACTTCAATGTTATAGGCTGTTCGCTGTGAAGTGAGCATTTTTGAGGCCCTAGTTACTTCTTCCTTTCAGACATTTTTTAAATCCTTTAACCACCATTTTAAATAAATATTGCTGTGGAATTAATAAACCCGGCGTGTATATTCCACCTCACTTGGAAATTATTTACTATTATTCCAAATGAGAGGGATTTCAAAACTGCTCACTCTACCGCGAATAGCCTATAGATACCATACATGTCTCGTAACAGCTCTTCTCTTACGTTTTAGTCGCACGAGTAGGCTACAGGCTGTTCACTGCTAATTGAACGCTTTTGTAACCAACCTTGGAAAATGTCACTGCACTTACCTGCATTTATTCTTACCGGACACGTGACTGGCATGCGTAAAGTTGACAACGACGAAGAGAAAGTTGTTTCCTTTACTAACGCTTAATTATACGTGCTAGGTAACCATGTGCGAATACGGAAATGATTTGTTTTGTGTCTTTTTAATGAATATACATTTAAGATTTAGAAAATTTGTAAAATATTACATTTCCTAATATTTTCACACCTTTACTTGACAGACGCACGAATAAAGTGATCTGACCCATGGACGCGTTAATTTTACATACCGTGGAAGAATACCTAATATGCATACAAGTAGATACTAAGCAGGGCTTTGAAAATTGCTCAATTTACCGTGAACAGCTGTTATTATAATTTAACCAATCACGCATTAGCAGTGTGACTGAACACTGGTAATATTTCAGCGATCCCCTCTTCTCCCCAAAATGTTATTTAGTATATTTTTGTAGCTTAAGAGAGCAAGGAATAAACATTATCAATAAATAAAATTATTTTATAAATATATGTAGTTAAGTTGCACATGCAAAATAAAACCAGGAATAATATTATGTTTATTTCTAAAATAGTATAACTGTGATATTACCCAAGTAAACACTTTTCTGCTGGGAATTAACCACGTTTATAATATTATTAACAGTCAAATTATTAGATTCCTTTTTTTTTTTGTTTGTAAACAAAACCGTAAGATATTGCGTACCACTGGCAATTAACTGTTCATTATTTTTCATAAATTACTAAAGCACTTTAAACTAAACACATCGGAAATTTCATTCGTACGTCTCCCACCAGTTCACATATCTCCATATTTTCCAAGTTGGTTTCACCGTGATTCGACACTTACAGTTTGCGAGTGGTATATATTTTTTCAAACTGAATATAGTGAAGTACATTTACTTAAAGAAATTCATATAAATATTTTACTTAAATAATGTCTACGAACATCGATTTTTTTTTTTAAATTTGACCTAGAAATGATGCTTTTCTTCATTAACTAAATTTATAGTCACTCTTATATTGGAAGTAGCCTCGTCTAAAACTATAGTACACACTCTAAAAACTATTTCAATAAGTACATCTAACTCTAAAGCAATAATAATCAAGTAAAATGTTTCATTGAAACGAGGGGTAAATAAAATAAAAGCGACGATCCCTGATTTAGGATGAAAAATGTAGCATGTACCGCAAACTTTGAAGCAAACGCTTTTCGTGCTACTTCGCATAACTTTTTCCTGTTCCTTTTCTCATCAACATTTGAGATTTTTTTTTTTTTTACGTCAATACTAAAATTATTTTTTACTACTTTAAATTTTCTTTCATATTCAGCCACTTCTTCACTTGTTTCAGCCATCTTTGGTAAAATGAAACATGAAATTTCTTCGTCACAAATTATTAAGTACATATGATCTATACTTCCATAAAGCAAATTGATGCACAGGAATTGCTAGTTTGGCAGAAGAAAGACATCCCTTAGAGGTTTATTTCCACAAACTTTTCTGTCCAAATTTTACCTTGCAGCAAGATTCGCTTATGAAGTTTAGTCCCGAACCGCATGTTCGTTAGGAGTATTCTCATTTAACTTAACTGTCATGAATCCGCCCGGAACTACCTTGTACGGACAATGCTTGCGGTCGTTTCTGTGAGATAAATTTCGTTTGTTCGTAAGCTGTCTGAAAAAATGCACAACTATGACCGTGCAGTAACTTTATTCCACGCAGCACGGTGCCAGAGGTTTAATTAGACACTCCTCGCTGTTCCGCCGAGACGTTTATGTGGAAGTGGCAGCTGCGGTCCAGGCACGCGCAAGATGAACATGTTGTTCCTACGATCACGACTCTTATAGGGACATAGGGAAATTGATCTCGGACAGTTAACTGGATTAGCACTGTTTCACAGTGAAGTTGATTTCGTCACTCACTGTTGTTTTACCAGGTGATGACGGGTAGGTCGTACGGAAGGCAAAAACAAAATAATAATAATGTTTATGTGTGTTGAGACGTGAGTGAGTTTGTTTCTTTCCAACCTGTGAAACTTTTAAGTAGGTATTTTTATAACTGTGTGGCTGTGCCCAGGGCTCGTGAAGGGGTGGAGGTTTTTTAACATAGCCTATGAATAGCTGAATTCACTTTATTAGCGTATTATCAGAACTTTCTCTTTCTCTAAAGACAACGACTAATTTACAAATTAAAATTTTTAATATTGCATTAAACAATTAAATAATTAACAGTGCCCTATCAACAAAAATATACAGTAAAATTATTTTCATCAATCAGAGTGCATCAATTATCTGGCTCTTGCGAACTGCAGGCCTACCGCCGTGGTACATAAATGTAAGCTCACTAGGAAAAAAAAATAGTTACCTGTGACTGAAACGAACTAATTGGAGTTTATAAACTTCCACAAGCACGAATAACAGCTGCCATTCGATTTGGGATTGAATCTAAAAGTGTTCGGATGTAGACGACATTAAAGTTTAGCCACACTTGCATCAAAGAATTACGCATTTCGGACAGGTTTCCCATGTGTCCTCCTTAGCGTTTTACTCGTTGCCCTATTTAGTCCTACAGATTTGCAAGATCATATAAATATGATCATTCTCCAGGACATTCCAGACGTGCGGATGTACGTGAATGTTAACCAGGCTTATCAGCCACATTTGTAGCCCCATGAACGCGAGAATGGTTATCTTGGAATACTGGGATATATGGGATATGTATGCTATGCTCTTCGATACGACACTGCGAAGAAGACCAAAATTTGAGTTTCCAGCATCCCAATGTAGACGTTATGTGTTTCGAAGTGCCTGTCACCTCAACCAAAGGACCCGCTTCCGCGTAATTATACCACCCTCATATCGTCAGTGTACGACCTTCAGCTTGAAGCTCATACCTTGCGCATAGTTCTCATTGTAAGCTTTCTGAGGTCTACGATGAACACATCTAGCATTATTCATATACAAAAAATCATCTGACCAGATGATACGTTTCCGGCCGTGAAGAGCCAAATGTTTGTCTCTTTTCAGCCACTGTAACAGGGCCATTCTTTGAGCAGAAGTGAGCAAAGGCCTATTGCGTGCCATTCTACTCCACATGTTCATGGCAATTCGGCTCCTGTTGAGTTGACTTTCAGAAACTGGTTTTGAAGGACATACGTTTCTTTCTACAGGATGTACTAAATGTACCACCCCCCTCCTCCTTTTTCCGTACCCCAATTAACTCTCTACATGCAGTAGGGGGTTTTCTTGTTTCAGATGATATTATTTATGGAGCAAGGATAATCAGAATTTATCTGAGAAAATTGAAATGAATCCACCCCATGTGATAACATGGGCTGCAATGTCTGCTACGGATCTGATTGGTTTTATTTGTTTTTGAAAACCCTGTGACTCGTGACACAGTAGCAGTCAATCGATGCTACGAAACTCTTTGCACCTCAATAACTTCTTGGCTAAATCTGGTTCCAACTGGATGGGGCACCAACGTATTTCGCAATAAATGTGCGTTAAATACTTCAATGATATGTTAAGAGACAAACAGAATCGAAGAGGATCGCCAAATTTACCAACTCCTCTGAAATTACCACCCCAGAAGTTCAGATTCTGACATCGCGCGATAATGCGTTATCACCAACCAAAACGCGGTATGGGGCAACTGAGGAAATTGGACAAGCTGTTGGAAATTCATTTGTTACCATTACGCGAGCCGTGTTATGGAGGAATTCACATCGTTACTGGAGGCGAATAACTCTGCGCTATGAACACGACGGTATGCGCGCAGATCCTCTGGTGTAAGTAGTGGCCATCTGTCTCGGAATAATAAAGGGAATACAATGTTAATCAAACTGAAAAGGAGTATCGGTAGCGATATAATCTCACGTATACGTCACAGTTTATCAGTGATATTGATGGCTTGTTCTCGTGAACATAAATGATAACTACATGCTTGAATTAGACTAACTCAGTTTGCTGTAACGCCACCGGGAGCAGACTTTGTTAATACAGCTTCTCTTTCAAGACGTACGTGTTCATTCAAGGGAATGTTCGTCAACTTTTATGTTGTATTACGGGTTTTGTACATTTGTATGATAGTAGTTTCGTTTCCCAACTACGTATTCCAAAGAAGGCGCCAGTTACTTTATAGATGTAGAATAAGAAGCATTAATTTCAAGCTTTAATAGAAAGTTCTAAAATAGTATTTCATTGCCGGATTCGTCACTCTGTCTGCATTAGCTGTCTTGCACTGTTCATCAACTTTGAATACGTGTGTCGGTACGTAATACATTTTTTTCTCAATTCACAGCACTAATGAACGGATGAAAAACCGCTGAACGTGATGACTACGGAAAAAAAAAAAAATCAGACGGTCTGTTCGTGTAACTTCAGCCCAGTGATTAAACACATTTAATCATACTCCGTGTTCGTTTCGCAACGTGAAAGGCGCGACATTGACCCGTAGATGACCCGTAGAGTGAGTAAAGGAACATTGAGATACAACAGAGGATTTGATTTTATATCTGACAGCTCCCTTTAATGTTGACTGTACCATGCGCGAGACCACAGACCCTTCCCTTGACGTTTTGAACAGGTAAAGACAGAACTTTTGCGGCTGCCTCTGTCATGAATGATGTGTCTGAGCAGTACTGTGCAGTGAGCAGCGAATCGCGTGCGGTTTACTGTCAGCATCATACACAATTACCAGGGCAGTAGATAACAACACTGAAGTACGACCTTGAGCTGAAGAGAGACCCACAAATTGTTCAGTCTCAACATCCTCACTTAAAGTATAATTTTCAACATGAGTCATTGGATTAGGCCTAGTTTGACCATCAACATGAAGTAGAGTATGATGACTCTGTTTGCATCGAAAATAAGAATGGGATTGAGGAACATGATATTACAGTATGAGCTGTTCCCAGGCAGTTGAAGCAGAGTTTCTTACTGTCAAGCTGTTGACTGTCTTTCTGATGGTGAGGCATTAGCAAATTCTGAACATTTATACACAGAATGAGTGGTCTGCTGACAGACAATACATGTCTTTGACTGATTAGGCTCAGAATTAGTTACAAATACCGATTTCGTAGATTGCTCCGGGTTTGTAGTTTTGGTGAAGTAATGCTTTTCGTTTTGATGAATTAAGAACGTGGGTTTCATCAAATTCAACCTATGTCACTTCATTTCCCGCCATGGATCCATCAAGGAGGAAATTCCTTTTCGACAGGTTCTGAGATGTTAAGATACCAATAAAAACATGAAACAGAATTAGTACAATATTTCAGCCTTAACTTTCGATCGTGCTACTTTTATTCCTTCCCCCATCTCTTGGAAGAGACGGCCGGATAATGGCGCATGTTTCTATCGTTCAAGCTTTTTAATTCAATTTAAGATCAACACTTGACATTTCGAATAGGATAATGATCGGAAAAACATGTCTTTTTAAAATAAGTTACTGTAACATTTGATTTTCTTTCTTGGGAGTATAGACTATTGAAAGCATTCGGTGCTTCAGCACTCAACATTTAACATAAACACACACTCATGTATGTATGTATATATATATATATATATATATATATATATATATATATATATATATATATATCTAAATTCGACAGACAAACTTCGGCTGCAGGTTAATCAGGATAAAATAAGTCGAAAACATATAATACGACATATGGTGTAAAGTTGATACTAAGGATGGTTCACATATTTAAAATTGGAGTCGAAACTCCTGTTTATTGGAAATATTGGAAATAATACTTCAGATAGAACACCGATTGTCTGGATAATAGTTAACAGAATAAAGATCTTCCAACACCACAACACCAGTCGCTTTTATCATACAATTTCATGTAAATAATCACGGTTACTACCCCTATTTCGAACTAACCTCCATGATGCGGTGGCATATTTGGGATTAAAATAAAGATGAATTATTAATCCCCATGTGATAATTAACAAAAATGTAGCATTGTGTAAATAGCCTAAGCCTTAACTTTTTCGAGTAATTCGTGTTTTACTTTCAAAATAATATTTAAAAGTACCTGGAAGGTGGGGTACGCACAAAACCCAATAACATACTGTTGCGGCTATCAAATGGAGTGGAATATGCCAGAGAGAGAGGTACATAACAATGGTGGTGTAATAAACATTTTCTTGTGTTACAACTTCAAAAATGTAGACTTACGTTCGACCTCATTTTAGAAAATAGATCGTATGTATGCTTTCAACTTATTTTATCGTGATAAACGCGCAGCCGCAGTTGGGTGTATATACACACTCATTTATTTTTAAAAAAATATCACCCTGAGTGTGCCATCGCAGGGGCGCGTAAGTGGGTACAGGCATGGGACATTGTTCTGGTTCGTCCTGACAATCAGGAACGTCCAGGCAAGTTAGCTAGGGGGTAGCGTTACTAGAGGTAAAGTGAATTATCTAATTAAGACATAACAAGTCACTCCTTGTATTAACAAACTCTCTTTACATTATTTCGTCAAATAATTAAGAACTACAATGAAGCTAGTTGAACTAAAACATTTTCTCTAGTCTCTCTCTTCGTCTCCCAACTCTATGAGCTACACCTCTCTATTTTCTATATCTGCTGTACTCTACGTTAAGACTTTCTCTGGCTACTACAATCTCTGACATCCTAGCCTAGCTCGGCGGTCCCCTCTGCGCACACACTGTCTTATGCTTACCACTGTGGTTTGCTGGCGCAGTGGCTCTGCCCAGTACTCGGGCGATTGGGCTTTCCGCCGGCCTCGTGGCGACGTCGTGCGGCCTTCGGCTGGCGCTGACCCTGGACGCAGTTCTGCTGCAGCAGTCTTCTTCTCACGGCCTGGATGCAGTCTCTGAACAGTTGGGGGGTGGGGGGGGAGGGGGTCCGCTTGTCCAATATATATATATATATATATATATATATATATATATATATATAATATATATATATATACACACACACTGAGGGGTATTCCTGGCCTCTTTCTTCATGCCACCCTATTTACCAAACACTGAATGGCGCCCACCTCGGCACCTTGCTGCCCTCGGACTTTGGGTCTGTCTGGCTCTCCCGGCTCCCCAGGTCTTGCCCGCAACAGTATGACATTACATATATGTACAGAAAATATCAAAATATTGTACCTCCCCGAGCTTGTGTTGCAGGGGGACCAACACTTTCAGGATGCACTTAGTAAGATGTTGGACCTCCTGAAGCATGGATACAGGCGGCGATAAGGTCGGGCAGGGAGACATACAGACGCCGGGTGTTCTCCTGAGGAAGATTCCGCCACGACTGGAACAACTGACACTCGAATTCCTCTGCAGTTGCCGCAGGCCGAAGTTACCGTCGAATCTGGCCCCAAAACGTTCTCGATGGGCAAGAGGTCTGGGGACCTCGCTGGCCAGGCAGGCCAGAGATACCCGTGCTGTGCGAGGCCACACTACGTTATGGTTAATTTGATTTTTAAAAATTTAGTTAATAAAATAGATAATATTATGTAACGGCTATTAAGTATGTTATTTTTAATGTTAAAGAAGTTTGTGTACAATTTTGTAGTTTTTACGCAAGACTGTTTTGTGAATGATGTGCGTTTGCAGTTTCAAGGTATTCTCATCTCATTGGGGTTAGGGGGTACTAATGCTATGTTGTACAATCCCATAAAATTTGAGGAGTAAAAAAAGGGGGGGGGGAATATATGTACCCCTATACATTCCTATGCCCCTGGTTTTCACACATTCGTCTGTTTCATATTAAGACGTATCATGTCAACTTTATAAATAAGTGGCCTTATTACAATATTTAAAAAAAATAACGAAAAGATGCAAGGACTCCATCTGAACACAAAACCCGTAAACTTCAGATGAGGATAACATAGATAGCATGGCACATATCACAAATTCCTCATCTCTATAACGGTAACCAATACTTATACACACTCTGTCGATATGCAGCTCGTTAGCATTCATAAATATTTTTTTGCTTCTTGCCGAGTGACCTGTTCATGTATCGGTATGCAGGACACTGTTTTTCAGCGAGATTTTTTTTTATAGAATTGGCGATAACATGATTTCGTGGTGCGGCGTAGTAGGCGAGGACTCTGGATGTGAAAGTTGATACATTGATGAAAGTAACACATGTAGTGACGTACCCTTGGTTATGGGGGAGTGGAGGGGGAGGAAGTTTGATTCCTCAGCGCCGACGTCTGATAATTAACCCTTATCACATTGTCCAGAGTATACTCGCACATGTCCTACACGTTGCAGAACAAGTGGAAACATGGTCGGTGCTGCTGGCAGCAATACGGAAACGCCTTTTCCTGGACAACGCCATTGGTCGCTTCTGACACTGCGAATGTTTTATAATGGGTTGCTTCCCGCGCAGTGGGTATACTGAAACCCTTTAAATAGGTTGCAATGTGTCAGCTGTTGCAAAAAAATCCGTAGGTACTTTTCAAACCAAACATTGATTATTTTGCAACACCTGAAACGAAAAGATTATGTGTACTTTAAGAGTGGGGTTGAACCCCCCCCCCCCACCCTATTTTTCCCTTCCTACCAAGGTCAAGAAGCGAGGGAGCGATACGGGCGATACTAACACGCACGCCTAGTGTATCATCGCTCCTACGCGCGAGGCGTACAGTGCTTCCGTCGTGACGTTGTAATATGCAAATTATATCTGTAACATAGGGGTTTTATTACACGCAATGAAAGACCACAGATTAAACTATGCCCGTATCTTTGTACTTTTCTCTTGCCGCTTAAGGAAACTGCATAGGCAAGCTTTAAAAATGCGATATTTAACCATTCTCACGAATTTTCTCCTCCACGAATACACTTAATATGACAAAAGACAAAAAAAAAATAGGGGCATAAATAATTTTTTTTCTGACAAAAATTCGTATTTGCATAACATTTATTTACCGAGATACAAGTACTCGCGCGAGCAACTATTTCACAAAATATCGCGGGGGGTTAAATCCCACTCTTAAGGGGTTAAACGGACGGAGAGATTTTATGAAGAAGAGTATTATCTTTCTTGATAATGATTGCGTATATACTGTTTACAGTTAATTGGAAACTTTCAAAACCCGGCTTAGGATCTCATTTCCTTCTCATTTCATACTCTCCCGCGTTATGTAACGTTAAGGCCGTGTTCTAATTCGTTTCGAGTTCCGTTTTTCGCAATTTATATTTTGCATTTTGTAAGGTTGACCCTGAACACCACGATATGCAACTGTATAGCACTCTATGCTGCTGTTATTTTGATGTTATCATTATTCTAAAAATTTAAAGTACACGAAGTCCGTAGTGTAATCGATATCAGTAAAATCGTTGTGGTCGGTATCTCTTCGCGATTTCTTCCGGTTTTTCGTCCAACGAGGTGACGCGTATAGTGATAATTTAATTTTATGCGATGGTTTCACTTGCGAGCACTGCCCGTCTTGCTTGCGGTATTACTAATGATAGGTCGCTGTCTTTATGAATTGAGGAGATGACGTCGTTGAGAATACTGATCATCAAAAATTGACAAGGAGTCGAGCGATCATCATTCACGACGTTAACATAGTGTTTTACAAACTGAGTAACTACTCGGTACGTGGAGATAGCGACAAGCGAATCATCACAGTCATCACGTGTGACATTTAGTGAGTGATGCACTGGCTGCATGGCGTACGCCAGTAGTTCACATCGTGTGTGCGATTGCTGTGCTCATTCTCCGTAAACAAAATAAAATGAAAGTCCATCGAATATTTCAGTTGAATATAAAACATCTGTTTCATTAAACACGAATGATTGCTACTTTCAGTAATATAATTAAGTCTAGATTAATATTCCGACTAGAATATTCTACAGTTGAGTGGTTGAGGAGTAAATAGAAAGAAGCCAAGTCTTGACTCATGTCCCGTTGAAAGCATAGATGGTATTCTTGGACACGTTCTGCAGTCAGAATACTGGTCCTCGGAAGATGAAAGAGACTCGTGTCAACAGCCAGTCAACCCAGATATAGTAAATTATTCTACCTTGACTCAAATCGCCAATCTTCCTTTCAGTTAATACATTTTCAGTTCTTTGAATGAAAGAAAATTGCTGTAAAAATTTCCTTTTTTTTTTTTTATTAATCTGTAACTTTTTAAGACCTTTCAATAAAATAAAAAGTACTCACAATTCTCTAGTATTTTCAATCCCTCTATAAAACATTCCTAACAGCCAACAAACAAAACTATTCATAACACAAATAAAAACTTGATAGATATATCAATCAACTCTAGTGAGATGAACTGGGACATTATTAAAAGAAAAGTTTCACTGCTATCAATAATTATCTTTTCCCAAATGTTTGTTTCTTCAAACTAAATTTAATAATTTATATAGCAAGTATGCTACAGCTGGATGTGGGAAATTCAACGTGCTGATCAGGAAATCTGGGGCGGACGTACTTTGTTGCGATCGAAGGTGACCAAGTTAGTGATACGCAGATCCCGAGCGTTGGAATTTCAAGCGACCACTGTGCAGTGAAAAACTACCACGCTTCGATCTCTGGGTGAATTTGTTGTATATGTGCATCTCGTCAGTAAAATTATACATACCGGACATATGCGTACCCTGTACGCACAATTCAAACGAGGGAGCGAAAATAATTTTACAGCGAAAGCAACGTCGCAATAAATATCTGGGAAGCAATTATTCCCTGATGCCATGACATTTTTCCTTCTTCCATAAATTTAGCGAGTAGAGATTAGATTTCGTCACTGTACTTCGGCCATCACTCAGATGGAAAAAAAAAAAAATCCAATACGAAAGATTAGCAAGTCTGAGAATCCGCCATGTTGGTAACGTAGCTTTCAGAACAAGCAAATTCCTAACTGGGCTTACGTGACGACACTGCCAGGTACATGTTTACGCATAAACGTATCACACTTCGAGTTCCTGTGACACATTTTCCCGAATATTGCGATCACCATTCTTTGTGGGGGGATTCGTGTTCTTCCAACGTACACGTGTGCGCTAATCGAATTTTGACGACGTCACACATCTCTCGGCAGGATATCTCCATTATTATGATAATAACCAGTCGAAGTTGTCTACACGAGAGTAAATGTGTTCAAATCTGTATATGTTCGTTTGTGTGACATTAACAGGCCCGTAAAATATATTTTAAAGTGAAATAAAGATCATACATATTATCGTGACTCGGTAACCGTTACGTTTGGAGGAAAGAATTTATGTGGATTGTTGATTTCAGCGGGAATACGCCTGGGAGGTCTTTGCTATGCTACTTGCCGTATAGTACGGCTCGCCGAATTGCTTCAGGCGGCTGTTAGGGGTCATTATTAGCAATGAGCCCTGGTTGGAGAAGAGTTCACAACAGTGAAAATATGTTTGCTGAAAAGGTGGCGCTAATATTGAATAGGGGCCGCGTCGAGTGTAAAAACGGCTCTGTAGTGGAGGTCTCTGGAGGGAATGACTGAGGGTGGGGATTAAGTATAACTACGTATATGAACCTACAATAATTACTCTATCTCCGTAATTTCTGTGAAAAACGGACTTAGTGTTTGGCAGGCCAGGAGAGACTTAGTTTTTTGCCATGGCAGTGTGGTGATTTTAATTTTCTGCGGGTAGAAGTGGGTCTTAGTTTTTCGTCGTGGAGGAACCAAAAAAACTTTGAAAGTTTTTCTACCCGACAAGGAACTTTGAAGAATTTTGCGTCCTTATGTCCGTAGTTGACTTAGTCTCCGAAATTAGGTGCTTGAGGATTTAGGAGGATTGCAGGGAAGAATAACCTCAGGCTCTTGTGCTGGAGTTTACGTCCTGGTCAATGATCATTGGTGCGATATGCGCTCAAAATTTGGGGGTGGCGAGCTGTCCTGACGAAGGATTGGAACTTTGGTAAGTTAATTCTGGAAGGCGGGATTTTGTTGGTGATTTTCTGGAATTTTCCCGCTGTGCGCCTTATCGGATTTGAACTCAGGAAATATTGCACCGGAGTTATTCTGGAACAAGAGAAGTTTGTGTAAGGCGAAAGAACTGGGGGTTTCTGCTAATGTGAAGCAGGGAAATACCTTGAAGTTATTCTTGTCCGGAAGTGAAGAACCAAGTTTTTGAATATCTAATGTAGGAGGAATGCCTAAGTTCTGCAGCGGGTTAGGGCCGTTTCAGCGTGTGAAAAAACTGGAAACGTCTGGGACACGTGAAAACTCAGCAGCAAATAGTATAGTAAAGTAGACTCGGGGTTGCACTCTGGTTTGGCTAGAAGTAAATAGGGACTAATTTGGGTGGGGCATGAATGTTTGTTGTTTTGATCGATGTGGTTGAATTGAATGGGCGGAAGAGTGGACAAGCCTTCGTGATGTGGAGCATATCCCTAGTTCCTACTCTTCCACCAGTGTGTGTGTGTGTGTGCATGTGAAGTGGAGTGGAGTCAAGGAGGCAAGCCAAATTTGGTGGGGAGTGTATCCTCGGCCCCAGGACTGGCGTGGTTCTGTGGTGCTTGTGCTGGGGTTGGGGGAGAAACTGTTGTTGTTTGCCCCAGGCAAGTGCAAACTTTGAAGAAAATTGAACAGGCCGTGAGACCATTCACTCTAGCGGCCGATCGCTGTTATTGTACTGGAATGGTATTGAGGAAATCACCCTGCGAGGTGACTTAGCCACAAGAAATATTTTTAGTGTGTCGGGTAAAAAACGACCCGTTTTAAAAGAGTTATAAAATTGTGCCTTGAGAATTATTGTTTTCTTTTAATTAGATGTATATCAGGCATATTTTTACAAAATAATATTGGCTCCCTGTGTGGTTTGGAGTATTAGACTGGTAATTTTAATACATATGTTTTGTACATTTGGTGATGAAAGCCAAAGTAAAGTTAATGGTTTTGTTATGTACATACCCAAGTAAGGAAGAGTAAATTGTCTTGAGATATAAATTTGGGTTTTAAAATTGTGGTGAGAATTTAATATTGCAAGGAAATTACTAGAAGCTTGCAAAGTGTATACTGCTTCTTGTTATTGTGGGGAATAATGTGGAGAGTTGTGGATTCCATTGATCATTTTGAACATTCTAGCAAAGGTGAAATTTAAATTGACGTGTTCTGTTTTCTCTTCTGGGAGCTTCCTTTTCCCAATAATTTGAAAAATGTTAAACGCACTGCCATTAACAAGAGAAACACTTGCTCTGCTAATTAATAGTATTGATGATAATATAATTGTACCCTTCCCGATCCTGTATCCTTATAAGTGAGTCAGACAGGAGGATTAGGGCAAGAGGCTGTGCTCCAGGAGCTGCGGAAAATGGGCGACAGTACATGTAAATAACGTAGCACTGACCGAATAACTGAGACTTAAAAACTGAGACAATAAACTTTAAAAATACGTTACATTCTGACTTATTAATTATCTCTTCTACCCAGTAACTGTCGAATGCATTGAGATAATTTGTAGTCTCATAAGGGTTCGAAACGCTGTCTTTCTGTTAGCTTATTTAAAATCTTACTAAACAATGTATTCGTATATTATGTAACTTAAAATTTCTTTAGAAGCTGGTTAAGTCTAATATCTGTTTGTCCAAATGTATTAGTGAACATTTAGTCCACTTGATGTTGTTTAAATGTAATTTTACATTAGAAATCATTACTCTGAAATAAACAAGTCCTTCTACTGGAAAATAATTACAGGACATTTTTGGATGTCTATACAATCATTACTTAATAATTTAACTGAAATTATACACCTGCCTCGAATGTATTAGTGAATGTTATAAAATTCCAAGTTTTTAAAATTAAAGTCTAGTTAACGAATAAAACTTCATAGTCTCTAAATGTATATATACTATGTTACAGTTTATTTGAATTCTAAAAAAATAGTTAATAAAATAGAGAAAACTATACAACGGTTATTAAGAATGTGTTATTTTTTTAACTATAGAGGAATTTGTATTAAATGTTGTAATTTCTGTAAAAAAAAAAAAACTGTTTTGTGAATGTTGTGTGGTTGCAGCTTCTAGGCACTCTCACTCCGCGACACATCTTGAAACGCAACAGCCAAACGTGTGAAAACCACTGGCACGGGAACAAGGGGGTAAAGGGGTACATCATTTCCTTCCCCCTCGCAAATTTTGTGGGGGTGTTACAACCTAGCGTTTGAATCCTTGCCCCAATTGCTACCTAACAATATTTTGTGCAGTTATAACAATATTAACTACAGAAAAATTTCGTAATAAATACACCAGATTATTCTTGTATCCTGCTGACACGCAAATAAAAAAATTGCCCAAACAATAACATTTTGAGTATAAGAATTAAAATATTTTCGTTACAGAGGGAACTATTTCAAATATTCTTTCCTCGCCATTTTCCAGCAGTCTTTTCAAAATGTGGCATGCGGTTTCTTTTATTCGAGTCTCAATCTGCTCCCCCACACCCCTCTCAAATAAAAAATGCCCCAGCACCACTGTAGAAAATTCAATTACCTATAATTTGCATACATAAGCTCTCACACCGACTGGCATGTTGCCAGCAAAGTTGGCAGCCATGTACGAAAAGTAGTTCCGTGTGTTAACGTCATTTTGAATATGAGATATCGAAACGGATTTTGCTATACAATTACTAGTTTTTGTTTTCATCCATCCAAGACACACGACAGTAACAAACATGATGTTGAGAGTATAGCATTTCATTAAGTTTCTAGCAATTTCACAGTTCAACCTGATCAACGCAGATCGAGCCATGAGTTTTGTCATCGATACGATGGCAGTGTTGAATTTGCGTGTGGCGAAAGTTCGCGAAATGGGCAGAAATGTAACTCGCAAATAAGGTTTTAAAATGTGCCCCGGTTGAGTCAGAATTCGCTGAGAGAGTACTCTCCCGTCTACCCTTTACATCAGAGAGAGCCCTCAAATGAGGGCGCCTGAGAGAGCGAACAACCACTGTACACTCGCTGCTAGATAACAGTCAGTCGACTTGCACTAGTTTTTCCTAAACGTCGGAAACTAATAAGCTTTACGTGAAGTGACTGTCAGTTATGTGACATTTAGGATAAACTACATTTAGCAAAATGGCTTTACGTCCAGTATCTGTAGGTCTACACGTTGGTTAATTTAAAGACATTTTCCATGAGAGGTAAATGAAAGAGTTTTAGGTCAAACGACTGTCGGCCAACCGACCATTGGTAAAACGACTTCTACTGAAATAAAGTTTTAGTAAGACGATTTTTTTTATCTAGTGTTTGTCGGTCGATTGTCTGTTGCATTAGTTAAGAAATTTCCTACAGGCATTTTACATGAAAGATAAAGATTCGCTTTTTAGGTTAAACGACTATCGGAGAAACGACTTTGGGTCACGTTAAATTTAGGTGAAACCATCTTAGGTCTGCTGCCTCTTGCGTGAGTTAAAAATTTTCCATCAAAGATAAAAACTCGCTCTTTATGTTTAAATGTCTGTCGGTGAAACGACTATCGAAGGAACGATCCTGGCTGAAGTTAACGTTAGGTGAAACGGTTTTGGGTATACAGCCCGTCGGAAAAACTACTTTAGGACAGCTGCCGCTGCCCCAACCACACCGAGTCTAGAGCCTAGTACACGCGGGCATCTTTCTTGTACAAGAAAGGGGAACTAGAGGTGAACAAGAAAGTGGACACTAAAGTGCATACTAGCTAGTATGCACGGGATTGTGTGATCCATACACACGACACCAGCTGGTGAGCAAGATTAGTGAATGGTTGATGTCAACTATGTATGATTTAGAAGCAGTTTTTTTTTGGGGTTGTGGGCGTAATTTGTGCATTACAAATAGCATATGCCATAAAAAAAAGAATAAAGATTTAGTCCAATTATACATATTTCAAGCACTCAATATATAAAAAAGTAGAATAACCACACTCACTCACAGAAAAAAAAAACAATCTCTCTATTGTTTTAAATTCATACACACAATTATTTAAGATAGTGGGACTATTAAACATTTTATGGAATTGAAAACATTAAGATATCTGCTTATTGCCAGCACCAACAAAATATATGTTTTGTTTACATTCGATTTGTACAAGAAAGATGTTGAAAAGTAGGATCGTCCCTATATGGCACTAGCTAGTATACAAACTCTTGTGTGCTAGTAACTAGCATACTCGGCGGCCGTTCACACGATGCACGTCCGGGTGTACAAGAACGTGCTCACAAGAAAGATGACCGTGTGTACTAGGCTTTACGGTGAGCAAGTGTGAACATGAACTTCCTTTGTCTGAGGATCGTGGCGGACATAAAGTCGCTCACAAACACAAAACACATCTTGGGCTGGCATTGTCGTCAGTTTCGCTCGCGTTAATAGCTCGGCCGTACATTGATGGTTGCGAAGGATCCTGTTAGATATTACGTTGCGGAATTCACGTTGTGTAAAAAAATTAAGGCAAACATGCGTCTCCAAGACTTTTGCTCAGAAATCGACGACCAGACAAGAGTAGCGGGATTTGCTCCTTCTGGGCAGACATTAGGCAGCAGATGTACATAGCTAGACTATGAGTCACTTGCTCACACTCAGTTGTTCTGGTCGTCAGTCCACATATTTCATTTTTGACACAGACTTTTAACTTTTTGTTTACCTTGACTCTCAACAATTCACAAATCATAAAATCTCTATAATTGTCCAGAAAAATCCCAAATTTTTTGGAAAATTAAAAAAATCGATTAACTATTTCTTATGTATTTCAATTCCAGATGCATAGTCATCATCCTAAAATATCTTTATGGTATTTGTTTTGCATTTAACTGTTTTCTAATTACAAAACTTCATAAACACGTGACAATCGCACATGTGAGATTTTTAATTAAACTGCTATCTCAACTGAAATTTTAAATGCATTAATGTTAGTTTAAGATGTTTATGACACGCAAAACGGATGTATGTAAATGTTATGAAATGTTGAAGGAGGACCATAAATTATATTTTAATAATGATATAATCAGCTTAATTCAGCATATTTCTACTATTTTGAAATGCATTTATTTCTGTTTCAGATTTTGCTGTTGGCGGTACTATCAGTGGGATCCAGTGAAGAGATGAAGAATTTCTGCCCTTTTTCTTTCATAAAGGAAATAATCCATTTTCTTGGTGAATCACCCGACGGTTTTGATATTTCTTCGTACGCAAACAGGATGCCACTCCATGAGCACAGTGCGTCCTACAGCAACGTGCTACAGCCTGGCCGTGGAGTTCCAGTCAACAACACGCCATCACAGGACACTTTACACACGCTGCCAGATGAGAGCCAGTTGTCGTTAAAACTTGTCGCAGAGCCTTACAAGCAGGCTGGGGGAAATTCAAATATCAAGTCGGCATCCTTGCCTAAAAGTCAGGGTCCACCATCCCTCACGTCGTTCCATAGACAAGATTCCGCGACAGAGCCGGCCCTAGAACTGCACTTGATACCCGGCCCTCCGTACTCCAGCGAGAAATTGTTGCGGCAACCTTTGATTTCACAAACTCCTCCGAAATCCTCAGGGAAAACGCATGACCTGCTTTCATTTCCTACTTTTTACCACCCTCCATCTGGCACGCAGAGACACGCGACACGCGAAAGAAAACAATTTCCCATCCCAAAGAATACAGTGACTACGGACCGGGAAATGGCGCCTGGTACAGTTACAGATACAGTTAAGTCACATTCGCCACCATATGTGGTGCACATAACAACATTTCGACCACAGTATCCAGATGAACAGGCAACCACAACTGTACCACCCCTTACAGCGCCACAACTTTATGAAGTGAACCGTCCAGGAGAGCCAAAAGTTTCTCATAATCCTACAGCACAGACGTTAACACTAAATTCAACATCTCAGTTGTCCGCGCGTACTGCTTCTCCAGTACAGTCTTCGCAAGAACAAATGAATACTTACTCCGGTTATACCGAAGGACTTTTACCTTCGTCTAAGGGATCTTCTTATGTATCTGATACTTCCAAAATTACTGCAAGTGGAAATTCACATCGACCACCTTATCTAAAAACGCAAGATCCTTACCACCCACTTCAGAATTCTTCTACTAACTTGCAAGATTCAGTCTATGCCGATATGACTGAACCTGGTTCCGCTGTAGGTAAAGTATCGGAGGTTCATATGAGAAACCACGCGATGAATTTGCCAGAAAACCAGCCAGAATCATCCAAAAACGAATACATATCATCTGGAAGGACCCATGTTTCTTCAGAAATCACTGAAGAAATGCCATCCGAAACACACACGACTAAAATGAGAAATCATGAAATGTATTATCCAGAAGTCCGACAAGAATCATTCAAAAACGAATACAGATCATCTGGGAGGACCCACGTTCCTTCAGAAATCACTGAAGAAATGCCATCCGAAACACACACGACTAAAATGAGAAATCATGAAATGTATTATCCAGAAGTCCGACAAGAATCATCCAAAAACGAATACAGATCATCTGGGAGGACCCATGTTTCTTCAGAAATCACGGAAGAAATGCCATCCGAAACACACACGACTAAAATGAGAAATCATGAAACGTATTATCCAGAAATCCAACAAGAATCATCCAAAAACGAATACAGATCATCTGGAAGGACCCACGTTTCTTCAGAAATCACTAAAGAAATGCCATCCGAAACACACACGACTAAAATGAGAAATCATGAAACGTATTATCCAGAAATCCAACAAGAATCATCCAAAAACGAATACAGATCATCTGGAAGGACCCACGTTTCTTCAGAAATCACTAAAGAAATGCCATCCGAAACACACAAGACTAAAATGAGAAATCATGAAACGTATTATCCAGAAATCCAACAAGAATCATCCAAAAACGAATACAGATCATCTGGAAGGACCCACGTTTCTTCAGAAATCACTAAAGAAATGCCATCCGAAACACACACGACTAAAATGAGAAATCATGAAACATATTATCCAGAAATCCAACAAGAATCATCCAAAAACGAATACAGATCATCTGGAAGGACCCACGTTTCTTCAGAAATCACTAAAGAAATGCCATCCGAAACACACACGACTAAAATGAGAAATCATGAAACGTATTATCCAGAAATCCAACAAGAATCATCCAAAAACGAATACAGATCATCTGGGAGGACCCATGTTTCTTCAGAAATCACTGAAGAAAGGCCATCTGAATCACACAAGAGTAGTCATGGCAATGCACAGGATCAGTTGTACCCCGTGCATTGTAGCCATTCGTCGCTACCACATTCTGCAAGTGGCACCGCAGATGTCCCAGCACATAAGGTAAAATCTGAAGATTATTCAAATTCGCAGATCTTGAACGAGTCACCACCACAGCCCGCGTTCGTCCAGCAACGGCCGGAAAATGGAATGCCTTCGAAAAACCATCGCGCAGAAATTGAATTGCAGAAAGACGTTTATGCTCCTGTTTCTAGTCTATCGCCTGCAGCAATGCAAGCGTATGCTTTCCCTCCACAATCCAACTTGCCGTATTTCGACCCTAGGTCACAAGCTCCCGAAATCGACTCCATGTCATATTTCTTTGGTTCGAAAGGTATCAGGCCGGTCAACACATGTCGGACGTGCCAGCGACTAGGGCAGTACTATCACATGCTGCCTATGCAGGCCTTTCAAACAATATAAGCAATATCATCACTTCATTTAACTCATTGTGTAGTGATAATTCACCTGCATCAAATACTTTACCAACCTAATTACCTTCAGCGAATTTATCAATTCAACGTCACTCTTAAGGACTACTGAAGGAAGTAAAGATGATGCTGGACATGAAGGTCGTAAGTGTAATGCTGTACTTGAATTGCATTCTTGACTGTTGAAAGTTCCTAAGAAATTTCTTATTCTCAAATATAAAACACGTACTCCTCGACAATTAGCTGGGGTTCATTCATGAATAAACAACTGCGTATTTCAAGCAATCGTTTAATTGTTTTTAACGTTTTGTGTATTTTTTCGTGTATCTGCTTAGCACCTGCGTGAGCTATAAATGTAATCATGCTGGATACAGTGTCGCATGAAAGAAATATTTGTTAAAAACGATCTATTTTAAGATGTGACTTGAGTGCAATCATATTCGTTTTCCATTTTTTTGTTACCAAATTCTCTGATTCCCGCCACTTAATTAACTTATTGACATAATTAACTTACGAAATTATAATATCATGACGACAGAGGCAATTGTGTTCTTGGCATACTTATATATATATATATATATATATATATATATATATATATATATATATATATAATATATTAAAAACACAGTAGAAAATAAAACAAAAACATGTAAATTATTGAATAATTATCCCCTCTCTCCTACGCCCTTCAAATGGAAATAAGTAAAAGTACTAGGCTATTTTCCAATAATATAGCTTTCCCAAAGTGAGTGAATCATCTGTATTCATCGTACAGCACGATCGATGAAATTTTTCGTTTGTTGTTCGGTGTCCATAGTAATTATTGGCCGCGTTACAATTCTTTGACTGGGCTTCACAGAATTTGGCCGGATCTGATGTCAAGCGGTACGGTGGCAACATTTTAAAGACGGATACACAAATTCTAATTATGCCTTCAAAAGCTTGAGTAGTAAAAACCAATAAATTTTATGCATCAACAGCGACTTCTGAGATTAGACGTGTATCTCACCAAGTGCGTTATACCTTCACGCGAATGAAAGTACGTTGTCTCGATGTATTTCGTTTGTTGTTACAGTTATTGTTGCAGCATATGTTGTGTTAAGCATCTTAGAAATAAATATAGCTTGCAAGACGGTTTATATGAACCTTTGATAGAAACTTTTTCACCGCGATTAAGGTGCCTGTGAAACGTGTTCAACTCTTTCTGAACGTGATACAATGAGTTGACCATAATTTGGTGATCAGTTAGCATATCATTATTGTGTTCGCGAGACGTGCTTAAATGCTCAAGCATTTTGTATTGTAAAATTTACGGAGTGTATTTCATAGTGTATTTACTCTACAGACAGGCGTATTTACAGACACTTTCAGGTGAGTACATGGTGTGAGCAAACAAGTGACCTTGCGTAAGACTTAGCGGCTACTAATTTCCAAAACATCTGTACATATTTTAATAGCAATATGCATAAACAAAAAATATAGTAAAAGAAAATTTTCAAAAATGTGCCATTTTCTGATTAAGACGAAATCAAAGAAAAGTGTATTGCTGAAAGTTTTTTTTTTCACATGTTAATATCGCGCTCAACTCATCAAAAATGCAAAAAATACGTGTTGACAGCTGTAGCTTTAAAGTTATCACAAGTGAAATTTTATATATTTAATTAATATTCTTATAGAAGAACACTGCGCAACATTTCATCAGAAATTGTCGAGGTAAACGACACTTAACCGAGTGATGTAATTGTTCCCTCCATAGCAGAAAGAGTTCGTGTACATCATACAAGATTTTTGGTTTCCTGTAGCAAAATATTGCTACTGTATGCTTTGAAAACAATTCGTTTCAAAAATTAAAGCTGTCATATAGAAAGCTTCAGTGCTGCCAATAAATAAATAAATTCTACATTTACGAATTCCTACCAGTTATTCTGTGCGAATCATATAAGGGACATGAGGTAGAGTGCACGTGCCACATGCGCTGCAGTCACAGCTGTGACGCTGTTTATCCTAAGAACTATCAAAACACGTTGTATCAACTAAGGTATTAACCATACTCCTCGAAAACCATTTCAAATTTTTTTATTGTCGCTTAGGCGCTACATCAGCTAAAATGATACCCAACTATTGTACCTCCTGGCCAATTATAGCTCACATCCCGAGGGATGGGGGAACTCCTCAAACAATCACACCAAACCTTCTCGGTGGAGGGGGGAGGGAGGAAACGAGTTTCCCAAGTAAAAAGATGCTGCCACTTTGGGTCCCCAAGCATTTTTACATGTCAATAAAATGGTACTTACACCGGTTTTACCTTCCTAGCATTGAAGTACTCGTCCACTGCCATTAATCAGGTTGAGAAGTTAATAGTTTGGCAACTGAAATTTTTCCGCCCCGCACAGCACTTGTATTGCATGTGTACATGATTTTCTTCGTTTTGTGTGTAAACAAATGGAATTGATGCAATAGGCTATTCATTAAATCAACATAATTTTGTTATGATCTACCAATTTGTATTATATTTATATATTATTATTTATATATATATATTATTATATATTTTATATATTTATTATTTTATATTTTATTATTATATATATATATTATATTTATTATATTATATTTCGTGTCTGTCTGTCTGTCTGACCGGATTTAACTCAAAACCACCAAACGTACTGACATCAAATTCAGAGAGTCTATAGATAATAACCACATGACCAACTTAGTCTTTGTTTCACCGAGATATCTCAAATGGTTCCGAAAATATGATGATCAGGGATGTGCATAGGTATTGGATTAAGTTTTTCTTAGGATTATTACTGCATAAAAAAAGCATTGTTAAAAAATAGTTCCCTCATTTCTCCTTTCTTTTTTGTCTATGGGCTGTCCTCCTTTCTTTCCCAAGAGCCGTAGTGGCCTAGTGGCTAGAGCGATTCAAATACCTAAATGCCATGCGAGGAAGTAGCACCAGTCAGCTCGTAATAACTACAATATAAAGTTAATATTTAATATTTTGGCACTGTCAATTATATATCACAATTTGAGCCAAATGCGAACTTTTACACACAAATATAAAATATTTCTTTATTTAGAAGAGCCCTCTTTGGAACACCAGAACACCTGCAGCGAAAATTTTCCCTATACCAAACTCTCTCATGAGGAACTCGTTTTTTTCCTAGCCTGAAAAGAATCAACTTTAGTAACGCAATTAAGTGTCTGTGTTTACATTAATAAGTACTTTGAGTTGCTTCTACTTTTTTTTTTCTGGCCGAAATGCAATGCGACTACCATACAAACAAGTCAAGCAAAATATTATGTGTTTGGAAAGTTCAGCTTGTTACAAAAACAAATGTGGAGAAACGACACGTGGCAGTTTTAGTACGTGATTTCGTCAGTTTTAACGGAAGATCGTGAGTTAATATTTAGGACATGGGCAGAAGACGAATTCGGTATATAGCCTATTCGTGGTACCTTCGCACGTTTTGAACCAAAACTTTGTGAAATCACCTCATGTATGACGTGTTTGGTTGTTTACTAAATATGCCATGTAGCGCAAGCGTTTTATACTTCTGTTAACATAAAAACAACTTTCTTTTTTCCTTAATGTGAACGTTTACTTATAATTGATCTTTAAATCAAAACATTTCATTTATAATAAATATGAATAAATGCAGAGAGAAAACAGGTGTGCTGGTAATGCCTAATAAGAAATAGTTCTTATGCAAACTGAGAGCGCATGAATGGGGAATGATGTCCCTTTGGTGTAATTTGCTAGACTCGGTTAAGCTTTGTTTACAGAAGGTTGAAGAGTATCCTCAAAGTAAAACTTACGTAAGGTTTCAGAAAAAATTGGAAGTAACCGTGAATGGAATATGCGCAGAATAGAGATTGATTCAGATTTGCAAATATCACATACAAACTCCAAAGTTTCATTATCAGCACATTCTGCGTGACACCGGTCTAAACACTCTAAACACTGAATCCATTTTTCGCCAGCTCTGTCGTCAGAAAACTTTCCCGCGCAATAGATGCACGCATAATCAGTTTCATCAATCTTGCCACTTTCAATACGTCGCCTCTTGTTCGTAGTTTTCTCAGATAACTCTTTTTGATGGTTATTCTTGCTCTGTACAGTGTCTTGAAGTTGAGGATTCTTTTTGGCAGCTCGTTTCCTACTCTCTTCAAGGTAAGATATAAAAGGCGATGATGTAATAACACATGTTGCTTCCTTTGGTCTACCTCTTGTTTGTTTCAAAATCACTGGAGATAGTGAAATGTCACTAGGACATACTGAAAACGTATTTACTTCTGGGGGTGAGGGGGAAAGCGAACTCTGAAGAAGTGATGAAGGGTCTTCGATCACTGTAGAAGTTGTTGGACAGATATTTTGGAGAGTTGATGATGATGCTCCAAATACAGCAGATGATGTGTTTCGATTTACATCCTGAATATGGGATGAAGACATGTCTGCTACATCTTCAAAAATGGTTTCGTTAGAATGTGGTATTTCTTGGCCTGGTCTCACTGTTACTTCCTGAACTGACGTGTCACTATGATATTCTGAAGATGCACAATCGCATCTGAAAAAAAAATATGTTTCGGTTGACTGGGTATATTCGTGTCTTGCGAAAACCACTAACAGCATTTTCGCTGGTCTGTGCTTTGAGATAAGCTTCCCCGAGCAGTTCAGATATATCAAAATGTGTCACAGCTCTGTCTGTTGTTCACAACAACCATGGGAGTTTTGTCGAGCGGTTGTAACTTGTGTGTGCTGTGTGGGGGCAAACAGATTATTGTAACATGATACGTTCGTGCTTTGTCTATGACATCAAGGTTTCTAGTATGACTGAAATGTCCATCCAGGATGAGCAAGACAGGATCAGAATGTGTAGGTCTAGTATTATAAACGAAGATGTCAAACCACTCGCTAGAAATTTCGCCATTGATCCAGCCAGAACGATGGCAGGTAAATACACATCCTGGGGAGCACCTTGTGTAATATGTTGGCTGAAGGTTTTCTTGGGGACAATAACATGGGTGGTACATAACTCCCACCAGCACTCATTCGCACTGTCGCTGTTATAAGCGATCCTCGCTCTGCGGATGAAATTGAATCTATCTGGCGTTTACTTTTCAAAGAAATCACCTTAGGTATGTTACTGGCCACCACAGGCAATCCACTTACATCCATCTACGTTGTAAATTCTTGTCGATGGATACGTAGTGTTGTCACATTCACTTTCCAAAATATCAACATATTCAGCAACACTTGCTTTATTGAACCTTCTGGCTCTAGCAACTGATGTTCCTGAAGGAGTTCGCAGCGCTAGTGTGTTTTATGTCGCCTGAGAAATCCATACAAACCAATCCTTTCCAGTAGCCCCCTTTGAGTTCAGAAAACATGTGTTTAATTCCCCCCCCCCCCCTAACTGAAAAGCAAGCATCTTGCATCGTTAAACCAAATAATTTAACCTCCATAAATAATAAATACTCAACTAACTGTTGTTCCATTCTGGTAGTGAAGATTGGTTTCCTATCTGATGTTGTACGAATGGATACTTCTGGAGATTTGTCAGTCATGTTCACATACCGCCTTAGAGATGGTTTCGGCGCACTGAATATGTTTTGCGCTTTATTCAGGCCCATTTCCTTATTGCGAACAGTATGAACAGCAGCAATCATGGACAGGTAACTCCCTGTTGTTAGTTTCTTATTGGATACACCTACTTTTTCCGTCTGTGTTTACATCGGGACCAAATAAAACATATTTTATGTTTATCTAATCAAGAATAGATATTTTGATTCAATTGTTTACTTTCTGTAATCGTTTATAGTTTATACATAAAATGAGATGCAGGTTTTAGATTTGTTGGAGGGCGTGAACATGAAGTCTTGAAAGTACCAGGCTTGAATGCGTTTTCTTTTCGGAGGTAAACATGAGGGAGAAGTTTAGTAGTTTCGTCAAGAAACACGTGCCTACAATGCATTGAAAACTAGTTCGGCGACCGCCTTAATCAGTAAGGCTTCTGGAAGGGTGGAGTTTCAGATGATCACTCAAGGGACATTTTTGTATTCACTTTAATACATAATGAGTGGCTCGGGTAGGTGGGTAGTTAGTTTGGCTTAACGTCTCGTCAACAGCGAAGTCATTAGGGACTGTGCAAGTTGCACAGGGAAGAGAGATTGGGGAAGGATTTGGTCTTAGTTAGGGGCCCATCTTCAGCATTCGCATGTAGTGATTCCGGAAAGCCATGGAAGGCCGAAGTCAGGATGGCCGGACCGGGAATGCGAGTCCAGCGAGCTACCACTGCGCCACTTCGCTCGGTGCGCGCGTATGCTTAGTGCGTCAAGTATTCTTGGCGACGAGGGCAGTGACCAAACTATGGCATGATTCAATGCACGTTGCAATCGTAACAGACCGAATTGGCGTTTACGTGGTTCGGGATTCAGCGAAATCATAGAGATCCCCTAGCCCTGAGATCTTCCGTGTACACAAGAATGCGACGTTAAGCCCGAGATTTGAAAAAGTTCAGTTTTGAGTTTAACAGTAATATCAACACCATGTTAATTTTAAAACGATTTATACTCCCGAGTCACGAAATATCGTATAACGTTGAAGTGCAACGCCCTGTTATTTTCCGGGGAATGATTTGATTGCGGCTACAGGAAGTTTCGCAGTGGCTGAAGATACTATCAAGACGTTCATGTATTTGGCTTTTATATTTAATGCGTAGCATTTGCATGTCAATGTTTCTCATCTATATCCTTCATCTTGTGTTAGCCCCTGTTACACTATTAAATTGTTGCCTTCAACTACATTATACAATAAAATCTGAGGACAAAATACGGCCATCGAATTTTTCCTTCTAACAAATTTGATCAAATAATCTTGAATGTGTTTGAGATTGTGTCACGCTCTCAAATATTTTTATTGGCGGAATATTATTTGAAATATTATTTAAAAATTATTTTAATGGTGAGCTATAGCGTTTGTATTTCCATGCGGTCCATTACAGGAAGAAAAGTATGTTATTTTGTAATAGATTTTGGTTTCTTTACTAAATTAAAATTCTATTTATAAGTGATGTTTCCTGCACAATAAAATTTAATGCTTCTGTGTTCGTAATATTTAGTACAATATTCACTTAAAATAGCATTCATGCCCAGACAGCTTCTACGTAAATTAATTATCTTCATAATTTGGTTTCCAGCAATTGTTCGTTATTTTAAGTTTCTTGACGTCCAATTTTGTCGTGCACGATTCTGATTGACTGAGGCCGTTAAACATCAAATACATTTTAGAACCGGTCCAATTTACAGATGTTTGATGGAAACTGAAGCCATCCAACATTCTCAGACAAGAATGGCTTCGTTTATGACGTTTCGATACGTCATAACTGTCCAACTTTATTTGACCAAACTTATTGGAAGCAGTTTGACGGAAAAAACTTGACAGTGTGACAGCAGGGGCTTAAGACTTCCAGGATGTTCACGGTCAACTAAGTGATTAAAAATCGACCTTTGAAGAACGTCACTGCCCCTACCTGCCTACATGTTGCGATTGCCACAGGCACAGTAGGTAAAGTTGGCGAGGATGGAGCGGAAGTAGTTCGACGTCTTAAGGGGACTATGTAGCTGCGTGTCCAAGGTCAAGAAACGAGGCAGCGATACGGGCGATACCAACACACACCTTTAGCGCCTCGTCGCTCGTACGCGCAAGGCGTGCAGTGTTTCCGTCGTGACGCTGTACTGTGCAAATTAGATCGGTATAGGCCGTTCACGGTAAAGTGAGCACTTTTGAAGCCCTGGTAACTTTTTCTTTCGCCCAATTTATATCCTTCCACCACTTTTTAATGTAAACCCTGCCATGTGAGTAATAAGCACAATGTATGAATTCACCATACCAAAAACCAAAAGTCTTAGGCCACGATGAAATGTATTTATTGGTTATTATGTCTGACGAAACAGCTTCAAAAAGTGCTCACTTTACCGTGAACAGCCTATAACAGCGGCACTTTACGCGATGAAAATACACAGATTAAACTACACCGGTATAGTCGTAATTTTCTCTTGTCAATTGAGGAAACTGCATAGGCAAGCTTTAAAAATGCGATATTAGACCATTCACGATTTTTTTGTCTCCAAGAATACTCTTAATATGACAAAGTAAAAACATACGGGCATAGGTAATTATTTTTCTTTATCTTTTCTGACAAAAATCGTATTTTCAGAACATTTATTCACCGAGATACGCGTATTCGCGCAAACAACTACACATTTCACAGAAAATGTGGTGTCCATCCCACTCTTAACTGTTTCGTTGTAAAATGTGTATTTCAAGCACGCGATGGAGTTCAAGCACCATTCAGGCGGGAGACTTAACGAGCTCGTTTTAATTAGATTTATTATTCTAGGTTTTTTGTTACGTTGTACAAGAACATTAACTAGGAAAATTAATTTTCCAAGTATTATTGATGTGGAAAAACAGCTCACCTCAGAGAATACGTGGATGTATTTCTGAAATGTGTGTCAGGAATAAAATTACTTGAAATCGGATAACAGTATTTTTAAATTGTTACACATTATTTAATTCAAATAAACATGTTAAATATATAGTAGACACTATATACTATCGTATGGCTTAAATATACCTATTGTAGTTCTTTGTAAATAGTCATATTTGTACTTGCTGATATAAAAATACTGTTGTTCAATTTGTAATAACACTAAGATAAATATAATGACAGCCATTGCAACAAATGTAAATAGGTGATGCCTGGAGTAAATGAACTGAGTTGCATGTAACTAAATATAAAAAATTTATCTAAGTGACGCAGTTTTAAACTCAACAGTTAAGAGAAGTCAGTGGACAAAGCACTACTAGAATTAAGTAGTGTCTCTACAATTTAACAATTAATTGTAATTTTTTATTGTTTGTATTGTAATTAGTGTATTATTTATTACTATGTGTATAAAATAAATATATTTATGCTATATTCTGTTTCGTTGTGTTTATTTTTACCATTTCTGTTGCAAATGTGGCATAGTTTGGGAGAGAGTTAATGTATGCACAAAGTGTATATTATTCACTAAACCACTGTTAATAATATGGACTGACAAAATTGATACTCTCAATAACATTAGTGTTATTCTTTACTGATCACCTGGGCTTGGAGTCCCCATTCGTTGTTAGTTATATGAATTACTAAGCAATGTAACTTTTATGTACCAACATTAAAAATTTTTATATTATTAAAAATCGTTCAATGACAAACTTTGGTAAAATACATCATATTTATGAAATAAATGTACTATAGCTGAACATTTAACATCATACACTTCACTTCTAAGTGTTTTATCCATCAGTTTTCAAAGCCCCTCATTTGAATAAATATATTGATAACAACACACAAATGCGAAAAATATGCCTTTAGTCATAAAATGAGTTAAAAGTTATATCAATATTATATTTTAATAAGTATTTCCGTTTCATCCAAAAAAGTGACGACTAAAAGGCTAAAATGAGTTATAAGAATACGACAATGCTGCACACGATACAAACATTAGGTAAAACATAGACACACAATTAGACAAAGCATAATATCAGCTTTTTAGCTCAAACTGCTGCCAACAGTCACAGCAAAGAGAGTCAGAAAGGATCTGACGTGGATGTCAAGACTCCTGTATCGCCAGATCGAAATACCGCCAGCTGAAGACCATTGTCGGCCACCCGATGATAAAGCGAAGCAGTCGATCTCAAAATATTATGTTTTATTGTTTACTGAACTCATATATACTTTATTTGCATGCTGAAATACTTTGTTCGCTAAGTTTGACATTGCACGCAACATTAAAAGCGCACTGAACAAACAATACAAACATACCGAATTCAACAGTCATACAGCGTCCTCTAGCTTACAGTGTTCCAATAATAGGGCGAGTGAGAGTAATATTATTTATCTATTTAGCAGGAACGTATTTTTTTGTTAGATAAATTGCTCCTGCTGATTTCTTGTTAGTAACAAAATTTATTATGACAGGATTAGGTGTATGACTAAGACATAGTTTCAAATATCAAGAATTGTTTATTATAAAAAACTAATTACTTTCTGGACAGTCATACTTTTGAACAGTAAAATAATTTACAAATATATATGCAACAACAGGAATCATATATTATTGCTACATTATTTTCTGATCAAAATTTGACTTTTTTCTGCATTTCTCATGCAAACTAACATGTAACTAGTCTGACTAGTGGAGCCCTCATGGGAACTTAACTCTTAATTCAATGGTTTTAAGCGCAAATGGCAACCACAATGCTACTTGGACACTCTTACTATTATAGAAGCTCTTATTTCTAGTGCATGTTTAAGAACAGAAATGTACTAAACCGTTTCAGAGTAATTCATGTGCCTTGATTGTGCTTACAGTTTACTCCATTTCTCCGTTCATTTATAATATTCAACTGTTCAATCGGCAAGACGACCGACACCAACACAGGTTCAGTGTTGAGGTGTTTTTACAAATATTACCACTTTGCTGTGGAATTTGGCGTTAAGGGTTTGCTCGTGCTGAGGAGGGGGAACATTCCTACCATATTCGTACAGAACAATCCTAAACTGTAAATTTTTGGTCCATCGAACATTAAATCTAGTACGCATGGTTAAGTTTAAGGACATACTTAATGTGGTGGTATGTTCTGAGCAAATACGTGCTTTAATTATGACTTTTCAGACTGAAGTAAAATAGACTATACCAGTGACACATATTAATATTATGTTTCATTGTATAATACTAATAATACTGCAAGTCATTAACAATGCCTAGGTACAATTATACTCAAAGACAAGTAAGTTCTATAATTCAGCAGAACAGGTCTGTGAATTGCGGTCTGTTACTAAGTATCAAGAGTATCATACAAATTAATTTATCTTGATAAACTAAAATCTATTATAACGTTAGGTGTAATATAGTTTTGAGACAATCAGTTAGTTGTACTTTATCTTGTCCCTCTGTTGCATTGAAGGATAAAAATTGTTAGTCATTGTACACCGATATTCACTCCAAATATGTAAAGGAACGTCACGCTGGTTTCGCACAACATCGTTGAATTTTTGCAATGTGGCGAAATAAATACACTCCTCATCATAACAGACATATAAAATGTTCTTTTCAAACGTTTTATCAAAAATGCCTATCAAAAACTACAATCGCAATGGAACTTATACTTTACCATATTGTCCATAATTTTTATACATTTTTTTGTGAACAGTAGCGTAGAAATCACGGATAATTCCATGATAGGCAGTCTCCTTCAATCGTATCTTTACACTGCTTAACAAAAAACACATCTAAATCTCAAAATAAATGGGTCAAAACTTCTGATCTCACGATTAACACTGCCGAATATACTGAAATCAGCAAAAGTTTGTAACAACATGGCAAAGTGTGAATTATGAAGTAAAGTGTGTGTTATAAAACTAGTTATCAGGAGAGAAATTGTATCTTCTACCTAAAAGAGAATTGGCAAAAAAGTTCCTTGCAAAGTCTTGAACGTTATTACCCGGCCTGGATGACAAGGTATCCGAATGAGTGGGCAACCTGTAAGAATCAACTTGCTCTTCGGGAAAGCTGGCCTTCCCTTCACCTACGGGTAGCACTGCTGAAGTGTTTGAAGATGACTTATCGGGGCTAGTGGAGGTTGTGGTCACACTCTGCAAGCCGTCGTATAGGACGGAATTGGCGGCGTCCCTGCCGCCGAGAGAAGAGACGAGCCTGTGAGTAAAGGTCGGGTGCGGCCACACCTTCTCGAGCTGGATCTGGCCGCGTCTTCCGAGGTCGTCACGCATGGACACGTCGTGGAAGATCTCCGGTGACACTGGAGCTGATGTGGGAAGAGGCGTGGCAGTAGCTGGACCTTTGGTTATGTCTTTCTGCGTGCTGGATCTCTCAGTGCCGACAGCAACAGGATCTTGAGCCTGGAGAGCTGGAGGACTTCGTTCCTTCTCTGGTTCTGCCAGCTGCCACTTCTGCGGCACCTTGAGCATGTAGTGGTCCAAGGGCTCCCACATCTGATAGGACGGGGGTGAGGGCATCCAATGACGTGCGACTGTTTCACGATCTCGAGGAGTCCCAGATGTTCCTCGAGAGTCGTTTCCCGCTCCGTTCCCTTGAGAAGTTTCACCATGATGTCCTTCCTTGTTCTCCGTCCATGGTGGATGTGCAGGCGACACCACTTCTCTTTCAGAGACCGATTTGTCAGAGTTCCTGTCTATTCTCTCGTGCGGTATTGGTACGATCTCTTGTTGTGGCAAGTCATACATGCAAGGACAGTCGGGTCTGTGGACAGCCGAGTTTAATCTGCGCGAAACTGCTGCCACATCCTCCAGTGAAGAATCCGCCACTGAATCAGATGATTCTGTCCTCCAAGCAGGTGCAAAGTCACTGTACAGCGCTGGCCAATCCGCTTGGACAGGACGAGTATCTCGTCGGTTCCATATTTCGCGAGGTGGCAACTCCTCACGAACAGCCAGTGGGTACTCTTCAGGTTGACAAATTGAAGGACATTTTTCTTGGTCCTTTACTAGGTCTTCAGTAAAATGGTTCCATTTCGGTGGAGACGATTCGTAATTAAATGAAATCATATGTTTTCCGGAGTAAACCTCGCCATTTTCTTGCGAAGACCAGTTATGTCTTGCGTAAGGCGCTTGAGGACTAGTATGCCTGCGAGTGAGAGAAGAAAGTTTGGCAGGTGTGCGGGGCTGTCTGTAGCTGGTGAACCTTGGGAAGGGCAGTGGCAGGACTCCGGAGTGTTGACACGGCACCATCAGAGGATAAAATGGTGGCGGTGGCGGCAGCAGTGCTCCGTACAGCATCTCATCTGTAATGGCATCGTGCAAGAACTTGTAGTAGGGGTCGACCATCGGCATAAGCAGGGGCAGAGGAACGAAGCCGAATGGGTGCAGTGCCGGTAAGACTGGCGGATAGTGTGCTGGACCTAGAAGACTTGTGAACGCTGATCCTGTAGCGGTGAAGATCACAAGTAGAATGGTCTGCAACACAAGACCAAAATTACACAATATTTAAAACAGCAACAGTCAAAACATTATTCATTTTATGACTATAGATGTTTGGATAAGTATAAATGAGCAATGACTTGTAATGACAAAACAATTACAATTTTTTTTCTAAAGAAGGCAAAATAGATTCCCTTGTTTATCCACATTAATTTTATTTACATTTTGACAAGATAATGATAGATCGTCTTGTCTTCCGCTGAACCATGATATAATATATTGCTATAACATAATAGAGATATATCAAATACTCAGAATGAAAATGGTTGTAATTTGATCAACACTTAGGCCTATTAACAATAGAGGATAATAAATACTAAGAATAATGCTAATTATGATAAATGGCAAAAATTAATAAAATACTGGTGTGTGTTTCATAGTAAAATAATTCGTACTTTCATGTCAGGCTCAGTCATGAAATTTCGGCTAGACAAGACTACGAAAATAAATAATTTGTTATAAACAGACAATGTGAAACATTATACTGCAACTCATTTTAGCATATGTGTAACACGGGCGGTAGTAATAGTCAAAACATTAAATGTTCGTAGAAAATTACACAATTTCGTTGCTGAGTCACTGAATAAAGACAACATTAATCCTTTGGTAACTTAAAATAAACATACTCTTCTTCCTAGACATAGGTTAGATATTTTACAAACGATTTTTTTTGCTGCTACAAAGCCACTTACTTATTTCAGACATCTATTTTACATGTTATAATGCAGTCGAAAGTTAATGATTTGAAAACTAGACATCGTTTTTAGAATGAATAATTCGAATCAAACCATAAACTAATGGTTACAACAAAATTTATTTGCAAAGTTCACAAGTTAAAACTAGATCGTCATTACAAATACAAGCAGCGTGACTCCACTTGAAACAACTGCTTCAGGAATATAGTCTTCTCCCTCGTAATTATTTCAAAATTGCCCTGCAAATAATAGTTATTCGACATCCTGGTCATCTTATGATAATTTGAGTTCATTTCCAGAGTCTAGAGTGTCAAATACACTAAATTTCTCCAACTATGAATCAGTAAGTGAAGAGATTTGGGCGGCTCTTAACAGCGAGGTCTTGAGAGCCGATGAGGGTGAATAACTTGGGTATGGAGCGGCACCGGAATGGAAGGGCGGGGGAATCGGGAGATCCCCAAGAAGACCCGCCGAACAACGGCATCGTCCGGCACGATTGCCACATGCGAAAATCCGGTGACCCGGCCGGGTTGGAACCTGAATCGCCATGATGAGAGGCGAGCTGTCTAACCACTGAGCCACCGTGGCCCCTCCAAATACGAAGTTTCCTCTGTAGGTATAATTAATTTATATAGTTAGACCTAACAACTCGAGCTGATGCGCAATTTTAGTTCCGTGCTATAACTAATTCAATTAAGATTATTTTGTGTGATTTCTCTGTACTCCTGTTGTCTCATTACATCCCTTCATACATTATCTCGATAATCTTCCACAGCTTCATTTTAGAGTGAAAAGGTCATTATTCTCGCAGACCTTGAGACATTAAAGGGTTGCTGGCTTTCTTTAAACATATTGGAATTTATCCTATATTTCCTGCTCAGTCATGGTGTTATGTCTGAGGAGAGACTGTTGTCTCGAACTAGTCACAATCCTTTCATGTTACTGATTGAGATTTTTTGGGTGATAGCAACTAGAGGTCTCTTCGTCTTCCGTGTTAAGTAATTTGTTATTGAAAGGGCTTTTTAACGTCCCCCAGTTTTATGCTTGAAAACTTAGCAGAGGACGACTTACAGACTCTCATGCCCTAACTAGAATTAACACCCATGCCTTACCCGGGATTCGAACATTGATCTTCCTGCACCCCAGATCGGTGGCGCACCAACCGACTGCGCCACGGGAGGTCGGCTTCTGTGTTACGGATAGTCAGCTGACAAAAGGCTGAAGGTGTCTTGAAATTTCTAGTTAAGGGTTGTCGGCTGATTGTGGCTGACTTTCTTTTGAATTGCTTGCTTGTTGCGAGAATGAAAAGTCATGCCAGTGGAACAAGTTTGGTTCCTGTTCCCTGGATGAAGTTCTGTTCCTGAAAACTTGTAATAACTATTTCTAAACTGTGGCCACTTCGAGATAAGCCCTATTTGATAAGTTGTTAGAGCATGGCCAACATATTTTCATAGCCGCTGCTTTACTTCTTTGGAATGGTGCGCCCTAACTGGTGACAAAATGCTTAGATCATGTGACTGCATCATGTGTGCTGCAGGAGCGAGGAGACACAACAGGGGGCCACATGTTGTTCGTTCTCTAAATGTATGTCTAATTTCCTTGTCGGGGAACAATAGCCACCTAACATTAAGTCTCCAGGGCCATCTTGCGTTGTTTAATGAAATGCAGAAACCATTGACTAAACATGTCAACAGACGATGCGGAGCTTGCCTGTCGGCGTCAACGGTATGTTCAGAAGGTTGGTATATCTTAACTACGGCGTTCTGATGTCAATGTTCTCGATATATATGTATATATATATATATATATATATATATATATATATATATATATATATATATACATACATATATATATATATAAACCTATAGGGTTCGAAAAAATTTTCTTGTGTTTCACAGCACGAAGTTTTTTATCTACCTTTTTCTTGCGGACTCTGTTTTTTTGGAAAAGAGAATGTGGGCTTTTTCTTGGCAGCTGAAGATCCGGTCTTCGCACATAGTTTATGCAACAAAACATTAAAGTGTTCTTCCAATTATAGGCAGTATTTCGCAAGGTCATCATCAACAGCTGTAGGTACTGAAAAATGTCTACCAGCTTTGTTTTTGTAAACTCTGCAGGCTCTTTGTGGATATTCGCTGCTCACGTTTGTGAAGTGGCTTAAGGTATGGCGAAGATGCTAGCGTCTTGTCAGATCTCCTGCTAGTTAAAACAACAAAACAGACGGAGAAGACTGGAATCCACTGAAACTAAACACTCTGAAAGACGACTTTAAAAATATCTTCAAACATAGGCTAATATTAACACGAAAAATGTCTTTGTCCATTCCATAAAGTCAGTGGGTCAAACACGTTAAATGAATAATTTTCTGTACGACTTATTACTTTTATTTGCCTCGTTCATCAACGCTGCTATATCATTAACTACAACAAGAACACATGAATATGTATGATTACAGTTTAATTACATTCAAACAAAGTTTAAGTTGCGTAATGATTCATTTTTCCTATCGCTTCGCATGCTATTCAAAATTTTCACTACATTTCTAAGTGGCAATGCCCGCCCAGTAACATGTGCTAAAGGCTGTTCACGATAAAGTGAGCACTTTTGAAGTCACTGCTCCCACCTGCAAATATTTCAACAGGCGCACTGAGGGACATGCGCCCAGTAAAGTTGGTAACGTTGGTAGGAAAGTGGAACATATGGAACATATCTTAACGTTGAGTGAAAAGTGTTAGAAAAGATTTGTAATAACTTAAATTATATTTTTCTCTTTCTGTTTTTTTTTTATGCAGCGAAGTTTATAAATGAGCAGATTTGTAAAATATTTACTTTTCTTATAATTCCACATTTTCACTCGACCGCTTAAATAAAGTGATACGGCCTGATGGCCGTGTTAATTTTACACGTGGCGGAAGAATACACAACGTGCACACAAGTAGATCTTAAGCAGGACTATCGAAAGTGTTAATTTTACCGTGAACTGCCTATATGGATTTTTCATTTGTATCTGCTGTCTTGTTTAGCGAAATAATTATTTAGTAATCTGTTACATCTTCCCAATACTGAGTAAAAAAAACTTTGGTTATAGGCTGTTCGCAACATCCTTACAACTTTAGAATCGAACATGTGGAATATGACGCTTTGTATGACGTGTTTATTTGTTTCTTAAATATGTCATATATATATATATATATATATATATATATATCAAACGTTTTACACTTCCGTTAACATAAAAGTATCTTATTATTGTCTGGATCGAACTTTTAGTTACGTATATATTATAAAATTCAATTTATAATTAACACGGATAAGCCCAGAACGTAAATAGCTAGAGACCTAAAGAATTCGCGGATTCATTTTGGTATAAGCTAGGATTCAAAACCCATGTGTTTATATAACTTAAGCCATTGGTACACACGCCGTTTGACACCGTTTGGCGAACGGTAACCCAATCGTCGTCTTCCGCTGTGACAGCAGACAACCAATGCACAGTTGACATCGGCATATCTGTACATACGACTGTAGGGTTAAGCCTGCAGGTCATTGAACTCGCGAATTTTTCAGGTCTCTAGAATGCCTATTTGCCTAGTAAGAAATAATTCTTACGCAAAGTATTATTAAACTTACTGAGCACGACGAGTGCGGTGTGTTGACCATTTGGTAAATTTTTCTAGACTTCCGTTAAGCTTTGTAAGCATGAGGCGGAGGAATATCATAATATTAGAACTTTTAGCATGCTTTTAAAAATTGAAAGTAACCCTGAACCGACTATAGCAATACATAAAGCGATTTTTCTGCAGCGTTGTTTCGCCCAGAATGATTCAGGTTTACTTTTACATATAAGGGTTTCCTATATTTTCCGACGTAATATTAACGAAAACCAGCATTTTACAGCGGACTTCTTTTAAAACCCTGACTCAGAGAGAGCTGCTCAATTAGAAGAGATCTAGGTGAACTTTTTTAAGCGTGTTTTGTTGCTGAGGAGTCCCTGTATTAATAATTCTTATCTGTTCTTATCTCAACATGACATGACTTGAAAACGATGTTGTCTCCGTTATAATAAAATACAAAGTCGCTGCCCAACATCTCTTTCGAAAAATTTATTTCCGGAAGTATGTATTGATTTTCTATTCACATTACAACATTACTGCACATATAGATATGCAATCTTCAACAACTGTACTCTACATGAGATTTACTGGGATATTACTTCTGTAATATTACCATGGATATCATAGCCTGTTCAAGGTAAAACGGGCACTTCTGAAAGCCCTGCTTAAAATCAACTTGTATACACGTGGTGTGTTCTTCCGCCTAATGTAAAATTAACATTGCCATGGGCCTCGTCACTTTATTCATGCGTCGGTCAAGTGAAACGGGGAAATTATTAGAAAAGTAAATATTGTACAAATCCACTCATTTTTTCACTTCGATGCATTAAAAATAAACGAAAATGGAGAGAAATAATTTAAGTCATCACAAATGTTTACCTAACATTTTATATTCAACGTTAATATATGAAACCACTTTTCCCTCCATCGTTACCAATTTAACTGGGTGCAAGTCCCTTAGTGCACCCGTTAAAATATACACAGGCAGTGCTCACTTTATCGTGAACATCCTTTAACAGATTTGTGGAAGTCGGTACAGGAGAATCTAGAAACGGCGATCTTAAATAACAGTTTTTGGCTACTTTGTGAGCAAATGTTTTGATGAACACGTACATTCCTTTACTGCTGCATCTTAACGCCGCAATAAAAATTGCAAAATTTACGGCGTAAGAAGTAGTTCGACACTAATGCATCACACTAGAAAAATATTTGCTCTCGAAGTTAAGAGTAAATTAATATCTAGGGTTGCCGTTTCGTAGTTTTCCTATATTCGCTTCTAAAAACCTGTAAATAAACACCTCACCAGAAGTTTGGAACGTACATGCAGAATACACAGACGTGTGGAGTATACGTAACGCAAGCATAGCAATTTGACGTTACAAACGGTACCGATACAAAACGTGAAATTCAAAGTGTTTTTAATAAAGGACATTTTTTTTTTTCAATATCACAGACGATTAGATACTAAAGAACAACAAAAGTAACTTAATGAGGTCTCTGACTATGGAGAGTCTCTTTCTTGCCACTGCAGCTTAGTACAGTGTATGGCCTCCACGTACATCGTACAGATCCCTAACACGCCGTGGCATTCTTGTAATCAGCGTGTTGCTGTCATCTTCAGCACGAAAGTCCCCTTCCATCTGGGCAGCTCTTGCGAGATCTGGAAGTGTTTCTGGAGGCTGCGAACGATTGTAAACTGCTGTTTTCATCTTGTCCCAGGCGTGCGCAATGCGTTAGTGCCCTGTATGTTGATGACAGAAGAACTCTACAAAACTGCTCTAACTGCCGTATCCCGCAATAATCCAAACTTTTAGTGAGGTGTTTATTTATCTGTCCGTTTAGTGTTGATTTATGTACGACGCCCTCTAAATGAAAGATCCCACCTCCTCTCTACCAGTATTTCTCTTCTCACTAAAGAAGATCATAGTTATAATAGGCTGTTCACGGTAAAGTGAGCACATTTGAGGCCCTAGCTACTTTTTTTCTTTCAGCTATCTATTATCCCTTAATCACATTTCTAAATAAATATTGCCTTTTAAGTGATAAACAGCGCGTGTATCATCTACTGCACTCGGAAGTTTACGACTATGGCAAAAATAAAACACATTTTTCGACCATTATTCCAAATGCGAGGGCTTTCAAAAGTGCTCACTTTACCGTAAACAGCCTATACCTATCTGTCTCCTGTAGCATTTTCTATTAATGCATGTAACAATTTTCTATTTTTCCCTGTCTAAAATATTTACACGGTGTCTATGGCGATTTTTCCCTTTCTCTTATTAGTTACAGGTTAAATATACGTACACTTAGGGAGGTAGGAACGGCCCCAAACGGTGGCCATGGCTGCCCAATCCTTGCATGGACTCCCTCCTCTGTATACGTAACGCGCGCAGCTCTGAGACTCATATAGCTACCATCCCTACCTCGGACGTACATCTAACACTTAGAATTAGGGTTGGTTATAGGCCGTTCACGATAAAGTGAGCACTTTTGAAGCCCTAGTTACATTTTTCCATGCGAGTAATAAACACAGTGTATAAATTCACCATACCCAAAACCAAACGTCCGAGGCCATAATGAAATGTATTTATTGGTTGTTAAGTCTGATGAAACAGCTTCGAAAAGTGCTCACTTTACCGTAAACAGCCTATACCTATCTGTCTCCTGTAGCATTTTCTATTAATGCATGTAACAATTTTCTATTTTTCCCTGTCTAAAATATTTACACGGTGTCTATGGCGATTTTTCCCTTTCTCTTATTAGTTACAGGTTAAATATACGTACACTTAGGGAGGTAGGAACGGCCCCAAACGGTGGCCATGGCTGCCCAATCCTTGCATGGACTCCCTCCTCTGTATACGTAACGCGCGCAGCTCTGAGACTCATATAGCTACCATCCCTACCTCGGACGTACATCTAACACTTAGAATTAGGGTTGGTTATAGGCCGTTCACGATAACGTGAGCACTTTTGAAGCCCTAGTTACATTTTTCCATGCGAGTAATAAACACAGTGTATAAATTCACCATACCCAAAACCAAACGTCCGAGGCCATAATGAAATGTATTTATTGGTTGTTAAGTCTGATGAAACAGCTTCGAAAAGTGCTCACTTTACCGTGAACGGCCTATAAAAGGAAAAATTTACAAGGGCCTTAAAACGTGCTCGCTTTAACGTGAACAACCTACAGGAGAGAAAAAAAACGCCCTCTAAAGGCAACAGTCTAGAGAACAAATAATCAGCGAGTGAAATGCAGAAGTTTATGGTACGTGACTTGTTCGAGGACTACCTACCACCGAGGTGTCACGTGTCTCGACAAACGCAGCGAGTTTGCTACTGCGCAACCAAGGCCACGGCTATGCCAAGGTTTCGCCGACATGTCACGTGCACGGCGATAAGTTAATGTCGTGTATTCGGTAGTTGCGATAGCTGAGGTGTCGAAGCCACCTTCATGAGGCGACAAAAACCCAACATGACCGTGGTTCATGACCACCGCAAGCAGAGGCTCGACATCATCCCTTATAAAACCTGTTCACGGTCAATTGAGCACTTTTGAAAGCCCCGCTTGAGATCTACTTGTATGCACTCTGTGTCTTCTTCCGCCTTATGCAAGATTAACATTGTCGTGAACCTCATCACTTTATTCATGCGTCGGTTAAGTGAAAATGTTACATTATTATAAAAGTAATATTTAACAAATCTGCTAATTTTTACACTTAAATGCATTAAAAAACACACAGAGAGAAAGAAATAATTTTAGTTATCAGAAATGGTCGCCTAACACTTTTTATTCGATGTTAAGATACGGAACTACTTCCCATCCATCGTTACCAACTTTACTGGGCGCATGTGACCGAGTGCGCCCGTTAAAATAGATGAAGGCAGGGGCAGTGACTTTTTTCTAAAGTCGATTTCAAAAGTGCTCACTTTATCGTGAACAGCCTTTACCAGAAGTTATTCGTTTCAGTGTCATAATAGATAAGCCTGCTCAGGTTAGGAACAAAACGAGTTTTCTCATGGGAGAGTTTGGTATAGGGGAAATTTCCACCACTAGATGCGCAGTCTTCCAAAAATAACACTTTTAAATTTAAAAAAAAATTTCTACGTGAATAATAAAAGATAACAATTTTACTTGAAGTTATTTTGTATGTGATTTATGTTTCATGCTCTATAATCAAGAACGGAAGTTTTTGCACAAAAGACGCTTTTTTTTGTAAGGCCGCTGTGGGCAAACGGAAGGGAGGGGAAGGAATCTGACCCCCCCTTCCCTCACTGATCTCCCTCCTGCCCCTCCTCGCAGTAAACGGTGATCCCCGATCAGCAAGCTTGCTTGCTGGGACCTCCCGGATTATTTGCGGATCTGATGTTAGGTGGAGTAACTAGTGCGTGGGAGTCAAGAAAACGATACGCTTTCTATTATTCATGTGCAAAACTGCCGGAGCAGCTGCCGCCCCACCCTGCCAGTCGGCTACGGTGCGTCTGCGCGCTGCGGGGACGGACTGGACTGCCAGAGCCAGCGATTAAGGCCCTGGCAGTCCCCTTGTTATGATGATGGGAAGCAACAGTAAACATAGTTCCTCTTTGAAACCCTCCCCCCAAAGTGCCCCCCCCCTTTCTCCCTAACCCCGGGAGGATATAGAGGGACACCGGGGGTATGTTTTCCATTTTGTGGGATTTGAGGGTGTGCTTTTCGCCTTCTAATTGGCCTGGACCGATTTCCTTCCAATTTGGGGGAGGGGTGCCTTTCTGTGCCCCATTGGCAGTTAGGCCCTTCGTTAGCCTCAGTTTTAAGTCTTAAGGCTTAAGTTCTAAGTATAAAGTCTTAAGTTATACTTTCACCATAATTGCTACTGCACATCGGGATGTGCGAGCGAGCCTCGATGGGCGGGAGCGAACACGTGCCGAAGTTCCCAGACGACATTGCACCATAAATACTAATTCGTACGGTTACCTGCTTCATCTTTGGTGGCGCCTACCTACTGGCGAGAAATGTTAGTTGTCAAATTAGAAGCATTGAGTTTCCCAACTTGAGTAGAAAAAGCCTTAGTCAGGGTCTTCAGTGAAATTGTTTCATTATAAAAGCATTACATATCACACTTTTGTGCACATTTTCGTACCTGATAGTTAATAGGTGTTCCCTGGTTGTCATTAAAAGATGAGAATTAATTAATATATAATTTTTAATTAAGTTAATTGTTGTACAAATATGCGTTGGTAAAGGCCGTTCACGATAAAGTGAGCACTTTAGAAATGATTCTTAGAAACAAGTCACTGTCCCGCCATGCACATATTCCAATTGACATTCGCCCAGTAAAGTTGTTAACGATGGATGGAAAGTAGTTCTATAACTTAACGTTGAATGAAAACGGTTAGCAACCATTTGTGATAACTGAAGTTATTTCTTACGCTTCTTGTTTTTTTTTTAATGCACCGAAGTGTAAAAATGAGCATGTTTGCTAAATATGTACTTTTCTAGTCATTTTACAGTTTTACTTAACTGACGCATAAATAAAGTGACGAAGCCCATGGCAATGTTAATTTTACATACAGTATGGTGGAATAATACAAAACGTGGTTTCAAGTAGATCTTTAGCAGGGATTTCAAAATGCTCATTTTACCTTGAATAACCTATAGTTATTTTATTTAGTCAATAATGATAGGTAGGGATATTAGATAAGCTTATAACGTCACGGAAACGGTGGCTGAGAGGTTAGACTGCTCGCCTCCCACCAAGTCGATCCGGGTTCAATCCCCAGCCGGATCACTTCGGATTTTCGCATGTGGGAATCGTACCGGATGATGCCGTTGGTCGGCGGGTTTTCTCGGGGATATCCCGTTTCCCCCGCCCCTTCATTCCGGCGCTTCTCCATACTCACCTTGATCATCCTTATCGGCTCTGAAGACCTCGATGTTAAGAGCCGCCCTTAAATCTCTCCACCCTATGCATTTGACCGTTTCCTGAGCAAATGTAGGAGCATTACCATGTATGCATGGGAAAAAAAAAATTTAACAATCCGCTCTTTCTCACTATACGTATACACTGGGGCGGTACATTTGCGAACAATTTCTTAGAGTGTATCGTCAATCGCAGCGGAACACAACGTGAGCGCAGATTGGCTGTCGTCAGTACAGCAAGCAGTGAAGGGATGGTGATACGTCAGCGACGCGTCGAGGAGCAGTCACTTTTCAAATAATGCACGTCAGTTGATTGTGTTGATACAGATTATTGCGATACACTGGTACGCGACGTTTGCTTCCTTAGTAACGCACACCTGCCTCGCTCCGAGACGTTGCGTTTCTCCATGCGACATAAATGCACTGTCGCCGCTTACTGTATTGACGAAGGAAATAAATCCGACGCGCGCGTGCTGTGCTGAAGGGATTCTCTATTTTATTTTGCGCGCCGCTGATTGGTGCAGGCCGACGACGACGTCGAATGTTCACCTAACAGCTGCCGTAACGAGCACGCACACAGCACGGGACTCGGCTACACAAGAGAACATTATTTTAAATTGGAGGTGTTTTGTTAGACGAGTTGTTTTGTTTGCGGGTTGCATAGATACGGAAAAATAGGCGCAGGCGACTCACCCGGTGCGAGTGTGTGTGTGTATGTATATATGTATATATATATATATGCCCCTATACAAAGAATTAATTTGGTTGCTTCAGCAAACCATATTTTATACATCAAAACCTTTTAAAAAGCTGTTCACGATAAACTGAGCACTTTTGAAATCAACCTTAGAAAAATGTCACTGCCCCTACCTGCATATATTTTAACAGGCGTTCAGTGCAGTTGGTAACAATGGATGGGAAACAATTCCGTATCTTAACGTCGAATAAAAAGTTTTAGTTAACCATTTGTGATTTTTTTAATTATTTCTTTCGCTCTCTGGTTTTTTTTTTATGCATCGAAGTGTAGAAATAAGCTTATTTGTAAAATATTCACTTTTATAATAATTTGACAGTTTCTTTTGTCCGACGCATGAATAAAGTGATGAGGCCCATGACAATGCTAATCTTGTATAAGCCGGAAGAATACACAACGCGCACACAAGTAGATCTTAAGCAGGGCTTTCGAAAGTGCTCATTTTACCGTGAACAGCCTGAGATATCTCAGTGTATGATTGAAACGTCTCCGCGCGTCCATCATTTCCGTCCACGGCCATGCTTCGCGAAACACGGCGCAGCGCATTACTTCTACGAGCGAGCTCGTGTGGATGTGAGGGTGGCATGCCTGTATGGGATGCCGCGGGCTTCGTGCCGGCCGGATTGTCTTGTCACCCACGTTCCAGGCGAACGTGATGGGTGCAGCACGTCCGCCATTTTCAACCTTCCCAGTGATCGGCCATTTTGTAAAGACTCTTGAGTTCCCTCCTATGAATGGAAATGAAAATGGGTGTGTTATGCCCAAGACACATTCATTACGCGAGTCCTTTGTGGATAAGGTTAGAAGCCGGTAATTATTGGTGGAGTGAGAAGGGAAGGCTTGGTGAAACAAGTTTCCTAGTGTATAGGTTATGTACGTACGTATAGGTGAAACCAGGACATGAATATCTTTTTTTATGGGGGGGGGGGGTGGATGTTGTGCACACACTTTCGATATATTTTTAGAAAATTCAAAAATACATCATTAGTAACACTATTTACGATACCTTTTAACGTACGTTAAATACAAATCGCTAGCAACAAAACACATGAGCTGTAGAGCCAGAACTATGAGTCAGGTGATTCAAAAACCTAAGTTTCTACTGTTGCAGGAAATTGACACCGAAAACGTACTGCCTTCGTCCTTGTAATCGTTTCTGAAATTTCTTTATTGACTAAAGCTTTCTTCGCTCTCGGAAACTCTGTGGAATGCACAAATAAGGAATGATAAATTTACAGATACAATGCATTATTTTAAAGAAGTTTTATTCAGCTAACAATATTTCTCATTCTTGAATTTTTCTCTAGACCTGGCTGAGGAATTTATTTCCTTGCGAAAAAATAAGACAAAATCATATGTATAAAAAATGAAAAAAAAAAAAAAAAAAAAACACACACACAAAAGTCGTATTTCAAAATACGCATTGTTCAAAATCTCAGATAATACTTGCGATTAAGCAACAAATTGGTGAACGGTGTTTTGTTGAATGGAGATCCTATACCTATGAAAACCCGGTTGGCCAATATCGTACCTCTTCAATGTGAAAATGGTTGTTGATATTTTATTTTTCGATGTAACATTTATAACCCTAAGACCTATATTTATAAAGATATATTATGAATCAATACGCGTATATTAACACAAAAAAAAAAGTCATCTTGTTGGAACACTATTAGGTGAACAATTTTAGAGAAATACACAAGTATCCATCAAAACAGAATGCATTTTGCCTGGCAAGTAGGCAACACGCTTGGCAAACGAGGGCATTTAAAATTTTTTAATTTGTTTTGAAGGGATAGGGTTGAGAGGGGTGTTAAGTACTTATCTCTTAAAAATATGTTTATAGGAAAATATTTTCATACATTATTTTCAACTTACATTTTCGTGAGGAATAACATGCCACAGTTTGAAGGTGTTATTAAAAAACATGCCCAATATATATATATATATATATATATATATATATATATATATATATATATATATATATATATATACATACATATATATGTATATATAGTGTAAATAGAAATAGTCACATAATTTACAGTTTTAATGATGATGGCAGCGCAACCTTCTTCGTCTGCAGGGATATTAAATTTTTTATCAACTGCCACGAGTAGATCCGTGAATATTCATGAAACCTCATTTACAAACTAATATTTTCACGATTATGATTTTTATTTCCTCATATGCATTCGCAGTAGGAAATAACTGTGATTGAACAACGAAATCAAAAAAAATATTGCCTACAAATACTGAAATAATAATGAACCTACGGGCAGGCTACGTCATGCGTGCTGTCTGCGAATACGAATTTAAAACATTTCAATTTACTTGTTTTAATGTTGGCAATCATTTGGAACTACTTGGGAGAAAAAAAAATGAATGAGAGAGTGTTCTCTCGCGCTGTCGCGTTGAGGTTTTGTTCTGCTTAGGGCGCGGAAGCTATAAGGCTGTTCACTGTCAAATGAGCACTTTTGAAAGCTCTGCTTAAGCTCTACTTGTGCTAACGTTGTGTACTCTTCCGCCTTATGTAAAATTAACAATTCCATGAACTTCATCACTTTATTCGTGTTTTGGTCAAATTAAACGGTAAAATTATTAATAACGTAAATACGTTATTAATCCGCTCATTTTTACACTTCGATGCATAAAAAAACAGAAAGCTAAAAAAAAACTTCGAAGTTATCATAAATGGTTACCTAACACTTTTTATGTTACGTTAAGATATGAAACTACTTTCCATCCATCGTTACCAACTTTACTGAGCGAATATCACTCAGTGAGCACATTAAAATATATGCCTGCAGGGACAGTGACTTTTTTTTTTTTGGTTCATTTCTAAAGTGCTCGCTTTATCGTGAATAGCCTTTAACAGTTTGTCAACTACAAATTCTCGTCGCAAGGTAACACTAGTTTCGCATGTTTTCTGTATTTTCTCCGTTTTGTATGTAAACAAATAGGATAGTTGAAGTTTTTATTAAATAAATATAATTGCGTAAAATCTTTCGAGTAGTAATTTGATAGAAGCTACGTTACAAAAATTTAACTTTATTCTTCTTCGCGCCAGAGTGAAAAATCAACAAAAATACGTCTACGTATCTAATATTCGGTGGCAAAATTGGCTTTGCCAAAACTTCGGTTTACACGATTACTGTATTTAAATGTGACAAATGAATCGAGTATTTCCTTTTGACGATACATAAATTTATTTCGCTATTAAATTCGTAGATTACCCTCCCCTTAAAATAAGATAGTCTATGAATTTTCAATGCCGAACACATTTGTGTTTTTATTGATTATTTTAGTAAACACCACTGGAGGGTTTGAAAAAAGTAACAAAATAAACTTAATACTTGATATTTTGGCAGGCGCAAGCATACGACACTATTAGGGGAAAACACAACCTTTTATACACAAATGTATGGAATTTCTCCACATATACGACCAGCTTAAAAAACGGCCTGTTTGGAACACGGGTCCGCATTTCGAAGGGAGTGTTCCCTATGCCAAACACACCCCATAAGGAATCTCAGTTTGTTCCAAAATGAGTGGAACGAACATTAGCTCCAACTATAGGCTCTTCACGTGTAATTGACCAATTTTGAAATAAACATTTATAGGATGTTACCGGTAAAATTAGCACTTTGGAAAGCCCTGCTTAAGGTCTACTTGTTTATACGCTGTGTATTCTTCCGCGTTATGTAAAATTAACACTGTCATCGGCCTCATAACTTTATTCATGCGTCGGTCAAGTTAAGCTGAGAAATTATAATAAAAATAAATATTTTACAAATCTGCTCATTTATACTCTTCGATTCATAAAAACAACACAGAAAGAGAAATAAATAAATAAAGTTATCATAAATGGTTACATAAAGGCTGTTCACGATAAAGTGAGCACTTCTGAAGTCAACCTTAGAAAATAAACACTGCCCATGCCTGCATGTACTTAAACGGGCGCACTGAGTGATATTCGCCCGATAAAGTTGGCAACGATAGATGGAATGTAGTTCTATATATTAACATCGAATAAAAAAGTGTTAGGTAACCATTTGTGATAATTAAAATTATTTATTTTGCTTCTGTTTTTTTTTTTTTTTTTTTTTTTTTTTTTTTTTCAGTGTGTAAAAAGTAGCACATTTATAACATTTTTACTTTCCTAATAATATCACAGTTTCACTTGACCGACGCATGAATATAGTGATGAGGCCCATGATAATGTTAGTTTTACATTATGCGGAAGAATACACGGCATACATACAAGTGGATCTTAAGCAGTACTTTCAAAAGTGCTCATTTTAATGTAAACAGCCTACAACACTTTTTATTCAATGTTAATATATGGAACTACTTCCATCCGTCGTTACCAACTTTACCGGGGGCATGTCACTCAGTGCGCCAGTTAAAATATATGCAGATAGAAGTAGTGACTTTTTATAAGGTTGATTTCAATAGTGCTCACTTTATCGTGAACAACCTTTAGAATATATCACTGCCCCTACCTGCGTATATTTTAATGAACATGCCGACAGGTATGTGTCCCGTAATGTTGGTAGTAACGGAGGGATAGTAGATCCACGTGTTGTTAAGGTTGAATTAAACGTGTTACGTAAACATCCGCGAATGCTAGAATTATTCATTTTGCTTTCTGTTTTTTTTTTAATACACGTAACTGTAAGAATGAGCAAATCAGTAAAACATTAAAATGTTTCAATTATTTAAGTTTCGCTCGATTGACGCACGAATAACGTGATTAGACTCGTGGAAATGTTTATCTCACATATGATGGAAGAATACACAGTGTGCTGGTCACCGGAAAAATCCGTTATTTTATATTCGTAATAAAAACTGCTCAACTTGTAGGCATTACTTGCAATTCCTTTTTGGCGGCAAAGTTTTTACACAATGGCCTCTCGAAATTCCAACTTAAGTGTTTTCGGGACGTGCAAAAAATAAAAAGCTCACTCGCTTACCAAAATTAGATAATTCGCAATGAAATAAAACGCCGCGAGTTCTTTAAGGGATCTTCAAAATCACGCTATGAAATGTTTTCGCGTTTTTTTTATTTATTTTTTTTTCAAATTGCTCGAAATAAGGATTTATAAAGATTGTTCGCGATAAAGTGAGCACTTTTGTAATCAGCCTTAAGTAAAATTCGCTCCCACTACTTGTATTTATTTTAATGGGCGCACTGAGTGATATGCACCCTGTAAAGTCGGCAATGATGGAGAGAAAGTAGTTCCATGACTTAACGTCGAATTAAAAGTGATTGATAATAATTTGTGGCAGCATAAAAATTTGTTTCCCCTTTATATATTTTTTGATGCATCGAAATATAAAAATGAGCTAATTTGTAAAACTTTTACTTTTCTAATAACTTCACAGTTTCACTTGCCCGATGCATGAATAAAGTGATGAGGCCCGTGACAATGTTAACAGTACACAACGTGCCCACAAGTAGATACTAAGCAAGGCATTGCAAAGTGCTCATTTTACCGTGAACAGCCTACAGCAATATGTGATTTTTTGTGAAATAATATTTGTTAAGCATACCTTAAGATGAGTTAAGACAGACCTTTCAGTTGTCCTTGTTAAGTGTTCTAAAAATTATGTCAGTTAATTTTATTTTACGTCCCAAAAGCGTCAAAATTGTAATTTTGACATTCCGTAACCAAAAAAAAAAAAATTATTTCGAAGAAAGAGTATAGTCTATTCGCGGTTTCTTCGCCCTTTGTGAATCAAACCTTTGAATAATCTCCCCATATATGACGTGTTTAGTTATTTCCAACATATGCAGTATATAACAAGCGTTATATACTTGTGTTCATAAAGGTTGCATTTTTTTTGCTGTTAAATTGAAATGTTATTCATATTTTATCTATAAATTATATTGCTTCGTTTATAAATAATTGGAATAAAAACCGGGAGAAAACACGTGAGTTGGCAGCGCCGCCTACTGAGAAACACGTGGTCCTTATACAAAATTCTGTTACAACTAAGTGCACAAATATTCGGTGCGTTTTCCTTTGGTGTAATTTCCCAGACTTGGTTAAGCGTAGTTTGCACGAGGCGGAGGAATACCCTTGAAGTAGAACATCAGCAGCGCTTCAGAAAAGGCTGAGTTAACGTGAATGGACGATACCAATGCGTAGGGCCACCTGATTTTTTTTTTTTTTTTTCGCGAAAAGATTCAACGACTAGTTTCACTGAGAAACATGTCAGTTCAGATCCTATTTCGTGGTGGCGTGATTTCAACCATCGCGCGTCTTAGGTGTATGCGATCCAAACACGACCGGCCCCAGCTGAATATAAAAATGCCTTCTCATGCAAACACGCGGTCAATGGGCAGAGCTAATTAGCTAGTGTAAAAGTACGCAGTTGAAGTGTAGCCTGAGCATAGATGTTTTTTCTGAAAACAAGTGATGGCCCAGTCTATAAATAATGCCTACGAGTTGAAAGCAGTCGCGTGCGAGTATAATGCAGTGAATTTTTTAGGGTGATCAGCATAGTTAAGGTGTTATTATTTTTTTTATTTGAGGGAGGTTTCGAAAGCTGCCCTATTAATGCAGTTGTTAGTTGTCGAATCATTATAGTTTTGAAAATATAACACTTAAATTCCGACACGAGAATGTTATAGGCAGGTTCAAAGTGTTGAATTAAGAGTCTAAGCGCGACATACACTGCATCTGTGTTACAAGCTACGAAAGGAACAAAAACAACTTGTCCCCTGCAGTTTATGGTTTTAACTATTTATTAAACGAGTGTTGACAGTTTCGTTTGAATGAACAAGAATATATTTACGATAACTCTGGCCCCTATTTTCAACAAAATCCAGTGTGTCGATACTCGCTCACCTGTTTGTAAATCGCACTCGTAATGAATCAGTCTGTTCTGCACACCATACAGATCGCATTAAATGCAATTTCGCTGGGAAAACATCTAGGAGCAAAGCCTAACATGCTGCGAATTCTGGAATTTTAAGACTTCTGAGTGTTATATTTTGAAAACTATATTGATTTGACAACTAATAACGGCATCAAGGGGTCACTTCTCGAAAGCTCTTTCAGATAACCAAATAAAAAAAAAAAGTGAAATGTCACCTTAACCAGGTCTTTCAAAAGCGTTCAGTTTATCGCGAAAGGTGTATTCTATAGTAAGAGGTTTGTTTACATACGGAACAATTTCTTAAAACGGTGAAGTTGTTAGATCATAGAAGCTCGACTTCCGGTAACTTCGGCGAGAATTCGAGCGTAGTCTACTGGCGGTTTCTTCACTTTTTTTTTTTTATATCGAACCTTTTGAATATCGCCCCATGCATGACGTGCTTGTTTGTTTCCTCGATATAACATGTGTCGTAAGAATTTTATATTTGTGTTGATATACAAAATACCTTACTTTTGAGTAAATTCAACTTTTACGTATATCTTATTTATAACGCATAATATTTCACTCGTAATTAATATGAATAAAAACAGGAAGAAAAAAGTGTGTTGGTAATGCCTAGCAAGAAATAGTTCTCATGCAGAATGTTATTACACTGAGTGCGCACGAATGCGGTACGTTGTCCATTCGGCGTAATTTTCTAGATCGGTTAAGCTTTGTTCGCACGAGGCGGATGAATATCCTGGAAGTAGAGGCCATGTCCGAAATGGAGAATGCGTTATTTTGTAATTTGTCATTGCGTAAGTTTCAATTCGAACGTTGTCGACAGTCACTTGTTTAGCACTCGCGGCAACGCATTTTTACATTAATAGTGAAATTTTTTTTAATCTAATTTTAATGCTTAAAACAGACGTAACATTTCTACAATCTTCACTGGAATTCTGCAACTACGTTAATAAATATGAAAATAGTAAATTATGCAATAACGACTTTGAGAAAATTTTGTTGCGAAATATATAAACAAAGCACAATACTTTCTTTGCTTTTTAAATCATGCCTAGTGTATTTTATAAACCGTTATTTGTTTTAAAGAAACATTCAGTAACGAAATAGCGCATATGTTTTGAAGGTAAAAATCAACATGGCGCTGATTTTCTCATTTTGCATTATTGCTAACATCAGTTAGATACAAAATCTCTAATACCAGATTACCAAATACGTCACCATTTTTGCAAAAAAAAAAATCGGGTAACGCGATCATTTTGTCGACAAAATCTGCCATTTCAGACACGGCCAAAACTTGAACAGGGCTTCAGAAAAGTTTTAAGCAAAGGTTGTTCACGATAAAAAGTGCTCCTATCTGCGCATATTTTAACGGGCGCACTGAGTGACATGTACCCAGTAAAGTTGGCACTGATGGAGGAAAAGTAGTTCCATACCTTAACCGCGAATAAAAAGTGTTATGTAACCATCTGCGATAACTTAGATTATTTCTTTCCCTTTCTGCTTTTTTTTTTTTTTTTTTTTTTTTTTTTTTTTTTTTTTTTTTTTTCCAATGCATGAAAGTGTAAAAATGGGCAGATTTTTTAAAATATCTACTTCCATAATAATTTTACAGTTTCACTTGACCGACGCACGAATAAAGTGGCGGGACCCATGGCAACGTTAATTTCCACATAAAGCGGAATAACGCACAACGTGAATGCAAGTAGATTGCAAGCGGGGCTTTCAGAAATGCTCTTTTTACCGCGGACCGCCTATAACGATTGACGGGCTACAGCAAAAAGTGCGCGTGGCCTCACCTGAATCATGGTCGCAACGCGCCGCTCTCCGCAGCAGCCTCATGACATCGGCGTGTGAGGTGCTGCCTCCTCTGGCTATATATGCGAGCTGCAGTGTTTACAAAGCCCGCTAGAGGTCAGCGTGTCGCCTTCCAAGACGCTCCGGTGTCTGCAAACAACGTCTGCCCGTCTGCAGTCCGCGCCCGCTGTTCCTCTCCTGCGGTCCTCTCGCCGGCGTCGACGCGATGGGCCTGCCCCGCGCCCGAGGTCTAGGAGCGAGGGGAGAGATACGGGCCGCACTAACACGCACTTCTAACGCATCGTGGCTCCTACGTTTCCGTCGTGACGCTGTACTGCGCTAGTTAGATTTGTAACAGCGGGTCTTCATTACACGCGATGAAAGCCCGCAGATTAAACTACGCCCGTACCTTTGTACTTTTCTATTGCCGCTTAAGGAAACTGCATTGGGGAGCTTTAAAAATGCTATATTTGACCATTTCCACAATTTTTTTCTCTCCAAGAATACACTTAATATGAAAAAAGTAAAAAAAAATAGGGGCATGGATAGTTTTTTTTTTTTTCTTTTCTGACAAACAATCGTATTTGCAGAACATTTATTTGCCGAGATACACGTATTTGCGCAAACAACTATTTCACAGAAAAACGCGGGTGTCCATCTCGCTATAACGCTGTTCGAGCCCCGAAAATTAATAATTTTATAATTGTACCAAACACTGTCCAACTCGTACGTATTGTACGTGAAAACATTTCATCTGAAATGAAAGATTTTTACACTTTATATTTTTGGAATAATTTGATATCAAATGATTCCGTTTTGTCACCGCCATTATAACAAATACTATCTAAGATGTGTAGATGAAAATATTTTCAACATAAACTAATGCCATGGGCTACTGCTTGAAATACATGCAATCACCAAATATAACTTTATACATTTAAAAAAATTAAAAATGCAAAAATATCTTTATATCTAACTTCTTTTTCATATATCTGGTTTGTTATTTGGTGATTAGCATACGTGTCACGCGGTAGCACATAGAACTCGTTTACTGTGTAAATTTTTTCTCTGTATAACTTAGTTTTTATTATCGTGGTTGCAACGAAACAGAATAATTTTGTATCTGATACCAGACTAATCAAAAAATATAAAGGGAAATTTTTTTTATTCGAGGGAAATGTCGCATAGGGAAGGTGAACAATGTTTGTTGCAATTATAAAATGATAAATTTTTGCTCGGCTTTCCCCCTTTTGCAGAAATGGTTTGTTTTCGCGTCATAATTTCGGATTCATAGTAATTACTGACAGTGTACGATTATAGAAAATTTACATTTTACTACGTGTTAAATATTATTGTGTGTCATTTTAACTGTGTGATATCTGCTTGTTGTAGAAAGTCTAGGACATATTTATGTTTTGTTAATTAAGTTCTCGACATTTGCAACAAACAGATAAAAAAACACAATTGAAATGAAAGATCTACTTGTATGGACGTTATGTATTATTCCGCCATATATAATAATAACATTACTATGTTCCTCATCACTTTACTCGTGCGTAGGTCATCTGAATGTGCGAAATTACTAGAATCCTGAAGTTTTTACACTTCGGTGTATTAAAAAAATACAGAAAGCCGAAATAAATAATTTAAGTTATCGCGAATGGTTACCTAACATTTTTATTCAACGTTAAAATATGGAACTACTTTCCATCCATCGTTACCAACTTTACTGGAAATAGTGCGCCCGTAAAAATAGAGTCAGGTAGGAGCAGTGCCTTTTTCCTTAGGTTGATTTCAAAAAGGCTCACTTTATCGTGAACAGTCTTTACTATGAATCCGAAATTATGACGCGTAAACGAAGAACTTCTGCAAACGCGAACGCAAGCATAAATGGGTATCCGTATCTGTCAAGTGTGTCTATTATAGTTTTAAATTAAAAAATATTTCAATGTAAATCTTATTCCAGGACAAAAATGGAAGTCAATATTTTGTTGCCATTTCATAAATCTTATCATTCAAACAGTAATGTTGGCGCCGTAAAGTTTAGAAGTCAGAAAATTTCGCTGCAAAAAGCTTCCTGTCTATGATTTTTATTCTTCTGAAAAAAATGTTTTGAAGCGTCAGTTTGCTGTGTTAAAACTTTATATAGGCTGTTCACGGTGTAAAGTGAGCACATTTGAGATCGTAGTTATTTTTTTCCTTTCAGCCATTCTTTATCCTTTAACCACGCTGTATTATATACTAACCAGGGTGGACGACAGGTACATATATGTTACGTTAGAATGTAGAGGGTTAATGTGCTATATTTATGTTAGGCAGATTAACATAAGAAAACTCACACTGAAAAACACGCTCTTAAAGTCAACGACTCAGCATGACAGTTAGAAGACTGGATATTACTTCACTTACCAGCCTAGGGTGCAAATTAAGACAGCATTGTAGTTGTTCATTCTCACGGGAGACCGTCCCCTTTATACTCCAGCTCCAACACATACGTGCAATTTATACAACTCATAGACAGAACAGCACATGGGAGAAAACTAGCTACATGTCCCTTTATTCATTGGAAAACATCCATTGGTGAAGAGAAATATGTAATGCTGAAAAACATTTATCCAGATTCAAAACTAGACTTTCGCGTTAATGAACTGGATGGAAGCCGTGAGAAAACCAGTACCCAGCAGCTTAAAAATAAGTGTTCGCCTCCTAATGTCTGTCGAAAATAACAATTATGCATTACGTATAAGGTAACTGACGACTGGATGCAATATCTTTACTGTGCCTTTGAACATAAAAATAAATAAATGTTCTGCAGTGTTACATCAATAGATTAGCTAGTGTTCCAGAAATATTCTCACACACGATCAATTTAAAACATCCATTTGTAAGCTTGCACTCAATAATCTTCTTGCTATCAATAAATTAGATAAGGTAGAGCAGATTTAATTGTGTATCGTGACAATCTAGATGATGACATGTAATAATGCAACTGCTTACGTGTAATTCAAACACTTCACCGCTGGACCAACGGTAACTTAACCAAGGGCGGTGGAAACACCTCACACATATACGACGATTTTGCAGATACCATGCTCATTTGCCCTCTTCAGACGGCTTGCATATATGCCGTCGGCTATTGTACTTGTTCTAAGCATGATTTTCCGGGTCGATGCCACAATTAATAATTGAATTACTCCGATTATCGGTGGACCCTCAGCCTCCCTAGCAGGCCATGGGATAGGACCATTCTAGAACAAGATGGGGATGAAATAATTCCATCGCCATCCATAATCGGGAAGGTAGGAATATTCAAATTAACCTGTGCAGTATAGGGGTTACCTGTGGGGTGTATTCCTTATGAATATAACGCCAGTGACACCATAATACGTTGCCAACTTAGGTGAATCAACATATTGCTCAAAACTTAACAATATAAAATAAATAAAATATGTGAATCACTAAATCTTAGCTGCTGCGAGTAACAAACATGTAAAATTAAATAACATGACTGAACAATTAACCTATATGTGTAACACGTCACAAGATTAGCATTTTATCAATACATATACAAGTGTGTATTTGAATTCGCATACAACTTAACGTGTTTATAAAAGCAAATGATATGCGCAGCAAACCAGACGTTAAAACATTTCTAAACAAATATTGGCGTGTAAGTAATAAAGACCGTGTGTATATTCCACCGCACTCGGAAGTCAAAGTTCAAGGCTAAAATAAATGATATTTATTGACTATTATTCCAAACGAAAGTGATTTCAAAAGTGCTCACTTTACAGTGAATAGCCTATAGTCATCGTCACGCGAATCTTGTTTACTCTATTGTCCGCCGCCGCCGCCACGCTCCCATACCACCGCACGTGACATTGAGGCGTTAAATTTATTTTTGGTAGGTGGAACCTTTAAGGGAAATCCCTAGTAATTTTTTTTTATGCGTCAAGGCCACGTCGGATTTAAGAAAGCGTTGCGTCAGTGCATTGGCAAGGCTGCTTCAATGTATTTCCTAGGAAGCTGAATTCCTAGTAAATCAGATCAGTTACAGAGGGATATTGTTATATACGCTGTTCAAGGTAAAGTGAGCACTTTTCAAACCCTAGTTACTTTTTCCCTTTCAGCAATTTTTATCATCCCACCATTTTTGAAAATAGATATTGGCATATACGTAATAAACACAGTTTTTGTATTTCACTGGACAAGAAAGTTTACGTTTAAGACTAAAATAATATATATTTATTGACAATTATTCCAAATGAGTTGGATTAAAAAAGTGCTTAGTTTACCGCGAATAGCCTATACGCAAAGAAAGCCAACGGATTAAACTACAGATGCCAGTTCGTATGGGCTGTTCACGGTAAAATGAGCACTTTTAAAAGTCCTACTTAAGATCTATTTGTATGCCCTTTGTGTGTTCTTCCGCCTTATGTAAAATTATCATTGCCATGGGCATCATCGCTTTCTTCATGCGTCGGTCAAGTGAAACTGTAAAATAATTAGAAAAGTTAGTATTTTAAAAATTCTCCTTATTTTTATACTTCAACGCATTAAAAAAACAGAGAGCGATAGAAATAATTTAAGTTTTCACAAATAGTTACCTTACAATTTTTATTCGACGATAACGTATGGGACTACTTTCCCTTACATCGGTACCAACATTACTGGACGTATGTCACTCAGTGCGAGCGTTAAAATATATGTAGGCAGGAGCAGTGCCTTTTTTCTAAGGTTGATCTCGAAAGTGCTCTCTTTACCGTGAATAGCTTATACAATTCTTTAACTTTCCTTTATGAGCCCACGCTGGCGTAGTGGTTAGACTACTCGCCTCCCACGCAGGCGAACCGGGTTCGATTCCCGGCGGGGTCGCTCCCGTGATCCTTGCACGTGGGGGAAACGTGCTGGAGGATGCCGCAGGTCGGCGGGTTTTCTCGGGGTCCCTTCTTTCCCCCCGCTTTTTCATTCCGGCGCCGCTCCATACTCATCCCACTTAACCCTCATCGGTTCTCAAGACCTCGCTGTTAGGGGCTGCCCAAATCTCTTCACTTCGTTCACTCCTTTCGCTTTTGGTAACCGCGTAATAAAGCCCCAAGAAATTTCGTTTTCAATAGATTCATAATTGTGTTCTCTTAATGTGGCGGTCGTAGATAATAGTTTTTTTTTTTTTTTAAATCTTTCCTCGAAAAAGATTTCATTCCAAGATCATTTTATTTGCTTATATGCCTAAGTATGTACAAACAAAAACTAATATTGAGGGACAGTATTTTATTCGGGAGAGTCCTTAAAATAGTAGTATCCCTTCCATATTGGCTTTTTCTTTTACAAATTTTCACAATCAGACTTTATGACCGGACATTAGTAAACATAGCTTGGCATAAATTACAAAAACATTTAAAAATTTTTTAAACTTCGTGTGGTTTAAGTTATGTCCGTATTTTCCCATGCGGGGCCGAAAATTTAAATTTTTATTTGATTTAGGCAACAGACGTAAAACGAATTATTTAAGAAAAACAAATTGGATTTCTAAGTAACTGTTAAGATGTTCCCTTTGCAAAGACAAGCTCAGTTTTTAAATATCGATTGTAAATTACGTTGCAGAGGAACATACGCAAATTCTGTATGGCGAGAATACTTCTAATTAACACACCTAGACCCTGTAGTAACTCGCTGCGGTTTCAAAGGACCAGGAGGGGGAGGGGGGGGGTATTTGTAATGGGGGGGACAGAAAACATAAACATAAACATCCCCCTCCCTCACCAAACAAAAAAACCTCACGCTTCCATGAAGTTAATCCGTGAATGTTATAAAACTGAAATGAAATAAAATCAAAATTGTTTAAAATATTTGTCATTTTAAATACTTTAATATTTTTTCTTAAAATTATTATGAGACGATGACCCCCTTCCATACCACGAATCGGAAGTCTTATATAATGATAACCCCCCCCCCCCCCCCCTTTCCTCAAGAATCATGTTTAGAACAGGTTCTGCTCCATTGCAGTGACGTAAGTACTAGTAGGCGGAGGGCGGAGGGACAGGATACACATTGATAAAGACTGTTCACGATAAAGTGCGCACTTCTGGAATCAACCTTAGAAAAAGTCACTGCCCGTACCTGCATATATTTTAACTGGCGCACTAAGTGACGTGCACCCAGTTAAGTTGGTAACGATGGATGGGAAGTAGTCCTAACGTTAAATAAGTCGTGTTAGGTAACCACTTGTCTGTGATAACTCAAATTATTTCTTTCGTTTTCTACCCTTTTTTTTTTAATTCATTGAAGTGGAGAAGTGAGCAGATCTGTAAATATTTTACTTTCGGTAATAATTCCAGTTTAACTTCACCGAAGCAAGAATAAAGTGATGAGGCACACGGCAAAGTTAATTTTACGTAAGGCGGAAGTATACGCAACGTGCATACACGTAGATCTTACGCAGGGCTTTCAAAAGTGCTCATTTTACCGTGAACAGCCTCTACGAGAGTAAATGTGCACCCAGGCAGATTTATTACCAATATGCATTATCTTATTGCATGTGTATGCGTTCCCTAATGAACTGTTATAACAGATTTTTGATATTTATATCTTACATACATCATGACTTCTGTGTTGTAGACTTGCGTCTAGCTCATATGCGGCGTGTAATTTAGTTTTTAATCATACCAAATTGAAATTTACGAATGAAGAAAAACATATTGAGGGAGATACCTAGAGATTTAACTTCCCCCCCCCCCCAATCCACCCTTCACAAAGAGGCACCTAAATGCGCAGCCTCTCCTAAGTTGGAGATGTTCTGCCCCTGATACAATGTATACTATTGTATTCATAACTACAATGGATATTTTTTTTTGTCCGGCAGTGTAAAAAGCTTGGCTCAAAGAACCATGATCTTACGTTTGGGCCGACTCTAACAGATTCGTAAAAGGTTTTTTCTGGTTTAGTTGTGAATGGTTAGAGCTGGTGATTTTTCGCGAAAAAAAAAAAATATAAGTACGCTGTTTGTCTATTGACGCTGGTTGTCGTCTGTTTGAGAAGGCGTTTTCATATTGGACCTGACCGGTCAGAATTCGGCAACATCGGTTCGGCTCCTACGCGATTCGTGTGCAGACAGTTAACACGTGTCTAAAAGGCAATTCTGCCAATCAAGATAGGCAAACGACCCTACAGTATTAAAAAATATAACGTGTTCACTATCCCTACGAGTGGTTCAATTACTACATCTAAACACACAGCCTACAGCTAGCTGGTTGTCACATTGACAAAGACTGTTCACGATAAAGTGAACACTTATGAAATCAACCTCAGAAAAAAATGTCACTGCTTCTGCCTGCGTATATTTTAATGGGCGCACTGATTGACATTCGCCCAGTAAAGTTGGTAACGATGGATGTAAAGTATTTCCGTATCTTATCGTCGAATAATAAGTGTCAGGTAACAATTTTTTTTACTGCTTCGAAATGCAAAAATTGTCAGATTTGTAAAATAATTATTTTTTCTAATAATTTCAGAATCACACTTGACCGACGCATGAGTGAAGTGTTGACGACCATGACAATGTTAATTTTACATAAGGCGTAATACTACATAGCGTGCATACAATGAAATCTTAAGCAGGGCTTTCGGAAGTGCTCGTTTTGCCGTGAACAGCTTATACAAGCGTTGTGTCGACTAAGTACAGTAAGCGAATGGTTGGAGAAACGGTCTTACAGCTTTTTACAGAGGGCGCGGAGGAGAGAAGAGCTTGGTAGGCAGGCCATTCTTGTGAGATCTGTGAGAAAGTGGAATTAATTGCAGGATGAGATATTAACAGTAGGGGGTTATCAGGGAGTTTAGGAAGGGCTTAGAAATGGAAAGTTAGTGAGGGTGAGGGGAGGATAAACTTTCCACCGCCCAATCACAAGACTAGTAATAGCAACAATGGTAACAACATTTCTCGTTTGCAACAACTGAAGTCTTAAATTATGCAGAAAATTTAGACTCCATTTTGGATTTATAAATTTTTCACCAAAACTTAAATGTGAAATAATCTTTGAAAATGTGACTTCGTTAAGGCATAGAACATTATTTGATTATGTTTTAGAGACAGTTATCTTTAGACTTATCGTAAACGCTTCTTAGTAAATTCAATAATGTATAGGCCGTTCACGGTAAAGTGGAGCACTTTTTGAAGCTGTTTCGTCTGACATAATAACTAATAAATACATTTCATTGTGGCTTCGGACTTTTCGTTTTGGGTATGGACAATGTATAGTCTGTGCTTTGACTCACATAACAGGGTTTACACGAACAAGAGGTGGGAGAATATAAATTGGTTAAAAGAAAAGAGTAACTAGGGCTTCAAAAGTGCTCACTTTACCGTGAACAGCCTATAATTCCTTTATTCCATTAACATTACTGAAGAGTGATCACTCCGGCTGCGCGGAGCCAGTCTCCATGTGCAAACATTGAACTGATTTTCTACCAATACGACCGCAATAAACAACGTGGATGGGATCTCAGGTTTGAGCACTGTTCACGTAAACAATGGCTTTGAGATGTTTGTATAGGCTGCTTCATATGACCAATTTTTTTAATGCACTTAGATTAAACTAAAATTGGTAAAAGTGTTACATATATTCACATGAAAGGGCTCGTCTTTTGACAATTAAGCTGTAGACACACGCGCGTCCATCCCTGTTATCCTTGTAACTTTCTCAGTTATGCTAGCGTAGGGTAGGTCAGTGTGTTGCGTACATGCGCCGAAGACGATAATCTGTCTATAGGCTGTTCACGGCCAAACTGAGCACTTTCGAAAGCCCTGCTTAGTATCTACTTGTATGCATGTTGCGTATCCTACCGCCTTATGTAAAATTAACGTTGCCACGGGCATCATCACTTTATCCATGCATCTTTCAATTGGGACTGTAAAATTATTATAGAATTAAAACATTTTACAAACTTACTAATTTTTACATTTCGACGCATTAAAAAAACAGGAATCGAAATAAATAATTAAATTTATCGCAAATTGTTACCTAACACTTTTTTATTCGACCTTAAGATATGGAACTACTTTCCCTCTATTGTTACCAACTTTACTGGGCGCACGTCACTCAGTACACCCGTTAAAACATATGCAGGCAGGAGCAGTGACTTTTTTCTAAGGTTCATTTCAAAAGTGCTCACTTAACCGTGTACAGCCTATAACACCATTTTATATACAACTGCAAGAGAATGCTGTGGAAACTAATATTGGAAATGCTGCGCTTTTCTGGGAGAAAAACTGATACATTGTATTCGCAGTCTTCACGTTTTTTTTTTTTACGTTTAACCTTCGAGCAATCACCCCGCGTATGACGTGTTTGGTTCTGCTTAATTAACAAGCAACGCTATTATCAGACCTAGAAATACACGGGCCCGAGATTATTATTATTTTTTCACGTCACGGCGATACGTGCGACAATAACACGCGCAATCAGTGGCTCGTCGCCTCTACGCGCAAGACGCTGAACCGGCGAGCACCGTGCAAATTACACCTGTAACATCGGCACTCTGTTACACGCGATGAAAGCCCACAGATGTAACAGCGTCTGTACGGTTTACTTTTATCCTGTCTCCTAAGGCAAGTTCGCAGGCAAGCTCTGAAAATGCAGTTTTCCACAATTACGATTCCCCCCCCCCCCCCCTCCATTCCATTCTTTGAATACACTGAATACGATATAAACAAAGCAGTTCGGACCGGGATAATTAGTTATTATGTTTTCTGGAAAAAAGTCATTTCCAAGATATTTTTTTGCCGTGATACGCGTAAACGCTCAAACAACGAGTGTACAAAAAATATGCTCGGACCACCGACTCTTACGAGGATCGCGCACTCTAAGAAATGATTCCGAAAATTACCATACCATACGCTTAGTGAGAAAGCGGGAATGGTAATTTTCCCCACCATACATTCATTGTAAAGTTCCTACATTTGCTCAGGAAACAGTCAAATGTGTATGAATGAAAATATTTGGGCGGCTCTTAACAGCGAGGTCTCGAGAGCCGATGAGGGTGATAGACGTGAGTATGGATGAACGTCGAAATGAGGGGGCGGGGGAGGCGGGATATCCCCGAGAGGGCCCGGAGTGGCCCGGCCGGGGATTGAACCCGGATCGCCTTGGTGGGAGGCAAGCAGGCTAACTGCTCAGCCACCGTGGCCCCTTGACACTAATTTATTTGGTAATATTTGATTACGGTTACATATGTGAATCTAATCACGTGATAAAAATAAGTTCGATTTCGAAGTAACTGTAAAGTTCCCCATGTATTGACAGCCTCGGTTTTTAAATACTGACTGCAAAAAATTTGAGTTGTGGAGGAAAATGCGCAAAACCAAGATGGCAAGGACACTCCACCTTTAAGAGGAATTCCTTCTTTCATTTGCTGATAAACAAAAGTCGCCGTCGTTTCGGGAACTGTCGCCTTGTGTACGAAGAAGTGCGACCCTGAACACAAGAAGCTCGAACGAAGCACAATGGGTTCTTTCTCCGAGGCCAGACCTTGACCTGATTCAACCTGCAGAAACAATGTGAGCAGAAAGGAGCACGCTAGGAGACGACGTGTGGTAGCTCAGGTGAAGCCTGTTTCACAACACACGGTGCTACTGACTTACACGTGCTGTTCGCGCTTGAATGAGCACTTTTAACAACCCGGCTTAAGATCTGCCTGTATGCACGTTGTGTGTATTCTTCCGCCTTATGTAACATTAACGTTGCCACGTGCCTCGTGACTTTATTCGTGCGTCGAACAAGCGAAACTTTGGAATTATTAGAAAAGTAAATATTTTACATGTATGCTCATTTTTACACTTCGATGCATTAAAAAAAAACAGAAAGCTAGATAAATAATTTAACTTATCGAAAATTGTTACCTAACACTTTTTATTTCACGTTAAGATATGCAATTACTTTCCCTCCATCGTTACCAACTTTACTGGGCGCATATCACTCAGCGCGCCCGTTAAAATATATGCAGGCAGGGGCAGTGACTTTTTTTTCTGAGGTTGGTTTCAAAAGTGCTCACTTTATCGTGAACAGCCTTTACAAGAGTTCATTTCGAATCAACACACATGCTAACCGACTTCTACGATCAGCTGGACAGCCATGACTATTTTTTTCTAGATCTTGAAGAAATGTAGCAGGAAAATTCTTCATTCGACAAAAGAACACGCCGAGAAAAATTAAATAACTGAAATGTTGTAACGGATTTCTTCTTAACAGTATGTACTTAACCTTACTTAAGAAAATTTCGATAGCTGAAACTTGAATTATTTTAAAAACAAATCAACAAGTTTCTTTATCTATTCTACTTGCTGTGTTGGGTGCAATAATAAATGAGTATGGTGCAGGATTAATATACAATCTATTTCTAGACAATTTTATTTATTAGTTTATATAGGCTATTCGCGGTAAAGTGAGCACTTTTGAAAGTCCTTTCATTAGAGTCTTAGGCGTTGACTTCAGAGTGCGGTGGAATATACACACCGTGCTGTTACTTACATGGAAATATTTATTTAAAAACGTCGTTAAAGGATACAAAATAGCTGAAAGGAAAAAGTAACTAGGACCTCAAAAGTGCTCACTTTACCGTGTACAGCTTATAAGAGAAAATAACGCACAAGGATAATTAATTAACTTCATCATCTAGTATTTAAATAAATATGTATCCCCATCCAATGTTTTAAGATCAGAAGAATAAATATTAAATGTATTTCCTTAATAATGTAGTACTAATAACAAATAATACAGTGGAAGGAAATTTACAAATTTTTGTACTCCATCGTAATTTCTTATGATTTTTGGGTAAAATAAATAATTTTTTCAGTGTCGAAGTTGGTTGAGCAGACTGTGCGACTGAAATTAGTGACTAATGGTATGTTAGCATGAGGCATCATGCAATTAAAATATAATCAGGAACAAGAGCGGCACTTAATTTGCGGACATTAACAAGAGGAACAAAATGGGGCGTGACTGTGTTGGCGACACGGCCGCTTGATTTGCGTGAATACGCCTACGTTGGCGCGCTCGGACGCCTTGAAGTTTATTTTACGTTCTCGGCACACCGCTTCACCCGATCACATGCGGTTCTATGGGTAACACTGGATTGTTTTCGAGATGCTCTTTACAACCGCACACGATTTCTGTATTTCGACTTTTTGACGAGTATAGCTCGAAATTGTGTTAAGTTTTCTTGATTTTTTGCATCAAACGCCTAGAATTTCACCATAAACACGCCACACGAGTATTTTTTATACGCGCATTCGATTGATCTTGACGAGGGCTGTCGATTGAAACTCAAACGAGCGTCGTAGCTTCTCCTAGTCAAAAATTATTCTACGCGGAAGTTACGAGACGCTGCGAAACGAACTAAAAATTACCCCCCGCCACTCCCCTCCCCACCGAAACTTCTCAGACATCACTCAACGTAACATGTTATTTGATTCTTTGTCAATCGAGTGGTATAATTGAATTTTAATATAGACAGTAGCTTCGGAGCTGCAACGCCAAACTGTATCCCCCGATTTTGTTATCATCGGATTTTCTGGATTGCCTCCCACTATGGTTGCAGATTTAAAGACATATTCACGTCAAAAAAAAGTAAATGGAATAGACTCGTGTGATGTCCCAAGGAAGGGGGGGGGGGGGCGGGAGAACGCATGAGTTCTCGTAACATAAGAGTCAGCTAATGTCTCACAGCACTGACTCTATAATCAAGTGTAACTGCTAAAATGTGCCCGGTGGTGATAACGATGCAAGAGTGGGGGACGACTTATCAAGTCTTTTGTGCTGAATGTTCGAGACGGGAACGTAAACACGAGAAAAACAAATGAGATAGAGCAGCAATGCTGAGTGTAGCGAAATGAGAAGAGCGAGCGGTTTGCGATTATAATAGATCAGATAAAACTGTTGAAATGCTGGCTGCGGAGAGAGTTCGCGAGAAGCCGACTAGAACCGGAAGCTGGATCAGAAACGTGTCACAATACCGTTAAAAATATTTCAGTGTAAGTTTATCAGCTAGAAAAACGTATTGTGGACACCTAAAGGCTGTTCGCGATAAAGTGATCACTTTAGAAATGAACCTTAGAAAAGCCACTGCCCCTGCATGCATATATTTTAATGGGCGCACAGAGTTACATTCGTCTAGTAAAGTTGGCAATGGTGGATGGAAAGTAGTTCAATATCGTAACGTCGAATAAAAAGTGTCAGGTAATCATTTGTGATATCTTAAAATTATTTCTTTCGTTTTCTGTTTTTTTGTTTAATGCAGCGAAGTGTAAAAATGAGCAGATTTGTAAAGTTATAACTTTCTTAATAATTCCAGTGTTTCACTTCACCGACGCGTGAATAAAGTGACGAGTCCCATGGCAAGAAGGCGGAAGAATACACAACGTGAATACAAGTAGATTTTAAGCAGGGCTTTCGAAAGTGCACATTTTACCGTGCACAGCCTATAGTAAAATATTGTTTGTAATATCAGAGTTTGTGCGTGTACAAGTATCTCAGTCAGTTAACTGTATGGGAATGAGAATTTTCCCCAGGCAAGGTAAAAACTCACCGTTTCCCAAACTTCTGTTTTCCTGTGACCCGGTTTTTTTTTTTTTTTTAAGGATTCTTTTTCGTGACCCACTAAAAACTTATTGCCTATTTTGAGATGTGTAGGTAAAATAAAAACCATTATTTGGATGTCAATTTAATTTTCACGTATATCAATAATTACTTATAATATAGGTCCTATACGAAAGTATTACAAAAATTATTGCAAAAATGAAATTAAAATAAGACTGAATTATTAATGAGAAGCGTGAAGCCGTTTCTTGCGACCCACCAATATATATATAACGGGAAATATATATATATATATATATATATATATATATATATATATATATATATATATATATATATATATATATAAAACGGAAAATATATATATATATATATTGGTGGGTCGCAAGAAACGGCTTCACGCTTCTCATTAATAATTCAATCTTATTTTAATTTTATTTTTGCAATAATTTTTGTAATACTTTAGTATAGGACCTATATTATAAGTAACTATTGATATACGTGAAAATTATATTGACATATATATATATAATTTTTTTTTTTTTCCGTTACTCGGTACCGGGTCGCGAGCCATCATTTGGGAAACGTTGCAGTATACACGACGACCACGTTTTACTGTTATCTTATTAAATACACCGAAAGAGAACAAAACTGTTTAACACTGTTGAAAACAGCAATTTTTCTGGCTCTTTCGCGCAGATTCCTCTCAAGGTGGATTCCCACCCGTCATCTTGGATCTATCGAATTTCCGCCAAAACTTCTATTTCAGAAGGTGTATTGAAATTTCCCGCGCGACGTATCCTAAACAACAGCTTCCCGAGCTTTATCGAACTGCCACGGCTTCGCTAAGTTTATTAATTTTTTTTTTTTTTTAGCGCGTAAACTGTCGAGGCGAAACGCGAGATTATTTCTTGCGAACTGTTACAAAGGCGACGATATGAACAGCAATCTATAAATACTAACCGCGGACAATGCACTAGGCAATGCTCTGTGCTCTGTCGTTCCAAAAAAAAGGTGGTACATAACTCCTAAACGTGCCCACAGTATGTTTACCCACGAAAATTCATCATAACGAAAAGTCATCATACCCCAGAGGAGGACGGAATGGTAATTTAAAGCTACTACGCTTGCTGCGAATATTATTTTCGAGTCCTCCAATACAGACAAAATAAAACGGCTTTTTTAAAAACTGCCGTATTTTAAAACATACCAGACGTATACGAGCCAAACTATGATAGCGACCTGTCTTAAACTTTGCTAAAGGCAGTTCACGATAAAGTGAGCACTTTTGAAATCAACCTTAGAAAAAAGTCACTGCCCATGCCTGCGTGTACTTCAACGGGCGCACAGAATGCCATGCGCCCAGTATAGTTGGTAACGATAGATGAGAAGTAATTCAATGTCTTAACGTCGAATAAAATGTGTTAGGTAAACATTTGTGTTCTTTAAATTATTTATTTCACTTTATGCTTTTTTTTTTTTTAATATTCCAGTGTGTTAAAATTATCCGATTTATAAAATGTTTACTTTTCTAATAATTATACAGTTTAACTTGACCGACGCATGAATAAAGTTATGAGGCCCGTGGCAATTTTAATTTTACGTAAGGCGGAAGAATACACAACTTAAAAACAACTAGATCTTAAGCAGGGCTTTCAAAAGTGCTAATTTTACCGCTAACAGGCTATACAGGCTTTTCACCAATACAATTGTAGGATCGCCCCTGAAAGTCCCATTGCAACACGCAAAACAAAAGGGTGTTCTCGATAAAGTGAGCACTTTTGAAATCAAACTTAAAAATTAGTCATTCCCTCTGCCTGCATATATTTTAACGCGCGCACTGAGTGACATGCGCCCAGTAGAGTTGCGAACGATGAATGGGAAGTAGTTCAAAGTGTTAACGTCGAATAACAAGTGTTAGCTAACCATTTGTGATAACTTAAATTATTTATTTCGCTTTCCGTTAATTTGATGCATCGAAGGGAAAAAATAAAAGCTGATTTTTAAAATAATGATTTTTATAATAATCTCATAGTTCCACTTGCCCGACGCACGAATAAAGTGACGATGCCCATGACAATGATAATTTCACATAAGGCGGAAGCATACACAAGGTGAATACAAGTAGATACTAAGCAGGGATTTCAAAAGTACTTATTTTACCGTGAACAGCCTATACGAGAACACTGCATGGCAGTTTATACCCCTGCGCGTAGCGGCGATGGCGCTCTTGTAGCGCGTGCCATTGTAACCCTTATAGCTTCCGCGCTTCTTGGCAAAAAAAAAAATTGAGAAAAAACGCAGACAGGCGGGACCCTTAAGGAAGAGGAGTAAAATACGAAGTGGCGTATGGCTGTTGGTCTTCATCACGTGTAATAATATCCTACTCTTACAGTGTGCAAATCAGTGAGAGGAGAGAGAATGCCAGGAGTTCCACCCCTTTTTTCTCATAATTTCCCTGGCTCACGTAAGAAAATTTATTGTTCTCCCAGGGAAAGAGATTCCCTCCATGAAAAGCAATAATGCGCGATGATTTAGAGGCCTGAGAAATTTGCGAGTTCAGTGACCTGCAGGCTAGACTCCGCAGTCTTATGTACAAATATACTGACGTTCACTGTGCATTGGTTGTCTGCTGTCGCAGCAGAGGAAGACCACGACTGACAGACCGTTCTATAGGAGCTAACAAACGCAAACCGTACAAATGGCTAAAGTTATATAAACACATGTGTTTTGAATTCCAGCTTGTCCCAAAATGAATCCGCGAATTTTTCAGGTCTCTAGCGATGATTGGTGAGGCGAATCTTTCCCGCGCACAAATAAAAAAAACGGAGCTTGATGCTTACTTACAGTAATAGGCAGGGGTAGTGAAGTTTCACGAAAATATTACAAGACAAGTTATATTTCAAAACTCTGTAGGGTAGATTACCAATCTTGATTGGCTGAATCACTTTTCGACACGTGTTAACTGTCTGCGCGCGAATTACGTAGGACACGTGCTGATGTTGTCGAATTCTGAGTGGCACGGTCAGATATGAAAACGCCTTCTCAAGCAGACAGCAACCAATGATAATAGACAAATTGCTGTTGGGAGCTTATAGTATTGGAGTCTATCTATCCTGTACTTATATTTTTTGGAGAAAAATCGCTAGCTCTATTAATAGGCGCTTACGAAAAGTCACCCTCGATCCTCAACTCAATTAACTCTGGGCTAATCCTGCTCGGCAGTAGGGTAAGGTGGCTCTGGCAGACGACGGGCGTGAAATGGCGCGTAAATACGTAAACACTTCAAGAACGAAAACAATTAAGTGGCCTAGGCAAGAGCTAACGTAAAACGAGCGGAGTTCAGAATAAAAAAAAGAATGTAAACGAATATTGTATTTTTGTTAGACGAACGGATAGAAGGCGTGTTTCAAATAGCTATGATATAAGAAGAACGTATTGCTGTCGACAGAGACATGTAACAACAAATTTATGCTTGATACTGATGTGGTACAATGCAGTGCCTTTTGACGTGAATATGTCTTTAAATTTGTAACCATAGTGGGGGATAATACTGAAAATCCGATGATAACAAAATCGGGGGATACAGTTTGGCATTTCAGCTCCGGATCTATCGCCTACATTCAGAATTCAACTACATCACTCTATTTCCAAAGGATCAGAGAATATGTAAAGTCGAGTGAGAACTGTGAAGCATAGCGGGTGCCGTGATTGGGTGGGTAGGAGCGAAAAAAAAAAGGGGGGGAGGGGCATCGCAATTCAGTTCGTTTCACCGCGTCTCATAACTTCCGCGTAGTATAACTTTCGACTAGGAGAAGCTACGACGCTCGTTTGAGTTTCAATCGAAGGTTCTCGTCAAGATCAATATATTACTTGTATAAAGACATTTGTGTGGCGTGGTTATGGGGAAACTGTATGCGTTTAATGTAAAAAAAAATTACGAAAACTTAACACAATTTCAGCCTATACTCGTAAAAAAATCCAAGTCGAAATATAGAAATCGTATACGGTTGAAGGAGCATCTCAAAATGAATCCAGTGATGTCCATAAAACCCCATATGATCTAGTGAAGCGGTGCCGGGAACGCAAAATAAACATCAAGGCGTCCGAGCGCGTCAACGTAGACGTATTCACGCAAAACAAACGGCCGTGTCCCCAACACAGCCAAACACAATTTTCGATATTGTTTGTTCATGAGTTAATTTAACAAACTCTCTTCATCATCGTCGATATCATAATCATCATCTAGCATGGTATTTAATAACTGCACTAAATATTGAGGATTAATTTTACTTTGAATTCCCGCCATCTAAAAATACCAGAGTTACTCTAAGCGTTCGAAGCAACCTGGTTAACCACAAGTGATCGGGTAAACCAGTGAGCTTTACCAGGTTACTTTTCGTAAGCGCCTAATATGGAAAGTACTGGCTAGAAAACACACGAGGCCAAGGGCGACAAAGGCGCTGAATGTTAACACCCAGGTTCTCGGTGCAGCTCGAAATTTAGTGTATGTCGCCTTTGGTGTGTTTAATTTTCACACCAGGTACTGATTGGAGACGTACAACTCCGCATTTTGTCTATAATCGGTAAGTTACCGTCGCCAGATATCGCCATTTTTGCTGGGATACGCGAATATCTTAAAGTCTCGAGTTCACAATAAAATGGGGTGTGGCTGTGTTGGGGACACGGCCGTTTGTTTTGCGTGAATGCGTCTACGTTGACGAGCTCGGACGCCTTGGTATTTATTTTACGTTCCCGGCACCGCTTCACTTGATCATATGGGGTTTTATGGATATCGCTGGATTGCTTTTGAGATGCTCTTTCCAACCGTATACGATTTATGCATTTCGACTTGGCTTTTTGACGAGTATAGGCCGGCATTGTGTTAAGCTTTCTTAATTTTTTACATTAAACTCATACAATTTCACCATAACCACACCATCGATTGATCTTGACGAGAGCTGTCGAGTTAAACTCAAACGAGCGCCGTAGCTTCTCCTAGACAAAACTTATATTACGCGGAAGTTATGAGATGCGGCGAAACAACTCGAAATAGGGACCCCCCCCCCCCCCTTGACACTCGCAATGCGTCACAGTCCTCACGCAATGTAACATATTATTCGATCCTATGGCAGTCGAGTGGTGTAATTGAGTTTTGAATGTAGCCGATAAATGTGGAGTTGCAATGCCAAACTGTATCTCCCGATTTTATCATCAGATCTTCTGGATTGCCTCTCACTATGGCTGCAAACTTAAAAACATTCACGTCAAAACCTCCTCCCTCCCCCCTTCTCCACCCGCGTCAGCAAAAAGTGAGGTTATTTAGATTTCCTTAAGCGTTAAAAGAAATAGTTGTATTTTATGCCCTAAGTCGGTGTTGTTGGCGGGAAACTATTATTTGCAGTAATGTAAGTATAGAAATATTACAAAGGCATGTGTGTGCACATGTTTATGATTTCATTCGTCCGTAAAAATAAGCTTAACTGATAGCAAATGTCAGCTTTAAAGTATGATCTGCTAAAATGTGGTTGTGATATACGAGGTCAGGTTAGGAGCAAAAGTAAACACGACAGACTAGTCGCCTGTTTCCATTGGCTGAAAACATTGGCCCTAAAACGTTAATGATTGGAAACTGCAAATACAGAAGACGCGTTCCCGTGTTCCAGATCAGCGCGTACAGCATAATTCTTAACGCATAAGACTTTTATTGTAAATCCAGTATGTAGAGGAAATATCGAAGCCCCGCTTCAAGTCTGACACGCGTGTCAATCAACAAACTCTGGCAATTTTATGTGAGTACTCCTGTCCTGCCCCCAGACTGTCCTGCCTGAACGATTTATTTTTTGTCCCGCCAGCTGGTGAAATGTGTGATGCCTACAATATTCTGGAGTACGATTAAATGCTGCGATTATGGGGTTGGTGTGTTTACAGAACTACATGACTTTAATGAACTTGGTTAGCAAGTTTGCTTGGTTATTTGCCACGTCTGTATTTGGTAGCCCAGATTAATAAACTGTTATTTTGTTTGAAGAGGCAATATTTTTGCTGCAGAAAAAGGTACTTTGTTTTTCTTCACCCCCCGCCCCCCTTCCCCTCTCGTGGTGGCGCACCTCTGAACGCTTCCAAGCGCTGAGCTATACTAAAGGGAGGCGCGCGGCGCTCCTGGAGCGGCCGAGCGCTGTCTGGTGGCTACTACTGGCAACGAGTTCAGCCTAGCACACTCTGGTACCTTCCATACGCCTCTCCGCTATTCCCGCCGCCTCCTTAACCTTCCCGAGCCGCGCTTTCAGGTGTAAATGTTCGTCCCCAGCCCGAGCAAGTGTGCAGTGTTCCTCTTAAGAGTTGCGCGGGCTGGCCGACGATGGATCATGTCTACACCACTTCTTACTACAAGGCTTCAGCGTGCTAGACGCGTTTTCACGTAATGTGAGTACGCAAGTTAAGTATTGCAATGAACGTAGTTGTTGTTATGCTGGGGGTAGAGTTTCCCTTTTAGTAGTGTTTTTATAGAGATTTTTGTATATATGGATTTTTGTAGGGGAGTGTTTCTTCACTGTTTTGATCGTGTGAATGTTCAATATGGTATTTTATGGGAATGTTTGTTAAAGGTGGAATCTTCCTTTTTTTTTTTTTTTTGGCGTGCTGTAGGAATGGACAACGATTTACCAAAATAATTTTAATGCCAAGGAGTTTAGTATATATTTTATGGCGTGCCTTTATGCTCATGGTTAAGTGAAATAAGGGTTTTTGCTCCTTCCCAATGGTATTCTTGAAATTAGTATTCCATGTTGTACTTTTTAGTGAATCATGAGGCGTACTTTACTTTTAAAGTTGTAATGGTGCTTGCTTTACTCAGGGAGTCATTTTACCCTTTTTTTAAAATGCGATTTCACAAGTGTTTATTCAAGTTGGGTGATTTCTCAGGATATATTAATATTGTTGTTTTTCTGTTTGTTCCAGTGCATGTGTGTTCTCTCCTTCCCATAGTTCACCGATTGGTAGCGAGCAACAGAAATTTACCGATACAATTTATATTTTTCAAATCAATTAGCAAAGTAATTATTCTTGGTGATAATGTATAGACGGGCTTCAATATACTTTTTTTGATTTTGGAATTTTTGAGTCCATGCTTTCTTGATTTTATTAAATGGCGTGCGTACTCCTCCTTGCCTTCCTTTAGCCCTGCTACACCCTAAAGGGGCGTAACAAGGTTATTTGAATCGAGCCTTTGAGGGTTCGTGATAGGCCGATACCGTGCTCGCAAGAAGAAGCCGAAACTCAGATGTTTTTTTTCGCGCTGCAGACGGTGTAGCCGACGGCAGAGAACAGAAATGGCACCAGTATTCGGCTGAAGGCCATAACGTGTCTTAGTTAATTGGATTAAAAATAAATTTGGAAGATAGTCGAAACATAAAGTTTGCTGTGTTATAAAAATTAAAAACTAGTTAAATTGTAAAATTACAGAGGCTTAAAATTATATTCTGTTATAATGTACAGGAAAAAGGTTACATTATAGTTTTAAAACGTCAAATGTTAGAATTCCTCTGCCTCCACCCTGAACCACCACCCCGCCATCCTCTCCGGAGACAGAGGGGCCGACGGTCGTTGTCGTTTACGTGAGGTGTCCGTCGTGTGTTTGATGTTTGTGTTTGTGTTGTGATGGTGTCAGTGTACTGTTGTTTGAGTAAGGCTTGTACAGTGTAGGTGTTGTTCCTTCGGTTTATTCGTTCTTGTGTGTATTGTAATATTGATGTCGTTGTGGGTCGGATGACATCAATATACGAGATTATGTTATTGTTAATAATGATATGCGATGTATTGTTAGTGAAGGCTCAATAGGAACATCTAAAATAATTTATTTTCGGAAATCGATTAAAAATGCTGAAAAACTTGGCGACGAAAAGTGCGCATGTGTTTTGTCTTTACATGCGGTCACAAGACGCGACCAAAACTTTTTTCTGCGAAGGATTGGTAAGCGCACCACATGGAATGTTTGGTACACTTTCAGTGACGTCACTCTATCCAACAAACCAACCCTCACCGAGGAGTGACGTCACTCTATCCAACAAACCAACCCTCACCGAGGTAATCGAAGTTATGCTCGTAATGGAGATGGTATGTAATACTGTTATACTGCAAACCATCCGAGTCTGAAGCTGACAAAAAAGTACGCCAAGAATTATAATCTATTCTCGGTTTTTCACATTTTGTTAATCAAACCTTTGAAAAATCACCCCATTATGTCTTTTTAGTTATTCCCTAAATATACCATGTATCACAAGCATTTTATACTTGTGTCCATAAAATGTAACATTTTTTTGGTTAAATTTAAATGTTATTTATATCCTATCCATAAATTACAGTAATATTTTATTTACAATTAACAAGAATAAAAAACAGAGAGTAAACATGTATGTTGGTAGTGCCTAGTAAGACATAGTTCTTATGCAAAATATTATTAGAACTGATTGCGCACGAATGCGGTGCGTTGTCCTCTGGTGAAATTTTCCAGACTTAGTTAAGCTTAGCTTGCATGAGGTGAAGGAATATCCTGGAAGCAGAACTTTAGCAGGGCTTCAGAAAAGTGTGAAGTAACTGTGAATGGACTATATTCACTCATAAGAAGAGGGGAATTGAACATATCCCACCGACACAAGAATCCCTTCAGTTGCACATGTTTTGAGCAGCTTTCCAGGCTGGCCATATCTGGTCACAGTCCATGGGAAAATCTCCAGCGATGTCAGAGCCGTCATAATACGGATGGCAGAAATCTTTCGACACAAAACTGCAAGGGTGGATGGTAAGTATCATTTTCCCATAAATATTTCTCTTGCATGCTTGGCATGACAAGATCAATTTCATTACTCCCAATGTGTTTACGTGAAGTGGACATACTTGCCACCTGTGGGGAAGGCGTTCAAGGAAGTAATGAAGTGCAGCTGCCAACAAACATGTAGTGGAAGGTGCATCTTGTTATGTGTATAACTTATGACCATACTCATACATGAAAGGGTTAGGGGCGTAGTTGAATGATGAGAGATGCTTTGATAGAGCACTACTGTGAATTATGTGGTTTATTAACATAATGATCATACAATAACAAATTATGTGAATAATAATTACGCAGGGGAGCTTATATTCAATTCAATGTACAATTGATTTGTTATGAATGTTTGTTTGACGCCACACTATGACAAACTAACTGGAATGTCTCCACCTTAATCATGGTTCCGGAGGCTGCTCTGGTAGGTGGTTATCGACGATCGGACACACCCATTTATGCGATCTTCTCTAGTTGATGTCCTGATGAGGAAAGACCACGCGCCCAGGGTGACGCTGGCCTATATCGGCTCGTTGTTTGGCATACTCATTCGCGATTGCTGGTCGGTGGAGGGAGTTTCTGCACATGGGTTTTTCGAAATGAGTTTGCGATGCCCTGACTATAGGGCGTGACAAAGGGGGCATTCAAACTAGTCCAGCATCACAAACAAAATATTAGAAACATATTGGAAAATTAAAAAAAATCCTTCAAGGCAAGGTGTAAATAGCATACCCCAAAACCCCCAACAGCAAAACACATGAAAAACTGTAACTTTCTTTTATTTGGTAAATATTTCTTTTCTTTATACAAATATATAACTTTCTGCAAATTCTCTTTTTTACAATACACACACTATATAAAAGTAAAGCGTAAATTATTAAAGCCGCCATATCATCCAAGCAATACTGATAAGTATAACTTTTACAATACAAGACCCGGGCGTGATAGTTGACATATTGTTGTTTTGCTGCTGCATCGTACGTCCACTTCGTCGATACAAAGCCCTATGGAGATCTTCCAGGGTTCATAGGAGTTGCAGGTTAGTGTTTAGACATAAGCGTGTTTAAGTTTTTCGGTAATTTCAGGTATAGAGCAGCAGGAAATATATTTGCTTCCCACAGTGACTTGCCCATGCTAGTTGTATATTGCGTAGCACAGCTTGGTAGCTAGTCGAGACCAGGTGAAATGGAGCCATTGTTACAGGAAGGGGGAGGGGGGTCTGGCAGAAAATACGTGAAAATTAGACCACCTGTCTTATTCTACCCCCTCCCCAAAGGAAAGCTGCGGTGAAGATCCAAAATACTCCAGAAACTTCTCCAAGATGACCAAGCTTGGGGATGCTCCCGACTCCTCCAGGAAGGCACCATAGAAGACGACTTCATCTTCTTTCCCAGATCCATCACCGGCTCCAGACTCAGAACAAACCAAGAGCAGGAGTGTCAGCATCAAAGGGGCCCAATAGCAAGGACACTACAAATGCTCATTTATCCTCACTTTGGGATAAAAATGCAGCTGCACCTGAGAGATCCCTAATCTCCTTTTAATTTCTGCCTTTTCCTTTTACAAGTACACTAAAGTTTATAATTTACTCAGTACTGAATTGCACAAAATCATAAAAACCCTCTTATATCTTCTTGAAAAATTACCAATACGAAATACATATGGGTACAACTTAATTCTACATGGGGGTGAAAAAAAACCCTAAATGAAATGAGCATGAAAAGGAGCACAACAATCCTGAGAGCTTCTAACTCTTAGTACCATATAAACATACATATAAACCCTAAGATGATATAAAGATAACATTACAAAATTACAACATACCAAAAGACAAACCCTGTAACAAGATGATACCTTAACTAACATCTTAACTATAGTAGAACTTTAGCTCAATTTAAGTTGTGACACTTGCACTTTAAATACCTACCCAGTCCTCTAAAAAAAACTGTCACGGGAGTAATGAAACGCTTAATCAAGAAGGGTCCAGAAGACTTAGGTGTCAACTTCGTACTGAACTGTGCAGCCTTACTGCTCAGATAGTGCGTTTCCAGATATACTTTATCTCCGGTTTTCAGAGACACAGTACCACTAGGGTATGTCGTACGAGCCACCGATTTGGAGTGATATTTCCTATGGTTCTGGGTCGTCTCTTCCCAGACCTCTTCCAGATCCTTTTTTCCAATGCTATCCCATAAGAAATCATGGAGCCCCCAAGTATGTATCAAGGGGTGGATTAAAGCCCGTCCGAAAAACAATTCAGATGGGACTTTCATGGTGGCATTACTTATTACATTATTGAAAGCAAGTTGGAGTTGGTACAAACCAACATTCCAATCTCTATGTGGTCCTTTTTGGAAGGGCCGCAGGGCCACCTTCAGGTTTCTATAATAATGCTCTACGATGTCTGCCTTGGTGTACTAAGGCGTTGTGTTTGCACTAACTTTATCCCCTAAGAGAAAGCAAGGTTCTTCATTTCAGATTATACAAAGTAAGTAGTATTGTCAGTTACCATGTAATTACACTGGGGATCCAAACACAGGTAAAAGTCTTTGGCTTAAGATTTTACAAATTTCACTATATTTCATTGATAGCAATGGTAAAGGAACACAAATTTATTAAAGCTATCTACTGAGATCAAGATTGAAGTAAACCCTGTTTTTTTTTTCGGGGCGGAGGACCAAAAATGTCCAAATATAATCTTTCCCAGGGAAACTTAGCCACACTAGCACTATAGGGGCTAACAATCTTGTCATTTCGAGGCTTAGATATTTGACACTCCTCACATTCCTTGACCAGGTCCATCAATCTCCTTTCCTAGGCCTGGTCAAAAAGACATCTCCCTAACCCTATCCACAGTTTTCTCCTGCCCCAAATGCCCACCAAAACAGGAATTATGATATTATTGAAATATTGGCCCTTTAAGCACCTGAAGGACTAACATTTTGATTCTATTGTTTTTTTGCTAGATGTGACCAATAAGACCTTTTCGAAATTCGTATCGCCCTCCATGACCAGCATAAATGTTGGACTTTATGCTAATGCATTCAGGATCCATCCCTTAATGATGTTGAAGCTTTAAGTATGCTTGGGAAAATCTTGCAGGACCTTAGCCTGCTCTACACCAGTATCCATGGATAACACTCTTTCAGGCTCTACTAACTCTGTCGGATACTCGACAGAATCTTGACTCTGAATCACAGGCTCTTCAATATGTATGTTGCCAGCATTTAAAGACAGGACACTTTTCTGGTCTCCTGAATCTGTCTGCATTTCTACAAAAAACTTGTCTCGGAGATACAGGCTCTTCAGCCTGCTAGTCACCTGAAACTTCTCTCAGAGCAACTCTCTGTTCTGCTGGCTATGTTTGTTTTTTAAGAGAAACAAAATGGACTTCAATCCCAGATACAGGTTCTTCAGCTTGCATTACTAACACTTCGGGGGAATCAAAATAAAATTCGTCGGCATCGATCATGCATGATAGGGCATCAGCATCTCCATTGTCGACACCCTTCACATGCTGTACAGTAAATCTAAATTTAGTTAAATGGACAAGCCACCATGTTAGTCGCCCAGCAGGTTGGTCGGCAGAAAGGAACCAGATCAGAGCTTGGTTGTCTGTATGCAACATGAATTCAGCGCTTTCCAAATAATCGCTGAATCTTTCCATGCCGTAAATTGCGGCGAGGACCTCCTTCACATATACCGAGAATTTTTGTTCTTGTGGAGACAGGAGCCGACTGGTATAGGCCACAGGAACCAAACTACCTTTTAGTGTTTGACATAACACAGCGCCCAAAGCTTTCGAACTAGCATCTACTTTAAGAACAAAAGGTTTATCAAAACAAGGTAAATGTAGTACAGGAGGAGTAGCTAATTTTTCTTTTAAAATACTAAATGCTTTATGCTGCTCTTCTCCCCATGAAGGCATTCAGTGGCTCGGATATGTCCACAAAATATGGAATCAATGTAGAGTAAAAACCTACCATCCCAAAGAATCTTCTAACCCCACGTAGATTTTTTGGCACAGAGACTTTTACCACGGGTCGAGTCATCTCTGGGTCCATTAACAGTTTACCATTAGAGATTACAAAACCTAAGTATCGTACATAGGTCGTGGTCATGGTTACCTTGTCAGGATTTACAGCGAGTCTCGATTTGCGCAAGGCAAACAAAAAGAGGCGGGGATGTTTTAAGTGATCCTCAAAGGTTTCACTGTAGACACAAACGTCATCTACAGAGGTGAAAAAGAAGTCAAATTGATATTTCCCCAGGACCTAAAATATTACATGTGACATCAGCCCCAGCAACGAAGAAGACTACAAGGTCAAACACTACTTAAAACCTTTCGGAAGCATAGTTGAGTTTAAACTTGTCAAATTCATACTCATTAAGGAAACATATTTACCCACATAATATTTATTTCATCATTTTAGATTTTAAACAGATTTTATTTGTGAGTTGGATACCTGCTTAGAGCAATTAATGTAATGATAGTTTTGGATTGTCACGTTATAGTCTCGGTCAGAACACCTAATATTATTTTATATCCGAATTTAACAAAAATTGAGTGTTACTTTGTATTCCTGCTTATGATAATTAATGTAACGCTATTTTTGGATTACCGATATCGATTCCCAAGCGACTCACTTAAGAGTTATAAAAAATTCTGGGAAATGTAATATTAAACATTCACTTACGCTCGTTGTCTATCATAGTACCTGATCGGTGTATACTAATCAAATAATGTGTTGGATGTTCGATGTTAACTGTTGAAGGTCGAAAATAGTGGAGGGGAATAGGCGATGAAAAAAGGTTTAATTGTGTAAATACGCGTTATGCAGATAAGACCTAAATATCCTAGAAGAATCGAATCAACAGTTTAAAGAGCAGATCTTAACAAACATTCTTTCATTAAGGGGTTGTTATGAAATAAAGTAGTTTTCATTGCTATATGTAGTATGGGAAAACACGATTTGAGTGAGACTAGTATTTTATCTGGATCGTAATTTGGTTTTAAATGATGTTATACATAGTAAATTAGAAAAATTGAATCTTGGTAAGGCTTTTTCTTTTTCTATATCATTATAATTTAGATTAAATATGTGTGCTAATTTGTATGTATAATATGATGGAAATTTGTTCATTTGTGTTGTATGATATGTTGATATAGTTGTCAAGTATTTAGTTTTGCTTGTAAAGTTTGATGGTATGGGATTTTGCAGTTGCCTGGTATGATATGTGCAAATGAGTCGTGAGAGTGTGTGTGTGTGTTTTTTAGTCTATTTTGGTTGTTTTGGGTGAATTTTGGATTGATGTAAGTTAATCTGGTTCATTAGGAGCATTTCTTGGGTGGAGCGGGTTTCTCAATTGGAATATTTGATGTTTTTTGTGTGAATGAATTTGTGTTAATCTGTGTGTGTGTGTTTTGCTATTACATGATAAAATGGTTTATCAGAGCAATTAATTGGAGATATTCTGTCTGTGGATGTTCGTATATGATGTAATCGTCTACATGTTTTTTCCTGTTAGGCTACGTTGACCTGACAGGAGTAAAGCATAAAGTGTTCTCACCTGAAAATAACCTATGGACAATATGTTTACGGCAAGGCTTCAGTCTTGAGATGTCGTTTCTTCGGAGCAGACATATTTCTCTCTACATATAATGTGCATGCTTGAGAAATTTTGTATAGTGAATGATATCATAGTGCAAGTGCAATATGTTCCGCCCCTAAATAATAATAATAATACTATTTGCAAATTCTGAAACAAAAGAAAAGGAATACGACAGTTGAAGTTTGGCTGTTTTGTTGAGATGACATGTTACTTTGGTGAATGTTTAGTTGATAATTATTCATGTGTGTACGTGCATCCATAGTAAATATTCATTGCATGTTTATGTAATTGTGGACTTTCACAATTATGTAAATTAAACGAATACATCGTATAACTGTATTCCCCTCCACTATTTTCGACCTTCAACAGTTAACATCGAACATCTAACACATTATTTGAGTAGTATACACCGATCAGGTAATATGATAGACAACGAGCGTAAGTGAATGTTTAATATTACATTTCCCAGAATTTTTTTATAACTATTAAGTGAGTCGCTTGGGAATCGATATCGGTAATCCTCCAAAAATAGCATTACATTAATTATTATAAGCAGGAATACAAAGTAACACTCAATTTTTGTTAAATTCGGATATAAAATAATATTAGGTGTTCTGACCGAGACTATAACATGACAATCCAAAACTATCATTACATTAATTGCTCTAAGCAGGTATCCAACTCACAAATAAAATCTGTTTAAAATCTAAAATGATGAAATAAATATTACGTGGGTAAATATGTTTCCTTAATGAGTATGCATTTGACAAGTTTATACTCAACTATGCTTACGAAAGGTTTTAAGTTGTGCTTGACCTTGTAGTCTTCTTTGTTGCAGGGGTTGATGACTATGATATGAATTTTATGTTTATAGCTTTGGTAGGTGGGAAATTATGAGTTACTATACTTATAAATGGACTTTAGGTGTGTTTGACCTTGTAGTAGTCTTGTTTGTTGATGGAGTTGATGTGTTCCCTATAGCTCCAAAGGTTCGGAAATTATGAGTAACTATGTTTATAAAAGGGCTTTAAGTGTGTGTTTGACCTTGTGATCTTGTTTGTTTGTTGGGGTTGATGTGTATGTTATGAATTTGATCACTATATATTCAATGGTTTGGAAATTATGACTATGTTTATAAAGTGACTCAAATGCCTTCTTAATTGTCTGCTACAACCAACGACCAATCACAGCACAGTGACTAGGGATAGCGCCAGCGGTTATCCCTCCACTCCAGCACCAGGGATAGCGCCAGCTAGTATCCTCCAGTTTAAGACCCTTCCCAGGTTAATCTTATAGGACTACGATTGACCAAGGTGAAGTGAAACCCCCTGTAGGTGAAGGGGTGGAGCAGATTGCGGAGCAGTGCAGAGCAGATTGTGGAGCTTACTGAGGAGCTGTCTGAGAAGCAGATTGTGGAGCTTACTGAGGAGCAGATTGTGGAGCTTACTGAGGAGCATATTGTGGAGCAGAATTTGGAGTAGAATGTGGAGCTAAGTGAAGTGACCCCCCCCCCCTCAAAGGTTAATCTTATGGGACTACGATTAATCGAAAGTGAAGTGGAAACCCCCCCCCCCCCCGTAGGTGAAGGGGTGTAGCAGATTGTGGAGCTAACTGAGGAGCTGTCTGAGGAACTAACTGAGGAGCTATGTGATGAGCTAACTGAGGAGCTATGTGATGAGCTAACTGAGGAGCTATGTGATGAGCTAACTGAGGAGCTGTCTGAGGAACTAGGTTAATCTCATGAGACTACATCTGAAAGGTTTTAGGACCTAAATGGCCTTAACATCACCATGGATATCAGATACGGTGTCTATGTTATGAATTTGATCCTTATAGCATCAACAGTTTGGAAATCATAAGTACATTTATAAAAAGGGCTTAACTCAAAAATGACCTTGTCAGAAAGGGCATAAGTAAAAAAATGCCTTGCTTTAGCGTAGGCGATGGGTTGTATTTCATTTAAACCCATTACTTTTCTTAAAAATTATTATAACCCCAACCCCACAAATGACCGAACCTAGCCTCTCTTTTTAGACGATTGTCGATAAGGACGATGCAGCCAAATTTCTAGCAAAATCCCCTATACCAAGCTCGCCTCCGACACTCTCTCTCCAGGTTAAGCCTTATGGTACTACGAATGCCGATCTCGATAAGGGCGAAAGGGAAATAGAACCCCCCTTACTACTAAGGGTCACCACGTGTTCCTCCTTTTAAACTCGTAACATATGGCAACCAATTAAATATAATTTAGTAATCTAAGTAATGTATGTTTAAGAAAAAACAAATTTAGTGCTACCATTTTATCATAATTGTTATCAAATATAATCGTAAGACTTCTTTAAACAAATTTTTTTACTAGTCAATATGTAATTTCTAGTTTTTGCAGCCATTTTATTGGGGTAGGTGATTCAAGATGCCTCCGCCCCTCAGAATATTTGTTATGGGCCATAGAATCGCCAAAAAAAAAGTAAAATTGCTTTTCTAAAGTATATAAATGTCTAAGCAATCCGTAAGACTAGATACAAGTAATCCTCACTTCAGTTGCCCGGTGTCAGATCATATATAATCTCATATGCGATCCAGAAACCCAAATCGCATCGCCAGTTCCGGTGGGCTGGACCTTTGTGAGGGTACAGCAACGATGTAAAACTGAAATTATATTTTATTAAACAGTTTTATTGCCATATGTTGATGCTCTGTCCTCACATTTACACATAGATAACTTAAATACTAACTTCTCAAGTGCCTCACGAACTAGTCTTAGCTGACAAGTTCATGAAAACATTTTTGAAAACTTCCGCCTTTGCAAAGAATTGAATCCACTGCACTTGTCCTTGGCCCATTTGGTTACCAAGAGAACTGATTTTATTAGTCTTAAATATAATTATTTTTTCTTTGAAAGTATTAAAAAATATTGTTAACTAACTGTAACCATATGCGTGCGCACGGTGTGTGCTGGGGTTGACCAGACACAACCTAATGACCGGAAAAATGTTCCTTTTTTTTTTTTTTATTGTAATCTCTTCACAAAATTTGGTGTAGGTATTAGAACAATATTGACATGCGAACTGATTATGTATTTTAAATGTAACTATTCTTATTCCTACAGAATTTTAAATTTTATACTTTTCAAATAACGTGTAGTTTGATTTTTATAAATTTATTCTCTACGCTGAGAAAAAAGTTTTGTTGAATCAAACAAGATTTGTTTGGTGCAACCAAGTTATTTGTTGATATAGAGGCAGTGAAATATTTTGTTGCTGAAACCAAATTAATTTGTTGTTCTCATTTTATTGCCCCCAGACAAAGATTTGGTTGGTGTAACTGAAGATTTGTTTGGCTCCACGTGCATTAAACAGTTCGGGCTGATATAAAAAAAAGTTTACATGTTCGACCGGGATTCGAACCTAGTTCACCTGCGTCCACGCGCTGCGCCTTAGTATTCATCCCACTCCCCTCATTTGACGTTGACGAAACTCTAGTGAGACCGACTTGCTGAACAAGTTCCCAATGTGACAAGTGAACTAAGAATCTGCCGCGTCAGAGGTAACGGGACGAGAACCCTCGACACTCCGAGTACAAGTTGACTGGCTACCCCTGAGCTATGATGGCAGGTCGCGTTAGGAATAGAATCCACTACACTACTCAACTCCGCTAATGTGACAACTGATGACGTCTGAATGCTTTCAAATACATATACTGCAAATACTGGGCAACGCGCGCATAAAATATCTCAAGTTTTACAGCTTTTCTTTTCAGTTTTCTGTCGAATTGTTTTATTAATGTGTTTATACGAATATTAAGCGTCACTGTATGCACTGATAAGCACGGTTACTATCCTAATAGTCACAAAAAATACTGACAAACTTTCGAGCTGTATTTTCGAACGTAGGCAATCAAATGGAATGGCCAAACATATATATACAGCTGATTCAACTAAATATTTAACTAACAGTCTAATTTTTTTTGGCCCAACACAGATATTTTGTTTATTCAAATATATATTTTGTTAGACGAATAAAAGTAATTTAGTATCTTTTAAAATTTTGTTTGCTCAACAATATATTTTGTTAGGGCAACTAAATATATATTTTTTCCCCCTAAACAAACGAATATTTTGGTCGATTTTCTCTCAGTGTAGATGGATTTTTTAAAATGTTTTCTCCGGATATCTTACTGTATTATTATTTTTAAATAAAATTAACGTACATTTTAAAGTAAGAAGCTAACAATCATCAACGTTGTTGTACTATTTAATTAATTAATTTCACTATTCAATCTATAGACATGAGTTGACCATCGACGATTCCCCTTATGGCACATGCCAATGATGATGGCTGACTATGGCCTATGACTGCAGCAGAGCCGTCTGAGTTATATAGGGTTTCCATTTTGGTATTCTAGTTTCCATATACAGCATGTATGAAAGAGGGTGCAGCGCCTGACAAAATAACGGGAAATAAATTTCCACTGGGAGGTGTCTGGTAAGAAGTGGGCGATAAGTTCACAGAGGCACTTTTGGTACAGTCACGAACCCTTGAAATAATTACATTGAAGACACGACACTGTTATTTTAAAAAATATTTATTCATTAAATTAGACATTTGGTAAATTACAAAACACACATTTGACTAGTAAACGTACTAGAAACCAAACTAGTTTCTGGTATGTTACAACATAACTACAATACACTAGAATTCTAAGCACAGTTATTACAAAACTTGGTAAAAAAAATATCGAGTATTTTATTACATGTAATATTTTACATTTTCCTTTCCCTGGAATCATTCATGTGTTGATTTGGTTTCTTTTAATTCTTATATTCACATAAAAGAGTATGGATATCTTTTCCGAACAGTTCACACTGTAAAATCTCGGGATTTTGCATTAAAAGTGTTAATTTATAACAGAACAATTTTTTTTTTTTTATGTGAATCTGGCAGATTTCTCAGTACAGGAAATGCTTTGCAGTTCTACTGCTTCTGCGGACATGGTCCTAGAAGAAGCAAGAACATATATGTTATTGTTGTTTTTGTGTTGTTTACTGTTATTTTCCTATTTTTATTTTGTTAAGCATCTGTTGGCCTAGAGCCCTGATCAAGCGGCGCCTCACTGTTAATCCTGCAAGATTAATTTGACAAAGTAAAGTGTGTATGTTTGCTAACCACAACTATGGTCGTATACCTAGAAACTTCAATAGTAAAAATGTCTAGCTTAGCAAAATAGCATGCCACAATGTGTCGCTGGTGACTTATCTATTTTTATGCGGGGATTATAGCTAACATTATTAAGTACGGTGGTTTAATCTCTTGCGTGTGTGTGTGTGTAGGTATCTCGTCAGTAGCCCAGCGCGTCGAAAGGATTTGTTTTGCGGTGCGGCAGTGACAGAGTAGAAAGGGGGATGGTTTGCGAACCAAACGAGTCTGTTGACTACAGAGGCCATGGTTTCTACGAATGCATTCGTGAGCAGCCATCATTACTGCGCATGAGGGTTTTCACCTATAATTTTTCAACATAGTGCCCTAACTTGTAACAAGACGTCCCGAACTAACCTAGGACCATTTGATATGAGTGTAATACCATTTGAATGGATGGTTTTCAAATTTAAATAACCTAGGATAGTTGATGAATATGTGTATCGTTTTCACGCGTGAATGTGCAGTAGCCGTGGCTTCGACTGCCCACAGATGCTTATGGGACGAGTGGTGGTGAGTTGGAAGGCGACTCTAGGGTGTGGTCGTCTAGGTGCTTAGAGGAGTAAAGCAGACTAGAGTGCTGCAGCAGAGGGAGCGGCGAAATGGAGCTGGGAGGTGGAGCTAGGGTGCGGTCGGTCGGACATTCAGAGCAGCAGGGGCTGCCAGTGGTGCTGCAGCAGAGGGTGCGGTGGCGGCGGCAGCAGTAGCTGCGGAACGAAGACGGGGAAGGGAACGAGTTCTCGCTGCTGCTGAGGCTGGTCGGTACGAGCCGCGGCCACCGCCGCCGCCGGAGTGCCCTCCCTCTTCTTCTTGTTCTTGCTCTTCTGGTGGGAGACGAGCAGGCGCCAAGCCTTGCCGCCATCCTGCCAGGCAAGCGCGCGCTGTGGTCGCTCGACCTCGGCGTCCGCGTGCTGCAGGAACTGCTTCAGGTCCTCGGAGGACCGCGCCTGGTCCCTGGCGGCGCGGCGCTTCGCCGGAGACATCCTGGGGACGTACTCCTCGTCGTCTAGCAGCTGGTTGTCAAGGCCCGACGGGCCGGCGAGCGCAGCGCAACCCGTACCCAGCACGCACAGCAGACACATCACCTGTGAACCGCACGCACCACACCCTAAGATACTTCCCATTCTCCATACTACTTACCCCCAAAAAAAAAAAAAACCTATTTTAAATAAAGACAAAATAAATCTAGTTACATCCTGCCACGTGACCAACAACCGTGAATATATAATGGTTCCCATGATGTGGAATGCCTATGTCAGACGTAGGGACGGGACCTAAGTGCGCCTCTGGCCTGAGCCTCACGTGTCTACAGGGAAATGAATTAAGGCAAGGAGGCGTTCATCGCGGTGGAGAGTGACTGGGCAGCCATTGCCACGAGAGGGGGTTCATAACTATCTCACTGAGCGTAACTAAAGCTAAACCAGATACTAAGAAGGGAGACGGAAAAGCCAGCTTAGACATTATACAATCAATTTCCGGACAGGAGAGAAGTTCAAACTTATACCATCCAGTAATAGAAAACCGGGGGTCGGGCCTGCAGAATCCGCGGCCGACATAAACCTCAGCAGTCCAACCCGCAGCCGATGTAACCCACAGTAGTCAAACTCGCGGGTTTCCACTTGTTGCTGAATGAATTGGGAAGAACCCCCAAAGTAGCTTGGGCGAGCAGAGAACAAATTTCAAAAATGCTCCTTCCCCTTAAATAAATGGCACAGTTAAGGCGAGGCCGACGGTACAAAAGTGAGGCAATGGGAAAGTAATGGGTTACACGCATTGCCAAATTGCACCAATAACTGCCCTAAACCGAAATCCTAAAATTCTGGTTCCAACACGATTTTCAGTTAGATCCTTAAGTGTTGCGCCAACGCGACAGGCCGAGTTCCTATAGAAGATCTGCTGATAATGTAATAATTTTGGACGTAAATGAGATCCTTTAGAGAAAAGCGCTGCGCGCCGACAAATTTAAGTTTGAGAGGCTGTGTCACTCCTTATATATAAAATTTCGTTTTAGTGGCGTAATAGAAGAGCCAAGGCCATTGCTGGAAATGTTTCTTTATAGAAGCATTGCATTTCATGTTTCTGTGCAAATTGTTGTACCTGGTTGTTAAGAGGTGTTTCCAGGTTGTGATAAAAAGGTGGGAATAAATTAATAAATACAAGTTTGTATTAAGTTAATTGTTGAATAAATATGCGTTGGTAGTTCATATATTATATATACGTTGGTAGTTCATATATTATATATGGAATTAGGGTTAAGTAACTATAGTTAAGCTCCTATTGTCACATTTTTCAATAAAACCTCCTAGATTTGAATCAGGATGAAATAAATAAAAATTCAAAATGGCGGGTGACACGGTTTCTTAAGAATATGGGTCCTACCTTTATTTTCCTCTGTGACATCGCTTAAGGGAAAAGAAGGGTAGGACACATATTCTTTCTAAGTGTATAAGAAAAATTAACTATAAAAGAACGGCTGGGATGAACCTGTTTTCCTTTTGCTTGAGAGTACCGCCCCCTCGTACTTCAGGCAGCTCCTCAAGAAGGAGGCCGCGGTGCCCCAGTGGCTAGAGCACTCACATCTCACCAAGGCAAACATGGTTCTATACCGGACGGAGTTCCCCTCCCTTTGATTTTTTCGCACGAAGGAATAGCCCCGGACGATGCCACTGGTCGGCGGGTTTTCTCGTAGATCTCCTGTTTCCCCCGCCCTTGCATTCCTGCGCTGCTCCATACTAACCTCGTTCCACCCTCATTGGCACTCAAGAACCCGTTGTTCACAACGACCTAAATTTATCTTCGTTATTCAAACACCATCACTAGGATGAGGGGGTGAGGGGAAGTGCTATACACTGTGCACTATGTAGGCTTCACAGTATTTTGCCACTATAAACGAAAGTTTAATGCTCGAGTGGCTGATTTTTTTTAAAACCTTTTGCTATGTGCGAATCATGATCAAATATTTTATAGCACACACACACACAATTGTATAGTATATTTTATTACATCTGACAGTAACAAATAATTCATGAAGAACAGCATTTTTTTTTTTAACAAAATTTAAAAATCGGAATTAGTATTATTTTATAGCAAAAAGTGGAAACACTTATTTCAACGGAAATAGTATTACTGTAACATAAGTACACGTCTACAGAAAATTAAGCCTACCCTAGTGGATATTCATGTAAGTAAATTAATCTAAATAATTTTTCGTGTTTTCTAGCGGAAGACAATAACTCTTAGCGAAAGACTCCATTTCTTTTTATACAGAATTCTTTGAATATTATTCACTCACTACGATGGGAACGAAGACTTGTATTTTTAATATCCGTGATACGCAGGCCGTATAACAGTGGACAGTCATATGAAACTTCCTGCAGGTACTTCAGATCGTACAGTTGTTTTATCAAATAAGTATTTTGATTTATTTTCCAATATTCGTTCCACGCCAAAGTTAAATTCTTTATCGGTTTGTGTACGGTGGTAAAGTAGGCATCTTATACGCAGTAGAGTCAGGAAGTTCCTGGATGCATTAATTGCGTTGTTGCCTGCCTATATTCCAGGCGCCAGCCCGCGAACTTACTGACTGGTATAGGCTCTTCACGGTAAAGTGAGCACTTTTTAAGGCCCTTCCTACAGGCTTCAACCTTTAATACATATATTTCATTACATCATCAGACGTTAATTTTTGAGAAGAGTGAAATGTATACATTGTGTTTATTAGTCACATGACAATTGTATTAAAAAGTAGCCGAAAGATGAAAATTGACTAAAAGGAAAAATTTTGCAAGGCCTTAAAAAGTGCTCACTTTACCATGAACAGCCTATAGTAAGTACTAAGCACAGTCTGAATAAATCGAAAGTTTTGGTCTCGTAATTTTTTGAGAATTATTATCATTGTTTTATTTTAAAAACACTTCTGATTTTGCACTGAAACACAGACTTTTAACGCAACAGATTACGCCACGAACATTTTTTTTTTTTTTTTTCCAAAATACCGTTACAAGAATGAAATATTTTCTTCCTATTTTTCTTGTATTTATTTAACTGCTTCTGTGGAGTTTGTAAAGGACATCTTAAGAAACTGCACAGGCGTTAATGTAGAACAGATACGAGAGTTTCAAAAATTTCCACCAGGACTGTCGACTAGTATCGAACCTGCGACTACGCAAATGCGAGTTCGCTGCGGCAATACAGTAAATTCACGGTTACTTAAAACTTTTCTGGAGCCCTGCTACAGTACTCATTTCGGGATATTCCTCCGCCTCATGCAAACAAAGCTTCGCCGAGTCCAGAAAATTACACAGCGCGCCGCATTCGTGCCCACTCGGTGTAATAATATTTTGCATAGGAGCCATTTCTTACTTCGCATTACCAACACACCTATTTTCCCCTTGTCTTTATTCGTATTATGCATAAATTAAATATTATAATATTATATTTTACGGATAATATATATATAAGTAAAAGTTCAATCTAATTGAAATATATGGTATTTTTATGTGTGTTAACACGAGTATAAAACGTTGTGATACATGACATATTTAGAAGACAACCGAGCACGTGATGTATGGGGTGATTTTTTTTTTTTTTACAGATTTGATTAAAACTGTGTAAAGAAACATCGAATAGGCACTATAGGCTGTTCACGGTAAAGTGAGCACTTTTGAGGCCCTAGTTACCTTTTTCCTGTCAGTCATTTTTTTATCCTTCCGCCACTTTTAAAAGTAAAAAATTCTGCGTGAGTAATAAATACGGTGTGTATGTTTCGCCAGACTCTAAAGTTAACGTCCAAGGCTACAATAAAACATATTTATTGACTATTATTGCGAATGTGAGGATTTCAAAAAGTGCTAGCTTTACCGTGAATAGCCTATGGTACGACAATATGCTCACGCTGGTATGATACGCAATCGGCAATACACAAACTGTACACAAATGTGCAGTGCGACGCCCACAAGTTACAAAAGTTAATCCCTTGAAGTCACATGATGGCAGACCGCTACCACTATTTCGTCTTTTCTTCGTTTACCGTTACGATTCTGTAGTTGAATAATTAAACCGGAAATTAGATTCTAAAACTTTGCTCAAATTGTGGTGTTCAAAATTTGCGTGGCATTTATCCTTCTCTTTTTTATGCAAATTTTGCGAACAGAGTTTCTTTAGGGTGTTAGTTTTTTTTAAATAACTGTTATTAGCTACTTTCGCTTAAAGTCTGGAATGCTATCAAAATGTATTTCTTAATAATACAAGTTAAAAATATTATACAAATTCGTTTTTATGTATGACTCTTGCCGAGATATTCCAGTAAAGAACCTTCATTACGTTTGTGAACCAAATTAATGGTTCTAAAGAATTAAATACTTCCGTAAAATGAATTTTTTGCTAGCTCCCTACATAGCAAAATTAATACGTGACTTAAATCGTATACAAGTTCTTTGGGTTGGGGTCTACTGAAAACAGGAGGTATCATTGTCTTTAGCTTTTTCATGTATGACAGAATGACATAAACCTCTATTATATATTTTCTAAAGGTGACACAATGAGTGCTGTTTCCTCTGTGTGTAACATATTAGTCTCTGCGTTGCTGTCGATAGGTGGCCGTAAAAAAAAGTATCCGCTGTCAGAACAGTTCAGAAATACAAGCAAGAATTTTGTTTTTCTTTCTACTGAAACTTTGTTGGTCGAGTTTTTATTCTGTGAAAACTATAAAAACGAACCAAGTTGAAACATATATTGGAATGTTTTTTTTCCCCTCTTCTCTTAACTGTCGAACTTCAACAGTGTACGAAATAAAATTTTTCCTATTGTGTGATGAACAACTACTCGCATCACGTTCCAGTGGACATACATAATATTATTACGTAAGGAAAATAATTTTATTATTCCTACGAAAGTATTCGCCAGATGTAAGTCCAGTCAGATATTTGCGGTAATATAACGATTAATAATTTATTATTTTACTATGTTTTACAACATGCATAGCTTCAACAAACTTTAGTTTGTTTGCAGTTTCGACTACTCCCCTCCACAAATAGTTTCAGTCAATTGTGAATCCCAAGCAGTTCTTAAGGTTAGAAATATTCGTTTTTGTCACGACTTGGCTCGAACTACTTGCACAATTTAAGGCTGTTACACACTTTCTGAAGAAACGAAAATTATTTCTGCTTATAGAAGGGAAAAAAAAATCAATACAGGTATATCTCCTAACAAAATCATGCTCGGAGACCAAATGAAAAATATCTGTAAGCAGAAAATATTAAAAATAAAAACATCATCTTGAAACGCGTTATTTATAAATGAAGGTACTTGTACACATTTTACATCTACACACTCGTAAAGATAAACATTTACCGAACTATCAGTCCAATCTGTAGAGAGGACAATAATATTCAGGTGACTGAAGAACATCCAATAAGTACTTTCTGCAATTTCGAGAAGAACTGGTAACGTAATTTGCATAAAATCATAGCCGCGTTTCCCATCAATAAGTCCATCGATAGTTAAAAGAATTTATAACTTCGATATTGACTCAGACATAAGCCATAACTGCATTTAATAGTAATAACAACATGTATTATCTCTTTCATGCATGAGACATGGTAACCGGTTTTTTTTTTCCCACTGGGCAGTCGAGGAAGTGTAGAGCCCTTTGCAAAATTTATCATGGATTGCGAAAAACGATATTGGAAAAAATGGGGTTTGGCTGTGTTGGGGACACGGCCATTTGTTTGGCGTGAATACGTCTACGTTGACGCGCTCGGACGCCTTGATGTTTATTTTACGTTCCCGGCACCGCTTCACTTGATCATATGGGGTTTTATGGATATCACTCGATTGCTTTTGAGATGCTCTTTACAATCGTATACGACTTCTGTATTTCGACTTGGCTTTTTGACGAATATATGCCGACATTGTCTTAAGTTTTCTTAATGTTTTACATTAAACTCAAACAATTTCACCTTAACCTCGCCACACAAATGTTATTACACACGCAATCAATTGATCTTTAGGAGAGCTGTCGATGGAAACCTAAACGAGCGTCGTAGCTTCTCCTAGGCACAAGTTATACTACGTGGAAGTTATGAGACGTCGCGAAATGAACTCAAAATTGCTGTGTCCGCCCCCCCCCCCCGCATCCCATCATGATACTTCGCAGTCCTCACTCAACGTAACATATTCTTTGATCCTTTGGCAATCGAGTGGTGTAATTGAATTTTGAATGTAGACGATAGATTCGGAGCTGCAATGCCAAACTCTATCTCCCTAAATCTTCTGGATTGCCTCTCACTATGGTTTCAAATTTAAAGACGTATTCACGTCAAAAAGTTTTCGCATTACAGAAGGCAAGCAACCAACTATAACGACCTCGAACTATAAATCCGCTCAAAACAAAAACGCTCGGTATGGCTACGATAAAAGCGTGCTTCAGTAGAATGACTATATAGTCCATTCACGGTTACTTCCAACTTTTCTGAAGCCCTGCTGAAGTTCTCCTTTCAGGATATTCCTCCGTCTAATACAACTATATAAATTTACAACACTACACTAAAATGACAACACAGCGCATTCGTGCGCACTCAGTTTAATAATATATTGCATGAGATTTAGGCATCACCGACACACATATTTTCTCTATGTTCTATTAATATTAATTAATTTACAAATAGAATGAAATTAATTATGGATATAATATAATTAAAAGTTCAAATTAACCGAAAACGGGACACTTTCGTGTTGAGAGAACAACATTTGTGATATATGACATATTTAGAAAACAAACAAACACATCCTACACGGGGTGATTTTTCTAACGTTTGATTTGAAAAGTGTAAAGATACCTCCAACAGACTATATCTGGAAATTTTCTGTAATCCACATTAGTAAGGACACCCGAATTTCGCGAAAAGATTTCCACTCATGCAAGACTTCAATGCCCTACGAGCGTACCAGCAGTTTACTTTAGCTTATTGGTGACGTGAGAAGACACTCTCTTAGTTGACTGGCCAGTCAGAATTAAGTTACTCCGATACTGCACGTTTCTGATTCGCGGGCAGCCACCTTAAGACGCGTAGCACCTCGATCACCCAATCACAAGAGTGGATCTGAGCTGAATTGTTATGAATTAACAACTGGTCGTGAAATCTTTTCGCGAAATGCGGGTGTCACTGCACACTAGCAGCTAATGAAATGAAAGCATACATTTTATAAAAAAAAAAATAAAAAAAACTTTCGCCACTGTCGAATGGACGTGACTCACCTTGAGGGCATCCATGGTACTGGAGAGACTGTTGTGTGTGTCGTAGAAAGTGAGTGCGCCGCATTATATAGGTCATCGGGACATAAGTTCCTGTTTGCGGCAGTGGGGTTATCTCTACGCACAGCAGCAGATAGCAGCGTTCCACGCAATAGTTCCCAGTTTAGATAGCGCGCGGGACTGCAGATTCCGATAAGATGTTTTGCGCAAGCGGGAAACGACTTGATCACGGAGATAGATTTTTTTTTTTTTTTTTTCATTCTTGCTGAGTAGGAGGCCTATCAGCACGATCTTATCAGATTTGCTTCACGAGTTCTCGTAAAACAAAATCTCTTCCGCGTGACGATTAAAATATTCTTATGTAATACCACAGACGGTAGTTCGATAAAAAAAATCCGTCCCCTTAGTTTCATGCCTTGACACGACAAGACCACAAGAAAATCGTTCTCCATGAGTAAGAGACAAAACAGGTACAGGCTATTCACGATAAAGTGAGCACTTACGAAAACCCCCTCATTTGGGATAATATTCAATAAGTATATTTTATATCAGCCTTAGACATTAACTTCCGGGTGAAGAGGAATGTACATATGTGTTTATTACTTACATGGCAATATTTATTTTTAAAAAAAAGGTGGTTGAATGATGAAAAATGGCTGAAAGTAATTAGAGCCTCAAAAGTGCTCACTTTACCGTGAACAGCCTTTATTAAGTAGATGATAGATTAAAAAAAAAAAGGACGAGCGTTAATCAAATGCATTATTGACGTGACCCTAACAAGTGGAAGTGAAAGGTATCAGATATTTTTGTTATGTAGAACTAGTATTTTCTGTGTGCCGCCAGGTTGCTTATGAGTAAATGGTTTAGAAACGTAACAATAGCATTCAAATATTCCTTCTTCTTGTTGTATAGCACCGAAGGAACTTTGAGTCAAACCTGTTACGGACTTTTAACAGACTTAAAGCTATGTTCTACGTGTTTAGCATATTACTTATTGTTTATATTTTGATATGAAAAAATACTCGAGAAAAAAAGTGTGGCAATGGCTGCAAATGCCTTTTTAAAAACGAATAGAAGAAGCCGTGGAAATTTTAAATTGTTTCCCCCGAGATTCTCGAAACTCAACCAAGCTGACACGTTAGGCTACAGCTGAAAATAATCGTCCATGTTGTCAGGACGTCATGAAGAATGATTTCTTGTAAATTCGTCGTGCATTTAGCTCGCTTCTCAATTTTAACTTAGTAAATTAAATTTAAAGTTAAAATAATAAGAAGTAAACACTTACTGTAGGTTAACGAAGTGTTTGCAACATCTTACACCTGGCACTTTTATAGAAAACTTAAATTGAAACCAAACTTTTTGTTAACTGGCTTTTTAAATATAGCTTGAATCAAGTACTGAAGTTAAAATGCTTATATTCACGCTAAAAATACATTATTAATGCTATATTTTAAACGAAACATAGTTATTGTATTTAATTCTGCAGGAAATATATCTCATAAATAAAAATTCATATTTAGTAAAAATGTGAAAATAAACAGAACATCCATTACATGTATTCCTATAGTGGATTGCATGGAAAAACAAGAGCGGTATCTCACTTTAAAAATAATGTTTAAATGAAAACTCCGACTAAATCCTCCCAGCAAAAATTTGACAGTGTGGCTCATTTTTTAATACACTCGAGATTACTTGATGCCATTTGTAGGATGGGAAAATTTTGAGGGCTGCGTTTCGCCTTCAAATTTTACTGTCAGATATATTTGAAGGCGAAAATTTGACAGTGTAACAGGGACTTTAGACCAACCCTGATCCCAGTTGCTGTACGACCTCGCCTCGGATTAGACGTGTTAAACAATGACACGTCACCCTCGTCATTGCATTTCCTTGGTTGCACGACCCCGAGTCCCTCTGCGCCAAAGTGCGCCCCTTCTCACGTCTGCTGGGGGCTCTCCAACATGCGCGTTAGCTTAAGGCTGTGTCCGAATTCGCCTGAAATGCGTACTTGTGCGCACCTGTCCCCGGAAGTGACATAACAAGTGCTTTCCGAATTGCAAGTGAAGTATGCAAGTATACAAGAATACGAAGATGTATACTTCTCGTGTACTACTGCTTGGTAGCTTACAATTAATTTTCAACAGAGTAAATCATTATCATAAGGTCTAAACAATAAATTCACAGTAGGCCTATGTTCGTAAGCAACAAAAGCTACTGTAAAACAAGCAATACAATTGCTGACTCACGAACAATCAGCAAGACAGCAAAAGTTATGAAATAAAATTGAATAATTATGTAATATTTTATTTGGCTTTATAAATCTCTGTTATTAACAAGTCATTTGTAGAATTATACATTCATTAAAAGTGATCAGCTGGCTAATAGATGTTGCCGAAGCCAATAAGACTGCCTGTCCGAATTCATTAAGTTTGGTGCCAAGGGTAAGTAAAGTATGCAAGGATGCAAGTACACAAATATGTATCTGAAATTGGTCACAGCCTAAGCCTTAGGTTGGATTTATTATGTTAAAACCTGGATGCATGCATCGTGACTGAGCAGGGTTGTCTGATGCCATGGTCGCAAATGTAGCTACAACCTTACACCGCAAGAGCACTGGTCTATGTCAGGGGTTCATAAACTTCGTGATTTGGAAGATCAGTTTGATATGATGTACATTTTGCTAGTTCCCCAACCGTTTCTTTAATACAAGCTGAGAATATATTTTCATGTATGAAACATTTTTATTATTCACTACATTAATTTTTACAATCTCAAGTTAATTTTTGCAACAAAATTGGCAAAAACCAGCTTGATTAATAACGAAATGGGGCCGCGGTGGTGTAGTGGTAAGACTACTCGCCTCCCGCCAAGGCGAGCCGTGTTCGATTACCGGCGGGCATGTAGGAATCGTTTCGGATGATGCCACTGGTCAACGGGTTTTCTCGGGGATCTCCCGTTTTCCCATCCTTACTCCACACTCACCTCATTACACCCTCATCGGCCCTCATAACTTCGCTGTTAAGGGCCGTTCAAATCTCTTCGCTCCATCACTAACAAAAAAAAAAAGTTACACAGTAGCAGCATAAGTATAACATTTTTATGAAAAGTACAATATAGTTCGACTTGCGTATAGTTGGACTGACTGTAAGCTCGAAGGGGTTCGCGGATTACAGTCTAATAATAATTACGAGTGTGCAGTAGGTGGCAGGGAAAACCAACGAAGCGGAGAGAATGTTGGAAAACTCCGTGCGAAAGTCGCGGAGGTAAAAAAAAAAAATTAAATATCATTAAAGGATCAAGGTCGGGAGAAAGTAGAGTTATTGTTGGTTTGCGAAGCTGGATCTTGTGTGACTGGTGCAGTGTGATATGAAATGCGATGAGCCGCTACAGGGATGTAAATCGCCTGTCTTCGCGTGGCCAAGCTTCGTGGATGCGCTTTATACACTCTCGATAACACTGCAGTTGCTCCGGAAAGAGTCAAAAGCGAAGAAAAATTCCCTACTTCGTGTACTAGCGATGCTAAACATCCCCGTATTTTCAGCCTGGCATACGTAGAACCATTACCATACACTGTATAGGTTAAAAACTTCCGTTAATATTTAAGAAGTTTACCAGAAATGTTTTTACAGTGTAGGCTTAAAGAATATTTACCATCTCTGACACTGGTCGCCTCAAGGTTGAACTGCGTTTCAGAATCTTTGAAAAATGCGTTTTTTTTTTTTTTTTTTTTGCTAAACTACTAAGCATGCCCCCTGTATGTTTATTTACGAAAGTAAAACATGCCCAAGACGAGATATCACGCACATTATTAGTAATATGTTAGATCCCTCCAGCATCGTTAAAAATGGCCTTTCAGACTGCTGTATCTTAAGGCGGTTTCCCACTCGCCATCTTGAATTTATCGAAGTTTTGCCAAAGCTTCTTTTCAGAAGGTCTAGTGAAATTTCCCGCACGACATATCCTAAATAACACCTTCCCAAGCTTTATTGAACTGCCACAGCTTCGCTGCATTTATTAATTTTCAGCTGGTGACTGTCGCGGCGAAATGCGAGATTATTTCTTGCGAACGATCACAAAGGTGACGATATCAACATCAATAAAAAATTAATACTGACCTCAGACAATGCACTAGGCAATGCTCTGTGCTCTGTCGTTCCAAAAAAAAAAAATATGATACAAGACTGTATTTCCAGAGTATATAAAAAATTAAATAAATCCATGATGGCGGGCGGGAATCTTCCTTCATGTTACCTGCACGCGATCGAAAATGCGATGTTAACCTCTGTTGAACAATAGCAAATTCTGCTCACGATAAACTGGACACTTTTGGAAGCCCTGCTTAAGATCTAATTGTATGTACGTACATATTGTATTCTTCCGCCGTATGTAAAATGAACGTCGTCATGAGCCTCGGCAGTTTATTCACGCGTCCTTCAAGAGAAACTCTGAAATAATTAGAAAAATAAATATTTTACGAGGATGCTAATTCTTAAAATGAAATGTATGAAGAAATAAGCAGAAAGAAAAATAAGACATTTCATTGTTCTCAAATGTTTACCCAGCACTTTTAATTGTACGTTAAGAGGCTTGCCCGCCTGGCTGGCACTTCAGCTGCGTTGCAGAGTATCTGAAACCCACGTTTATCTACAAAACTATTAAACGGGAGTCCAATGTGCTTAAAGGCTGTTCACGATAAAGTGAGCACTTTTGAAATCAACTTTAGAAAAAAGCCACTGCCTCTATTCCAGCACATATTTTAACGGGCGTCGTAAGTGACATGCGCCAAAGTTGGCAACGATAAATGGGAAGTAGTTCCGAATCTTAACATCGAATAAAAAGTGTTAGGTAACCATTTCTGAAAATTTAATTTATTTATTTCTCATTGCGTTTTTTAATGCATAGAACCATAAAAATAAGCAAATTTTAAAATATTTACTTTACTAATAATTTTACAGTTTCACTTGGCCGACGCACGAATAAAGTGATGAGGCCCATGATAATGTTAATATTCCATAAGGAGGAAGAATACACAAAGTGCATACAAGTAGATCCTAAGAAGGGCTTTCAGAAATGCTCATTTTCCCGTGAACAGCCTATATGAACACATTCTCAGAGCATTACAAATTGGTTAAAAACGGTATGTTCAAAGCGCTGTATCTCAAAATAGTTACACACAAAATTAATGTAGGGGCAGGCAATGAACCTTGCTACAGACTTTCCACCAGTGGAATAATAGAGTCACCGCTGAAAGTCCCACACCTACACGCTGCACGACTAGAGCACTGTACGCCAATTCAGAGCCCTGCGCGTACACTGTTCAAAAAAAATTTCCTTCATTTTACGGAAAAGTGCTGGTAAAATTTATCCAGACGTGTCCCTAAACTCTCCGTAAACTTACTGACACACTGATTTTCAGAAACGAACTTTCCGTAAATTTCACGGAACCTCTCCGTTAATTTCCAAGTTAGTGTTCTGTACTTTCCGTTTAAAATAAAAATAGATAACGAAAATGTCTTTAATTTTCGTTGTGTGGGTGTATTACCATCTATAAAAACGATATTAAAAAATTAAAAATTTTTTTTTTTTACCCGAGTCAAAGAATTACCACACTACGACTCTAGCAATTCACCTACAACTCTCACATGATGATTGCGGTATAACTTTTATATTTAAATTCAAACAAAAGCTAAAATTCAGTTTCCATTAAATTTAGTGTATTTTTAGTGTTGCCAAATGTTACAGACGCCTGATGCTATTTTTTTTAATGTTTGAAAGAATTAGGCCATAGTCGCGTGGATAATCTTAACTGCGGCAGAAACGATCATTTTCTTGTTACAGTGGCGAAGAAAGCTTCGTGTAGAATCGGCATTGTTCGTCCCCGTAACTCTGAGCCAAAGGGAATACGGAGACTTCCCGTATTTTGTATTTACGGACTTAACTCCGTTTTTCTTCATTGCAGATTGCCTTTCCGTATATACACTATACATTTCCGTAAAACAATCCAAAAATATACGGAAATGTTTAACAGTGTAGCGGTGATGGCGCACTTGTGGAGCGTGGCAGTATCACCCGTATCGCTCCCGCGCTTCTTGGCCTCGAATGCGGGGAATAAAAGACCCAAGCAGGCTGCCCCTTAAAGGCGCGTTTACTATTGACTTAACATAATAAGTGCGCCGCGTGCTTAAGATATGATTCAATGTATTCGCGGGTATTGGTTTATGACTGTCGCGTGCGGGTCTTGACGGGTCGTGTGCGATCTTGGCGTGACTTAAGATATCGTCATATTTTATATCTTGAGTACAAGTCAAGACGCAGTAGCCAATCAGAGCCCAGTGACATTTGTTGTTGGCGGGAAACTGTATTTAAATCTCGTATTTAGGTTATGTCGTATTGTGGAATCGTATGACAGTAACTATTTTAATCGAGGGACATTATCCTCTTAATTTAAAGAACTGTTCAAGATAATGTTTCATTTCGTGGAAGAGGTTATTGAATTCGCTTTAATTGACATCTTCAGATTTATTGATGTAAATGCCTAATGTTGGCATCGCCCCCCCCCCCCCTTCTTTAAGATATCATGAGTTTTTTTTCAAAACGATTTCACAGGTAGTGACCACAAATAATTAAATATATGTACATAATCTCTATTCTAGTCAATATTTCCAAGTTATGTCGGTTGCTAATGCTTTTGTCTCCTACAATTCTGATTGGCTAGATATGACAGTTGCTAATTCAGTCATAAACTCGAATCTTCTTATTGTTCATTTTGCGTGTGCTTATCGAGTCATTAAGAACAATTCTTAATTCTCCAGTCTTTAACCGTAAACGCATCTTAAGACGTGGGACTACTTTCCCTCCCCTCGGTCGTTGCCAACTTTACCGGATGCAATCCAGTCAGTGCGCCCTTAAAAAAAATATATGCAGGTAAGGGCAGTGACATTTTTCAAAGGTTGATTTCAAAAGTGCTCACTTTATCGCGAACAGCATATACACACTTTCTGACAATAGAATGATGGGTCGCCGCTTGACGTTCTATACGTACACGCAGTAAGATAAGACACTGCACTCCAGTTCACAGCCTTGCACAGCGTGGCAGTATCGCCCTTATAAAGGTCCTTACACAATTGAAAACTTAAACATTCGGCTTTAAGATTTGACTTTACGTTTGCTTTCCAACATGGGTTTTTTGTTTTTTGTTTTTTTTTGGAGCTTGGCAGAATAGAACTTTCATAGGTAAAGTCAATAAATCTTGACTTTACGGTTTCGAAAAGTTGAAATTTAAAGCCAAAGTGAAGCAGTCATTTTGCCGAGAATCTAACAGAGGTTATGTGGAACGTGTGCTGTTTTATTGTAGGGCGAATATAATATGAAGAGGAAATATATTCATTGAAATTTTTGAATAAAGTCAACAAATTATTTTTTTGGCTTGAAATGAACTTTTAAAATGAATTTTTAAGCTAATTTGTAAATAAAATTACTTAAAATGCATTCCTGGACAATATGATAGTGATTAACATAACAATATACAAATGTTTAGTAAGCTCGCAGAACCGACGATCAATTGTCCGAACTCTGACTTTACAATCGTATTGTGTATTTGGTGGTTTCGTCAAAGTCAAGTAAAAGTAAAGTCAAATGCTATACTTTCTATCGTGTAAGGGCCTTAGCTCTCGCGCTCCTGGGACTCAAGCACGGAAAACACCTCCAGACGGGCGACCGACCGCATTAGAAATGAATTCCAAGTGACAATCAGGCACTTCTGCGTGCGTTGTCTGTAACATGAATACGAGAGCTCGCGCTGCCTAGAGTGTAGAGCTTGTAGGCACGATCGAAGTTCACGTGAGGTCAACTGAGCGCTTTATTGAGATCGACCTTCGGGGAACCGGTTTTAAAACTGCGGACAGTTTAAGTGGCTCGACCAATGGAGCTGCTACGGTAACACTGGCCGCCAGTTATAACAGTAATCTTGTCTATTAACGTCGTATTCAGAGCGTAGCATTGGTAGTTAAATGGCGACTGAAATTAATTTAGTTTATTTATTAGGTAACAGATGGATAAATACACTGGGCAAATATGATCGAACATGGAACTTTATTAATGTTGATACTTTATTCTTTATAATATATTCACATACACCGGATGTTTTTTGAACAACGCCGACAAACTTCGCCAGGTTATTTCTAGCGACAATATAACACAACATCTTTGTATCACTTTTCCCTTGCATGGTCATAATTTCCCAACGGCAGCTATACAGTTCCAGGTGCGCAGAGAAAACAAATGCTGCCTGTAGGGGAATCACACACCGACTGTCGCCACAAACAGCTTCAATACTCTAAGCTTACTGACGCATGGTACACGTCGTTTGCACTAAGTGTGCAAAAAATATCCTCCACCGTCGCATGTATGCCGTTTGTCGGCGGAGGGGGGGAGGGGGTTTCTCGGGGATATCCCGTTTCCTCCACCCCTTCATTCCGGCTCTGCTCCATACTCGCCACAAAAACCCCACGTCGGCTCTCAAGACCTCGCTCCAAAATCTCTTCACTCGCTCACTGACCATCGTCCGTGCAGTGGTAGAGCAGCATACCCCCGAGATGCATGCAGGTAGTATTGCCTACTTGCTAGGCGCTCTATCGCTGCAGCCGACGTTTACTGTGCGCATGACATAAGAAAAAGAGTGTCATGGGCAGTTGCAACAAGAGAGCCATTTTAGTTAATAAGTTAATACTGCTCGATAAACCAGCATTAAACTTTCACCATACCTGACCGTAAAATCGTTCTATGAAATAAGACGTAGGCCACCCCTGCTATTTTTATTAAGATGGGAGGTGTCAGTAAAAAGTTTTCTGTTAGGTTGAAGATTACGTTAACGTGAAACAGTGTTCGGGGAATTGTAATTTAATTTCACTTACATTTAAAAAGCTCGATTTCTAAAGGCTCATATCTCCATTAATATTCAATTGAGTTAGAAAGTGTTACATATATTTCCCACTTGGTTTTGCGTGAGGAATCACATCACGAGGTTTGTTTGGTCGAATTCCGTCGCATCACGTGTATTCTATTTCGTTTCCTCTCATGTTCAGCCAGCTAATTACCTGCATAGTTTCGTGACATCGAGATAGTATACTTTTCGATAATGACCCACAATTGGCATTCAAGTATACACTTCAAAAAAAAATGTTTGGAATATTATGAGAACGCAGTTTGGGTGGTAGGAGCCATGAAGTGCTTTTGTCATCAACAGAGGGTCCACTGACGTATTGAACACACGTGGGACGGGGTGAAAACAGTTTTAAATCGTCCACAAAACCTCAAGAAAAACTTCTATATCTCATGCGAGCTGGCCAGATGGAATGGGACCTTCGTTCGGAACATCACAGCAGCACAACACATTGATTACAATACAAGCATGCCACGGCCTGTTAAGGACACGTACAATAAACATGGTACTAATCTGCAGTGGTAAGAAAGAAACCCATCCTAGGCCAGAGACACCATTAAGTTAATTTCGTTGTTCTTTCGTGTTTATTTTTTTTTTGTTGCCAACATTTTGAATTTCACGTTTTGTATTGGTACCATTGGTTACTTCTAATTGCTATATATATATATATCATACTTTTTTTGCATTCTGTATGAATATTCCAAACTTTTCGTGAGGTGTTTTATTTACTTCATAGAAGCTTTGAAGTTCATATACAAGGGAGAAAAATTGTTGATCTGCTTGGCTGTAAAATATCAATGTCTCAGAGAGAAAGAAAAAATTGGTTAACGTGATAAGGGCTGTTCACGAAAAAATTGGGCACTTTTGCAATCAACCTTAGAAAAAAAGTCCACCACTCCTACCTGCATATATTTTAACGGGCGCACTAAGTGACCTGCGCCCAGTAAAGTCGGTAACGATAATAGGTTGTAGTTCCACATCTCAACGTCGAATGAAAAGTGTTAGATATCGATTTGTGATAAATTAATTATTTCAGTGGCTTTCTGTTTTTATTTTTCAATGCATCGAAGTGTAAAAATTTGCAGATCTGCAAAATAATTAATTTTATAATAATTTCAAAGTTTAACTTGACCTACGCACGAATAAAGTGATGAGGTATATGCCAATGTTAATTTTACATAAGGCGGAAGAACACACAACTTGCATACAAGTAGATCTTAAGGCCAGGCTTCGCCATGCATGGGCGTATAGTGAATCAAAGGGTAAATTCGGACAAAGATCTCTCAGTCATTTTTTGTGAAAGTATTTTCAACTAAGGTTTTTTTCGTTTGAGAGTGAACATATATAGATTTGTAAGCCTTCCAAATTTTAATTTTTAAATTATTTATCAAATGTCACAATTATATAAATAATGAAAACATACATTTGAATTTAATAAAAAAAATTGAAATTTAAAAGGTTTCCAAATCTAGATGAGTCCATTCTCAAACAAAAAAAAAAATTTACTTGAAAATACTATCACAAAAAATGACAGAGATCTTTATCCGAATTTAACCTTTGATTCCCTATACGCCCATGCATGATGAAGCCCGGCCTTAAGCAGGGCTTTCAAAAGTGCTCACTTGACCGTGAATAGCCTATAAGTGGACTGTACCACTGAGGATATCATCTGCGCATGCAGGGTCGTCGACGGACGGAGGACGTAATGCACGTGTTTAGTGGGGGGGGGAGGGCGAGATGCAGTGCTTGTGTTGCGAAACGAACGGCGTGTCGTGTTGCGCCCTAGCCCGGACCGCACAGCGAACGCGCGGAGCTCCATGCTTTTGTTCTCGGCACATACGGCGAGTGTGGAACGATAGCCCCCGACGTTCCGCGCCGCGCCGCCGAGCGTCGTGCCACGCTTCCAAGGATCTCCTGCAAGATTTCCGTCATGGTGAGCTCTGGCAGGCTTCGCAGTTGTAGTATTTCTACCGTTTGGTTAACGATAGTTTTAATTCGTACTCAGAAAAAAAAATATACGGCTGTATGAACTAAATTTCTGTACGCGTAGCCCATCTTAAACGCTGTTCATGATAAAGTGAACACTTTCGAAATCCACCTTAGAAAAAAGTCACTGCTCCTACCTGCATATATTTTCACAGGTGCCTTGGGCGACATGCGCCCAGTTAGGTTGGTAACGATGAATTGGAAGGTAGTACCGTATCTTAACGTCGAATAAAAAGTGTCAAGTAACCATTTCTGTTAACTTATATTATTTCTTTCGCTTTGTTTGTTTTTTTTTTTCATACATCGAAGTGTAAAAGTGAGCAGATTTGTAAAATATTTACTTCTCTGAAAACTTACCAGTTACACTTGACCGACGCATTAATAAAGTGATGAGGCCCATGACTATGTTAATCTTACTTAAGGCGGAAGAATACACAACGTGCATACAAGTAGATCATAAGCGGGGCTTTCAAAAGTGCTCATTTTATCGTGAATAGCCTATAACTGTTAACACATGGCAGCAGTCATACTGGTGGTTGGTAAGATCTAAATATTGTTAAGCTGGAGTCACAATAACACGACGAACACGACACGACAGACGGATATGACGTCAGAGCTCGACGGAATTTCATATTAAATATTTTTCAGTGTTCTCAATTCCCCGAGGAAATCTGCGCGACATGTTGGCTGTTGGGAAATTCTAAAACGGCAAGTTATCCTTGTAACATCCAATATTTGCCTTTTAAAACTCGTGATAAAGTGAATGATTATTTTGTTTTTTAAAGTATTTTAATTTTATACGAGAGAATAAAAGTATTTATAAACCAACCAGAACGTTATTTTGGCGGCAATATAGTTTATTATTTACTACAGTAGGGAAATACGCACGAAATTTTGTTTTCTAACGCTGCATTTACATTTTTGCCCTCCCCGACAAGTGCGACACGACAGAAAGTAGATATAGTATCTACTTTTCTCGGTCTGTCGGGGCTGCGATTTGGTCGGGACTGACGTCACGGTGACCTTGCTTCTAATTGGCTGCTATTCAAATTTCGTCGCGTCAGGGATGTCGTGTCGGATTCGTCGGGGTATCGGTACTCCAGCTTTAACGTAGTTTTTTTTTTTTTTTTCGTAGTGACATAACTGTCTGTTTTGCATGTGTTGTGATCGTATCTGCAACTTTGGATATAACAGCAAACCATTCTAATCCTCCTACAGAACAGATACTTACTTCATCAGAACAACTATTTTCCCACAACTAAAGAAAACTTTTGTAAACTAACAGGATGTTATGTTGCTGGAGCCGAAGCATGGTTCCTGCTGAAATGAACAGATTACTGAACTGTTTTATTGTCACTTCTGTCCTAATTTTTTTTTATTTTATAATTTTTTTTATAGTGTAGCTGTTCCGGGGATGGGATGTTTATTTCGCTTATTCACTTCACGCCCCTTATTCGTCACTACCGGAATCAATTTTTCCTAGTTTCGGTTTCGAATTATTTTATTCCAGAGTCTTCGCGCCAATCATTACGAGCCACGCAAAGAAAAAATTTCCCTACTAGCTTTAGCCTGTGGATTTGCCCGCCTGGAATTTCAATTTTTTTTGACCGACTGAAAGATTTTTTTTGTGACTTTACCCACTTCAAATTTCGTGTGTACTTTCCTCATTTTTATGCCCTTAAAAGCTGAGTTTTGTAAATAAAACTCTAGAATGTTTTAGGTTTCTGTGTGTATGTATATGTACACACACAGCGTACACACCTAAGCGTATGATTTGACAGAGTCATGAGTTTTTAACAAATTGTGTATGTAGCATTTTGAAGCAAAAACGTGGCGATCTCTCGTTGGGTTTAATTGATGTTGAGTATTTATCACTTTTATCCCTTTTCACCCCCTTAAAAATAGAATTTCTGAGACTACTGAAATGAGTGTGTAGGCTTCGCAGGGTCTATATGTAGTATTTAGAAGTGAGTGGAAGGCATATGCCTCATTAGAGTTTAAGATATATTGAATAATCATAGAGAAAAACACTCTCTCTATCCCTTTTAGGTAATGAATTTCTAAAGTAATTCGTTGTTATTATGTTTTCTAGTGTGAATAAACCTTGATTTTTGCATTTGTGACATGTCTTATGATTCTAGGAATGTTTATATAAGAATTAAGTCTTCAGTGTTGTGTACAAGAGTGTGTAACATGCAAGTGAAGACAGAAGACAGTCGATTGTAAGTTATTTAATTTGCCGTTGATAGGTATACGAGATTGCCTTCAATTAAAGACATATCGTTTACGATCTTATATGCCTGTAATTTGCACGCTAAGTACGCGGAATGCTGCCGCATGGCAATTATCAAATCGTCTTTAATCCATTGTGCGTGACTAAATCGCATCATCACTGACGGACCAATTGAGACCATGTTCACACCATATTTTATTGAGGCGGCGAGTAAGGTGATATGTTTCATTCCAATAGGTGGTGCTGGAGTCTAACTTCTATATTTATGGGCCGATTTTGCTCATACTTGCAGGAAATATTTGTTGGTCTGAAAGAGAAAAGTGCCAGCGATACCACGGTCAAACATACGTCGACGTACCAGACGTAATAGAGAGGACTTATTGAGAAGGCAAAATAGAACGTGAAAGAGGCGGAACAATGTTCGCCGGGATCAGCTAGTAGCAGAGAAAATTAAAGGCTTATTCATTTTTGCCATCACTTTATAAATTGTCAGTGTCTTACAGTGCATATATATTGGCAATTTGATCCTCGAAACTCTTGCATGAGTGTTTATGCGGTCACTAAACAAAGACTTCTGGACCTTTGGTTGGTTATTTTATATCATGTTAGAATTTAGCGTGATATATTTGATTGACTTTGAGAAAAAATACGAAAATCATACACGAACTGTACGCATTTCGTGCGTGTTATGTGAATTTAAGGCTTAGTCTCCCTGATTCACAAATTTTGTTTCAGTAGGGTCACTGTATGGTTCCAACAATTTCACTTTCCACTGTAAAATTCCACAAGATACTATTTTTAGAATAATACCTCATTATATTTTAGAGTACGCTTATTTCGAGTATTATTCACTTTATATTGAACAGAGTTTTGTTTAAGTCACCTGAAGAACTTCATTAAATAAAGCGTGCGTGTCTCAATTTTCCGGGTCCATTTAGGGCTGTCAGATATGCTAATGCTATTTTATAGGGAACATTGTTTTCGCATATATCGTTCCGCGCATCTATATATTTTGCACTGCGTTAAATGTTATGACTTTTTAAGTATATTTGAATAAACTAAGATAAACTAATTTAATTACAAAATTTGACCATTATCGTAACATTGTTTGGTTAAATGCGTGTTCTATTCAAAGCACGTAATCTCGAAGGAAAAATGAACATGTATTTTCAAGTACATAAAAAAATACCGAAGGTCCCAAAGTCAGTTGTTTAGAGACCGCATGCATAATCATTTGGTTAGGTCATGCTAGAGTTTCGAGGTTTCAAGTGTCAAATTATATTCAGTGTCAGACACTGATAATCTATAGTCGCCCAACATTTTTAGGGGTCACAGTCTTAAAATTGTCTGATCTACAGCACAAACCTTATATTTATCCTAATTTCACTTATGTCCAATTTCATTAGGACTTTATGCATACCAGGTTTGATTAGACTCAGGCGAACAGTTCCTGAAATTATATTAAATTATTCAGGTGGCAAATTTTCTAAACTTAGAATGTTCCAACAAAAGACGCTATAACTGCCCATATGACGAGGTTAACCCTGCAACAACATGCACAGAACAAGGACAGAGATAGGCGCTAGCAGAAAAGAATGTAAGTATATAGGCTATTCACGATAAAATGAGCACTTTTGAAAGCCCTGCTTAAGATTTACTTGTATGCACGTTGTGTATTCTTCCACCTTATGTAGGATTAACATTGTCATGGGCCTCATCACTTTATTCATGCGTCGGTCAAGTAAAACTGTTAAATTTTCAGAAAAGTGAATATTTTACAAATCTGCTCACTTTTACACTTCGATGCATTAAAAAAAAAAAAAAAAACAGAAAGCGAAAGAATTAATTTAAGTTAGCAAAAATGGTTACCTGGCCCTTTTTATTCGACTTTAAGATACGGAACTACTTTCTCATTCATCGTTACCAACTTAACTGGGCGCATGTCCCTCAAGGCGCCCATGAAAATATATGCAGGTAGGAGAAGTGACTATTTTCTAAGGTCGATTTCGAAAGTGCTCATTTGATCGTGAACAGCCTTTAATTATTCTAACTGTATGCAGTGACTACGTAGGTTAATGGGTGGGACCATCGATTCCATACTAACTTTGATCACATGTATTCCGCCTCGCCCTAACGTGACTATACAATTTTCAGAATAAACTGTTACTACTTCTGTTTTTTTTTTCAAATCGCTTCCGGTAAACGTGCTTTTCCAGCCATCTAAATAATTTTAAAAAAGTTATTTTTGAAAAAGAACAAAAGTTCACGCAAGAAAAGTTTACTTAAAATGTCTTAAGTCTCGACTACAATCCATTTGCAGAAATTCTTCGTTTCCGCGTCATAATTTCCGATTCACAGCAATTGCTGACAATGTAACACCATGGAAAATTTTATAGGGTACTTTTTAGTTTACCATTATTTCACTCGCCCTATTCGCAACACTTTAGGACAAATATGACACTCAAGCAAGCAATCTATTCTACTTACGGTTATGGGCACCAATTACTAGTTAAATTTGATGGTATTAGACTGAAATATTCTGTATTTATCATGTTTCAACAACATGTTATGTTTTAACAAATTGAGAACAGTAAAAATTACAAATACTATATGTATCGAAAACATCAAAGTATTAAAATAGTGGTTAAATTGAACTAAAGTACATCCTGAAAGAAAACATTGAACGTACTGCTTAGAAAAGAAAACACCAAAACGCAAAATATAATTGAACTGCTACATGCTAAATTAGTCGTTAAATATTTTCAGATAAAAGCTGTTCGATTCATAGGCGCCGACTTGTTTCCACCGGGGGGGGGGGGGGGATTAATTTTAATTTTTTCGCCATCTCTCTTCTAGCCGCCCTTCTCTCTCTCTCTCTCTCTATCTATCTCTCTCTATCTCTATCTATCTCTCTCTATCTCTTTTACTATGCGTTTTGTGTTTATGCATGAGGTTAAGCACTTATGTAAAACTTATTTTCACGTAGGCGAAGGTTTAAAAGATTTAAGTAACAATAGTAGGGGGTGCGTACGGGTTTTACGATATAATTTATTTAAAAAGGGGGCCATCCCCCTCTCTACCCCCTCAACCGGAATGGCGCAGTTCTTGGTTCGAAGGTAATTACATGTAATTAGTAATTCCATATTGAGAGTAAGCACACACTTGTTACCCTTCGGTTTCCGAACCTCAACTGACGAGGTTGGATGGGGAGGATCACCAGGAAGGCGGTTTTTGGGAAGAGGGGCGAGGGAGGGGGACACTTGGTTGGACACCTGTAGAGAGTAAATACATTCAATTCAATTCTCTAAACGTATAATAAGTTAGTATGATTAATGACAAGTTGCATAATGAGAGTAATGAGTAATTGTGTATTATGTAAGTTAGCAAGTACGTGCAATGAGGCATTAAGTATGCATAATTAGCCATTTCGCAGTATCTGGGTATGCATAATGAGTAATTACAAACTCTAAGTATTCATCCAGTCCCGCGTGGAGCTGGCGGTGTCGTGCACGCCGGGGCTGTGGCATGCACGCCAGACTGTGACGCTTGGCTGGAGCTCTGTTACAACTTGGTGGGAGGGATATAACCTAAACATATTGGAAACTCAGCTCAGTCGCGAGTGGGCAGTGGTAAGGAGCGGATGAGTACTTAGTGATTGTAATTACTCATTATGCATGCTTAAACATTGTGCAATTGCTGATTACACATACTTATGTCCCATTGTGCACACTTGTGTACTTATTCAATACTCAATTGCCCTTTACACGTTCTTACTCATTTCGAAAATAGGCACTACGCATACTTACTTATTACGAGAATAGAAAATCTAATTGCACATATTTACTCCCATCGGGTGTCGAACAAAGGGCCCTCCCCCTCGCCCCCTCTCCTTCAAAACCTCCTCACTTGTGATCCTCCTCTTCCGATCTCGTCAGTTTTGGTTCGGTAGCCGAAGGGTGAACATGTGTACTTAGTCCCATTATACAATTACTAATTACATGTCATTACCCTAGATGGGTTTCGAAACATGGACTGTCCGATCTGAGCACTGGTCGCTACAGCTCCATCCTGGTGGCGCTTCATCCGATGGAACATCAGCAAACGAGATCTTCAGATCTCCGGTTATACAAAGTTCCAGAGGGGAGGGAGAGGAGATGGCATAACTCTTCACTCAATTACAGCACACCTCACATAAGGGAGGGGTGGTTGGGGAGGGAACCCATCAGTCAATCACAACACACCTCATAAGGGTGAGATGAGAGGGACAGGGTGGGGTTGGGTTTGGAAAGGTTAGTAATGGTGGTGGCGTATGGGATGATGAGGGGAGAATGGGAGGTTGATGACCGCCATTTCGAATAAATTATAATTGTAAAACTTGCACGTGCCCCCTACTGACAATATTCTGCCGAAATATTGCTGTTTTCGGTTAGGTAAAGACATATGCACAAGATATAATTTGAAAAGAATGAGGCAAGCAGTCAGTAGTGAGTTACAAATTATTGTTACAAACTGAAGTAGAAGGTAGGTAGGTAGATGAGGCTTAAGGTAGACTGGGAATTGATTTGCTGGTAACTCCGCAACCAGCTAAACACGAAAACACCCCAATGTCTTCAAATTAATGTAGCATGAAGTGTAATTATACGATTTCAACAATTCAAATTCCATAGTAAAGAGGAAAGCCTAATAATTAATAATTGTAAATATTATTAGTTAGAAACCAATTATTCATGTCAATATTAAATAACAAATTGGGAAATAATACTTTGAACACAATAATTTGCAAAGCATTTCGTCGATTAATTTTTTTCTAACAAACATTAAGGAACAAAATTTGCTTATAGTGGAAAAGCACACTGTACTCTATGGTTCTTAAGTATTTAATATTAATGCGCCGTTAAAATACCGCTAAAATTAAATATTTCCATTATTGATGTGTTTTTGACAAAACCTTATACTTGGCCATATAAAATAAAGGTTTATACTTGAATGCATGAAACTTTCAAGAACTATAGAAATAAACACAATGTTAATTTGCTTTTTGCTTCATGCAGGTATCACAAGTACTTCTCCCGTGATATTGCAACTACGAAAATAATCATTGATTTGCCTCGGTGAGTGCTGCTCTCACTGGATGGTGGCGTATTTTGTAACTACTTGGCGTGGCCACCTGCTGTGACTGGGAATGATTCATGTATGTACACAAAGTGGTGTTTTAGACATTCTCTATTCATTCAGCCCTAAGCAGGAGCTTCAACCTATGCTGCCGAGGGTCCGACCCATGCGATCGACAGTGGCAGAACGCCAAGAGAACGGAATAGTTTGAATGGCAGCCATTTTTTCGCATTGGCTACTCTATTGACACAAATGCCATATACGGCCCTCATACTTACTCATAAGTGTATAAATCTTAATGTGAGATTTGAGCATTTCAACTTTTTCTAACAAAATGAATTACGAATTAAGGTCGTCATTTCCACTATCTTATAATCTTGGACCTTCTGTATTGAAAGTTGAAGGCCAACAAACTATGCAGCGGAGGTTGAATGCATCGTGATAACACGGGTACAGCTTGGGAGCTAACTAATAGTTGTCTCACGTGTGCTTGGGTCCTGCAGATCATGTGAATATAAGTTAGCCCTCCATTGAGCTAATCTACCATAATTAACATTCGGTAAAATAAATATTTAAAATTTATGTTGGGTTGGCTTTATACATGCACTTGTCACAGTAAAACGCTCAGAATTCATAAAGCGCCACAACCCTTATTGTGTACTTGTCCTCGGGCAGCAAGTGTAAAAATAATAATTAACTCAAATACATAGATTTAAAAATAACTTGTGATATAGTTTCGTTAATAATTAAATTGTATGTACACACCAACTGCCTCGTAGAAGAATAATTCCTGTTACATTACACTTAGTTTAGAAACACAGACTATTGTGTACATTTATTTCAGACATAAATAACCCCGCGGGCCGAATGATATAATACCGAGGGTCAGATATGTGCCACGGACTGTGGGTTAGATACCGCTTGTCTAGAGTAATATCAGAAAACCTTGAAAAAGTGAAATAAGGATTTCCGAACCGGGAATAGAACCAACATCCTCCAGTATGAATGACAGTATTCATTTGACCTTCCTAGTTACAAACGGCAATTAAAAAACAAAACTTCGATTTTTTATATTCCTTGTAAAAAAAATGTATTTGACTGCATCATTGGCACATTCTGATGACTTAGTGTACGCCAATAGAATTTTATTCGCAAATTTTGTTTTAGCCTATACCTTATCAAAGAGAAATTAATAATGGTATAGTTAGATTGCTTCTTCTACTGTTACAGTAAAAGGATTCTGAAACATTTTTACATTTTATTAACATTTTTCCCCTTCATGTATAAAAGTCCTTCCTTAATTTGCAGTTATAAACACATAAAGGATTACAGTAAATTTACTCTACGTATTCAAATGGGTAAGATATACTGCTAAATGTTATATTGTTTCTAAAATTGATCGAAGACGTGTTTTCTCGCATATATTTGACATACTATAAACTATTTATAACAAATACGTCCGACTTTTACATGCACTTGCATATGATTAAAGTTATTATTTCACTGTTAACTTGTTCGCTCTTTCACTTTTCTTTCTGACCTGCATGTTCACTTATTGTTATTGTTTCTTGTAAACGACTAGTATCTTATGCTCTTCGGCTGACTCGGGCTGACTTAGATAATAGCTCTAAACTTTCAGCATTCAAAGACGCTCAATCTATTTTTTTTTTCGGTTGCCTTACTCTCAGCCTGAAGACCTCTATGAATCGCAAACATTAAATACAGACCAGGGAACTACAGAACCATAAGCTCATTTTCGGAGTTATGATCGCGCTATAGGTATGATCTACCTTTCTAGCCATGCTGTAAGAGCTCGTACGGTACTCTCTCATACTGGCCTGGCTTGGTCACACCCTCGTCAGATATCTAAATGACTGTGTTCTCAGCTACTAGTTTCTCAGCAGCGTGATGTAGCAGTGCTTCCCTTCTACTAGACGATGTGGGTTTGTCCAAATTTGGCGGGTGTTCCTGTTAGCTTATGGATTTTATAGGGGTACTTTTGTTTACCTCGCAAATGCATTTTGTCGCTGCTCCTTCTCCCACCTCACTTTATCCTCTCGCTTCCTCGTTTCTCTTTTACGGTAGGTTGGCAAGGAGTGAGGATAATTTCTTTTAATAAATTTACACGATTGTGGTCACGGTAAAGAATTCAGGAACTGTTTGTGAACTTCTAATCGGCAATAAAACAACAGTAACTTTAATCTGTTATTTGTTTCATTTCAATTATTAATTGGGCCTTCTATGAGTCTCAGTGTTCTCCGGCTGAGCTACTCTAGGCATTGTAGCGAACTGTTATAGTGGTTCAAAACCTAGAGTTAAAACGTAGTAATTATTTTAAGGCCCCGATTATACGGAACCACCTCGAATGAGTGTGCTAATAACCCCTAGAACCGCCGTGGCTAGCTAGTGGGGGTTTCATGACTGAAATTATGTCGACAAGGAGACTTCCGTGTTTCAACGTGTATACTCGTAATCGTGAAAAAGTTAACAAATTGTGCATAGCCCAAAGACTAGAACTTGAAGATGTTTTAATTCCTCAAGAAAAATTAAAGTTTTATTTCCTTCTTTCGCAGTTCACTGATATTGTTTGGTATAAATTATACCAATATTCATTTGCATACGAGATTTCGAAAACAGTTTAACTTGCTAGTCAAAAATGGAGAATACTTATATTTTTAAAAACGCTACTTATAAAATGGCCATCTAAATCTACTTCTATAAGTCCAGAAAGAAATTCATATTTATTAAAATACTACAATTATATTTTCATAACAGTTAGCCCTTGTGTTGATACCACATTCCACCACTGTCAGTAATTAACATAATAAAATTGAGAAAAAATTCTCATCGCTTCAGTAGTTTAAAAGTAACATTAATGTGTCAATGAAGCTGTCATATTTATAATTTATAAAACCTTTGTATTACAACTGTCAGATAACTACAGTATGTTCGTGACTAGAAGGGACTTTCTTTGAATCTTTCTAACTGCCTATTTCAAGCGATAAATTGTAAGTTACGTGGAACTATATCCTCTCTCCATGCTCCCAAACTAGTTGTAACCGCGCCTGTAACGGTTTGTGATAACGATGCATACAACTAAAGGCTAGCGTGTTTTTCAAAAGTCTCTTCCGGTCGTGGACGGACTATAGAAATAACATGTTCTCGTCGGTGAGATTCCGCGTGTGTTTCCTTGGAGATACACGTTGCTGGCTCAAGATGCAGGGTAGCGGAAACTTTCAGTGGCAAATCATTATCCTCGCAAGGTTGAAGAAGGTTCGGCCCTTCCCCAACACACCGCTCCCCCCTCCCCTTTTCGCAAACATCCACAACCTCAGGTAATCACATAGCGGTAAGTGTTCTCTGGTTGTCTGCATACAGGCCAGCATTATCCTGAAGATGACCACAAACAGAATCTCACTAATCGTCACTCCCATTAACCCCTCAACATTTCGGTGACAGCGAGGCCATTAGGGACGGAGCAAGTTGCTCAGAGAAGGACGAGTGTGGAAGGTATCCGCATATGGCCTGCAGTAAGGAACCATCCCACAATTCGCCTGGTGTGATCTCGGGCAACCATAACTGCAGTAATGGCCAACCACTCTCAACCCAGAGAGGCAACGCCGCTCATTGAAAAGTGGAGGGGCGATCGCCCCCGTTTCCCCTCCATACTTGACACCTATGGTTCGGGTATTAATTTGATCTATAAATATGGTATATGTAAAACTTAAGAATATTTTACACAGTATTGCTAACAATATGAATATATTGTAGACAAAGTATCGGAATTAATTAGTTCTGTGTTTAACATTAAAGTAGATGCTTATGTGTTGTTTACACTTTCTTGTTTAAATTTTCGTAATCATCTTATTTAATTCATAAAAACTGAAAATATTAATATAACATTTTTGTACAAAATATCTTCTCACAGAAAATTTTAACTGCAGTATTCTGGTATATTTATAAAGTTCTTTTTTAGTCTTACTTTGGAAAAAATATTTTTATATGGTGATATTTTTACTTCCTGAAAAAGGTAGGTAATATACTAACAAATACAAATCATGCTGTCATCAGAAGAAATTGAAGTCAACTAGATTGATACCTGTTTCTAGGGCTACTCATAAGCAAATGCATTAGATGGTTGAAGTTTGTTGATGTTGAAAGTTAAAGTGTATCATTGCAAATAAATATTTTGCAGCTTTGCTCCATTTTTATATTATTCTCAACTCATGTGAAAGGAATGTTAAATAACTGTATTTTTGCTGAGAAAATAACCTTACAGATTAACACAATTACTGTTGCAGGCACTTCCTCTACTTGCACTGATGGCATCATTGACTGCTTATGTAACAATCGTAGCTGTTGTCGCTTCAGGAGAGCATGCTCGTTACAAGAGGCATCATCTGTTCTGTACCCTCCCGAGAATAGCATCGTGCTGCAGGCACACTCCTGTGGCGGAAGGACTATACGATATTTTCCTAAGCGGAGCGCCCACTGTGCCTGACTACTCAAGCAAAAATCGTGCAGTGGTATCGTATAAACATTCTCAGGACACTAGCGTGAAAACAAGCAACATGCATCCTCATATTGTTATTGCGACCACGGTATATAATGGTCGCGGAAATAAAGAAATGCACAGCATTAACAAATCGATAGTAGTTCCCAAATTTAACATGAATCTAGCCACTCTGCGTGGCGGTGGAAGATGGATTTTCAATCCTCAACGTAACGAATCTTTGGTGTCTACTACCCCCAAAATGGCGGGGTCGAGTCGCGCTGGATGTTCTTGCACGGCTCCCTCCACAACAGAGTCGCCAAGCCGCAACTGTGGCTGCTGCACTTCTGCGTTCGCTATGACGATGCCAAGCTTGTCTGAGGCACCAACGACACCCAATAACCACAATTCCCCTGCATCAGTCGCACATTCGTGTGAGGATCATACAACCAGACGACCGCTGGAACCAGCGAAATATAAGCTCAGATGGCAATAACGACCTCACATTCGCGATACGAAATGATATGCGCAACAGCAAAAAGATGCGTTCACAAATTTTCAGTATTTTCTAAACCATCTTCATATTAATAGCACATGAGAAATGACTATTCTCGACTAGTGGTATCTAATTTCCTGTGATCCGCAATGCATTGGGTTTATGTTGGAATCAGGTGTGGGTTGTAGACAAAAACAATTTCTTAAAAGTTTAAAAATTACAAAGAGTCAAAGAAAATGCCATAATCATCTAGAATTAAAAGCAAAAACCATAAAACAACTCATTAAAATAAATTGATGCCCAGTAAAGCGAAAAACATTGAAAAAATCTGATATTGGCATAATTCATACAAACTAATATTATTCATAAAAAGTGAAAGGTATTTGGTATTATAGTTAGAGGTATTATTATATTATTAGGTACTCTTAATATATTAAAGGTATTATAATTTTTATTTTGCAGTTAGAATCTATAAGTGTGTAAAAATGATAAAACCAAACATGTTAAAAAAAATCTCATAAATAGTTTTTTATAAATTTACAAAGAATGTTTTTTTATAGATTTATAACTAAATTTTTAAATTTAATTATTGTTTCTAGTTTTTTACTAATTATGATTTTATTTAAATTCTTATCCAAGTGTATCTTTATTAAAATTTAGCCATGGTAATCTCTATTATGATTCTGATCGTTTGAAAATTTTGTAAAGACTGTTAAAGTTCATCATCAAGAATGAAGATAAACTGTTGATGTAAAATATATGTAGGAAAGAAATATGCTGGAAATAATTTGTAACTAAATTTTATATATATATATATATATATGGAATGCAAGGAGGAAACAGCGTGAATGTCCAATTATGACATCCGGCGAGTTCCAACATGAAAAATCCAGGTGATCCTGGCATGCTGGGACCTTTTGTTAACCATGTGTTATTATATTATAAACATTGCAATGCAGTCCCTATACCTTTCGGCATCATTTAGTTTCAGTTCATTCTCATGGCTACTGCATGCACAATTTCGGTGTCAGTGTGTGTGAATGTACAAACAAATGTTATCAATTTTTAGTTAAACTATAATAACATGTAAACTGTAATTTTAAGTATAATACAGGATTAGCCTGGTGTTTAAGATCGATCCCTCCTACATGCTGCAGACATCTGGCCCTATATGCTAGGCCTGACTTCTGGCAATTGTTTGTTGCATGTTTACATTGCATGTTTACCTATGCATAGTGGTAAGATACTGAGGGAAGGGGATTGCGATGAAGGTGGCAATGTACGAATGTCATGCTTGAGCTGGTTGTAAATGATCAGGGTTCACAAAAAAATGTACATCACCTTGAGAAATGGCTGTAGATTGATGGTCAGTGAAATCTTCTGAGGTAAAAATTTCATGGCTCGTAATCACTTGAGGCTGATTCCTCCTTGTGCCCAACATCGCTACATACCAACAGTGATAAATAGTTCCCAATTATGAATACATCAGTAATAATTAACAGAGAACAAAAATAATTACATAAAATAGAATGAAAACAGAAGTGTCATGCGTGTGAAGGGGGTGGCAATAGCCATGGTATGGCATAGTTGAGGGTTGATAAGAGAATCCTAGCTTTCAAAGAAACATTCTATGTTGGTGTGGAATGATTAGAAAAGTATAAAATGGACATTCATTTAGGGGAATAATTATGTTTGAAATTAAGACAACTGGAATTGCTCGACTTTGGACAAATAAGTCTGCAGGTTCCCAAAGTGAATGACTAAAATAAACGAGGTAGTGTTCTCAGCAAACTCATTTGGGGATTGGTTATAAGATGTGGCGATGAGCAGTCCAGGCCCAGCTTCAGCTGGTAACATTGTCACACAATCCAAACTGAAATTTGCACATTCCACTCTTGAATATCGCATGCTTCATATTCTGAAAAGAGACGGCCTCACGCCGAGAAGCAGTACTGCTTGTAGGGAATGTCATCTTGCAGAAACAGCAAAAGATAACTTTCTGAGATATGGTTCTGAAGTGAGCTGCATCCCTCTCCTTAAGCCTGCTTGTCCGGCCGATACTCTAACATCACAGCAACGAGTATCCGAGCTCTATCAGTGTGTGCACCAGTGCAACTTGAGACTGTAAACTGTACGACGTGTGATAGTGCAAACCAGGGCAAGTCAGTGTAGTACCACGAGGAGTCTGCCCGACCGACCAGCCAGAACTCCGTCACACAGAAAAATACACAAGTGCATATAGGGCATGAAGTGAATTATTAAAGTTTGTGGTACACGCCACGAAGTTTAGTATAATGTGCACAATAAAGATGCCCAATCCACACCTCCTTTTTAATGCCCAGAGTTTCATATCTGTTTTGTGTAATTCTTGTTTATTTTCATCTCATACACGCTACAAGATAAGGATGTACTGGAGGTCATTGTGGAGACGACACGACCGGAATTCTGTGACACCCTGATTCCGCTACTGAACGGCACACTGGAGGACTTGATGCATGTCATGATCGTATTGGAGAGCAGCCGCTACCAACCACGTTCAATCCAATTGATATGCGATGGCGACACGAGCCACGGGACGGAAATGGAAACAGACAAAACCACACAGCTCAACCACAACAACAGCATCGCTTTCAGGGACAGCAGCAGGGAAAAGTGTTTAAAACGAGTTCAGGATTCACCAGCCCACCTAGTTATAGTAGTCAGAAGCAACCGGCATGGGATCACCTATGTTAAGGGGGAGGGGAGCCAGGGTGGGCACTTGCCCCACCCTGGAAAATGGATTTTCTTTTAGTTGAGATGTTTGGGTCGCTCTTTACATCTGAGATCCTCAGAGTCGATGAGAATATTATTTGCCTCATATGAAACATACTTTTCGACCACACTTGCACTTCTTTATTATAGTATTATAACCATTGTGTTTGTCATAATTTTACACCCAAAGAAAGCATTTCTAAATTGGGACGCATAACTACGCAGCCTTCGAACATCCCGAACCCAGTGGACACACAGACAGCTATACTGCCATATAAAATTCCACTCCTTTAATCATTTGAAAATGAAGATGTGATGTTGCTACTTGCAGGAAAGAGGTTAAAAAGGGGTGACGTAGAGCGGAGGGAAATACCTTGCAGTACAATGGTATCAATAGTGCGATCTAGCGACTGCTTGTAGAACTATGTGTAGAAGCATGTGATTCTTACTTCAGTCGATAGACCTCCTATAAAATGTGCCAGGATGTGAGAGTGCCTAGAACAGCAAATACATGTTTTCTTTTAATGTGTGATCTCAGGTAAGTTATTTATAAAAGTATCTATACTATTTGAATATGTGGAAAAATTGTTAATATAATATTCCGGGTGGTGATTAGAGCTTGTTTTTAATCAATGTCAAAACTAAAGTTATGCTTCAAGGTTAAATGGCTCTACACCAATTGAGCACATGCCTGTGTCAGAGTTGTCTGGCCGTGGTGTCCGTCGATCATGTGTGATAAATAGAGCACCATCATTGATTTAGTTCGTGAGCTTAGTTTGGTTGCAAATGCACAAATAGCAGCACGTTCCCAAGCATTTAGGGATTTTGTTTATTTGTTTTGGACGTAATTATTTTGTCGGAAATTAATTTTAGCAGTATTCTAGTACATGTATGAACAAAAGTAATAGTTTTGTGAAATATGTACAGTATTGCATTGCTGTGACATTTAATGTTGATTGGGCTTGAAACACGCTGTTATATGCTATTTTAATTGCAAATGATCATTTAATTAACGAAGCTCTGTTGTTTAAGATAAGTTTTGAGCATAAACACTTTTTATAGGTAAACTGTTACTGGTAACACCAGAGTAGATAGAAATATACATACGCCCTGACAGTGGTAATTACAGTACTGATATAACTGCATCTGCAGTAGCTTAACTACATTTCACAACAAAAAAGAGCTCATCTAATTTACTTAATATAAGAGTAAAAATTCGAATTGGGAAATTTCAACCACTAACTTTATTTTAAGGTGAATGACTAATATGTTTTGTTGCAACAGAATGATTTAAGATTGTGTAACAACAGGAAAGATATCATTTAAAATCATTTTAAAAATCTCTTTCTAAGTAGATCATGTAGGGTGCTTATCTTGTACATTTCCCCATTTGCTTAACACTATGTTTAAAAACAGAATTTTACGAACCAAAGTTTTTTTATACAATAACTACTTCGTGATCACCAAAAGTACTGCATATGAGCAATTCTATTAACAAAGTTTCTGTAAAAATTAGTTGATCAAAATGCGCCTCTGTCCGAGCGAGGTGGCACAATGGTAACACGTTGGACTCACATTCGGGAGGGCACAGGTTCGATTCCCGGCTGGGCCATTCTGGTCTTGGCTTTCCATAGTTTTCCGAGATCACTCCAGACGAATGTTGGGATGGTTCCTTCACAAAAGGCCATGGCCGATTCCTCCCTCAGTTCCTGTTTCTTGTGCACATGTGTGTACCCATCTCTAATGTGTGACCTCGCTGTCGACGAAACGTAAAGCCCCATAACTAAATAAATAAAAGTGTGCCTCCATAGTAAAGCAATTTTCAATGTTAATTTCAATTATAATCTAAGCTATTTTGGTTGCTAAGTAAATATTTATAATTGTAGATTATATATTTTTTGTTCAAGACTTCAAGAGCAGCCATGGATATACTTTTTTTTTTTAACAAAAGACATTGCATTTAGGCCCAATGGCATCCACTTCCACTGATGGACAAAGTCAAAGTGAGGTCGAAGAAAAAATCTCGGCGGTAGCAGAGGAGCTTTCATGTAGTTCAACAGTGAATTCAAGAGGTAACTATAATCCAGATGTCGACAACAAACAAACAACTTATTCGAGTATAAGTGAACTAACAAAGTGTTGGAATCCTTGACAAAGTTACGACTTCAGAAGAGATATTTCAAAATCAAGTTCCCGTCAATTTCGTCACCCTTGGTTATCGCAGTATGAACCATGGCTACCTTATTCTCGTTGGCTGAAAGGTGATGTATGTAAACATTGTGTTCTGTTTCCACAGCTTGTAACACGAGGAACATGGTTTATTTACCACTAAAGAATTTTCTAAATACAAATACTTCCACGAAGTTGCACGAGATCACATGAAGAGTCAGTGGCACAGCAGGTCACAAGAAGATGCTGCCAACTTTGTGAAAATTATGGAAAGAAATGCCACACCTGTAGACCAGCAAATCAACGAAGTATGTGCTGGAGCAAATGAAAATAATCGCCGGAAGCTTGTTCCGATTCTCCACTTAATTATGTTCTGTGCTTCTCATGACATCTCGCTAAGATGAAAGAAAAATTATTCGGGAGATTTTAAAGATCTGCTAGATTTTCGTGATGAAGTAGGAGACAGCATTTTGTATGGACATCTGAAAAGTGGGATGGGTAATGCTAAATACACGTCTGGAAAATCACAAATCTAATTAATAGAGTTAAGTGAGAAAATTCTCAGGGAAACTATTGTTGAGAGAGTACATTCATCTGCTGGATTTTCAATTTTAGACGACTTGAATTGTGATATTTCTGTGACTGAACAGCTATCCCTGGGGGTTCGATATTTCGATCAAGCTGAGACAATTGTCATAGAATAATTTTTTGTTATAATGCCAGTTACTGACCAATCGGCTGAGGGGATTGCAAACAAAATACTGGATGCTTGCACACTGTTTGCACTAGATATGGACAAATGCATATGTCAAGGGTATGATGGATGCTCTACCATTGGCAGGGAAACAAGGCGGAGTCCAAGCTTTGATTAAGTATAAATTCCCTAAATCTACCTTTGTTCATTCTTCCTCCCATCGACAAAATCTTGTAGTCTATGATTTGAATGATGTGAGCTGTATCAGAAATGTCATTGGAACAATTAAATCAACTATTAAATTTTTCAGAGAAAGTCCCCAAAGAAAGAAGACGGTCCCTAATGTTCCAGTGCTATGTGAAACGCGATGGACACAGAAGTGCAAGTCCATTAATGTTTTCTACGAGAACTTCATTAGCATTGTGGCTACCCTGCAACACCTTTCTGTGAAAAGCAATTCCGACACCAGGCAAACTGCATACCAAATTTTGTATGCCATACAAACATCTACATTTATTGTCTGGTTTATTATTGTAAGCAAATATGCAGCAGTATTGGAGCTTATTACACAGACCTCCAGGGTGTTCAAGTAGACCTTCTGAAAGTGAAAAAACACATGAAAGAGTTACTTGAAATAATTAAGAGACACAGGGAAAACTGTGATGAGATGTTCCAAATCATTTTTAAAAGAAGTGAATTTACTGCCCACCAAGCAGGACTAGACTTAACAATGCCGAGACTAGCTGCATGGCAAACTATGAGACCAAACCTTCCCAGTGTAAATGTTGAGGAATATTTTAGACGATCTGTGTTCATGCCATAGTTGGACTTAATTATTGCTTCCTTAGAAAGTCGTTTCAGTGATTGCAACAATCATATATATATATATATCTTGCTACAATTGCATTCTACCCAGTTGGTCAGCCTGAACAAAAATGACTTTGAGAGTCTTGTGAACACCATTCAAGATGTTTACCATTTTGACAATTTTGAAGCTGAGTCGAGTATGTGATACGAGATGTGGGGAAACAAAACACATCATGGTGATATGAAAGATAATGTTACATTGGTAGATCTTCTTGAAGAGACACATTTATTTCACGCAATCAATAAATTCATGTAAATAGCATTGCCTACCAGCAACTAAGTGCACGATCAAGAGGTCATTTAGTAACATGCGAAGGTTCAAAACTTGGCTTCGGTTGACAATGTCAAACAGCCGATTGTCAGGGTTGTGTATGCTAAGTGTGCACTGGGAAAAACTTCAAATGCAGAAGTCGGAAGTGGAGTTCATTGAGAAAGTCACTGATAGGTTTGGACAATCTCCAAGAAGATTACAGTGTTTTGCGAACACATCCCGACGTTCATTAAGTATATGTTGAATAGGTGGATTAAAATGGGAAAAAGCTATTAATTGATTTTGAGAGCGCCAAGTTAGGCCAAATAGAACACAGATATGATGTTAACGAGCAGGAGTGTCTCTCTGTCATATGGGCAATAAATAAATACTATTCGTATATGGAATTTCAAAGATTTACACTACGCACAAACAACAGATGTTTTCTTGGCTACACAGCATGGGTGAAGCACATCGTAATCTCATGTGATGGGTGTTAATGTTACAAGCTTATGACTTTTGTGTTGAACACGTGCCGGGGAAAGAGGATGAATTTGTGGACACGTCTCATGCATCGAACGAGGAAGTAGTACTGCAGGATGATCCAGAATGGGACGATATCCTTCTGCCAAATGCACTAGAGTCAGTCATGGAAGTATATGTACAGCAGGTCAGCATGGAAGAGGAGGATATCTGAACACACAAACTGTGTAAGCGCGTGACGAACAATTAACAGGGCTACCAATTTTCATAAGCAAAAATTCAACAGTGCACAGAGAAAGCAGTGGAGAGTTGCAGTGTAGTGAGCGGGAGATTATAAATGTGCTCTGTTCAACACCCGGGGAAATGGAGGGTGTTTGTCCCCACGTGTGCGCAGGATCGGGTGCTCAGCCAGGCACACAGTGGTAGCATTGCAGGACAACCTGGGGTTTACCAGACAATACACAATGTACAGGAGCATTTCTTCTGGCCCGGTTGAAATGCAACCTGTTTACGGCTCGTCGAGTTGATGGACAGCAACAGCCACACACACTGCAGAAACTATTCGAGACAGTGTGTCTCGACCTCATGGGGCCATACCCCCGGACAACAACTGGCAAAAGATTCAACGATATCGGGACTGACAATTTTTCAAAATGGGTAGAAGCATATACTGTTGGCAGTGCACGCCCGATTAACATTGCAAAATTTTTGAATGAGGATTTCTTTCCACGATGGGTTTTCGCAAAAACCTACTAACAGATAATGGGAGCCAGTTCATGGAGAAGAAATGACATGAGTTGTGTACTCGGTGGGGAGTACGACATCTTACAACGCCTGTGTGCCATCCCAGGGCCAACCCCAAGGAGTGGCGCAATCAGAAGCTGAAAGTGCAGCTGCGCCTCCATATGGGTGAACAGCATGCAACATGTGCACAACACCTGCAAGCAGAGTTGTACACTCTCCGCCGATGTGTCAACACCACCACCGGCAAAACGCCTGCCGAAGTTCTAACAGGAAGAAACTTGCAATTTGCCAGGTGTATGGAACTGTCCATGTGCAGTTAGCAGCAATGAAGCAGTGAGCAGTGCAACCAATCGCAGTGTGCAACGAGAACAAGAACAGCATGTGCAAGAACAACATGGGCGATATGCAAGACAGTGGTTACCAATGACCATGCGACCACCACTGGTGCTGAAAGTCGACCAAGAAGTTTAAGTACTCACAAACCCACAGTCCACAGCTCGGAAGGACTTCTGTGTGGGCCTTGAAGCGAAGTGCACAGCAGGGACCCACCACCTATATGGTCTGTATCGGCAGGAGGAGGATGAGAGTGCACCAGAACGACATTTGGCAGCAGCCGGGTGATGTTAAAGACGAAGTTGAACCCGGGGCACCACAGCCCCATGACGGCATCGACGATGCCTAGAAGGAGGAGAAGGGGGAGGTACAGCAGCCTCTCTAGGCGACACAGGATGAAGAGTTGAGCAGGAAGAGGACGATGTAAGAGTATCACCCAGTGTGACCTCTGATGGCCTCGTCAGAGACGAGCTCCCTGGAGGAGGAAATGAAATGACATGACTAGTGTCACTGGATCTCCCGAGGAGGGTAGAGAAGTAAGTACCAAAGACCCCTCGTTACCCAGCAACACCATGCCTGACAGGATGCAGCATTGTGCTTCACCAGGTGTGTTTGATGGCGCAGAGCCTATGAGCTCCCCTGCCGATCCGATGGAACCCGTTGATGCTACAACACCTCAAAGAGGATCATATCCGCAAAATGTGCCAGAAATGGCGGTGACAGCAAGCAGCATGAAGGAGATAGCAAGCAAAGAATAGGAGGAGAATGCACGTGATCAAGAGGAGTCAGTTCACCCAGGACGCCTCCAGAAACTGAATAAAAGCAAGAGCAAGAGGGGCAGGGAAGACAGCCAGAGTTCAAGAAGCGAATGCGGGAGTCAGGGCAGCGGGTCCACCTGCGGCGGACACGGCGGCAGATACGACCGCAACAGCAATGTCATCAGTGTGATTGTGCTTCCGTCACCCGCAGCACTGTCAACCACAACACCCACCACCAACACCTCGCACCGGAGGAAATTGGGGCTCAGAAGAGACGGGCCTACATTTTGCACCCTTGGAGTACCCCGACGACATCCCAGTGCTGCAAGTAATGGCATCGGCTTACAAACGGTCTCCAGGGGGTGGGGGACGTTTGACGTCAACTCATTTCCCTACCCTTTAGCCCATTAGTCCAGCTGACTGCACCCTCGACAGCGCCACATGCAGGTGCACTATGAGATTGATCACTGCGAATTGTAAGTGCAGTGCGATGCAATGGGGATGCGGCAGTGCAGAGCAGGTCCAAGGGAACAGGCAGTGCATCATCTTGGACATGGGCAAAGCCCAACTGTAAACAAACACTCAAGGTGGAGTGATACTATAGCCAAAAACACTCCAAAGTAATTTTAATTTTAACAAGAAAATACTAACACGCAATTACAAACACTGTCACATGTTACTATTTAAAAGCATATTCTACTTTTTCTTTCCAAGTTTTTGCAGTTATTACAGAGTTATGTTATGTTTTTGTTAATCCCCGTCACTGTTATGTCCACCCCATTTCACGTGATATTTTGATCACCCAGGGTAAATGTGTTGTTAAGAGAATATTTTATATCCAATTGTTATGTTTTGTACGTAGTTCTAAGCACAGTTATTTTCATATGTGTGTGTGTGCAAGTAGATCCCTCCATAACATGTGGACACGCTATCGCCCACCCTCGTGCCCCAACGGATAGTCAGTTAGCAAAAAGTAACCAGAGGGGCAGGTTATGCATGGACGCATCGCACTTTACCCATGCTTGGACGGTACTCGCCTCTTTTACACCAGCCATGTTACGTCAATAGTAAGTTAATGTATTCAGAATCGTTTTGGTTTTGTCGCCCAAGATACTGCCTGTCGCGTCCCTGAGGTTTGCATTGCATGGAGATTATTTTTAAATTTTACTGCACACTAAATTCACTTGTAGTGTCATGCTATTTTTCGCAGCGTAACTTCGGCCCTGAAGAAAAAGTGGGCACGTTTGTAAACTGTTTCGTGGAGGATCGTGTTACTTAAGTCACATTAAAAGTGTTTATGGAACTGATGTCGAACTTTTATTCAACTGTCGCAAGGCACTTCAGGAGCACGGGCTGTTAAAATCCTGCAAATTTTACCTTCACTGTTTTTAACTGTTGTCAAGTGAAATTTTGTGTGCATCGTCTAAAGCATAACTTTTATGAGTGTGTGGTTGGCCCTAAAATTCCATAGCATAGGGAGTTTCTTAAATGCAACGTCTTCACAGGTCATAATGGCACTTAAGTGCCCTACAGGAAGCAGATTCAGCATGGCAGGAATGGTGTGAGCGGGTGATTGGCCCATAGAACCCTGAGAGGACTTCATCTCGTACTCTACCAGAACTTCATTTGATACCCCCACGGCGATGTATGGCACCTACTGGTTAACTTCGTTCCAAAATTTCCATATAACCACTATTCCCAAACCACATTACCACCTTCCTGACCACCATATCGCCATCATGGTCACAGACAAGGTGATAGTAATATTACCCCTAGTTATAATTCTCTCTTTATACCTGTAACACACTAACACTCTTTCCTGTGTTACAGAGAGATGGCTGGTTTCTGTCGAGTGGGTAGCTCAGTTCTATTCTCCACCACCAAGGCTGCATGCACAACCCTGGTTACACACCATTTGCGACCTCATTTAGTTTCACTCTGCATCAAACTTACCAAGTCTATCTTCGCTAACTAACAACTTACCCTACTTTCTCCTGCCCTGATCCAGTCAAAGGAGATTAATTTATCCTCTGCGACTGTCACATAGATTTTCCACTGATTTCTCCACTTTGTCTGGTTTGTTATGCTCTTCATCTATATCCTTCTTATTTCGGGGTGTATCCATATCTACAATTGTGGCCATGGCACCAGACAACTCTGCTACAGCCGCGATGAATGCATCTTAGCTACTAACATGCATGCCAGAGGGCACACAGAACTGTGAAGGTGCTCATGCTTGTGTAGCAGGGTTTTGGGGGCTCGCAAGAAAGAAAAATTATTTGATTTGGATTATTTCCATACAAAATTTGTACTCTCGAAAGTGTGCTGTTATTTTCTGCCTGCTCGTGTAAAAAATACCCATATTCATACAGTTTCATTTACAATCTCTTCATTCACTCGTCTGCAACATTTTGCTTAGCCAGTAAAGTAATGTTTTTATTTTACACTACATTAATGTCACTTTATGTGCACCTTGTTTTTATGTATTTACAATGCTTATGTCTCATTTTAAAAACTTTATTTTTCAATTTGTAGATAATGTGTATATAATATCACACATACATTACATTGTGGAGACAAAAATGTGTATTTATTTCTATTTTGTGTCTAGCTGCCATGTTTTGTTTTAATTCAAGCCTTTGTAGCAAATCTTATGCTCGTTCTTGACCAAGCCAGAAGTGATAAAATATAAGCTACGGCTTGAGCACGCCGCCTTCACGAAGATCGGCTTGTTCGTATATTATGAAATGCGGTGCAGAAATACCACTGTCTTGAGAAATAAGATGGTCTTGACCAAGACTAGCTAAAGCTCAGCCTTGAGACATGACTAAATAAAACGTATGAAACAAACTAAGAACAGTTTCATTTTGTCTTTATCCTTAGGGATACTTCGGTTACTGCGTCCTATAGCAGTATCAATTCATTGTTACTTTTGTCTTTATCCTCAGTGATATTAAAGGACTTGCATCCTACAGCTGAGACACTTCAGTGTAAGTAGAGGTGTGTAAGGTGGCGAAAAACTTCACCAAGTTTGTAAATTTTGACACCATCCGCTGCAGCTACCAGCTCTCAACCCGGCGCTCGTGCGCACAAGTTGGAGAGTGCACCACAGTGGTCGAACTTTGAACACCTCAGTTACGAGTGTTGCCGCAGGGGCCGAAGAGAGCTCTCGTGACGAGAGCAGGAAAGTGCAAGTGTTTAGCAAGCCACGTGTGCCTGTGTGCATGTGTCTTAAAAGGAGATACTGCAAATTTGGGCCTAACTATAATCAAGCTTAATTAAGACACGCTCAAGAACGCCCATTCACGAAACTGCCAATTAAGGAGCCATATAATATTTTGATGCCCCCATGGGCATTAATCACAGCGTTTTGTATTTTTCATTACTTATCATTTTCACACGTTTCATCTACATTTCGTTTCATACAGTGTAATATCTCAATCAATGGGGGTTCCTGTGCCAATGGTAATTGTTTTTGGAAGTTTTGTAGCATTTAAAGTAACCTGGATGTGTTTTATGGAGTTTGAGAGTTTAATAAAATAGTCCGCATGGCTGGCCTGCCTGCCAAACCTCGGCCGGCATGCCGCATGGGACAGTTAGACATACCGCGACGTCTCGAGGAGTTGGACATGCTGACCGAAGGGGTCGCATTTTTCGCGCTTGCGTGGTGCTTCATCTTCCTTCACTAATCACTTCACAGCAAGAACCATCAATTTACCGGAACCTTTGTTTACTTCGCAGCCGCCCAAGATTCTTAACTCCTCCCTTCCCGTGGATTAACATTGCCCGGGAGGGCTTAAGTTTTCACTTAAGTCCTTTTTTGTCGCCTTCGGGCCGTTTCTACAGTGTCACCCTGCTGGAGGGTTAAGCCCAGCACCGTGTATAAGTTTGCTTCCTGGAGGAGCTATTAATAAAACCCTTGATTCAACGTAAAATGAAGTGCGTTCACATTCGGGTTGCCTATGTGCCATAGGGGCACGGTCCCCCACCTTTCCTGCCAATCATTAAGGGTTATGTATCAGTGTTCTGTATTACCTTTCAATGTTTTTATCTAAGTACAACTAATTATGGATGTGTGAGCCACCCCAAGATCTCACTGTTCAGGGTTTCAGTAACATAACTGTTTTTGTATTAATCACTACAGTCGGAGCACTGGGAGGACACTGCCCAAAGGTCGTCGGCACATGATCCAGAGAAGAGAAGAATCTGCTCTATGCTAGCTAGTTGGTATTTCACTCAAATTACTTGGCGCCCATCATCTAGAAGTAGAAGAGTTGGTGATAATCTATGGAACAATTACCTGTCCCGCTCCCAACCTTAATGAACACCACTTTCCTCCACTACCTTGCCGCCAGTTTAATTTATAATCAGTGCTGTTTATTGGTAATTGTTAAAATCAACCCACATTCATCTTGACCAAGGACTCCAGGGTCCCACTGGACCGTCGGTCACACGACCCCATCACTAATTCCTGGTTGCATCATTGTGGTTCGAAACTCGATCCCAGATCGGATCTAAGATCGGCACAGAAAACTGTTGCAGCATTCGAGTTCAGAGTTGGACTGAAGATCGAGATGAAGTTCATTTCGAACCGCCGAAATTGGCAGTCGAAATCTTGATCCGAGATCAGCAGCCATCATCGACAAATTTAGTTTGAAACTACATTAACAGATGGCACTATATTCAATTGTTTTGTTGGGAAATTAAAAAAAAAACATTATACACACTTGAATGTTATTCAGTAAAATTCGTACAATAGTTCACCTAAAACAGATAAAATATCGCACATCTGGTTATATCTATAGTGAAAAATATGCCTACTTCCATGACGTAATATATTATGTACCAATAGAAAAATATGTTTCATACTTAATATCGATTTCTCACTTTGAATCCAAGAAACCAAGATCACTACCTGAGCTGCTGTGGGATAAACATCACACTTGTAGTCACTCACTCTCTGGGGATTGCGTGCCCCTTGGATCAAGTGAAGGCTTGGTGTGTCTGTGGGCATGGTGGGACTGCTTGCAGCCCAGATGTGTCACCTATCCGCAACTAGTCGCATCCCCAGGTGGCAGATCGGGAATCCCATTTTCTGGGAATGCCAGGAATATCAAATATTAGCTCATGGACCGAGAGGCTGACTCGACAGTGCTGTCGAGTCAGCCCAACGATCAAGACAGGGGTGCTGAAACATGCGAACTTGGCGAACCACCTTTCTGCGGGCTGTCGATTGTGGATGTGTGAGGAATGAAATTGAAGAGCATCAGATCTCGGAAGCACCCCATGGCAGCCTTCGTACCTGGGCCAGCAGTTTCGCCATCACAACTGTTACCTCCTGGATGTCCCGCCGAGCGAGTCTCGCATGTTCGACTGAGCGAGATTTTGGAGGAGGGGTGGAGGTAGCTCCCCGACAGAAATTCTCTCCGCCTTCAGCTACGGTACAGAGTTCCTTGCATCACTGTGGATGAGAGAAAATGGCGTCGGTGCCAAGACTGAGCTGCCCAGGTTTTTGATGCACTCGACGAGGAGCAGAGGGGTCCTGCAACAAATACTGCTGCCGATGTTGTTGTGCAGGCAGCCTCCACAGAAACATGGGAGGCAGTTTCCACCTCAAGGGCGTATGTGCCCCCTAAAATGTGCTCTCAAGCCCCGCCACCTCTTTACTAGTTTCTTCTGTCGCATTAAACTAATATTCAGTCCAAACCTGCTATTTCCTATAGTATTTTCATTAATGCTCCTATACTTTGTATTTTCTGTCGGTATATGTTTTACCGTGTCTGTGCTGGTTTTACCATACCCATTCTAGAATATAGTTTCAGCTATAGGTGCACTCAGGGAAGTAGTCATGTCCTTAATTCCTGGGCATGGCTGCCAATCCCACTCGCCAATATGCACGCCTCCTTGCATGAATTCCTTTCCTTTTAGGCATAAGGGGTGCAGCCCTGAAATGCAACCAGCTTCTGTACTATCATGGGCGCACACTTAATACTTAGAAATAGGGTAGGCTTAGATAATTAAAAAAAAATCAAATCGACGAATTGGACATCCAATTTCGTTTGTGCAACATTTTTACATTGTAATTGGAACCAAGATCAAAAAGGAATCGGAACTAGAATCATTCGATATCTGATCGGGGAAGATGTTGGTGCAAACCAGCATAAGTTATGGCGCCCAGTATCATCGGTTTTCACTTCAACCTGTTATATCAGGGGGTGGAGCTGAGGGAAGTCAGGAAGGAAATGATGTCTAAAGCAGCATTTAGGGGGGGATACCCGAGATTTGGAGGTAAACGTTAAATAGTATGAGAGGTAGCAGGGTGGCAAAGGTTGTTTTAATTCATGTAGTGGGAAATGACCTGGCTCGAAGGGAGGTGGGCAGGAGGTAGAGCGGAACCTCAGGGGATTGCTGAGGAAAGTGCGGGAGAAGTTCCCTAGAGCTAGGGCAGTAGTCAGCGGCGTACTGGGTATGAAAGGAGTATCCTACAGGAATGCAGTGGCTGCGAGTGAGGTATATGAGAGTGTGTGTAGGGATTTGGGGGCTACATTTATAAATAGCAGAAAATGGGTAGGCTTGGAAAGTGTAGAGAGGGACCAGGTTCATCTAACAGACCAGGGAAAGAGGATTCTAGGTGATCTGCTAGGTAGGGAAGTAGCTTGCTGCATGGAGAGGATCAGGGAGAGCAGCAATTGTTGAAATAGCAATCAGTTAGAAGCAAGGACACAGAAGTGGAGAGAAATGGAGAGGATAACTTTGATGAGGCCACAGGGGTGGTGATAGGGGGTAAGCAATGTAGGATGGTAAAGCAGAATACTAGTATAAAGATAACGGTGATGAACTGTAGGAGTGTGTACAGAAAGCTGGAGGGCTTCTGGGGAAAGGTTGAATGATATGGGGCAGATGTAGTGGTAGCTGGGGAGACTTGGCTGACTGAGGAAGTACTGGACATTGAATGTAGGAAGGATAAGTTCACCATCTTCAGAAGAGACAGGGATGGGAGAGGAGCAGGAATAATGGCGTGTGTAAGGAAGGGGCTTAAAGGGATGGTAGAATGGGTTAGTAAGGCTGTTGAGGTAATGGAAATTAAATTATGTGGTGGTAGTAATAGGAAAATTACTTTGCTGGCAGCGTATAGACCACCACGACAGGGATGGCAGGAAATTGAGATGATCAATCGATATACTAAAGGACAAACAGTGGGTTGTTGTAGCAAGGGATTTGAATATGCCAGGGGTGAAGTGGGTAGAAGGTGCAGAAGAAATGGGTAGCATGATGTAGAGAATGGCATCACAGTTAGTCAACAGAAGATTAGTCCAGGTAGTAGAAACACCTACAAGATGGATGAGGAGGGTGTTGGGTCAGTGCTGGATATGGTGTTGGTCAGACCTGGGAATGCTGTAGTTGGTGCAATAGTATTGGATGGCATAAGCAACCATCATATCCCAGTTGTGGAAATTGGGATTGGCAGGATGAGGGAAGTGCAAATGGCAGAAAGGTTGGTGTGGCAGTATGGTAGAGGAGACAAGAAGGAGGCAGAAAGCTTCCTGAGAGAAAGGTTTAAAAAATTGTCTATGGAGAAGGGTGTAGAGGTGTTGTGGAGGGTGTTTAGAGGATTAATGGAGGTTATTTTGGAGAAATTTGTGCCAATGAAAAGGTTTCAGACTGGGGGAGATTCTCCATATTATGGACAGGCGATTTTGTAAATGAAGAGGAAGTGCAGAAAATTACATGCCAAGTAGAGAAATGAAGAGATGATCAGATCTAAGGAAATTATGAAACAAATGGGTAGGGAGCTTGAAAGAAAGATCAAACAGATAAAGAATGTATTTCCAGGGAACATGGTGGAAGAAGGAAAAGGCAAGGAATGGGGGAAATGGTTTAGGTATGTTAGGAGGTTAAGGGGTGGAGAGGAAGGGATCCCTCTGCTATCAGGAAGACATGGTAGGCATGCAACAAAGACCAAGAAAAATCAGAGATGCTGCAAGGACAGTACTTGTCAGTGTTTGAGGCAAAGGAGGATTGGTATAGGCAGGCAAATAGGGTTCGGGGTGTGTTTAGTAAGTTTAAGATGAGGGAGTGGGAGATAGAAATGGTAATTAGGGGATTGAAGAGCAGGAAGGCACGTGGTCCAGATGAGATAGGAAGTGCAGCACAAAAGTTTGGTGGCAGGGAGTTGGTGATATATTTATAGGTAATATTTAAAAAAAGTCCTTAGGAGAGGGAAAGTTACCACGAGATTGGAGGGATGCTATGGTGGTACCTATACACAAGTGGTGGGGAGGATAGGGGGAGGCCTAGTAGCTACAGACCAGGGAGTCTCACAGCAGATATTGGAAAAGTAATGGAGAGGCTGGTGGTGCAGTATGTGGTTAAGGTTATGAACAATATGAATTGGTTGGAGGAGTCCCAGCATGGTTTCAGGAGGGGATACTCATGTGAGATTCTTCTGGGTGGGTTATTAGAGGATCTGGTGCAGGTAGTTGATGAGGGGAAGCAGGTGGTTGCCTGCTTCATAGATTTTGAGAAGGCATTTGATAAGGTGCCCCATGGGACATTGATGATGAAAAAGGATGTGCTGATACCGGTCAGGAGGGTAGTGGAATGGGTAGGGGACTTCCTCATGGGGCGAAGACAGAGGGTGAAAGTGGTGGAAGCAATATCGAAGGAAGAGGAGGTTACATCAGGGGTACCACAGGGAAGAGTGCTGGCTCCTTTGTTGTTTACCATAATGGTAAATGACATGGGTTTGGGGATTAGGGGAAAAATGAGATTGTTTGCAGACGATTGCGTTGTGTATGCCTAATTGGGAGGGGGTGGAAATTTGCAGGCAGACATTGACAAGATATGGTTGTGGACCAGGAAAAATAAAATGAAGATAAATGTAAGAAAAACTAATGTACTGAGGTTTACAAGGAAGAGGGTGTTAAGCAAGGACATGTACAGATGGGAGGGACAAGAGATAGAAGAAGCAGCAGAATATAAGTATCTAGGGTTTGTACTGCAGGGAGACATCAGATGGAAAAATCAGGTAGAGAGGGTGGTTGCGAACCGAAGAAGGGCTCTGGGTACGTTGGGAAGGGTGCTGAAGGGAGTCAGCTGTGAGGTGAAGGAGAAGGTGTATGGCACAGTAGTACGGCCAATGTTAGAATATGCTGCAGCAGTATAGGACCCGTATGTGGAGGTGGAGGTGCAAGAACTTGAAAAGGTGCAGAGAAAGGTATCAAGATGGGTGAAGGGTAGGTGGAGAAGGCAGGGGCAAGATGGTGAGGAAGAAGGGAACTATAGACCATCAGTGATGATGAAATAAATGGGGTGAAGCTCATTGAAGGACAGGAGGAAAGTTGAACGGTTAGTCAGGATGTACAGGATGGTGAATGAAGATGGAGAATGGGGAGGGCTACACTGCAAGCTAAGTAAGGGGGTGTTTAGAGGATGAGGAAACAACAGTGAGAAACTTCAGAGGGTGTGGAAGAGAATGGAGCGGGGTAGGCAGTCCATGCTTGTGAGGTCTGTGAGGGAGTGGAATGTGTTGAGGTAGATATGGGTATATGTGAGAGAGGTTGGTAAGTTCAGGAAGGGAGTGGGAAAGGAGTTGGTTGGGTGAAGAAGAGGTGAGATAGCTCGCCACTGGGCGGTAGCGTAATTGGAAGTGTATGTATGTAAAACATCAGGCGGGGGAGCAAACCCCCTCAACACGTCAAATAAATTATATGTCAAATAACAAGGAATACATATTTTATGTTGTGTTAATTAGCTCCTTAAAATTGTAAATAACGTCACATTTCGCATTTGTATATACTATGTAATAAAACTACGCTAAATAATTGTTATGTTCTTACTTTATTCACGTTAGTCAATTTAATTTATTAATTTTATTTCCTGTCGTTGCGACTGGTTTCATTTACAGATGTAATAAGTGTGTCAACTAACTGTTTATAATTAAGTTTTATTTTTAAATATTACATGGATTAGTTTTTAACTACGCTTCTAGACTTATAGGTAATGCTAAAGGTTTATTTCAAATGTCATGTGACAGAATTCGGTTTCGTACTCTCTGGACTTGTTAGCGTGCCCTCTACACTATTTATACTCTAGGATTCTGATCATTGTATTGTTTCCATTTCTGAAATTGAGAAGTTTCGGAATAAAATTGCTGCTTGCACGAATCGTTTTGAAAAATAAATTTTATCGCCAATTAAAAATAAGCGTTTCTAAAATGTCGGTAATGGGAGCCAAAGTGAGTACTTTTATTTAAAAACCGTTTAGGTTGACAGATCCTTCGGATGGCTACAGTACAATTGTATTTTTTTTTTTCTTTTCAATAAACAAAATGAATCTTTTTATTAGCAGTTGAATATAAGTTAATTGTTTTCTATCCCTTATGCTTTGCTGCTTTCATCACGTTCATGTTATGTTCTGCGGTCATTAAAAATTTTACGTACTGAAATGTTTGAATATCTTATTTGCAGCCAATCTTGTACTCCTACTGGCGTAGTTCGTGTTCATGGAGAGTAAGGATAGGTAAGTTATATGTAAAGTATTACACTGATGATTATATTTTGGTATCGTGTATGCGCAGTGCTATATTTTACCCGGATCCCTGTTTCTAGCCTTGAACCTGAAGGAGATTCCGTATGACATCAAGCCTGTCAGTTTGATCAAAGGTGGCGGTGAACAACATTGCAATGAATATCGTGAAATAAACCCAATGGAGCAAGTTCCAGCTCTTCATATTGACGGCCATACGCTTGTCGAGTCTGTAAGTATTACCCAGCTGGTACACTTTTATAGGATATAGTACACTTTTATCATGTTGACATTTTAAGATCCAAATGTTTCATTATAGTGTTCTAAACAACTGAGGCCATGTATCAATGTAAAGAATACTCTTTTTCGAGAGAACTATTTCGCACATCCATGCGAGAGCACTGCTTTGCGCACGTTCACGTTCTCGCGTTGTGGAATTGATACAACCACGCTTTCGTTTCTCTTGGACGTCATGCAAACAGCAGATGCCGAGAGGTGGGAAATCACGTTAAGCTAAAATTGTAATTGTAGCTATTGTAAATAACATATAATTATGTGTTCAAAATAATTCACAAATATTTATAACGCTTCCAGAATAATAATTATTCTGGTAGTGTTATAATTATTATAAGGACATGTAATACTATTAGGCCTATTTGTGTTTTACATATTACCATTATGTTGCAGCAAAGTGTTACAAAATATTGAGACGTCAGATATCTGTATTTATATATTTTAGGTTTTTTCATTATTTAAAACAGTTTAAATTATTCACTTACAGGTAAAATGTGACGAGGTTTCGTCTCAAAGCTGCTATAACCTTATTCAAATACGGAAATAATGTAAACAGACATGTTGTATGGTCTGTGAGTGTGAGACACCAGCGAGTACACAACTTCGTGCTCTCTCTGTGCTCTCGCCCTTGTGAAACACTGCCTAAGTTTAGTATCAGAAGAAAGTACAATAGTTATTTATAATTTTTTAACCACATTCTGATGTATACTACAGATGTAAATCATGGTATTTTTTCACATCTCTGCAATGTACAAATATAAACTAGATCAAGAAAACTAATTAGACAATCTTGCACCACTTCATTTCATGCAAGGCGAGTGATAATGAATTTTGACGTCGTGAGTAGGTATATTAAAAGGTAGACAATTGTTGGGTTTTCCATTGCTAAAAATAAATCTAGGCCTACATAATATCTGAATCATTCTCTAACATAAAATTGACACTGTCAAATGTAAATTGTTGGTTTCATACTGTGCCATACCCTTTCAGCATATTTCAGTTTATTGAAATTTAATGTTTAAATTTTAAATTGTGGTAGAGGTAACTGGTAATGTAAATACACATAGGTGTAACCAGTGATCGTAAGGTTGTGTGGGTATGCGAAGAAACACTTAAACTGGAATCACAATAGTCAGACAAACACCACACAATGCTAGCGCTCAACAAAATTATATTATGTTTTATTCTGCATTCACAGTACCCCCGTCAAAATTTGCCCAAGTGTGGTACTTGGCTGTTGGAGAATCCTAGAACTGCAAGTTATCTGTATTATAGAATATATACGATTTAATTTAAATGTATGATAAAGTTATTTATTATTTGCTTTCAACCATATTCTAATTCAAATGAGAGAAAAAGTATTTAAAAACAAATCGACGTGTAATTTTGGCACCAAGCTAGTTTATTACTTATTACAGTAAGGAAATGTGTATAAAATTTGGTTTTGTAGTGTTGCATGCACCTTGACGAGTCCGACGTGATTGAAAATAGAAATATAATCTGCTTTTGTAAGGCTGTTGAGGCTGTGATTTCATCGGACTGTCGTCACAGTGACCTTGCCTTTCATTGGCTGCTACTCAGATTTCATTGTGTCGGGGTCTTGTGATTCCAGCATTACTAGGAAAGTTTTTTTTTAAAAACACTTATGTCCCGTCATTTGGCTTTAACACACTCCAAACAGTGATAAATTCAGTGAGGCGCACAAATTTTTGTTTTATTAATTGATTTTGTTGTGCCAGATGACGGTGGGCCCCATTGTCCTCGTAAGAAACATTACAGGTACGTCACTGCTAGCCTTGCCTACACTGCACGTTAAAAAGTGTTAGGTTACTGGTGGAACCTCTTGTTAGCATGGAACCGGTGAACTCTGACCACAACTATAATAGTATTTTCTTTAGGCAACAGTGTGAAAAGGGAAAGGCTTATTTGATAACTGTACATAATAGTATATTAATTATGCAGAAAAATTATAAATAATGCACTTTTATGGGAGTGGCACACACTTTTTTTTTTAATTTGTATACTCTACAGGATAAAAAAAGGTGTGTATTTTTAGACACTAGGCCACCTCCTTACAACTTCAATAGATTTTTGAGAGCCTACATTGTAGTTTACAAAGTACTCAATAGGTATAGCGTGAGTTTCTGCTGTGAATTCATAGGAGCTCTAAAGTCGCAGAATACTATTTATTAAAACCTAAATTAATTGTAATTTATCGACAAAACCATTTAGTGAATAATATATTGTGTGGTTAAATTACGTTTCAAATTTACTATGTTCATTACGTGTGAATATTCGCTTAAAAATAATTTTAACACACTAAAAGTTTTTGTGTTGACTCAGCCATTTCATCTTGCGGTTTTTTTGGCAGTTGTGTTAATCGGTAACAAATTTTGATTATAATCATGATATTGCATGGTTATTTGGGCAATGTGAATATAACTTCACCTATGAATATTAAAAATGCAGAACATGCACAAATCCAGATGTTGTATCTCAACATGCAGAAACAAGAGGATAGTTAACACTGAAGCAACTGTCCCAACAAACAATAAAGACAAATATTTTAATTTAAACACATAATTTTATTTATGAAATTATGTTTGTCCATAATCAATGATTGCTGCATCATATACTACAAATCGTCATGAAAATACAAATCCACATACACATGGCTCGACATAATCTTTTCTTATAGTTTTGTATTGGATTTGCTGATATGTTTTGGTGAATGGCATGTGAATTTCATATGATGAACCAAAAACTATTTCAAACCATTCTGACTCACTGCCGCAGTGTACTTCAACTGGGGTGTCATTCTTAAGAGCCTCTGACATCACATTTTTCTTTAAAGAAGAACCTTGTACTTTGTGTGGGAGTGTAATTTTAGGTTTGATTGCCTACTGTTTGATTGCATACTGCAAATTTGTCACTATACTGACGAGTAGTAGAATGTTCAAAAGATAACATTTACACATGTTTGTTGGCTGTAAATTATCACAGAAAATCATAAATTTGGGCCAATTTCCAATTGGAGAAATTCCGGGAAAAGAAACTACTATTATGGTACATTTTTTTCGCCCTTTCAGTTACACATTTACACATTTTCATACTACTGGCCAGTAGGCCTAAGGTTTGAAGTGCTATGGTATTTATAGCAGCTGAGGGCTGAAGCTCGAGAGAGGCATATATCCCCCAACATTTAAACCACCCGGTACAAGGGGAGGTCCTACCTTGTACCTGGAATGTTGGCGGAGCACCGTACATGTAATGTTAGGTGAGGTGAGGATTAAAAGCTTGGACGCCAACTTGTGTATTAGTACAATAGTTACAAATCACTAATCTACGGAGTCGTCTGAGGGATGCACAAATACCAGGATAGCTATTGGGGAGGGCGTTCGCCCCACATCGAAAGGGGAGGCAACGAGGTGCGGTATCTTGTGGCATGTGAGAGGTAGGTGACTTGGGGATAGAGACCCATACGAACTACTTGAATTTAATTGTACACTTTGTGTGGATTGGGTGGCCTTCAACTTCTTGTATGTGTGTGTCGCATATAGCATGCCTCTTGGGCAAGGTACCAGCATATATCATGGGATACGTAGGTTTGCGTGTCGGGACAAAGTTGACAACAGTGAGCGACTCTTCTCGCCGACGTATTACCTGTGGATTCGCAGGCAGCGGAGCTCTCCGGTGGTGTGGTGCGGCGGCCGGCTGAGGAACAGTGGCCAACTCTGGTTGCAGTTGAGTGGTGCTCGTGCTGCTGGGTAGGGTATAGGTAGGTCGTGGAGGGATAACAGTATATTCCGGGGAGAGTACTAACGGTTCTATGACTAATATGTCTGTGCCACTATGTAATATTATTAAAAAATGTATTAAATATTATTAAATCTTTATGTGTGAATTGGTAAAGCAAATAAGGAACTGTTTTCTTGTGACTCCGTGGTTGAGTAGCTCTTAATCTCAGCTTCTAGAAGGTACAGTTCCCATTTAAGACGGTTCTTGACACCTGTCTTGTAATTTTTCGGCATGAGGCAGATCAACTGATATTAATTGTGATTAAAATCTGAATAGCCACACAAAGAAATTTACGTGACGAGAAGCCGGGTATACTTAGCTGTCCCATAGCATACGTCCGGGCACACGGCTAGACCCGACGTGTCTCGCCGCTTAACCACATCTGGCCATTCACTAGCCCAACGGGTCATACAGCAGATCACGTGAACAGCCGCAATACCAAGGTCTATTGAGTTCCTAGTGAAGGGCTCCCCCGAAGATTAGCCAGTGCAATACCCTGAGCATTATCGTGGCCAAATTTGGAATGCAGTTCGGTGTTACTTCTATTTGCCATTTGGCTGATACGCGTAGCCGGCATTACTTCATCTACACAAAAGAATTTATGAGGATTTAAACTGTGGCTTACACTTAACTCCACAAGGGACACAAAAGTTATTAAAGCTAGTAGAAATAAGTGTTTGTATATTCAATGGCTAAGTCACCGTGACCTTAGGTTACCTGGAAGGTGCTCGGTTTTAGGACAGGTTAGGTCGACATAGGAGTTGCTTAAGGCAATGATGACTGGAGGTGCTGCTGAGTGATGTCCTTCAGGGAAGATGGCCTCTTGGAGAGCATAGTCGTCGGGGTAGTGGCGCGGACGTAGGACTACTGGTCCTTAATTCAGGATGCCCTGAGCCTTCACAACCAGAGGACATTGCAAGACTATCACCGCTACAGTTGCCACCTCCGGTCTTCACAGCCCTTAAGGAGTGGATGAGTGACTCCTGCGAGCCACCCCGAGCGTCTGCTCAGGCTTGGGTGGGTTTTGCCTTTTATAGTGATCTTTGGCAATCTTAGGTGCTTTGGGGGGAGGTGGGTTTGCCCCATCTCCTAGGAGTAAAGCTTGGGACGTCACATGCATGGACCATGGATGCTTATCTCGCCTGTCTGTTCGGTGCCTGGTGTGCAGAACTCTAACTCAGGGTGCTCGAGTAGGCCGTGACCCCTTTGATGATTGGCCCGCTTCTGCCGTATTACCAAATTCAAACTGCTGCACTCTTCTGCTGACAAGCACTGTGAAGTAAAATAGCTTCGTTTCGGGAAGGGCAATGATGTGACTGTTTTGTGCAGATTCAGGTAGACAGTACAAGCTAGGATGCACTGGGTTGGATGTTGTGTTGAGGCACTGTGAACTTCTTGGAGTTCCCAGTACTGTAGGGAGACTTGCCCACGTGGCTTGCCATATTCAGGTAGACAGTACAAGCTAGGTGCACTGGTTTGGATGTTGTGTTGAGGCACTGTCAACTTCTTGGAGTTCCCAGTACTGTAGGGAGACTTGCCCACGTGGCTTGCCATATTCAGGTAGACAGTACAAGCTAGGTGCACTGGGTTGGAAGTTGTGTTGAGGCACTGTCAACTTCTTGGAGTTCCCAGTACTGTAGGGAGACTTGCCCACGTGGCTTGCCATATTCAGGTAGACAGTACAAGCTAGGTGCACTGGGTTGGATGTTGTGTTGAGGCACTGTCAACTTCTTGGAGTTCCCAGTACTGTAGGGAGACTTGCCCACGTGGCTTGCCATATTCAGGTAGACAGTACAAGCTAGGTGCACTGGGTTGGATGTTGTGTTGAGGCACTGTCAACTTCTTGGAGTTCCCAGTACTGTAGGGAGACTTGCCCACGTGGCTTGCCATATTCAGGTAGACAGTACAAGCTAGGTGCACTGGGTTGGATGTTGTGTTGAGGCACTGTGAACTTCTTGGAGTTCCCAGTACTGTAGGGAGACTTGCCCACGTGGCTTGCCATATTCAGGTAGACAGTACAAGCTAGGTGCACTGGGTTGGATGTTGTGTTGAGGCACTGTCAACTTCTTGGAGTTCCCAGTACTGTAGGGAGACTTGCCCACGTGGCTTGCCATATTCAGGTAGACAGTACAAGCTAGGTGCACTGGGTTGGATGTTGTGTTGAGGCACTGTCAACTTCTTGGAGTTCCCAGTACTGTAGGGAGACTTGCCCACGTGGCTTGCCATATTCAGGTAGACAGTACAAGCTAGGTGCACTGGGTTGGATGTTGTGTTGAGGCACTGTCAACTTCTTGGAGTTCCCAGTACTGTAGGGAGACTTGCCCACGTGGCTTGCCATATTCAGGTAGACAGTACAAGCTAGGTGCACTGGGTTGGATGTTGTGTTGAGGCACTGTGAACTTCTTGGAGTTCCCAGTACTGTAGGGAGACTTGCCCACGTGGCTTGCCATATTCAGGTAGACAGTACAAGCTAGGTGCACTGGGTTGGATGTTGTGTTGAGGCACTGTCAACTTCTTGGAGTTCCCAGTACTGTAGGGAGACTTGCCCACGTGGCTTGCCATATTCAGGTAGACAGTACAAGCTAGGTGCACTGGGTTGGATGTTGTGTTGAGGCACTGTCAACTTCTTGGAGTTCCCAGTACTGTAGGGAGACTTGCCCACGTGGCTTGCCATATTCAGGTAGACAGTACAAGCTAGGTGCACTGGGTTGGATGTTGTGTTGAGGCACTGTCAACTTCTTGGAGTTCCCAGTACTGTAGGGAGACTTGCCCACGTGGCTTGCCATATTCAGGTAGACAGTACAAGCTAGGTGCACTGGGTTGGATGTTGTGTTGAGGCACTGTCAACTTCTTGGAGTTCCCAGTACTGTATGGAGACTTGCCCACGTGGCTTGCCATATTCAGGTAGACAGTACAAGCTAGGTGCACTGGGTTGGATGTTGTGTTGAGGCACTGTCAACTTCTTGGAGTTCCCAGTACTGTAGGGAGACTTGCCCACGTGGCTTGCCATATTCAGGTAGACAGTACAAGCTAGGTGCACTGGTTTGGATGTTGTGTTGAGGCACTGTCAACTTCTTGGAGTTCCCAGTACTGTAGGGAGACTTGCCCACGTGGCTTGCCATATTCAGGTAGACAGTACAAGCTAGGTGCACTGGGTTGGAAGTTGTGTTGAGGCACTGTCAACTTCTTGGAGTTCCCAGTACTGTAGGGAGACTTGCCCACGTGGCTTGCCATATTCAGGTAGACAGTACAAGCTAGGTGCACTGGGTTGGATGTTGTGTTGAGGCACTGTCAACTTCTTGGAGTTCCCAGTACTGTAGGGAGACTTGCCCACGTGGCTTGCCATATTCAGGTAGACAGTACAAGCTAGGTGCACTGGGTTGGATGTTGTGTTGAGGCACTGTCAACTTCTTGGAGTTCCCAGTACTGTAGGGAGACTTGCCCACGTGGCTTGCCATATTCAGGTAGACAGTACAAGCTAGGTGCATGGGTTGGATGTTGTGTTGAGGCACTGTGAACTTCTTGGAGTTCCCAGTACTGTAGGGAGACTTGCCCACGTGGCTTGCCATATTCAGGTAGACAGTACAAGCTAGGTGCACTGGGTTGGATGTTGTGTTGAGGCACTGTCAACTTCTTGGAGTTCCCAGTACTGTAGGGAGACTTGCCCACGTGGCTTGCCATATTCAGGTAGACAGTACAAGCTAGGTGCACTGGGTTGGATGTTGTGTTGAGGCACTGTCAACTTCTTGGAGTTCCCAGTACTGTAGGGAGACTTGCCCACGTGGCTTGCCATATTCAGGTAGACAGTACAAGCTAGGTGCACTGGGTTGGATGTTGTGTTGAGGCACTGTCAACTTCTTGGAGTTCCCAGTACTGTAGGGAGACTTGCCCACGTGGCTTGCCATATTCAGGTAGACAGTACAAGCTAGGTGCACTGGGTTGGATGTTGTGTTGAGGCACTGTCAACTTCTTGGAGTTCCCAGTACTGTAGGGAGACTTGCCCACGTGGCTTGCCATATTCAGGTAGACAGTACAAGCTAGGTGCACTGGGTTGGATGTTGTGTTGAGGCACTGTCAACTTCTTGGAGTTCCCAGTACTGTAGGGAGACTTGCCCACGTGGCTTGCCATATTCAGGTAGACAGTACAAGCTAGGTGCACTGGGTTGGATGTTGTGTTGAGGCACTGTCAACTTCTTGGAGTTCCCAGTACTGTAGGGAGACTTGCCCACGTGGCTTGCCATATTCAGGTAGACAGTACAAGCTAGGTGCACTGGGTTGGATGTTGTGTTGAGGCACTGTCAACTTCTTGGAGTTCCCAGTACTGTATGGAGACTTGCCCACGTGGCTTGCCATATTCAGGTAGACAGTACAAGCTAGGTGCACTGGGTTGGATGTTGTGTTGAGGCACTGTCAACTTCTTGGAGTTCCCAGTACTGTAGGGAGACTTGCCCACGTGGCTTGCCATATTCAGGTAGACAGTACAAGCTAGGTGCACTGGGTTGGATGTTGTGTTGAGGCACTGTCAACTTCTTGGAGTTCCCAGTACTGTAGGGAGACTTGCCCACGTGGCTTGCCATATTCAGGTAGACAGTACAAGCTAGGTGCACTGGGTTGGATGTTGTGTTGAGGCACTGTCAACTTCTTGGAGTTCCCAGTACTGTAGGGAGACTTGCCCACGTGGCTTGCCATATTCAGGTAGACAGTACAAGCTAGGTGCACTGGGTTGGATGTTGTGTTGAGGCACTGTCAACTTCTTGGAGTTCCCAGTACTGTAGGGAGACTTGCCCACGTGGCTTGCCATATTCAGGTAGACAGTACAAGCTAGGTGCACTGGGTTGGATGTTGTGTTGAGGCACTGTCAACTTCTTGGAGTTCCCAGTACTGTAGGGAGACTTGCCCACGTGGCTTGCCATATTCAGGTAGACAGTACAAGCTAGGTGCACTGGGTTGGATGTTGTGTTGAGGCACTGTCAACTTCTTGGAGTTCCCAGTACTGTAGGGAGACTTGCCCACGTGGCTTGCCATATTCAGGTAGACAGTACAAGCTAGGTGCACTGGGTTGGATGTTGTGTTGAGGCACTGTCAACTTCTTGGAGTTCCCAGTACTGTAGGGAGACTTGCCCACGTGGCTTGCCATATTCAGGTAGACAGTACAAGCTAGGTGCACTGGGTTGGATGTTGTGTTGAGGCACTGTCAACTTCTTGGAGTTCCCAGTACTGTAGGGAGACTTGCCCACGTGGCTTGCCATATTCAGGTAGACAGTACAAGCTAGGTGCACTGGGTTGGATGTTGTGTTGAGGCACTGTCAACTTCTTGGAGTTCCCAGTACTGTAGGGAGACTTGCCCACGTGGCTTGCCATATTCAGGTAGACAGTACAAGCTAGGTGCACTGGGTTGGATGTTGTGTTGAGGCACTGTCAACTTCTTGGAGTTCCCAGTACTGTAGGGAGACTTGCCCACGTGGCTTGCCATATTCAGATGGGACGAAGTCGTCGTCTGCAATGTGCTTTCTCTTGCGTAAAATACCTCATGCGTCAGGTTGAAAGATTCCCAACCTCTCAAAATGTGTATGCAGATACTGTAAAAAACAGCATAGCAGGCATCTGTAAAATAGCTCATCTTAATTAATAAAGTCGGCTGCAGCTTATTATGAACAAACAGCTAGAACTATAGAAGTTATGAAGCGTAGCAGATTCTTTCTCCTAAGTTTTTTATTTGCTATTTATTAATAAAATAGCTGTAATTTTACTATTTGATCACAATCAAATCATCATATAGGTGCAAAAGAATTTCCACAGTGACATCACTAAATGTGTGTATTGGGGAAAAATTATCTCTCTAAGATAAACAACCAACATGGCCTGCGCAGAATCAACAAACTTACAGCGCGCTCCTTGCAAGTTGTACAACTATTGTTTTGAAATGTAAATAATGTTTTTACATAATGTGCTCAGAGATGTATTTATAAGTGTTTAAATGTGATAATAACTAGTGAAATGTTTAAAACAATTGCTTGTATATCAAAAATTTTACAGCTGTCTGTTTTACTGTTTTTCATAAGTAAATGCTTTACAAATGTGTGACGGTGAAAATGGTGTTTAAAGTGAACGAATGAAAGCAAGTTTGTGAACTACAGCTACTAGTTAATTAACTGTTATCAAAACTCAAACATTTAAGATAAGGAAGTAGGCTATTGCAAGCGTTAGTATTATGAAAATGAAAATATGTGTATTACTTATTTATTTGGGAACAATTAGTGAAATTGGTTATTCAATACAACCCATCCCTAGTAAACATTTTTAACTACATGTACACACACACACACACACACAGAGAGAGAGAGAGAGAGAGAGAGAGAGAGAGATAGAGAGAGTCTTTTCCCCTCCCCTCTCCCCCTAACTCCCCCCTCCCCATCTCACCCCTCACTACCCCCTCTCCCTCCCCCTCTCCATCAGTACAAACCTCAATCCCCTCATGCTCATTTTTAACTAACCAGAAAGGGATTCTGCTTATAATTTAGCAACTTTTATTTTGCTGTTTTTAAGTACACTGTGTCATAATACAGTGAACATACTATAGTTATACATGTAAACAAAATCTAAGAAAGTCTCGTACAATGTATATATTTTGTACTATTTTCAAAGCCCCCCTGAATCTCGACAAGCATAAGTCTTACAAAAGCTGAATATACAGTTTTCGTAGCACTTAAAACTTCTCTTCCATTCTTAATATTTAGTACTGTTTTATTAATACATTCACAGTATGTACTGTGAAACATTATTGTGGGGAGGGTTGTGAATATCAATGAAATTATAGGGTAAAAATTGTGATAAACACAAAAAGCAATATCACTACGAATGTCGGGGGGAGCAAAAATTATCATTATGTCTACAAATAGCTCCAGGAAAGTGAAATTGAATCCATGCAAATATATGTGGCACAGCTTCCCCAAGCACAAGCAGTTGTGGCTGTGGAGAGTCATGCCAATATACCTATTTCATACGTTATTACCTGCTCCAATCATCGCTGGTAAAAATGTATGAAGCAGCCCTCCTCTGTGTGTCAGGAGCAGGCAAAAATAGGGGAAATGTTTTGAGAAATTGCTGATTGCAACAGAGGAAACAGAAAACAGGGAGAGAAGAGGTGAAAATTTACAAAGTAATACATGGAAGGTTGTAAATAATGCTTTCCAGAAGGTAGAGAGTGGGGAAAGCATCAGGTGTGGACGAACTGCAAGTGAAAATGAAAAGAGTATCATAGGTGACTGGATTACAGTGGCTGTACAGAGTGATGAAAGTTCTGTGGATTGAAAATGGATCCCAGAGGATTGAAAGAGGAGAGCCAGTACTCATATTTTAAAAAGGAGTTAGAAGAATGTGCAATAATTAGAGGGTTATTACATATGTGCCACTGTCAAAAGGAAAGTTGGAAAACAGGGTAAGATAAATGATGAAGGGAAGGTGGAGAGTTAATTACTGAGAAAAAATAACTTCGGCAATGATCTTGCGATGTGTTTAATGGATGTGGAGAAAGCTTATGATAGAGTAAAGAGAAGCAAGTTGTTGGAAGTTCTGAAGGAAGCAGACATGAAGGAGGCAATGCTAGTGTCAGCGAAATGTATGGGCGCGACAAAAGTTTAGTAAGATCTGACTGATGCAGACGCGGTTTTGCCATTGAGTGACAGGGGAGTGTGTATCTCCTCCAAAAGTTGTGAAAGCAATAAAGCCAAAATGGAAGATAACATGGTGGTACACAACATAAAAGCAATGATATTTGCTGACGATTTGATTGTGTGGAGTGAAAAATGAGTAGGTACAGGCAGGGCTCTCCAAATTCCAGTTACCATGGCACCCAAGTTTTTTCTGCTGGCCACTAAATTTTGCAAGGTATAACTTTAAAATTTCTTTGCCTTAGTCAGTGATATAGTATCGTAGTAGTTCTACTCACCAGTATTGTATGGGGTGCTTTACTGACAGAAACTTTTATTATTATTATTATTATTATTATTGAGAACAATTGCCACACAAATGGTGCATCTAAAATCGGAGAGTATGTGTGGCAATGGACTTCTGGCAATTAATGATAAATAATGTATTGGTGTGATGTGAGAGGTTTTGTATGCACAAACAATGCTAACATGTAGTGTACGAGGTTGTAAGTGTTATAAGGTTCCCTTTTGCACATCAGTCGATATTCTTCCACTCTCCAGTTAATTACCTTTCACAAATAAACAACAAACAGCTCACTGGCTCTTGTGGAGGACACATCTAGTTTAATGAGATTGAAAAATGTCTGTACAAACTCTAGGGTGTAGTGGGTTACTATTTCTATCATTTGAAAGATACCCACTAAAATCACTACTCATCAAATTTCATATTATTAAATTTATACAAATTAAACTGTTTTATAAAATGCAGAAGTCACAACAAGAGTAGACAAATTTTGTTTGAATTGATATCTTATGCCTAGATTGTGTGTGGGGCTCCTAAACTTTCAGAGAATTTGTAGAGGCCTGGGCACAACTGGTTGTGTGGAATAAGGAAATGTGGGATGAAGTTCAGTACCATTAAGAGCAAGATGGTGGTGTAAAACAGGAAAAGTAGCACAAGCAGTAAGATAGTAAAATTTGATAGAGTAGAGCTTAAGCAGGTAGAAAACTTCAGAAATGACAATGGGGAAACAAGGAATAAAAAATATACAGAGGTTTCTAAGGTACTTATTGTTAAAAAAGAGAAATACCGCCAACATGCAAGCAGCTACTGTACAGGACATATTTTGTACAGATTGTGACATACGTAGCAGAAACATGGGTAATGGACAAGAAGTTTAAAAAAAAAAAAAAAAATAGACGCAAAGGGCGTGTAATTTACAAGCAGCGTGATGGTGGTAGTCAGAAGGGAGAAAGACTTTGAAATGAAGTGAAATTGTGTGAGAGAAAGTACAGATACAGGGGTTTGCAGAAATTATAGAAGAGGCAAGAGTGAGGTGGTATGGGCATGTCAAGAGGATTGAAAGTGAGAGGTTGACAAGAAGAATGTTGGAAGTGAAATAAAATTTAAAAAGGGGCGCAAAGCAAACCAAAGAAGATGTGGGAATGTGTGATGTGAACATGTGACTATTTGGAAATTTGTAAGTTATTGTGAACTTGGCGTGTATCAATACAACTAAATAAAATATGATGATCAGGTATGTACATAGTTACTTAATTAAGCTTTTGTTAGGATTACTGCATTAAAAAAGTATTGTTAAAAACAAGTTCCATCATTTCTCCTTTCTTTTTTGTCTATGAGCTGCCCTCCTTTCCTTCCCAAGTGTGATTCCAAGTCCTAAATGTCATGTGTACGAAGTAGCACACGAAAGCTAGTAAGATATAAATCTGCACAAAGAATGTGTACATATTGTATTCTACCTGCATGTGAAAGCCAGTTGTTTTGGAGTCCACTGCAATCACAAATTCCCATGACATTAATCCTCCTCTTGTGCATAAATTTTTATAAAGTATTATGCAGACTGGGTTTTATTCCCAGCAAGGCCCTGTGTTTTCACATGTGGGAAATTTAGTGTCAGTGACATTGGCTGGTGGGTTTTCTTGGGGTATTCTCCAGTCTTTCATGTGTTTGCATTCCATCACTGCTTCATCTCCACCTTACTTCACTCCTGGCACTTGGAATTAAAGGCCTCTGGAAAATAGGCTTGGAACACTGTGTGTTTTTATCTGTATTTGTCACTGGGTTACAATTTGTGTGGTATCCACAGAGAAAGATTGGGTACTCGTAGTAGAAGCCAGTGAAACAGACAACACCAGCTGGAGTCCATGTAAAGGTTTTGTGGAGTATAACATGACACTAAAAAATAGGGTTGCAAAGCCGTCCCGTCTAGTCTGGGATTTCTGGTATCCAGGGGCTGTAAGAATTATTGTGGTGGACATCATGTATCCCGTATTTCAGACTGCTTTGTAAACAAACCCAGTGTCAGTGATTTACCACGTGATGCGTTAACTCATTGGCCATAGATAGTTACAGCCAACAGATAGGTAGCATTCGTCAAGTTCATTCGTGGAAATAGTGCTTGCATAGTGTGTACGGTACCTTTTCATCCAATGTGAGCTGGTGTCATTTGTTGTAAAGCTGATTAAATCATAAATTCAAATCACATTGAATTATGATGGTAGTTGCAACTAATATTTTGTGGTATATATTGAGAGAAAACGTTAGACTCGTATCTAATACTCACTTTTGCATATTACAAATAGTATTTAAAACTGTTCTTTTTTGTAGCAATTTTCCTTGATCATTTCCTTGACGATGCGTGACAAGTGGTTGGAATTGCCTTTATGGCAAGTCTGAAAAAATTGGTAACTGTACCAGAAAATAACAAATTTTACATGTCCCTAATTATTGTTGACCTATTTTGTGACCGACTGTTTCCAGCTGAACATTATGCATTACTTGGAGGAGACACGGCCTGCTAGACCACTCATGCCCCAGGATGTTGTAAAACGAGCAAAGGTGAGAGGTTACCACATTCATTCATTTGTAATTTTCATATTCTTAATAAGACTTTATCATAATTATGTGCATGTGTTGAATTTTATGTACCTAATGTGCCACTTTCCATAGTTATGTTTCTGCATTTTGTATTTTTGTGAGATTTCATTTCTTTGTACGAAATCATGTTGTGACCCCCTCCACCAGCACGTTTCAGATTATGTCGGCACTGCCTTGCTCCATGACAATCATTAAGATACACTATTTCTCTAATTTCCAAGTTCCAGATGTTGGGGTCTCATTAGATGTTATTTTCAACTAAATGCTGAAATATTTAATTATGATGATCGATCAAACAACTATAATGTAAGACTGGCAATTTATTAGTGTATAAAATACAAAAACATGATGCTTGCATTTAAACCACATATAGGATTGATTACTTATTTAACAAATCTTTCAAAATATAGTTGGTTAGTTTAATGATATTGCTCTTTAGTGTAACAGCTACAGGTTACAATGATTTCCAGAGTTAACTAGGGAGCCGTGGCTTGTTGGCTTGTTTCATTATGCTGTTTATAATCCACTGCAAAACTATTCTCACTTCTACTTAACCGCCCTCAAAAATATGCGAGAGACACATAAGGGTGCCATCACAATACCTGCACAACACAATCAGCAGCAGAGCCAGGAAACCAAAACGGGACCTCAGCGTGCTCCATTCTCTAGACAGCGCAGCATCGCGTGGCCTCCACTCCAGGACAACGTCAACAGTCACCCGAGTCAGATGATGCGTTGAACCAGCTGTTCGGACTCCTGTAGAAAATTTGCTGTTGCTAAACTCCATGTTGTCACAACCACGCGCGAACATGGTTACGTGCTAAGACTGCCATAAGCGTGAAGTACACACGTCATCAGCTGGAATCACCCACTGAACAGCCATACTAGGCGTTGGATTCTGTTACGAGTTAAATCTGCCACGTAATAAACGGAAGTCAGTTTGCAAACTGCAAATACTTGACTATCACTTTCCACAAGGTTTCATTCATAGAAAATAATTCAACAGCTCCGGACAGAGTTCTGGGTATTCCTAATCTTAATCAGGCACGGAATATTACCCCGACCTTTTCAAACTGGGGATAACCAAGATCCTTCGGTTTGTCAGTACCTGTCAGTAGGTGTTTGCTAATGGAATTAGTCAACGATGTTCGTACTATTTACTATTGAGATTGTAGGGTTGATTAAGTAAGTCAACAAGGGTTACAAGATTACAAGTATGTATTTTATTTTTACATATTGGAAAGTACAGGGGATGCTTAGCTCTTTATGAAAGTTGAAGTTTAGCAGGTGAAGGCGATCTGCATGTAAATGCAATCACAGATGTAATTCATTCTATTATTAGAATTTACGTGATTCACAATAACGGAAGGGAGGGGAGGCAGTCCAGAGGGGACGTTGACACGACCTGCTACCACGGAGTTTGAAAGGATAAGACTTTCTGGGTATGGGTAGATGGGGACGTTGAGATACCTCTGGATGCTGCAGCGAAGGCGACCTGACCTTCGGAGGTGACTGGTGACGTCATGGGAGGCGTAGGAGACCATCACGAGTATTACTCCAGAGACTTCACTGCTGTGACCACGGTACTGGTGGCAGAGTGGTCATAAAGCCTGAATCAGATGTGCTGAAGTCTTTGCAGACTGCGAGGTCAGGGTGATAGCCACTTCCCCTGCTGGTGCCCTCAGCCTTGTACAAGCTGGAGGACCAGCGACTGTGCTGAGCTGTGGTATTGCTCCTTGTTGGCTCAGAGGGGTGTGGAGATGCTACCCTTCCTTCATGGGGGTAGTTTTAATTATGCTTGTCGGGTGCACCACCTTTTTTTATCTCCTTGGTGAGAGACTCCAGTGGTGACCTTGTAGGCTGAGTGCTGCCTTCCTGCAGCAACCCTTGGAATTTGCTTCTCTGCTAGCGGCATGTTGATGTCTCCATGAACAGTACAGATTCTCAGGCGAGAAATGGGCGACCGCATGTTGGCTTTGTGGGGACAGTACAATTTCAAATAATCACCACGTGTCTGTAATTGCTCACTAGGCCGGAAGCGATCCTGTAGGCACGTGATTAAGTTTAGTGTCGTGGTGTGACTTGCCCTTATGAGTGTAGTGACTCGATGATGAGGCAAAGTCGTAATGTAGTGTGCTCATGTCCAATGCGCAGAAGTGTGACATGCGTGTGTGTGTGTGTATGTATATATATTTATTTATTTATATATGCCGGCTAACATCCAGCAGCATTAAGCCCATGATGGTGCTCACCACTCATGTGACACTTGGGCACGCATGTGCGCAAAGAGGCTCCAATTTGAACTTTCCCATAACAGAATATCTATTTAATGTGTGCGCGTGTGCATGCATGTGGCGTGTGTACATGCGCGTGTGTGGATTTCAGTTTCCTTCAAATGGTGGCAAGGCCTTAGAAGCGCATTATTATTTCAGAAAATAAGGAAAGAATTAATTAGGGCCTGTATTACGGAACCATCCCAGCATTCACCTGGAGTGATTTTGGAAAATCCTGGAAATCCAAAATCATGATGGCTGGACTGGGATTGAACCCAGATCCTTTAGATTAGTTTACACTGTGCAAGGTTCCTCTCTTCTTGTGTGCCAATATTTTAGTAGTATTTACAAAGAATTCAGTTGCTTCTTGGATGTTAATTGGTAGAGTTTTGTAGTGCCAGCCAAGTTGGAGTCATTATAATAGCATTTATAAAAGTATATTTTCTTTTAATAAAGGTGCGAGAAATCTGTGAAGTGATAGCTTCAGGCATTCAGCCATTGCAGAACCTCATAGTTTTGATCTATGTGGGCGAAGAGAAGAAAAAAGAGTGGGCACAACATTGGATTACACGTGGTTTCAGAGGTTAGTGTTTGTATTGTTACATATTCTGTGATTTCCTTGCAATTAGATTTGCTACTGTAATGTGTTATACATTTATGATTTTTGTGAATGTTAGGCCTGTTCATTTTTTTCCCTGATGTTTGATGTACACTGAAGCCCTAATTTTACGAACCGTCCAGGTTCACAAGAGTGACTTCACTGTCAAAAGTACCTACAGATTTAAACTGCAACAGTCTTCATTCAAAAATAATTTCATACTATTTTATTTTATATTTGTTTTGACAATTACTGTATGTTGAATGTGTATACTTGGCTGAAATAAAATAACTCCAGACTTTTGTAGAGCTGAACATGAATATTTTATTTCTAAAAATATATGTACTTGGTAAAGTACAGTATAATTCTACAGATGCAAAGCAATAAACCACATCTTGACTCTTAAGTACTGTTATGTACACTAGAGTGATAATTCATACAAATTTGACAAGATATTTTATCACACGATATTTGAAAAAAATTAATGTTTTTATGAACTTCAGTTAATATATTCAAGCCCAGTATGACAGAGTTGTCATTGTGCCGTACACAAGTTTATTACAAACATAAACACTACAGATCTGTTTGCAGTTAATATTTATTTTTAGAATGAAGCTTGTATAACATGTTAATATCAAAACATATAATGGTATTACCAAAATTCAGTTTATCTGGCTATGACAATATTTGAGTGTGAAAAAAACAATCACGTGAAATTGCCTCACAATTCAAGCAACAAGGCTCTAAATTAATATAAAAGGCCACCAAAATATGTATGCCTGACAAGAAAATAATAACACACGCAATATTAAAACTCTTACACAACGGACAGCCACGCACATGATTCGCACTCAGTATTGAGCCGAACAGACGTGTAGGCACCGACAGTTAAAATAAAAAACATTGATATAAAAATTTCTATGGGAGGTGCTCATAAAGAGCTAAGTCTAAAACCTATTTCTCTGCCAACATACCAGAAATTCATTAAAATATTAGCAATTATTATGACTAACAAAGCATAATAAAGAGCACCTTAAAATCACAACACGTAAAACTCGATTAAAAACCTGAAGGTGGGTGAAAAATATATTTCAGCTAGATGGGACCAAGCGAAAGCAGTGTGGTACGTTTGACTTCCACATTACGGTGCAACAAATCACCGGCTCGGGCTGACCGAAGGCAAAACATTAAAAAAAACTCCAACAAAGTAATGCCAAAACATTTACAACACCTTCACTGCACCGCGTAAAGTTAACCGAAACATAATTTAAAACTGGAGACCATAAAGGAATTTTGAATACAAACAGTCAGTAATAATCCCGGTGAAGTTAACTAGCCCTTAAACAATATCCTAAATACGTTTAAATAACACTCAGAAACATCTGACCCACCTCCACTAAGTAAATCATGTAACCACATAAAGGCTGGAGAAGTGTCTGCAAGGTGGTGCCCATACGAACAGTGAGTGCCAGAAGACCTATGCAAAAATTAACACAAAAGTAGGGAAGGTTAGCTATCACATGTGCATGGAGGGAGAGAGAGATATCCAAGGAGGAGGTGAAGAAGGAGCAGGAGTACGAATACTGAAATCTGAAGCACGGCGGACTCGTGTTCCACGTGGCAATTAAGAGTCCTAACTCACCCCGGTGTGGCTGCCCTCACACCCACAAAATCACTTGGGCCATGACATAACCTGCTTGGCCAATAGGACGTCACGTCAAACTACAGGATTAGTCACAGCTGTACTGGATAGTGGTGGTTTTTTTTTTTTTTCTTCAGGAATTCTTCAGTATTAAGTACTCGCTTGTTTATACATTAATACTATCACTATTTCTGTGTAGATCTTTTCCATAGGTGGTTCACTGGAGTGAACGGTCTTGTACTGTTGCCAAAATTTGGGGAAAGAGGGTTGGGACTGGGGATTCCCTCATATTGTCTTGTATGGTTAAGGAAGTCTGCCTCTCTGGTGTTTGAACTGCATTGTAGAGAGTCTGAAATACGCGTTTCCCTACAAAACTATTAAACGTGCATCCAGTGTGCTGATCTACAAAAAGAACACACTTCAGGTGAGGCCTGTAGACTAAGATGTTGCACACATTAGAAACATCATGAGCCCTGTAACATGTTCACTGCTGCAGCTTAGAGTAGAAATCATATTTATGTAAAACCTTGTAAGTTAATGTTCTGTAATTACTTGATACTGAATTCTAATATAATTTTTGAATACTAGTCTGTGCTAGATACAGAAGCACTTATAAGGTACAGCCACATGAGGTTCAGGTGATAATGCCTGCTTGATGATGCTTATGAGTGTTACCAGCAGCGAATGTGTTACTGTAATAATTCCATTGAAGTGGTATAAGTTTAGTAGAACAAAGCTCACCGTATCGTATATCATTGATCTTATTACAGTAATGTTCATTGCTATGATATGCCTCTCACAGTCTTTGAAGGTAAGCTTTTTATTTTGTAACAATTGGTAAATTAGGCATAATTAACTTTTAGCAAAGCTAATTATATATGCTGTGATTAAATTATTTACCAATGAAACAACTGTGATAATAGTTGGGTGTGTAATAACAAATATTTCTGTATTTTGCAGCTGTTGAAAAATTGCTTTCCTCGTGCGCAGGCAAGTATTGCGTAGGAGATGAGATGTCACTTGCTGATTGCTTGTTGGTACCACAAGTTTTCAATGCTCGCAGGTGGGTTTTTCTGATGTTATTAATTTGTCAAAAATGGTACACATCTTTCTAGCACCATATTTTATAATTTTTTCCCTTTCAGTTTGTACAGTTATTTAAATATTGTGTGCGCGCTGAGAGTGAGAAGGAAGATACACACGTGTGCACACATACATGCACTCACAAACGTGCACAGAGAGAGAGAGAGAGAGAGAGAGAGAGAGAGATACACACTGACTTTTTCCCTGTCAAGCTGGTATGTAAGTCGCTAGGAGGGTGGTGGCCATGTTGTTTTTTCCTCTCAGCGATAGTTTTTAAGTTGGTTGTTTATGCAAACATCCAATAACTGTATTTGAAATATGTCAATCACGCCACCGTTTATCATGCGTCGCACATTGGCGTCCATCCTCCTTTTGTATGCCTGACGAGAGAGGAAGCTGTTACCTAACAACCAACATGGTGTCCTCTCTCGCCCCTCTTTCAATCTCTCTCTCTCAGCCATGCATCTTTTTTTTCCTCCTCTTACATGTCTTCAAGAGGGGAAGTTCTTATCTAGCAAATAAGTAAGCTGCATTCTTTCTTTCTGCTGCACCCGCTTGCTTGCTCTCTTTATATGCCTGGTGATAGGGCAATCTGTAGAGAACATGAAGCATAAAATAAAACTTATTTTGACCCACAGTTATCCACCCTGTCAAATGCACTGCACCACGGAGTGGCCAAGTACTCCGCTGGGTTTGTCCTCTAACATGGTCACCACAGCCGGGCGTGTGCGGTGGTAATTTGATCGTGGAAATTTTATCAATATTATCCATCGCTCAAAATAGTTGCACCTATCAACACTAGTACATATTTCAAAGCATATGGTTTTGCCAGAAAATGTTAATTAATACATTTTAGCGAGGAATTATTTTTGCAAAAAAATTTCCTGTATGATTAATGTCCTTTTTCCGTGTAAAGTTGGTGTTCCAATGATATCTGGCACAAAATCAACACAATTTTAAGACAAAATACAGTATTAATTTCACTCAATGGACAACATCTTCGCAAATAAAAAATGCCCAGAAGCGTATGCTTGACCTCCCCTTGCCATCTAAGAATGTGTAGGTACCGAGTCCATATACAGCTTAATTCATGACAAGTGTTAAATGTACAGAAAAATCAGAGGATATGGTTTTGAATGATTAATTATTGAAGACTGAGAGAAATAAATTTAAATTGTATTTATTCGTGTGTGTCTCAAAATCACTTTTTTTTTTTTTAGTGCAATTTCATTAATTGCTTCAACTGTATATTTGCCAGGCGAGGATGGCATCGGGGCCTGGGCCTGGATTGTACAAGTTTCGGCCGTCCTCAGGGATACTTGGGAGAGTTCGCTTCCTCATCTTACAAGGCTGACAGGGAGGGCGCTAATTGCTTAGTAACCAGCAGTGTCCTTGCACCCTCCCTATGTGTGTCGAGGGGTTTGGAAGGGGAAAGGTGGATAGTTTTTCAACCGCCGCCAAGTCTTCCCCTCCTCCATGTCGCTCCTCGTGGACACACTGCCCAATAGATAACCTTTCCATGCGCTCTCAGCTGATCAAGCGAGCGCTGGATATTCAAACTTTGACTTGTATTCAGTGTCATATTATTTTCATTTAAAGAGGTTTTGAAAGTTTTTTGTTGTGTGAATTCTGATTACAATCTATTATATACAGTATTTTGTGATGTCAGATTCTTATTTAAACAAGTTGAGGTCAAATGTTTTATAATGTATTATACAGTCTACTCTCGTACCAAAAACACATGTATCTATAAGCCTGATTCGCAGTTAATTTTCATTGTTTCTGGCAAAACTTCTATATAAATAATGATAAACCTATGTGTTAATATAATTTATTGGATGTTCCATTGAGCAAAGTATATTTCGGGGTCCCGTCACCTAATATTTCCCGCAACAATCGTTTTTACGGCAGTGTATACAAATGTCTAGTAACTGGATGTGAAATACATCATATGCTCTATGGAGCATTATCTGTCTTCCCAACTCGTCTGTGATATGGTGCGACATGCCATTCTGGCTTGCTGCCTCCCCTTACACACCTGACGAGAGAGGAAGTGTTTACCTCGCAACCAGCATGGTGACCGAGTGTCCTCTCTCACCTCTCATTCTATTCTCTCTCTCTCTCTCTCTCTCTCTCTCAGTTCGTGCACCTTCCTTCCTCCCCTTACATGCCTTTGAGAGGGGGAGGCTGTTGTCTAGCAAAATATAAAGCACATTCTCTCTCTCAGCTGCGCGCGCTTGCCTTCAAACGCCGATCGCAAATAAAATTAAGTGCTGCCCGTGTATGTAGAAATTTTATCAAGATTTTCCGTTGCACAAACTAGTTTTACCTATCATCACTAGTATTTCAAAGCAAATGGTTTCGCCTGAAAATGTTACGCAATACATTTTAACAAGGAATTATTATTTGCAAAGATGTTTATTTTCGTAATTAAAGGTTGTATTCCCATAAAGTTTTGTGTTTTAATTGGTTTTTTTTTTTTTATTATTATTTTTTTTATTTTTTTTTTGCGTAAAATCATGATTTGAAAAGCAAATATTAATTTAACTCAATGGACATCATCTTTGCAAATCAAATAACGGTTAAGCATCAAGCCCAAGTGCAGCATAACTCGCAACAGGGATAATCAGAGGGCATGGTTTTGATTGATTAATTATTAAAGAACATGAAGAAATACATTTTAATTGCCTTATTTATTCATGTCTGTCTCAAAATTACAGTTTTTTCCCCGCCGCTTTCCCTTTGGCATCGTGCCCGCCGTGTACACACTGCCTGATCGGTAATCTCTCTACCCACTCTCTGCTGATTGACTGCGTACAGGGCCTTCAAAATTTGCAGTGCATTCGGTGTCATATATTTTCGTTTTCAAAGGGTTTGAAAGTTTTAAGTCTGCTTGCATTTCATATTGGGTTATTATCAATTATATACATTATTTTGAGATTATATATGTATTCTTTATTTTAACGAGTTGAGGTGAAATGTTTTTTAATGTATTATTTACAATAATACTAACACAGCAATGCTTTCTTTTAATAAATCCCATCTTTATTGTGTTTATTAGGACAACTTTATTCACAGATAATTAGAGGTCCAGAAAATTAGCATTTGAAATGTATATTTTAGCATTTTGTAGCATTTTCAAATTTAAAACTTGTATCTTATAGCATTTAGGAATAAACTGTTTCGCTATGCACTTGTTCATTATGTAAGTTTTATAACAAAATATGCTGCCGCAGATCACAATAAAAATGTGTGTCGCATGGCGTAGATGTGAGAATGTATACACATACCATTAATATAAACGATGTAATGTTGTGGTAATCAAAAGTGACACTGCTAACTATTTTTGTCCTTGCAAGTGCCTATGCAATACTATGGGTTTTTGTTTCACTTTAAGTGACATTTAGGTTATGATTTTAGGCGCTTTATGAAAATATTCACATTGACGAACACATTAAGTCACGATTCTGTACAAACTTAATAAATTCCAACTACTTTCTCCTTTGCAAAACATTTGTAACAAAATTTGCATAATGTTGCAATGTTTACGCATATATGTCATGTTATTGATATTCCACAGAAAGTGATGTGACTTGAGAAAGCAAAGCCTCGGTAACATATTTCACAAAATGGCATCTATCAATGTGCACTTGTTGCGTGGTGGCGGGCATGTGAACTACGTACAATATCTTTCTCTTGTAGAGCAGCTAAATTATTTTCTCATGTACGGCATCTAAATGATGTAGTGTTGTTGTAGTCAAAAGTGACACTGTCTGGCAAGCCATTTTGGGTTGAGTGCTGCATATGTCTCGTGTTTGACGTCCAAAGAACACTGTTGTTTACATTACTTTTTCCATCTATACAAGCTCCTTCTGCAAGTACTTTTAAGTCGAACTGAACACCAAAATATTTTAATTACAGTGAAAACTAATGCAGTGAAGGGCATTTTTGAAGAATTTAGTGCATTTACAGAAGTTTTTTTCATTTATCGCAAAATCATATTAATACAGCATTTTATCGTGAATAGTGCAACTTTTCACATTTTATAGCGGTTATTTCGCATTTGCGAAATTTCTGAGACTCTACAGATAATGTACAGCTCTCATACTCAAAATGAAGTATAGTAAGGTCAGAAATTGTATTTTATTGATGTATATGTCAGAACCCATAACTACTGAAATCTAGCATGCATGGAAATTTTTTGACAGTCTCTGAACAATGGTAGATTGGGAGTCGACTGTATACAGTAATACTTATTAATAAATTAATAACTTTTTAAATTCCCAATTTTATTGTGTTTATTAGTTAAACTTTATTCACAGATAATGTACACCTCTCATTATACTCAACATGAAGTCTAATAAGGCCAGAAGTTGTATTTTATTGATGAACATATCAGAACCATCATTTACTTAAATCTCGGATGGATGGGAATTTTTTAATAGTTGACTGGAAAATTATATTTAGCCTCCGAATGAATTTGACTGACTTTCTATTTCCTGTAACATGGAAGTATTTGTGTGTTTCTTCATTCATTATTTCCTTTCCATACCAAGTAATGTTCATGGATCTCTCCATTTTCTCATACTCTATTATAATTTGATCATTTTCAGCCTGGGTTTTAAGGATAACATAACTCAAGAATCCATAAATTAGTACGAAGAGTAAGTGGTGAATCTGGCCTTATTTGACTAACTGCATTCCTTGGGTGAGCAATTTTTATTGCAATCAGTGCAGAAGTAAACTTTGATGGCCATATTTTCAGGCACACGCAATAGTAATTTTTGATTTTGCATGAAATTTGTAATTTTGTCTCTGATGTAGATAACATAGAGACTCAATTAAACACAATTTGTATATCCCGTTTGGTTTTAATGTGTTTGGTATTGCAGGTTTCACGTGGACTTGCGGCCATTCCCGATTATCCTGCGCATTGACCGTGAGCTCGAGAACCACCCAGCTTTCCGTGCTGCCCACCCGTCAAGCCAGCCAGATTGCCCCCCGGAGGCCACCAAGTAACTGCCGGGCCAGTGGCCAGTGCAGCTCCCACAAAGTACAAAGTGATACATCTCCAGTTTTTATATGTTGTTTGATACTCTGCTTTATGTCTTGTCCAAGTCATTCACTGTGACAGAAATCATACACCTATTGTTAGGTTATTAGTCTGATATTGACTGGAAGAAGAGTGAATTTTGCTGTGATAACATTAGTAATAATTTTTTTACCCATGTCTGTCAATTTTTAGCATTTGAGTTTGTTTTATATTTCAGAACATAGCAGTTTTTAATAATCTTGTTTTAGCATATTTTGCTATATGTAGTGTATTTTATTTGTTGTTTCTCATTCAGTTTAAACTCGGGGCTTTCATAAATTTCAGTTAACTTTAATAGGCAATATTGTATCGACACAGGTTCGTATTTTTTGTAATGGGTCAGTTATTCACATTTCAATTCCATTCTTGTTTGTGGGGGGTTGTGTCGAATAAAGCTTACTGTTGTAATATGTGATTTGTTAAAACTTAACCTTCCTTCTGTTTGGAAATGTGTACTGAATCATGACATGCTGTGCTTGGACAAATCTGATGCGCTACAGTAGTCTTTCTTGTGAACACCAGTTACAAAGTACACTTTTCTAGTTATCTGATACGTTACAGTAGTCTTTCTTGTGAACACCAGTTACAAAGTACACTTTTCTAGTTATCTGATACGTTACAGTAGTCTTTCTTGTGAATACCAGTTACAAAGTACACTTTTCTAGTTATCTGATACGCTACAGTAGTCTTTCTTATGAACACCAGTTACAAAGTACACTTTTCTAGTTATCAAGACCTTACTTAAGGACCTGGACCTATTTTACGTGTTTGAGACCAAGAAGCATGGAAGAAAGGATTACACTGTCACACTTTAAATGCATAATCGCCACTAAGTGCAAGACTCTTCTGTACTGATGAGCAGTGTTAATGTTATGCTGCACATACCTAGGGACTAAGCTGTGACCCGATCATGTTACGTTTGAAAGTGTTTGGCAAGGTTTTTGTACGTATCTGACATGCGTATTTTGAAATACAGCGCTTTGAAAAAATGTTTTCGCAATGTTTGTGTACTCTGAAATGGTGTTTCCAATAATGTGCGTGACATCTTAATGCCCTCAACAGTTTTTCTTTATTTCTTACAAGCGCCAGGTAAGCGAGGCCTCTTAAGATAAACCATAAGAGAGTTTGCAATACACTTAACCCAATATAACCTTGGAATCTTCATAGTATATATATATATATATTTTTTTTTTTCATTTGTAAGTGTATTTATAAAAAGTTTTAAATTATGGAGTTTAACTAACGGATAGTTAAACCTATTGCAAAGGGAAAATAGTCTTGCAACTAAAAAATTTACCTAGTTTTGAAATAATTTTTGCAATTCAGTGGTTAGCTGGGTGTGAGAACGTTACTAACCATGGCCTTCTAATTTCACTGTTAATCTATTTCGTTATTTTGTTGATAGTTTTAAGATATATAGTGAATTTATGTACGTACTCCCCTTACGGTTCCCCTCCAGGTGCATAATATTTCATGTCATTTATAAAAAGAATATTACTACATACTACTTTTTGTTCAAGCATGGCCATCTTTCCAAAATAGACAATTATAAAAAGTTATCATTTTTTGGATTGGTCTTTCAACCTTGGAACTGGAATTTATCTAGGGAATAACTGATCCAACATTGCACACATGCACATTTTCTGTTGCATTTAGCTTGCCTTTAGGTCATTCGACATAGGTATTACAGTAGAACCCCTTTTTTTACACCATTCAAGGGATCCAGAAAAAATTATGTAAAAAGCAGGAAAGTGTAAAATGAGGGAAATGCAGTTTTCAAATTGAATGAAGTTGTAATAAATCAACATTGACATAACATTAATACTATACAAAAAAAACTGCTGAACATGGAAAGCTCTACCAAGATATAATCCAGTACATTTACAAATTGAATATGTGTGGAAAGAAAAAGTATGTAACATTGGCAAATATCGAAGATCGAACAAACTGACAAATATAGGCATATTTATAAAGTTTGCTTAGAACTTTCTTAAAAACTTCTATCGCAACTTGGAATTTTCATAATAAAGCACACAAAAATAAGAGTCAAGGTAATACACATTTAGAGTGATTATTTACTGAGGCGCTACAACAGTTCACACTTTCCATTTAATTAGACTTTGAAAAGAAGTCTGAGATTATAGTCTGCTTCAGCTGCTGACGGCTAACATGTTCAATTTTTTTGTTAAGGACTATCATTTGATTGAAAATACTGTCTTTACATTTGAATCCTGAGCAGTAGGTCCTCACACTTTATACAGCTTGTAATGCCTCTTTATACAGCTTGTAATGCCTCATGCTTGGTGGGCATACGTACTTTCCCCTCTTCTTCACAAGCTTCGTCATCTTTTTGGTCTTGACTTTCCATGACATGGGAACTTACAATATCTTCTGTTCTTCAGTAATAATGTCGGAGTCAATGTTGACTAAATAAGTGAATGATACATTTGGCTCAGTTGGCTTCATCTTCATAACCAACCACTGAACATGGAAAACCACCTTTCTTGAAGCAGTTTGCAATTGTTTTCTGTGTAACTTCCTTCCGTGCATGAGAAATAATGTGGTCTGCATCCAACATGCTTATCTTCTTGTCATTTGGATTTTGTCCACTGTCAATAACGTAAAGAAATAGTGTAAATAGCGGGAAACGAAAATATTGTGTGTTGTAATTAGGTGGAAAGATGTACGTAGAAACAAACGGAAATAAAGCAGGACCAAAAATAAATGGTGTAATTTTCAGGAAAATGTAAAAAGAAGTAATGCAAAAAGGGGGTTCTACTGTATTTCTTTTGTTATGCAGTAATTTATAAGGTTAAAAAATTGTTCTGATTTTTCATCAAACAAAAGTGAGTACAGTATTAAGTTATTTTAACACATTTTTCATAGAGTTGTTCCGATACCATGTTTTCCGATGCAAATTACCCAATATCACTGCAGATACCCCGATACCTAAAATTGATACACAGATACCTCGATACCAATGCACTTCACACTTAATTGTAGAAAACGTATTACTGTTAATAATACATCAAAAAACATTTCTCCTAGACTCGTTTAAATAAAGCAAATTAACATCTTAAAATACTGTATATAATTCATTGTAATCCGACACAATATGCAAGCTGACCTAAAACTTTCAAACCCTTTGAAAATGCAAATAATAGGACACCAAATGCATCAAATTTTAAATGTCCCACGCATACTATCAGCTAAGACATGGAGAAGTTATCTATCTGGCAGTGTCACTTCTAGGTTTACGGGGGTGATGACCTCTCCGTGCCGCTACTTGTTGGCGACACCTTGCACACATGGCAAATGTCTTTCTTTTAAAGTAATTAATAATATTTTACTGCATAGAAAACTTGTAATTTTGTGACACAAATGAAGTGATTATGATTGATTTCTTCACTGTCTTTAATAATTAATCATTCTAAACCAAGTCCTCTGATTTCCTCTGTCGTAAGTTACACTGCACTTTGCTCGGTGTTAACCTATCCTTTATTAGACGGCGAAAGGAGTCGAATAGGTACTTAAATATTATCAGTTTATTCAAAGATGCATGTCTATTGAAATAAATTAATATAAATCCTCCAATTTCCCCGCAAGAAGTTACTGAAAATGAACACGTGTAATACAAGTCGCTCAATGTTCAAACAATTTTTTGCTGACAAGTGGTAGAGTATATGTTTTTGGTCATATATTTTTATTCGCAATGATGCTGCTCTTTGAGTTAAATAAATATTAAGTTTTAAAGTCATGTTAATTTTATGCCAAATACAATGAAATGCCAACCTTATGGGATAAAATGACGTTTAAACAAAGAAGAAAACTACTTTTCAAATAATAATTCCTTGTTGAAAAGTTTTGCATAACATTTTGAGGTGAAACCATTTACTTTGAAATACAAGTGATGCTAGGTGCAACTATTTTGAGCGACGTATAATCTTGATAAAGTAATGTCTGCCAGGTGCACTTATTTGCTCTGCTACTGCCAGGCGGCATGTGGAAGGCAAGCCAAGCAGGCATGGCAGAGAGAGAGGATGTGCTTTATCTTTTGTTCGACAACGTCCCCTCTCGGCGACATAGGCATGTGAGGGGAGGAAGGAAGGGGGATGCATGGCTGAGAGAGACAGAAAGAATGGTTAGACATAGGGAAAGTAGAAAGCCAGTCTCGCACCACACCGCAGTGTCGACAGACGTGTTGAGGACAACTGCTAGACACTGGATAGGAATAAACAGAGCACTTAATTTATTTCCGATTCGGTTTTGTTAGATTGCCGAGTGCTATATTGGCAATATAAAAGCAGAAAATTATTTGAATTTATCGATATAATTTAAATAAACTGTTTATATTTTTATGAATATATCTTTCAAGGAATTGAAAATAAAATTATAGTTATATTGATTCAATTGTAGAGACTGGAGTACGATGATTTATATAAATCCACATTTGTTTTTACCACATTGGTGATGATGTGAGCATTACATGTCGTATGGCCGTGAGCTAGTTAAGTGTTTTAGCAACGATTTTGCATTGTGTACCGACACTTAACAGCTTACAGTTGCCGTTTATTTTTGGATGTAATTCTACGTATTTTAAATGTGAATATTGAACACATTTTTATTAAAATGGGTGGAATTAGACAATTGAAATGATATACAGAAAACTGTTCACATGTAGTAGTGCCAACCCGTGAACACAATTTTTTTTTGTTTTGTCATTGACACATTTGCACTGGGCAAAAATATGTGTTCCACTGCTTTGCCTTGAGTGACGTCTCTGGTACTCGTATGCACGTTGGTTGAGAATCCAAGACCTTAGACAGCGTGCCGCCGAGCAGTTATAAATGGCAGCATGTGTAATGTATTTCACATCCAGTTACTAACTGTTTGCATAAACAACCAGCAGGAATTGCAGGAATAATTGCAGGAAATCTTAGGTGAGGTGACCGAAATATACTTAGATCAGCGCAACATGAGATAAACAATAAAAGGTTGTGTTAACATTATTTAAATAGGGATTTCATCAGGACCATAAAATATTGTTAGTGGGTGCAATTTATGCATTTTATTTTGATAGTGGTGTATACACGCCGAAATACAGTAATTTTTGTGTCTAAGAAAGTAATAATCTGACTTCATTGTCTACAACTGATACTAAAGTATTGGCCCGATACAGATAGGTCAGGAAAAGGCGAAATATCGGCAGATACCGATGCGTAGTATGTGTATCGGAACAACTCTAATTTTTCTATATTGGGTATCAATTTTATTTGATCCTATTTAATGATCTGACAATGTAGTTCCCTCGCTTTATATTACTTTAACATTTTACAACAGTTTTGAAAGTCCCTTGGACCTGTAAAAGGAAGAACTTCACTGTATTTCACGCTAAGCTATATTTAAATGATAAAAAAACTTTCGATTTTTTTTATTTTTATAATTATTATTATATATAAAGCATAAGCTGTTGGTGCAAACTTCAGTAATTTTTATATTTCAAATGATAGAAAATTGATGTATTTGCATGTGATTGTACTACAAATACTTTGCAAAATCTACTGTTCGTTTCCAGTCAGTACTCATCATAGCTATTTGAAATACTACATTAGAAGACTGTTCCGACATCTGGTAATTAATACACTGTCTCTTTGATGTGAAGACTTGAGAAGTTTAGTACTGCTTTTACGTTATTTTAGATTTCTGTTAAGTGTGTAATCGTATAGTGTTTGTAACATATGTTTAAAAAAAATTTTATGTATATGTGGATGAATTTGTAATTTTTTGTGTGTGTGCATTAGAAGATGCGCATATCGTGAAACATGCTTCAATATTTAAAAATAGCGTGGAAATAGCTGCAATGGTACTAATTATATCTTAAATTAAAAAATATATTAGTACAAGTACTTACAGTTCATTGTTTGCAGGTATATACACTACACATGTTCAGTTGAAAAAAACACCTTTTATGTGTGGATGCACAATCGCGACATTGTTTGGCTGGAACAGCCTTCTTGAGTGGCAAGGAAGGACACACTTGCAGTTTGAGTATTTTGTTCCAGCCGGGAAATATCACGTCACACATTCAGATGAGAAAAATGGATTGTCCAACTACATGCATGTACTGTATTTACTCGCGCATGGGTCACCCATTTGATACAGATTCTGAGTGTCAAGAAATGGAGAGCAACTCTTATACAAGTTTTTCACTTCAAATTAAATTTTATTTTGTTGTGTGGTTTAGTATATGGTCACAGAATTAGCATGTGTTCATTTTAAATAAATAAAAAATTGTTAGGAATTATTTGCATTACATAAATGTCTCGCACAAGTAACGTGAACAAGTGTCATATCCGATGGCAAATGCAGCAGTACATTCTTGCTTGTCTTGAGCCACTGCCTGCAGCCTGGGCATTCAGCTAGAATGGTGAAAGATCTTAAAAACTAACCAGGTAACAGCATTTTTTAGTCTAAAAAATATTTCATGTGTAGTTGAAGATATTGATTTCCAAAGCCAAGTATTGAAAATGTATAGGACAGGAATTCAAGTACTCACAGGTCGACAAGTACCGGACTGAGTCCTGAATTACTGTCCTTTTATATATTTTTGGTAACGTTGCTGCCTGCTTGTAACCTTAACTCAAAAGCCGAGTATTGATGGGACCCATGTGGGAGGGTGACCCTGACACAGATAAAAGTAGTTACTTGTGCTGAAAAATCCAGGTGCCACCCTTACATGAAAGAGACCCTTCTGCAGTTAAGTACATGTACATGCATACTGTGTGTGTGTGCAAGTACCAATGCATGTGCACTTGTGCCTCTCTCTTCACTTTTAAAATGTAATTAATACTTGGATATTATTTGCCTAAGTAAAAAATAAATTTAAATAGTCTTAATTATCTTTGTAATCCTTACTTCACTTGGTATAAATTGGAAGACATTTTTTTTTTGTAAATGTACTGTTAGAGTAGAAAGTTATAAAATTGTTGATTGAATAAATATGTGGCGTCTTCCTTGTTGTTAGTTAAGTTATGGTGAAAAGATGTCAATGTCATGTTGGTACATTAAATTTGCTTTTACAGATTTATAAAAAAAAATTTCAGTATGTGTTTTAGAGGGTTGTCTATATGTTATGTTCGTTGTTTTTATAGTGTTTGAAACACAACTGCATAGTGTAAAAGTGAATTAATATAAGTGTTCACAAAATTGTTTTACTGCTGCATTTGCAGTTATCTCAATAAAGACTGTAGGCATAATTTGTGTAAAGTTTTCATAACTTTATAAGATGTCTCTAAAAATTTCCTAGTTAAGCTGAGCTGAAAAGTTCCATTGCTGAAACCAGTATTTTCTTTGCACCTGATTTTAACTTGCTGTTGCTGATCTATTGGAATTACGTGTTTTGAAACAAAATAAGTACTGTTCAATACTTTTTTGTTAATTTCTTGCTCAAAAATATACTTTCGTTATATTGGACATTTTAATGTGTATTTACGTTCCTTAATTAATGTGTTTTAAAGGTAATTTGTTATTTTTGGCAATTGCGCAAGGCTCCTCGTGTCCTGTAATTGCTTGATTAGATATTTCATACTGATAGGAAAATTTTCTTAAAATATGACTGGTGGGGGAGAACTTGAGGCATTTCCAAAAAGTAATCGGGAACAGTAAACTGTTACGACATTTCTGAAGGGACTGAAAAAATAATGCTTACTAACCAGGAAAACTTTTTGAAAGGGTCAAATTACACATGTACACCTAGACAAGGTGTACAATTATTCAAATTATTAAGCAGGAAAACTTTTTAAGTAGGATCTTCTCAACAGAGTTTCACACATTTAACTGGGTTAACTTGGACAAGTGATCAGGTTTATTCAATCAATAGAAATTGACCTCGTTCTTAAGAATATTTCAAAAGTAACTCAAATGATTAAAATGGTGGGAGTAAAATGTAAACTAAATGGTGGGAGTAAAATGTAAACTTTGCAATCCCTTTTAAGTGCTGTGGTATATGATTATGACAAGGGCTAAGAGTACTGATTTAATTCTGTTATTTTAAGAATTTTAATTAAATTTTCATAGTTAATGACAGCTTAGTAAGTAACACATACATAGTTCGTAGGTGCTGTATTACTGGTAGAGTTAAATTTTGTCTTGTGAGTGTTTATATTTTCGAAGCTCGTTTCTTGATACATGTAAGCTTAAAAAATTGCTCTACCCATTTTGAATAGTTTTATGTATTTGCCGTTGCAATGTTTACATAATTTTGCATAATTTCAGGTGTGTCATGTGCTAATGCCAATGTAACCTAGGGTCAGCAGGGTTAGTAGAGGATCGGGTTAACTCAGTGGACTTTCCAAACACACGTAAACTTTGATTAGTTTTCAAACAAGCAGAGCAAAACGTTTTACCGTAATGAGTTTAATTTGGTTACTTTTTGTAAACTCCAAAAAAGTCCTTTTGTGACATCATGTGGAATTTGTAAGGCCTACCATGCAAGGGGTAGAGGCAGGCACACTGTGACATTGCAACCCTTATATTTTATTGCTGTGGGCTTAACAAGCATATTTTTTTAATGATTTTCCTTGTAATTTTTAACTTTTTTTCTAATATTTGTGCGATTAATTTATACCATTTTTACAGTTCATTAGAAATTACTTCGTAAATTTGCTGTATTTTTAAAACCCAATTAGTAAAATAAAGTTATGCTATAAAAGTATTTTGGCACCCTGTAAATGTGCAAAACAAGAAGTTTTTGATATGTGAGCAGCTGTCTGATGCTGCAGCTTTGTAAATTAACATTGCAAGGTTATAAAGAAGTTTGTTTCAGTAGAAGTAATCTTGGGTGGGAATTAAATATTCTGAATTAAGTGCTAACGGTTGGACCAACAAACAAGATTTATTTATATGTATCGTCATTTTACAAGACTGCTAGATGCATGAAAATGCGTTTTATGACCTGGAAATAAGTTTTTGTCCTTTGCTGTGTGTTTGTATTAGTTTCCCTTAGTATAAGTGTATTTTTTAGAATTGTTATGTTAGCTGATTAATTTACAGTTTTTTTTACAACTTACTGTTTCACATATCAATTTTTAGTAAGTACATAGCATTACAGGTATTTTGTAGTGATTTTGTAGTTACTGATAGCATAACCATAGTAATATGTATTTAGTCGTGTAAGGGTGCCTAGTGGCACATAAAACCTTCCTTGTGTTGTACATGTCTAGCAGAAAAATGGCTGTCGCAAAAAATTTGGATTTGATGTTACTAGCCAATTGGTGTGGCGAGTGGTGGTTTACTTAGCACTTAGATATGGATCAGAAGATACTGAAGTATTTTAAAATCCCCTGTAATTGAAAATGTTTCTAGTTTACTCGACACTTCTATCCACCTGTTTTTGATTGGTTTTGTTAAGTCTTTTAATGCCCGTTTCTTAGACCCCTGGAATAGTGACACTTGAAATAACAATCTTCTTTTTTTTTTTTTTTTTTTTGGGAACCATGAAAAAAAAATTAATTTTCAAATAACAACTCCTTTGAAATAAAACCCATTTCTTGTAATTGAGAGTTTACTGTAGTTGTTTTTCTGATGGGTATAAAGAAAAGTGTAACATTAAGACTTTTCTGAGTTAAGAAACGTCCTGCTTAAAAAGTTCATTAATTATATGTATTACACATGTATATATGTGCGTGTGTATATATATATATATCCCTTTTTATAATTTTCCCTTGTTAATAAGCATGATTTTTTTTTTTTTGAGTTCTTCAAGAAAAAATATCTTGACAGGTTTTTACTCTGAATACAAACGATATTGGCAATATGCAAGTTGGATTTCGTATTTTGTGTTTAGCTAATAACGTACCACTTGGTGTTCAACACAATTCACAAGTAATAGTTTGTTATAAATGTAAGGAAGGGTTTTATTCATCTCTCATTAAGACCAATCTCATGAAATTATTTGTAATTTTTGTTTCAGTTTTGTATAATTCCTTATCTACTAGTAAAACCCTCTTAAGAAGTTTTCCTGCTTAATAAGCTTTAAAATAGTTTGCACTGTGTCTATTACAAATAGATCATTTTACCCATTTAAGAAGTTTTGCTGCTTAATAAGCACACATTTTTCTGAAACGTCTTAACATGGTTTCACTACGTGTTGTAAAAATAATTAAATACCCACAACCTTGAATATTCCTTATTGTCGTTTTGAATTTCATTTTATTAATCAGGGTTTTTCGTAAATTACCATGATGCTATATAAGAAAGCTAAGATTGCATGGTCAGTATAAAGGAAAAGTTGCTTACACAATTTAGTTGCCACAACTTTTTAGATACAAAACAAAAAAAAATTGATCAATTGTTGCTCTATTGACTTGTTAACAGTACGGAGTATGTATTTACAAATTTAAGTAACTCTGTTTGTGTTAACTATGTTCTGGGAGTTTTGGTTGTTGGTAAATGGTAGTACAGTAGTAAATTGTAAAATTGAAGTTGTGTACTGTTGGGAAGTATCAATGTTAAATCATTAGATACAGAATAGTAATAAAACTTTGTTGGTGTCTAAATTCATAGAGGATAATTTGTTTCGCGTTGGGTGAAAAGAATTTTTTAAAACGTGCCATAATTTTTTTTGCGTGTTTTGCGTGTACAACTAAAAATAGATTTAAAGTGATTATAATTGTGTCAGTTTTAAATTAGAGTAGTACCATTAATTTACTGTTAGAGTCTTATTCGGTTCTACCTTTTTTTTGTAGTAATGGTGTGTATTTGACTATTTTGTTAATGGTGATTTCCAGTTGTTGCGCTAGCCTGTACCTGGTACAAACTGGCAAGTTCCATGTGTTTCAGAACCACTACACTTGGAAAGTGTGCACTCAGTGAAACTTTTGCAATATCTTCTTCACAGTCGTTTCAGTATTTTAATTCATAAAAAAAATCAATGACATTTTTTTGGCTATTTTCAGTCCATTTTAGCATTTTTTGCACATAAATTTTACACCGAAATAAGCCAGTTTTATTTACTATTTTGTGGGGTCCCTACTCATGAGCAAGTCAAAACCACTTTTAATTATTTAGAGTAAGACATGTCAATCTTCTTAATACTGTTTATTTTGATATGCCATCTTAAGAAGGGTTGGAACATAAAGTTTAATTTTATTTTACAATTTAGGGAAGTCTGTAGAGAAAAATCTTGGCAGTGCAAGATTCCATAATTGTTTTTGTTAAGTACAAGAGCAAATATTTTACCAGAGATTAACTTCTGCTGAACTCTTTGTGACAGTGTAAATTTTTATATGTTTTGTGGTGCGAGATTAAATGTGAAATAAATGTACCTGTGGTCCAAAATAATAGCTCACAAAGTCTGTAGAATTCAACTAATGCATTTGGAGTTAATGTACCATACCCTGGTAAATCAGCTAACGTGTATTTCTGGCAGTTAATGTATAGCAAATATAAACTTAAAAAATAACAGTCTTGCATTCCACATTCTGAAGTTTACAGAGAAGGAAGGATATGTGAACTCTTTTATAATGCTGGTTTGTAGACATCATGGTGGCACAGGATATTGTTATGAAGAAATATGTCTCTTGGTAAAGATAATCCTGAGCAGCAACAGCAGCGGTGCTGCCTTGTCACACTATCTGTTGTACTGGAAATAATTTGTCTCTTGCTGCATTTTGTTGTCATTCCCCTTTATATTGGTGTAGCTGTGTGTTTTGCAGCATCAGCATGTTGGTATACATATATTTTAATTTAATGTAAGGACTTTAAATAATTATTATTTTTTGTGGATTGCCCAAATACACAGCTAACGATACAAATGATAAAAATATATGAAAATGCAGAAATTCAAGCATTCAAAAGAAGGACCACGTGTTTTTCACGTGGTTGTGTGATCGTGTAAGAAATGTTGTCCTTCTGTGAGTCTGTGCCTGTCAAGTACTAGACTCTTGAGTACTTGAATTTCTGTCCTTTACATATATTTGGTAGTCTAGCAGCGTACTTGTATTGTCAACCTAAATACAAGTGATAATGTTGTATTACAATTTACAAATTAAATGAATCATTGTTTTCAGTTTTTTGTGTTAAGATAGGAAGTAATTTTAGTGTTGTTAATCAGCAGAGTACTTTGTTTTCTACTTATTTTCATAACATATTAGATACACTTGTTCCAGTAAGCACTTTACTCCCAAGGTTTTTTTGTTAATGTGTTAAATTTAGAGCTAAGATGAATCTTTGTACTAGAGTATGCAAGTGATATTTAAGGTTTTATGTGGAATTATATTTTGACTCGTGTACAAAGTTAACTCCAAATATACTCTGGAGACTGATTACTTCATTATGCATTTATAATTTATATATGAACATAGTAACAAATAACACAGTCTGTGGCAGTATTACTGTATATAATTCAGTGCACTACCGACTGAAGAATTATTTAATGTTAGAATCAGTTATTTTAAAGATTAATAATTAATACTAATAATAGTAAAAAAAAAAAAAAAATTGCACATTAAACTGGATGATATCACAATTTCATTGTGAATAAATAATAATTTATTTTGTATTGTTTTTCTTGTTTTAAAAATCTAATGAGCTAGAAGATTTTCATATTCTTATAGGTTTCGGTTTTCTCACCGATTCGTATTGCAGTGTGTTTTGTAGAAGTATTGCGTTGGTCAGAAAGAGCCATGGTCTAGCAACATTCCTTCAGTTTCCATCCATAATTGTAAGCAGAGAAAGTGCAGGTGTTAGCGACAACCATTTTGGAAATGACTGGTAATTGTGTAACAATTTCTGTAGGTACCATCTGCATTTGTCCTTGTGTTGTGTAGGTTGTAAGACTAGTTTCACAATGGTGAAATCTTCTTTGTGTTATATAATGATGTTCAGCTTTGCATAAAGGAAACAATCCAATTATTCAGTACTTGATAGCATGCTTCATGTAAACTTCTCTGTAGCTTTTAAATGTCCTCAGGTAATGTCGCCTGTGTGAGTGAGAAGGTAAATGTGTTTTCATAAGTATGTCGTACCAGTAATTTACATGTACTGTCTGACTAAATACCCTCTCATTAGTTGTGCTGCTTTGTCTGGTAGTATACATATATTCCCTTGTAACATCTGGTTCTACATTAATTGTGTCATTATTTTATTTCACCAGTTTCTTAGTATGATTAGCCACTATTTTATTTTTCTTATTCAGCTTAAATCCACACACATGAATATGTGGAAGCTCTTCATTTTGGGAAACTTTTGAAGAATTGCACTAATGATCGATAAAATAAGAGTATTTCAGGGATTTGATTATTTTGTATTCAAATACATGAATCAATAACTTTCACTTGCAGCTTGAATTCAACAACTAGCAAATTCGGTGATAATATTTGCATATTCGAGTACATGATTTAATTATTTAAATCTGAGATATATACAAGCAGTAATTTTTTTTCTTTTCTTTTAGTAAACACACAAGTTTGCGTTCTCTGATACTTGGAACTTCAAGATTCAATAATAAAAATACACTACTTTGCAAGATGCAGAAAAATAATAATTCTGAGCTCTGTGCAAATGTATGAGAACAAGTGTGGAATGAGCGACATAACATTTGTGTGAGAACTTGAGTGCTTGTAGACAAAGAATGTGTGTGCAATGTGAGTACTGACTCCTACTGCTACATCGCCGTGGTGAACGTATTGGCCACCATTCAAGATGTCTCGAGAACTCGCAGAAATCAATTCTTTTGATATATTTTCTGTCCAGCTAAGAGGTTAGGGAAGTTTATTAGTCTTAATTTTTAAATTGTAGAGGTGAAAATTAAGATAAGTGTTTTATACAGTATGAAGTATTATTTAAGTAGGATTTTTAAAACCATTTTTGTATTACCCATCACACCTATCTCTGAAAGATGTTTTAAAACAATTGCTGTAGCCAATTCATTTTCAGGTATTGATTTGGCTTTCTGCTTGAATGAACATTTGATAAGGTTGGTATCACTGTTATTGAAAAATCATAGCATTTTGCTAGAGAGCTAGAATTATAGTAGGATGTTTGTGAATGTACAACTTATTTTTATTATTTTTAGTGTAGTAAGTTGCTCAATTGTGTGTTACATTTTGTGGATTTGTTTTTTGTACTGTGGCAATTTTGTATTTTAACTATATAAGTTTTTTATATAAATTTTTTTGCTACTAGTTTACTAATCCACAATTTGCGAGAAACGTTTGTGGTGTATGTAATTATTTGCTACAAGAAATAAAGTTTGCCGGTAATGGAAACAAAAGTACATACGTTTTAATTGTGATGCCTGTCACGTCCTGCAGTCTTTTCAGTGTTTATTTTTTTTGTATGCAAAGCACAATTTTGCTGAGGGAAGGAAGGATGTAAGCATAAACATTTGGAAAATTGACTGCTTTGTGGTCTGACATTGTATTGCAATTAGATTGGTATCATTCATCATATCTTTTATCTCTAAAGATATGGAGGATAGAAATCACAATCATTCAGGGAAAAATAACTTTATGTATCCTAAAAAATGGTTTCTCCCTTCAAACATCACCCACACATAACAAATGGCCTGCATGAGTCAGTAAAAGAGAGCTGCACACATGCCAAGCAGTGCAAATGGATCCACTCCGCAGCCTGCTCTCCATGTTTATCTGCTGGGAAAGTGAGTTAGAATCCTGATTATGCACTGCAGGCTGTAGAGGGAACAGCACATGGTCGTGCCAATAAGGGTGCTAACTCTAACTAGCCTATCCATGTAATGTCTCTTACCGAGAATAAGCAGGGAGCAAGGGTGTTAGGAAGACAACAGCCATCTTCACTTTGTTAAATGCAGATATGTTTGAAGTTGGAACAGGGACGATGGAAGCAGCCACACTGAATATAAACTTTCACCTGCAAAAAAAAAACAGTTTGAAGTGTCATGTTGTTTGATGATTGTAACATCCAGGGGTGTAACACAAGAGAGGTCCCAAATTAATTATTAAAAAGAAATACTGCATTAAAGTTGCAAGAAGAGAGAAGGTGCAATAGTATTGTAAGAAAATTGCTCCAAGTAAATGCAGTTAAATAGTATAAAATAAAGTTTGGCAAGGCAAGAGAATAGGAATAAAAAAAATCATCCAGGGAAATAAGATTGCAATGTCAGTGGATGGTCATTTAGAGCCACTTTCATTACGGTCGCCAGTATTTGCCCATATTTGCCTGCCATCACTTGCATTGCACACTAGAGTTGGCTATTCCAAACGCCACCCTTTGTGAGAGTACATAATAAACTGTGTGTATCATTTCAGAGACCAGGTGATAGCCAAACATTCATTTTCATTTGTGTCGTATCAATCCTCTACGGGGCTGAATTTTGCACTCCCGTAGTCTATAATTTGCTCGCTATCAACTAGTTGGAATAGAACAGCCTCCAACTCTTCCTGACTTGAATAAGTTTGCAAGTACAGGTACCTCGTGGGTCATGGTGAGGGAGGGGGGGGGGGGATTGGCACTGATGGAATTGACGCTTCATTACTTGAAGACCTGGTAAGCTTCCAGGGTTTACTGGCACTATACTTGTGTTTACAAGAGTAATGTGATGGGCGCGGTGGTGATGGTGAATCCTTGAATATATTGACGGAGCCAATTAATAAGGTCGGGAAACTTACAGTTGCTTGCATGTTTTTGGTGGGTCCTATTCATCGACGAGTCACAGGTGTTCTGCACTAGGGCAATTTCCGGTTTTGTTTGTGTCCCAAAAAATTTATTCCGTGTTATGTGGCATTTGTGATTTACACAGACGAGGCTTGCGAATGCAAAACATTCCACCACTGACGCTAAATGTTGCAGGTGTTCCTCCCAGCTGTCTGACCATACCACTACATCATGTAGATGGTAGAGATTGGTGGGTATCCGACAATTTTCGGATCTGGATTTTATCATATACAGTATTATCGCGTGTATTGGTAAACCACATCCACCAACAATTTTTCGTGGTCCCAACGTAATCCCTATATAAACATAAACCACTTGTATAGTTTATTGCACGAGTATCAATCAAAGTATTTTTCGGGTCCCTTCGCCTAATATTTCCCGCAACTGTCGTTTTTAAGCTGGTTGTTTATTCAAACGTCACGCGCGCCACCGTTTTTAACTGCTCTGCAGCGTGCTGCCTTCCCAACACGTCTGTCGACAACTGACTGCGAGGGCGTCTGCCTTGCTACTTCCCCTGTCGAGAGGAGAAGTGACCTAGCGTCCTCTATCTCTTTCTGCCATTTACTTTCCTACCTCCCCTCTAGTGCCTAACATGCCAACAAGAGGGGAAGTTGTCTAGCAAAAGCACATCCTCTCTCTCGACCACGCCCGCTTTGCTTGCCTTCACACGCCGGCCTAGAGCAAAATTGTGTGCATTGCGAATGTAATTTTATCAAGATTATGCGTCGCTCAAAATAGTTGCACCTATCATCACTTGTATTTCAAAGCAAATGGTTTCACCTGAAAGTGTTAAGCAAAACATTTTAACGAGGAATTATTATTTGAAAAGATGTTTTCTTTTGTGATTAAAGGTGGTTTTTCCCAGAAAGGTGTTTTATTGTATGTGGCGTAAAATTAACTTGATTTTAAAATGCAATATTTATTTAACTCAAGGGACAGCATCTTGGCAAATAAAATTATATGCCCAGAAGCATATACTTGAACTCTCCCCTTGTCTCCAAAAAATGTTTGAACACAGAGTGACTTGGTGTAAAATTCATTTTCAATAGACGCACGTCTTTTGAATAAACTGATAAATTGTAAAGAACTATTAGAACCTTTTGCCGTATTATAATGGGTAGGTAGGTACTGAGCCAAGTGGAGTGTAATGACAGCGAAAATCAGATGACATGGTTTTGAATGATTAATTAATAGTGAAGAAATCAGTTATAATCACCTTATTTATGTCTCAAAATTACAAGTTTTATTTGCAGTAAAATATGATTAATTACTTTAAAAGACTGGTATTTGCCATACGCGCAAATTGTTGGCAACATGTAGCAGCATGGAGGGGTAATTCCCCCACCGCCACCCCTCCATCGCCTGCCACCATGAACGCATTGCCCAGTCATAACTTCTCAGCGCTCTGTTTTCCCCGATAAGGCCCGGCGACCCGTGCTGGACATTCAAAATTTGATTTGCATTCTGTGTCATATTTTTTTAATTTTCAGAGGGTTTGAAAATTTTAGGTCATCTTGCATTTGGTGTTGGATTACAATCAATTATATACTCTATTTTGATATATTTTCTTTATTTTAACGAGTTTAGGTGAAACGTTTTTTAATTTATTATTTTCAATAGTATTTTTTCTAAAATTCTGATTTTAATTGGGTTCATTAGCTAAACTGTATTCACAGATAATGTACAGCTCATACTCAACATAAAGTTGTGCATTCAGAATTCAAGACTGCAACACAAAACGACTCGACCTGACCTCACAATATACTACCTGCAGACCTCTAGTAGATAGGCGGTAACGAAGTTGCCAATATAGCCATTGAGTACATGTACCATCATGGCTGGAGAAGTAGCTGCGTGCGCAGGGCCTAGCACAAAATTGATACTCCTGCCATCCGTTGTGGTTTGCATGCTGGCATTAGGCATGACTTTTGCAGAACCGAGCAAACTTGAGAGAGTACTATGTCTGCACTGTATATACATTTATTGCTGGAGGAGTTGAGCTTTTAGTAATGAAGTTTACTGGGCAGAAATCTACACAAAACCTCTACGCTCTGACTGAGGGGCCAAAATTATGGTTGAGTCATAGTTACTCTCGGTTGGTGTTCATCACATTTACATCTCTCACCTGGCTGTTGATGTTGCGGTGGTATGCTGCGTACTCGTGACTCTTAGATATAGAATGCTCTGCAATGCTGGTGTGATGGAGTGGGTCCCCATAGGTAAACACATCACTTCATTCTTGCAAGATGGTGTACACTGCATTTTGAAGTTCCATGGGGATGGCATGGCCGAATTCATGGAGATTTATAGTGTCCGGAATTGTAGGTTGATGGTAACTCGGGAGTTAAATAGTTTTCTGTTGTGTATTGCCGGATTGAATGCAGCCACGGGATAACTTTATAGCTTCTTGGTCACTGAGCCGTGTCATTTCCGGAATAAGGTCCTTCCTGAGGCCTTGCGTGACTTTCTCTGGTTGCTACAGTTGCCGTGGAGGTACTGTGGGTATGGCCAGGTACATCATGCATTGTGATTTGTACAGATTGATCTCGTTTGTACTGTTCAGGTGCAATTAGTTGTTCACTAATTAAATTATGTGAAACTGCCATGTTAACTGCTACTGTTGACCGAAAGTTAATATTAACGGGTATATATAGGCTGTCGTAATTTTGAAAGATTCGGCAGAGATATGACTGGTTGTTCTGCTAGTGATCTTGTATATATTTATTATTTCTGGGATAGGAGATTGTCTCCCCTAATCGATCTGTCAGCTCAACTCGTAGGTACACAAATGTCAGATGAGCACATTTTTCCACATGGATGAGTGGTCACGAGGAAAACATTTTGTCTCACTTGTTTTTTAGTGTGTATGTAGGCTTACCACCCTATGAGTACTTGTGCATTCTGTTACTTTTAAAAATATAATCAGTGACCTATTCCCACCATATCTGGAAAAAAAATTGTGTAATTGATACAGCCTACTGCTGTTTCCGGATTGTCAGTATATACGTATAAGTACGTACATTTGCATACTAGCAGTGATGTGTACTTTTGAAACTATTTGGACAGGTCATCGTCTCTTCATGTTAGACTGGTCGCTCATTGTGGCGGTAATATCAGAGACTATGTGACAGCAGAAAAATGTGGTGCAATTTGGTGTTATACTTAAGTTACAACTTCTATGGTCATGCATTAAAAAGATGCACATAACCTTATAAACATTTATTTATTTTTGTATCACTTTTTTATACCGCGACATCTTACGAGTTTAAGCGCTGAAACATGGCTTTAACCGAGAATGAAGAATTAATAGGAGCATTAGAGACAACGTATTGTTTACAAGAGGGAAATGAAAGGTAGCACAGGAATACTGTACGCTGGTTGCTTGTCAGAGCAGTAAGACAACAGGCGTATGTTTTGAATGAAAATGTGCATACACAAATATGCCACTATAATGTCTGTTTTTGGTTGTCGTACACTTTGAGTACATATCATACAGCCGAAAAAAAACAAATTGCAGGAATATAGAAATTCTTGCACCTCGTTACCCTGAGGTTATGTTTATCTGTTCAGCTTCTATTAATTTCACGAGTATTCATACCACACCAATAGCCTTGGGATATTGCTTTATCATGTCAGTGGAAGATTGTAACCAAATTAGGGCAGTTGTTATGGGACTTGTTGCATTTATTTATCGCAGGTGAAGGGGCATTACACAGAAACTGGCATTCTTTCCAAGTCCCTCGATACGTACCTTGCCAAGTTTGAAATGCACACATTGATAATAAAAGAAAGAGAAATACAATTCAATGGGGTTTGTAATAACTTGGAAATGCGGATTGCAACTCTAATTTTATTCGTAAGCATACACCTAAGGAAATATGCTGCAGACGTCTATACAATGCTCAGAATTTTATTCATAATTGGAAGCACATTTATTAAGCTAATAATTATTTACAAGAAACAACAGAACAACATTTTCTAAATACTTATTAACTTTTAAAACTTGCGAGCTTCATAGCTACAAAATGTACCGGTTAATTTTTACACCCGAAATACAATATGGTGACTCGTAAGTATGCCCAGCGAGTATACAATGTCAAATATTTGGCAGTATAGAGCCTGTGTGTACTATACTGGGAATTTGGACAGCGCTAGTATATACATGGTGGTGTCAATTCCAGGGACAGGTACGCACAAGTATTCATTTCTTGAGTATCCATAAACAGCCTTAATACATAATTCTACCAAGATCCTCGGACTAGCAATAATATGGCTCTCTGAATACGAAATAGTTTGGTCATAGGATGATCTTTCCTTAGTCCGGACTAAAAACAACTATGAAGAGTTTTTGTGACACCCACCATGGAGAATTACTACTTTCCAGGTGTCATGCATCAGAATACAAAGTAGACGTGTTTTCAAACTCAATGTACAATTGTTACTCTTTCATTTACTATGTTTGCAATATATTATTTCTGTTATAAATTCCCCCAATAATTTTACATTACACATTATGTAACAGAAAAAAATGGTCACCCAAGCACAAAAATATACTATAAGATATAAAAGTTATTTACAGACAAATCCACATAATATTGATTTACACCATGATCAAATTTTAAGGTTATAGGATTACATAAAATTGGAAAAACTGCCAGCTCCCCAAGTATGGTACCAGCGCTAGCACGAACAGTACAATGGGGCACCACCAGGTAAGGTTCACGTTTCCGCTGTCGGCAACTCCCACGTAGTTTACATAGTCCAGCAATCGTAGGCCACTATTCTTTGGACGGGTGCTCATTTTCGATGCGACACAGTTACAAGTCGATTAGAGTTAAGTGAGGTGAGCGTGCAGCATTACCAGAGTGCAAGAGCGTGGAGAAACTGGATATCTCCAAGTACATCCGCCAACCAGCAGCATTGGCCAACACTAATTTAATGTGTGAAAATCAGGAAGCGACCCTGCCAAGAACTGAACCTGGTTCACTTTCGTGGGAGGTGAGTGCTTTAGCTTCTATGCCACAGCAGCTCCAGTATTAAAGTTTTTAATACGTCTTTAATTTTTATATGAAGTTTCTGTAAAATATGGTGCATTTGACTATATTGTGACTTAAGTAAGTTTCCTCCTAGTATTTGTCCCAGTTGACACATGCAGCAGCTCTGTTAGTCTGGACCTCGCTGCCACTCACCCCATGATAAATTTCTGATAGTGCCACTGAACAACACTAAAGCATATAAGCATATACTTGTTTGTAATAAAGTTGTCACAAACACTAACCATACATTGTGTGAAGTTTGTTAGTTGTACAACAGTGAAAAAAATGTGAATTTAAATTAATAATAATATTTATATTTGAAGGGAAAGGAAAAAGGTATTTAACTTGTGAGCTGTGTTCATACACCTTTATTACTTCACACTGGCAATGCACTGGGAGACAAAATGTAACAACTAGTGTGTGTAGTAGGTGTGAAGATTGTCAGTGTGATACACACTGACTCAGAGTGTAATGAATGTGGACTGTTGTAGACTTCTCTCCTTGATATCAATCAGATACTCCCAAAATTTCCACTTAACTTTCTCCCACACACAAAATCTCGCTCACACTTGTGGTAAAATAGGTACAGATATATGGAATAACAAAATTCAGTGACAATGCAGACACTTGGGTGTAGTGGGAAGCTACGATTACTATTCACAAGAAAACACTAATAATAATATGCATTCACATTAATATTGAGGAAAATTATAGAAATCATGCAGATATCAGTTACACACAAAATCTTGCAAAATACCTATGCCTGCCATTCAAAATAAACACTTAGTTCCCATATACAATACATTAAAAAAATTTTCCACACGCTTAAACAATAAAAAAAATTTCTTCTGGGTGATCACCAGTCAGCGAGCATAAGACTCATTTGCCTCTCAGGGTGCTCTTTGGGTGGAAATCCAACTCAACAGAATTTATGACAAAAAAAAAAAGACAAATTCTTAAAACTTATTTAAGATTCTTTAAAATGTCCAGAACTATTAATTTCCCAGTGAAAAACAAATGCAAAATGTTGCATTTGCATTTCTTACAGAAATAAAATCTTATACAATCTGGCCTCTTCTACACATGCCCTAGTCTCACAGTACTTGTTACTCAATTTTACACACATTATTAAAGCACTTGAAATTTCAATCGCTTATTTGTAACATTTTGAGGCAGCTCAATTACAGAGTGAATGTTCCCGACGAAGTCTAATCCAAGAAGACTGAAACTGAACAAGCCAGCAACCCACTTCTTGGATTTTGGCACAAATGCACGCATAGACTAAATATGAGGTAGATCGTTTAGTCTTCTTCTGCACATGTACCCAACATTAACCTACCCCAATCCTACACAACTGTCGGAAGTCACATGGTCAACATTGATGAAAGTGTTTGTTTATATCTTAATTTTCAAATGACAAGCACTATTATACTAATAAAACAATTTTACCAGTTTGAATTGAATTTAAAAAAAAAACATTACAAATTGATGAGGAAGTATAGAAAAATCTCAAAAGCACTTGACTAAACAGTGTTCTAACATCAAATCCGCGCCTATTTTGCTAGACGTGTAGGCAGAAAAGAGGTTCAATGTTGGGACCGGAGCATGGTTATGCTCAGCCAGCGAGATCGGTCTACCGTCTATGAATGCACATATCCAATCACAGCCAACATGCTAACTGGAGCTCTCTTAAATATGGATAACGCAAACATGTCGATGACGTTAAAACGTCAAAATCATCTGGCCGTCTATGACGTAGTTTTTTGTCAATATTTACATCATTCGAGCTTCACAGACGTCACGTATACAGTTCTCTCTGGCGTCCGCCAGCCCTCCAGAAACACTTAAAATATACAAAGATACACATTTAGCCCAATTCTACCATCATATGATTCCGTTTTAAGCAAAATACTAACATTTTAAATATTGCTGCAAGAATTTATTTTTGCCGCGACTTTCGCATAACTTTAACGTCAGTTAGAACAAACATTTATAAATGGCGGCAGTCATTAAAAAAAACATAGGTTCCCCTCCAAAAAGATGTAAACATTGACATAACTTTTCAAATTATACTATCCGTTACAAAATAACAATGGCGTTACCTTGGAAGTATGAAAATGAACTGGCTACAACTGCAGTAAGAACACAGAAACGAGCGCAAAAAAAAAAGACAGGCTATACGATGTATTTTCAAACAGTGTGTTGGCTAACCTGTTATTTAGTTTTGTTTATCTACTTGTGATGAAAAAAGTTTCGCGGGAATCGTGCTTCGGGAAATTTAAATTGTGGATGTTAATAATTGCGTTTACTATTTAAATAAACGGAAATTTGAACTGTGCCGCAAAGTTCATTTAATAACTATATTCTTGTTATAAGCTTGCACTGTACTATCTCTCCTGGTTGGAAATGTCTCGTAATTGGCCGGCGTAAAGTCCGACTAAGGAGGCCCTTACACAATTAAAAACTTTAACATTTGACTTTACGTTTGCTTTCCGACATGTTATTTCTTATGGAGCTTTACATGTTTTAATAAAGTAAACAAATAAGTTTTTCGTTTTAAAATAAACTTTTAATCTAAATTATAAGCATATTTTAATAAACGGTATATAAAATGTATTCTTGGATAGTATCAAAATTATTTACACAAGTTACACATTTTTATGAAGCTCGCAGAACCTATGTTCAATTGTCTAAACTTTGACTTTATAATTGTATTGTGTATTGGTGGTTTTATCAGAGGAAAGGAAACGTAAAGTCAAATGCTAAAGTTTTCTACTGTGTAAGAAGCTTAGTGAAGAGTGCTTGACTTTACCTTTGACACAGTTCCATTGTGCCAAGCTCCATAAGAAACATGTCGGAAAGCAAACGTAAAGTCAAATGTTAAAATTTTCAATTGTGTAAGGGCATTTGACGCTGCTACTGCGAGCAGGCCGCCATATTACGCCGTTATGTTGTGTTGTAGCTGGTCCCATATACAAGTGTGGATTCAATTTTTTATTGTTATTTCTTACGGTGATTGTAGCCCCTCTTTATCTATGGCCGGGCCTTTACTGAACATCAGCAATGTAGCTAACACAGAGAATTTCAAAATCCACTAGATTATGAAGTTCTATAGATATTTCTTAGAACTACTACAGTCTCCATTTATTTGATCCAAATTCAGATGATTACTTAAGATATGAAAGTGTCAAATATTTACGACTCTGCCATATACACATTTTAATTCGAGATTGGCTATCCTAGGTACACACAGGGACATGCATGTCTTAGAAAGCTGTCTATCGCATACCATAGAACATAAGAAATAATCCAACTCACTGAACATTATACATTTTTCCGCTAGCTAGGCCTTGAAATCAATCAAATCTGGTGGAAAATACATTGTGTTGGCAGCGGTGATTTCCCCATGATTTTTGTACACGAAAAAAAGTTTTCCGAAGCTGAACGAATGACTCTTCCTCGGCAGTTCGGCATTCTTCGGACGCTGTTGTTGAGTGAAAAGCAGGTCCTTGACAGATAAGATAAATGACGTGGGTGATATCAAAATGCGGTGATACCACGTAATTCTTACATCACCATGGGTGTTTCAGATTTTGATAAAGCTGGTAGAAAAATCGTCGGGGCTGTAAATTATTTGTAGGTATGCCAAAAATATATGTTTCTTTATTTTCATGCGTAGTTATGCGAGTGGCCAAGGAGTTTTGTCAAGCTCGTTTGTTATAGTGTTGCGCGAAACAACGGCTGCATTTGATTTCAGCGCAATGCGCGCTTGAGTGCTGCCCTTGTTCCTTTGATGAGGAATATTCGTTTATGAATTCGGACGTCTTTGTTCGATTCCACGTCGAGTTTTATTCTGTTGATGTACACTCTACGCGAGTATTACTATTATTATTATTATTATTATTATTATTTTGCGGCTTGCATATTCCCATTACAGGAGTATAGATGCCAGCAGGTATTTTCCGTAGCCTTGCAAAGTTTTGCATAAATACAATATATCTTGCACATCGGAAATATATATATATATATATATATATATATATATATATATATATATATATATATATATATATATATATATATATATATATATATATATATATAGCCGTCGCAAGTCCTAGCAAAGGGTAAGTGACTTGCGCCTTTGGCTGAAGGGGGACAGGTATGTCGATACCGGGAAAAAAATATCGATATTATTTGTATTGTTTATTTATAAAAGTGTATTTTTCGAAAGGTTATATTGAAAGAAAAATATCGAGTTAAGGTACAGCGAAATCCGGTATTTTATGTATTTAAGAACTTGACAAATGTAAAACTGCTTTAAATATTACATATGATGCATTGCAGAAAGATGTGGTGCCTGTTTCTGGTACATGTTGCCAAATTAAACGTCACTTTTTAATTCAGTTTTTGTGTACAAAACACGGCTTATTAAAAGAGCATTATTTAAAATATTTATGTTTGATACCTGGGAAAAGATATATATTTAGATAAAATATCGTTGATATATATATATATATATATATATATATATATATATATATATATATATATATATATATATATATATATATATATGGACAAACTATTGTAATGTCTCATTATCATGGGCGTCGACCTGTGTCAACTTCAGGGGGGAGGGGGTCAACACTAGGTCAGTATATAGGCTGTATGTAGGAATTAGTGTCTCGTATATATATATATATATATATATATATATATATATATACATATAATGTAAATTCATATGTTGGCACCCAGCCAGATATTTTTACTTGCAACACCGTATGTATTAAAATGTGTTGTAGCCCTTTTTTTTTATATTTAACACAGTTATAAGTACGAAATAAAATATACGCCTTAATCGAGGTACAGTATACGTGCAGAGAAACAGAATCCATGAAGCATTAATTTAAGGACGTCATGGCCATGCTTAAACAAAGCATCATTACCTCTTTTCCATTAGGGACTGAATATGTTTTTTCATACCACAGACAGTGTAAATGTACGTATATATTTTCATAACTCTTTGAAAGAAGAAAGAAAATGCAATCTATTCTCAGGGTTTTTGGATCGATATTTTAAATAGGTACACTGTCTATCGATCATTTACCATCTTTTTGGCTCTCACAGAAATTATAGAGGTTGTCATTTATGTTATTATTCTTATTTCGATTACCAGGCCTACGCGCACTTTATATATTGCGGTTTGAAAATAAAGTACAATAAAACCGCATTAAAAAAGCTACATCATTCGTATATATTTTTTTTTACTATTGTATGATGAAAGGCGTAGAAAAAAATAAATACTGGAAAAAAAAAAGTGCTGATGCGTAGGTTCGTGTGGAAAATAATGTGAACAGTGTTGTAGAGAGAGCATGCGAACTTGTGTGATACTGGGAATAAGCAGCTGACAGTGTACGGTGTGAAGAATCATATACAAAACAGGACATGGCTCTTTAAATAAACATAGAGAAACCTTTCGTAGCAACACATCTACTACTTCCAAACACAGCACTGATGGAGTGTTTAAATTGTGTGTGTCATTCCTATAAGTCCTGTCTACCACCACATATTGTAAGAACAGCGACAGATATTAACAGAGTCCAAATAAATCTGCAATGTTACTACGAAAGTGAACACACGTGCATATTTTGTGAACCGCACTATCACGATAGTAATGCTACACGGTTTACACTACGATAGTTGTATGTGCTGCCACGACAGTTACTATCGACTATCTAGCTCGAGCTGATATCGCGATGGCACGACAGTAACTATCACGCAGTTTGCTCGACGATAGTAGTGCGAGAGTAGCTCTCTCGATAGGAACTATCACGCATTACTATCGCCGTGTAAACATGCCCTTAACTAGCCTCTTCTGTGCCACTTATTTATGCCTCGGCTTAACTCAACAATTTAAAATGGTCAGTAGAAACAATCAAAACTGCATTGAAAGGATGTGATGTGTAGGCAAACTGTTTAGAAATTTAGTAGAATGTATTAAAAACAGCGTAGAAACCACAAAACCCAATGTTCCGGAGGATGAGTGTAGTTTACTGCGCATAATGAATTATGTTAATTTACTGTAGAAACTTGATGCAAGACTGCAAACAATTAGTTGACATTATAAACGGCGTCACAGAGCTTAGTTAAAAGGCGCACCACACACCTGCGATCGTAGAAAAGACAGGGCGCCGGGTGAGACACAAGGTCTGGATGTCGGTATAGGATTTTCACGATAAAATGAGCACTCTTGAAATCCGTGCGTAAAATCTAATTATATGCACATTGTGTATTCTTCCATTTTATGTATAATGAACATTGCCATGGGCTTCATCACTTTATTCGTGCATCGGCCAGGCGAAACTCTGGAATTATTATAAAAGTAAATATCTCACAACACTGGTCATTTTTATACTTCGATGTATTTAAAAAAAACAGAAAGAAAAATAAATAATTTAAGTCTTCACAGATGGTTACCTAAGACCTTTTATTCGACTTTAAGAATTGGAACTACTTTCGATTAGGGGTGAAAAAAATTCGATTTCTCGATACCTCGATTACCTCGATTTTTGCTGTAATCGACATAATCGAGAATCGAGAGGAAGTGTGAATTTACTAACTTTCGATTATTTCGATTATTATTGCAAAATATAAGTTTATAATTTAATAATCGGGCCTGTGTGAATATTCGAATACCGTTTCGAATAATTAAATATTCGTATTCGATTCGATGTCGAATATAAATACTTCGAATTTTCGAATATTCGATTTTTTGCGAAGTGTGAATGTTGATATTTAGAAACAGTAGTTTCATACATAATAGAACATCGCCTACAGTATTTACCGGAAAGGAAGACGAGGTTTTTTGACAGGAAAGGAATACAAAAAATGAGGAGTCGTCTACAATTCGGGAATCGTCTTCAATTCAAAACCTAGGCGATTTTGACAAAGGCTTTTCATGCTTAAATATAGTGTGTCCTATGGTTGTATGTATTTTTGTAGTGCTGAGACTGTGCCTTTCAACTTTGACAAGGGTTCCCATGTCTGCTGTCGCCCTGTAAATAGGAAGCGCTTTGCTGGGAAGCAAAATTGCTTAAGTCACGAATAGGTATATAACACCCACAAAGTTTTACAGTGTAAGACAAATGCTGCCACCACACAGCTGTGTTAGACACATCTATTTCATTGTGATTAACTTTTCTTTAAGAGTAAATCAAATATGTCATATTATTCATACAATAGCATTTCTTCTTGAAGGGTTTGTCACAAATTAATGCAAAAATACTTCAACCTAAATAATTTTTTCAGCACTTGACAAGCGTAGTCTTGAATTCAGGTTTAAATATTTTTCCCTCAAAACTATTTTGTTAGTAAGGGGTCGTCTTCCTTTCGGGTAAATACAGTATTCATATTCCCGATAGTTAAAGTATTTGCAGTCAATTTTTGTGAAGTATTCAATAACGCTTCGCAGTACATAACGCTTCTTCCATGAAAAGGACTACATAAATACAATTTGCGCTTGGACGCTTTTCAGTGTACGTACTGGAAAGTATTAAAACATTATATAATTCATATTTAATTTATTTCAAAATACAGTATTTGTTATGTAAAAAGAAAATTACCCATTACAGTCATAGTAAAGTAATTAATAATTTGTGACTTAATGGTTTTAAGAGAGGTCTTGGTTTTAAAATGCAAAAATCATTCAATTTTTAAGGAATAGCAAGAAATGTTGAGTATTACGTTAGAACTGCAGAGGTCCTGCTCTTTTACAACTTAGAACCACATAAATTAGAAACATCGTAACTTAGAAAATCATAACTTAGAAAATCATAACTTAGAACGATCACAACTTAGAATTGGTGCTGAAGTGTGAGTCATTACTAAGTAAATCTCCGGGTACAGCAGGGCTTATGCCAGTGTACCACAGAAGGGTTAGAACAGTGCCCCATCTCACATAGGTGGAGTGAGGAGTGAAACCTCAGTCTCCCTTCTTCAATATGTTGCTATACGTAAGAGTGAAAGAATACACCCTGGCTTTGACAGGAATCGCACACAAGACTTCCGGCTAGAATATTTTGATTTCTCGACGTACTGAGTTGCAAGCAATTTTCATTTGAATGAGTGAGTTGGAGAGTACTGTTTTTGGTGGCGAGAAGAATTCTTCTCCAGCCAGTGTATCACAAGTTCATTCTGTGTGCTAAACACCATGTACTGACACCACACACCAGACAATTTAATTGCAGTAATGGAGATGTCATCAGGTTGTCTACTGTTAGTAAAGCAGTGTATATATTGCAGAGTGTGAACCAACTGTCGAGTGAGGGTCACCATCAAAACCAATCAAAAGTAGTAGCAACAACCCCCCTCCTCCCGTACTCACATTTGTTTACACAACTGTGTACGAAACTTTCAAACAATAATATTTCACTCCCGATGAGAGTCATCGTACATTTCAGTGGTATTTATTATACTTTTTTTTTTTACAAATGAATAAAGGGTTTTTTTTTTTAAATTTAACTTCCTCTTATTTACTCCCTGAAGTGCTCAGTAATTTAACTTTGTACATACACCTATAGTATTAACTTAAATGAGGTGTTTTTCAATTAATTATTTTGCCACATTCTGCAATGCAGGTAAGTCACTTATAGTGATATGCACACATTTATCTTGACCTGTCAGCCTATTTACACAGTTTTGTTTGCAGTGATCACAGTATTGGAGAAAGTACTTGCAAATTGCATTACAATAACAAGTGCCATGAATTTGAACAGAAAGTATCTTAAATTCATGACCAAGGTTAAGTTATTTTCAGTTCAATTGCGTTTGAATTCTGCAACATATTTTCCAGTCTTCTTGCCATGAAGCATATGAAAAAAAAAAAAAGTAGTGTGTTTCTAAATAATGCTAGTTATAAATTGTGTGTTTCTAAGTTGTGATAGTTATAAGTTATGATTTTCTAAGTTAGAACAGTTGTAAGTTGCGAATTCCTAAGATATGACAGTTCTAAGTTATGCATTTCTGAGTTACGACAGTTCTGTTATATGATAGCTCTAACCTATGTGGATTCTTTCAAGAATTATAAGTTACGACTGTTCTAAGTTGTGATTTTCTAAGTTATGTGTGGTTCACAGCCCTCCCTACCTACTTCGCCTCTCCCCCCCCCCCCCCCGCACCCAATTACTCCTCATACATCTCATCCCTCAAACGCTGCTCCCGGCGTCACAGAACAAATAAGATTCTGTGGCTGCACGAAGAAGAATACATTCTCATTTGAACTTTACTATGCCTGCAAATCTGTGCCACTTAGCTTCCTGGAAGCAGAAGTAGATAAATGCGTGCAGCCTTTCGCACTCGCTCTCCGGGAAGCAGAGTGACGCAAATTTGCATGTAATCACTCTTTCTGAACGACAGCACTATGTTGCTTTTGCTGTTATTTTAGACCTTGGATAAACAAACCCGGGTGAATCTGTCTTCTACTCCTGTTATTGGTTTACCTTAGCCCTATAAAATTTCACGGTATATTAGTTTCCATATTAGCACAATTATTAAGTAAATTATAGTACCTAACTAAAATAGAACTAGATTATTCTATGTAGTATAGGCTGTTCATGGTAAAATAAGCACTGAAGCTGTGCTGAAATGTTCCTTTTAGCAGACTCCTATCCTGTTGCCAATGGTTAATATACAAATTGCAATGTGACTGATAAATACAGTTACATTTTATAGCACTAAAAAGTTAACTTCTGAGGCCATGTTAAAATATAAAAACATGCTGGGAGGACCTTAAAATGTTCTCACTTTACCGTGAATAGCCTATATATAGACACACACATAAGAACTAGTAATGTGCGTTCCTACATGATTACTTCCTGTGTGTCGTTTCAAATAATATGAGGTCCGTTATTGTGAGACGTATATGTACCTACACGTCACTTGGAAATAAGGTTGAACAGGCCACCTGTCTATATGATCTTTTTTCGTCTTTTTTGTTTCTCTTGTGAAGTGTGTAGGTGACTGTATGCTGTACAGAATGTGTAAAATCAAACGTACTAGTGCATGGGTCTGCGGTGGTGTGGCTTGGCCACTAGAAGAAGCTGGTATTTATTTCTGGTGGAATCCAAAACAGATTTTTCACGTGTGGGAAATATGGCCGACTTTGCCATTGGCTGGTCAGTTTCCCTGGACCACTCGTGTTTCCCCACCATTGCATTGCATTGCATTCTTCGCTGCTGCATTTACATCTCACTTCAATCCCATCATTGCTGAAGACTTTGGCTGTTAGGTATTGATGACATTTTGCTTTCAGTTCAGTGAGAAGTTTTAAATATATTTCCCCAATAAAACTTAACTACATAAGTACAAATACAAGTGGCATCATTGCCATTAGCAAAATAAAATTGCACTGTCAGTGCAAGACAAATTTCACATATTGCAAGCCAAAACAACTTTTGATAAAATCTTTTAATGAAAATTATTACACCGCTCCATGAACTTTACTCAGTGATTAGTGCAGCAATCATAGAGATGGCATCACATATTTAATGATATGTATTATAAAATCATAAAACCCCTATTACGGAAGAAAAAACATTTTTATGTATTATTATTGCATGGTATGTTAGGTTAACCTATAACAGGTGCTTCGCAAGTGATATGGTGGGAGTCGTGCCAGACGGTGCTGCTGGTCGGCGGGTTTTCTCCGGGATCTCCTGCTTCCCCCGCCCTTGCATTCTGGTGCCGCTCCATTCACCCCCATCGGTCCTCAAGACCTCGACGTTAAGATCTACCTGAACATCTCCACTTTTCACCAGTTACATAAGCAAACATTTATACAGTTTGTAGCAGTTTACTAAGATTCACTGTAGGCCTATTGCATTGTAAGATCATATCATGCTGTGATGAGAAGAATGAATAGAGATTTCACTAAATTTCTAGCTGCAGTCGTCGGCATCTGCATCATGCATGTTCCGTCTGTTTTTTTTATTTTAATGTAAAGAATATTTTAAAATGGTTTTTTCCAGTGCACATCACGACGAAAATCAATAGCTTCGTCCACACTCCATAGCGACTTTAGATGTTTGTGTAACGGCGCCCGAGTGCAGGCAGCCAGGCATCTTGATTTTGAACTATTTCTTCCACTGAATACGGTGGACCACCGTGGCAGATAGAGAGTCAAACACTGATCAGTTGTGAGTCTGTCGCGCGAAAATAATGTTGAAGTAATTAGAATAAATTATTCATCTTAAGAAGAATAAGTTGCTGGTTATCTTGGCTTAATAAACCTGCAACGCAAGTCCAGCTCGTAGGCGAAGACAACCAGCCTGACGATGGCGTAGAAAGCCTGCAATTTTCTATTCAGAAGGACATGACCAAATGAAATTAATTCAACGTACATTTACGCCTCACAATTGCTAAAGTCTATCTAACCGCATATGCAATTATTTTTTAACTTCATAAATTGCAAATATTTCCTCTAGAAATAAAAATAAATATTATTTAGAAAAAAAATTCACCGCTTATTATAATGACATTTTATCATTAACGGTTAGACAAATAAATGTTAGGAATCATTAAATGAGTACTGGTATTGCCTCACACACATGCATATATGTGTATATATATGTGTGTGTATTCTTCCGCCTTATGTAAAAATAACATTGCCACGGGCAGCACTTTGTTCATACGTCGGTCAAATGAAACTGTAAAATTATTAGGAAAGTGAATATTTTGAAAATCTGCTGATTTTTACGTTTCTCTGCATTTAAAAAAAAAGTAGAAAGGGCAAGAAATAATTAAGAGTTATTGCAAATGGTTACCTTAAACGTTTTATTCGCCGTTAAGATATGGAACTACTTCCCATCCTTCGTTACCAACTTTACTGGGCGAACGTCACTCAGCGCGCCCGATAAAATATGTGCAGTCGGGACCAGTGAATTTTTTCTAAGGTTCATTTCAAAACTGCTCAGTTTATCGCGAACAGGCTTTATAGATATACATATACACACGCGTGTTTTTGTACAACATGTCGCAATTCAAGCCACAGCATCTATAGGTTAACATGAACAAGGAATCCTAGTGTCAAAATGTTCGGAAAATTCTTCTAGTATTTTTAAAATTTAATTTGAAGTTAGGCTTAACAACACCGAGAGTCCGCAGCTTTACATACACGTGTGCACGACAAGTTGCATAGCGCGAAGGCGAACGGAATAGGCGCGATGATCTGCGCGCGAGAATGCGTTTCCAACCTTGCTAATGTTAATGATTCCGTTCACTTTCGCTGTATGCAACTTGTGCATGAAGGTGCATGTAGATGCGTGTTTCCTCTGCTCTTATGCCTAACTTCTAATTAAATAAAATAATACTACACGAATTTTCCGAATATTTCGATACTAGGATTCCTTGTTTATATTAACCTATAGATACTGTGGGTTTGAATTTCAACATGTTATTCAAAACACCTTATATACTTCTGTCTAAAAACCTAAATGAAATTTCGCAATTTTTTATATCAATACGAGTAAATAAAATAGAAGTGTCTGTCTGTGATTTTCGAATTTTCCATTTTTAATTATTTTTTCATATAGTATAATTAATTACTAAGCCATATCTAATGCTAATTTTTTTTTCGTGTCTGTCTGTCTGTCTGTCTGTCTGTCTGTCTGACCGGATTTAACTCACAAACCAGTGAACGTATTGACATCAAATTTACACAGTATATATATATATATATATATATATATATATATATATATATATATATCGTTTCGAAAATATGATCAGGGTTGTACATAGGTACTGGATTAAGATTTTTTTTAGGACTACTGCATTAAAAAAAATCATTGTTAATTAGAAAGTTACGTCATTTTTCCTTTCTTTTTTTGTCTATGGGCTGTCCTCCTTTCCTTCCCAAGAGCTATTCCAAATCCTAAATATCATGTGCACGAAGTAGCACAGGAAATCTAGTTAAAAATAAATTTACGATGAAAGCAAGCCATCTGATCCGAAGATAAATATTTAATTCTTTAAAACTCTCATTATGAAACTACGGAGCTAGTTAATTAATTGCCAATTACCAGTTAGGTGCTCAGCCGTGTTTTAGAATATTATCATTATCTTAGTCATTGATATCTTTGCAAAATGCCGCTAATTAACTGCGATATTTAAGAGACAGGGCAACTCAAGAATACTTTTCGGTAAATTAATTTGTTTGTTGCTACTTCATCTAATGATCATCATAGAAATTTCACTAACCAATTTAGGAAAATGTTGGTATATGTACGAGTATTGTGTGGTTTGAAATGTATAATTGATCTATGTGAAATTATTACGTCAATTTTAAACCGACTGGCAACATTTTAAATTAGTTTGAGAAACTTTTGCAGTTTATGAAGACTCCCCCCCCCCCCCCCCCAAATTACTAAACAAGAACCGAAATACTGGCTACGCCACTGGGTAACTCTCTTTCTGAACGATTTTTCTTAAATCGTAATGTGTTGACAAACTAAAACAAAAATTACCGGTATTGCATATTTCAAAACAGTAATCAGCGACACAGTCAAATAAGCATTAACTCCCGCTGTACGAGTAATGTAGATTAAGATATCAGTCTCATAGCTGGAGATTATAAAAGTAATGGAAAGGAATCAACCAAGTACTATGCGAGGAGTATATACGGTTTCTTATACTGTAGCTATTTTTGGGTAAATCGAAAAAGTACCTGGTACACGCTCAAATAAAATGACAGTGAATCGCGTATCAGGAAAAGTTCTATGTTTTACTTAGTGGACACAAAGGTTGCAGGTCGTACTGCAACCAGATATCTGTGTTTGAATTAATTTCATTCGTCACTCACTGAAAGCGCGGAGACCTCCCAGTGTTAATTGTTAACGTTCGACGGCGAGATGTCCAGTTCCAGCGCGAACTTCGCGCAACTTACCAGCGCCTCCTCAAGATACTGGAGCCTGGCAGCGACTAGTCCCGCCATAGACGAAGCAGCCTCCGCCATCATCATCAAGACACAGAGACGCGGCTCTCCTTGGTGCAGGGGAAATGAAATCAAAGTTCGCCATTTCGGGAATAGGATTAGATTAGGGTTTGAGGATGTATAATATAATGGAAGATGGTGGATTTTAATTTTAAAAGTTTTCGAAATCTAAACATTTTAATATATGATTTCAATGTGTTATTTTAAGAATAATTATGTATTAAATATTTAATTTTTATCTGAAGGATTTGAATAATTTATGTAAAGTTGGGGGTAGAATCACCTCAGCAGACTCAACGTGGCACCACGTGGGCTGTGCGTGCTTATAAATAATGTAAAAGCATACATAAGCGAATAGCTGAGTACTCCCACCTAAATTTCCAGGCCATTAGTAAATTTTAATTATAGAATTTAATAAATTTTAATTGGTTTTAATTGTCCCTTGGCAGTGGTTTTTAGATTAAAATTAATAAGAAAGAATATGGTAGTCCTGGCAAGTACTATTCCAGGAGGGGCAAAGTATTTATTATTATTAATATCTACCACCAAGGAACTGATCAACAGCTTCATCCCCTTAGCTGACATCGCCCGCACAGCAGCACGACTTATTCGAGAGGACTCACTAGTGGAGAATACTGGTTCTTATAAATGCCATTACAGAAGCCCTACCCATCACTCCATAGTCACAAAACGTACTCAATAAAGAATATTCCCTGTTCCTAACACTGCATTTACAGACTACAATGACACGTGAATCCTTCCTAATCCTCAGTGCGTTCCACACCATTCATTATTTCAACAAGTACAGTCGGCCAGTATAAAATTTAGGAATGGCAAAAGAAAAGTGCCCAGTAAAAAATACAGGTTAAAAAAAATGCGCCAAATTAACCGCGAACGGGTTACCGTAATTGGTTATGTAGAGCACGGCCACTGAGAAGGTAGGTATAGGCTGTTCACGGCAAACTGAGCACTTTTGAAAGCCCTTTTTAAGATATACTTGTATGCACGTTGAGTAATTCTCCCCCTTATGTAAAATTATAATTTTCATGAACATCGTTACTTTATTCATACGTCGGTCAAGAGAAAATGTAAAATTATTATAAAAGTAAATATCTTACAAATATACTCTATTTTACACTTCGATGCATTGAGAAAACAGAAAGAGAAATAAATAATAAGTTAACACAAATGGCTACCTAACACTTTTCATTCACTTCAAGATATAGAACTACTTTCCATCCATCATTACCAACTTTGCTGGACGCATGGTACTCGGTGCGCCCGTTAAAATATGCGCAGGCAGGGGCAGTGACTTTTTTTTTCTTCTGAGGTTGATTTCAAAAGTGCTCACTTTATCGCCAACAGCCTTTAACAATGAATGGACCATCATACATGTTCCACCCGAGAAAGTCTGTACGACCTTGACTCTGCCGCGTTCGATAAGGCACGTGGCTACAATGCACGGACACGTAAGAAAACGGCGTCGGAAACGCAAGCGGAACAAAGCCGTGCACTCGGGATGAATTTGAACCATTCTGCAATACGAAGGAACGTACAATCTTGCAACTTACGAAGTCAAACATTCCCAGCTGTCGCAAATTACTGACACAGGTTTCACAATGTGCACCTCATTTCGCATAGTCTTACAACGATTGAAAATACGTAAACGCTACTGCCGAACCAAGCGCCCTTATTTATCAAAACAAAAGACGATAATCGCCACGCAAATCGAAGCACTTGTTGCCGTGTGTACCTGCCACAATGGCCACGAAAACGAATGTCAACATACCAAATACTCCATTGCTATCGACTATAGACTGTTCACGGTAAATGAGCACTTTTCAGAGCCCTCCTTATGATCTACTTGATTGTAAGTTGTGTATTTTTCCGCCTTACGAAAAATTAACATTGCCATTGGCCTCATCACTTTATGCATGCGTCGGTCAATTAAAACTGTGAAATAATTAATAAAGTAAATATTTTACCAATCTGCTCATTTTCACACTTCGACGCATTAAAATAAACAGAAAGCGAAAGAAATAATTTAAGTGATCACAAATGGTTACCTATAGGCCATTCACGATAAAGTGAGCACTTTTGAAAGCCCTCTCATTTGGAATAATAGTCAATAAATATATTTTATTTTAGCCTTAGACGTTAACTTCCGAGTGCGGTGGAATATACACACTGTGTTTATTACTTACATAGCAACATTTATTTTTAAATATTTCTGAAGGATAAAAAATGGCTGAAAAGAAAAAGTAACTAGGGCCTCAAAAGTTCTCACTTTACCGTGAACAGCCTATAACATTTTTTATTCAACGTTAAGATATTGAACTAGTTTCCCTCCATCGTTACCAACTTTACTGGGCGCATGTCACTCAATGCGCCCATTACAATATATGCAAGTAGAAGCAGTGATTTTTTTCTAACATTTATTTCTAAAGTGCTCACTTTATCGTGAACAGCCTTTACATGGATTCATGGACACGGGAGAGTTGGGAGATGCCCATGTTTTTTTACGCGTATCCGTACGTTATCTTGCGTCCACATGCGTGTCATCGCGAAACGCACCTAAGGAAGAGCGACGCATGGGGGAGTGAGGATCAATAATTGTGTTCCGCATATTTCTCGGAGGTTTTCTCTTGAGTTTATCGAGCAGTATCTGCTCCGTGCTGCGCTACTGGAGAAAGTGCGCACACCGGCTCGTGTGAATGCGCACAGAAGGCGTGGCCAAGGACTGCAGGTCAGGGGACCTGGTCGGACAAGGTGATCGCCCAGCTCGGCCACACCCTCGGACCAAGGAGGGCGGATATCTGTGCCGGTCATCGAGGCCGCAGCGTCGCGTGTCGTCGATCTGCTTTCGTCACAGAAGACGACCAGTCTCGGCCATCCAAGTCCATAGGCCTGGGGGGACACCACCCCCCCCCCCCTCCAACATCAAAATAATTTTTAAAAATTTACCTATGAAACGAAAATTTGCGCTTTCCGACTTTGATATAGACACAAATACTAATTTGTGCGTGGACTAGCTACCCGAATGTATGTAGTACAAAAAAAAAACTTCTAGAGTGTTTTACGTTAAGTTTATTTTACCAAATATTTGTAACTTTTCCTAGTTTGTATTTCTTATCTTACTGAATACGTGATGTGTCTGCACTGCAATCGAATTCAAATAATGCTGGTTATTGGCTGATACTTGTATAATTTTTCAAACTAATTTGGATTTCTTATTCACAACGAAAACTTTTTAATGTGTTTTATGTTTAATTTACTTTTACCCAATAGTAACACTGCATTTTACAACTGCGTTAGAGACCATTCTATCATTCGAATATCTTCTGTTACTACACGTCTGTTTGCCTTTATTAGTTTCAGTAATGTCCCGGAATAGAACTCAACATTTACATAAAGTTAATTAAATTTCTAGCCAACTTTTACACACAATTATTGCCGTAGTTATAAATTTCCAAGCAAGTTCTTGTAAATTTACGCATTTAATTTGTAGTTTTACTAAAAAATACTTTAGGTAGTGTCCCCCCCTAAAAATTTAGTCACGCTTCATCTATGTCCAAGTCACATACGTAATATACCCCGTGGTACTGAGATATGGGGGCAAACTTCAGCAGGCAATTTCCTACTAAAATTCAAGACGGAAATGTGCGTATAGTCCATCTACGGTTACTGCAAACTTTTCTGAAGTCCTGTTAAAGTTATACTTCCAGGATATCACTCCACCTCACGCAAAGAAATCTTAACTAAGTTTAGATAATTTCACCAAAGGGACAAAGCACCATATTCATGCCCACTCAATGTTGTAATATTTTGCATAAGAACCATTTATTATTATGTATCGCGAATAGACATATTTTCTCCCCAGTGGTTCTTCATATAAATTATAACAGAAATATTATAATTTATGGACAAAATAAATATAAATTAAAACAACCAAAAGTAAGGTATTTTTTTTGCTGGCATAAGTATAGGCCTAAAACGCTCATCGAAATTTCGAGGTTTTTGCTCCAAAATCAAGGTTTTTGAGGGTAGATTTAGGTACTAAACATTTTAAAACAGGAACTCTCCAAAACAAGCAATTTTCCTCGAAAATCAAGCAATTTAAACCAAAATAAAGCATAATTTTCAATTTCCCCAAAAATAGAGTGTCTATATGTGCCACTTAAAAAACATCAAAATTTAAGCAAAAGACATGCAAATTTATTGCTTTCAAGCAATTCGTCACTTTTTTTTTTAGAAACCTCAATTTAGCAAGCAAGCATTCTAAATCAAGCAAATTAAGCTAAAAATCAAATAAAAAGTTACAAATTAATAGAATTCAATTTATTACATGAATACAATATCATGCATAGTTTTTCCATCGTCTAGAACATAATTAATTTTTTTACCGAATTTAGATACATAAATTCGAAAATCTGTCTCTTCATACCATTTATCAATTTATAGATCCGTTAGTTTAGTGAATTCATATTAATTGTTCAACTTGTTGAGCAGAGCCTCCATTTTTGTGTTTATTTGAAAGGTATATATATATATATATATATATATATATATATATATATATATATATATATATATATATATATATATAAATTTCGCTCTCTTAATAAATTAATTTTCTTAATAAGTAAAATGGAAACTATGTTCGAAATGGAAAATAATACAACATCTAAGCAATGTAAAAAATGTGGCGAAGTAGTAAACATAGAAAGTTTTGCATCACATAAACACACAAAAGATAAACATATTAGCACCTGTATAAAATGTTCTGCTGAATAAGCCAAAAATCAATATGATTAAAAAAAAAAAAAGAATTTACTATGCGAATGTGGAAAATATGTTTCAAAATTATATCTCAAAAAGCATAAAAATGGTAAATCGCATAATACGAATGAAATTCAACATGGTTATTCAACTAAGACATGTGCATCATGTAATGAGAACAAATCTATCGATTAAGTTTATCCTCATAAATCCACTACAGACAAACATACAACGAACTGTAAAAAAATGCTTTAATGAGAAAATATTGTGTGAATGTGGAAAATATGTTGTATATCTCAAAGAGCATAAAAACTGAATCGCACGATACAATAATAGATATTCTAAATTAAATTCAACATGATTACCCAACAAAAACATGTACAGTATGTACAGAGAATAACACTGTAAAATTATTTTCTCTTCACAAAAATACTAAGGATAAAAATACAACAATATGCAAAAAATGCTGTAGTGAGAACTATTATCACAGAAGAAGTGAAATATTAAAAAAAAATTATTATTAATAATTTAAGCACTTCATTCGAGTATTTTAATTTTAATGGTGATGAACCAATTGATTTATACAAAGAAGTACACGTAAAAACATGTTTAATTATTGATGACAAATTGTATATTATTTACAATAGAAAAGTTTGGACAAAAAGTTTGAATGGCAACAAAATAATCAATAAGCCAATTTTGATAACAAAAATGTTTCAGTTTTTACCAAGCAATTTCAATAATTTTTTTATGTATCAAAGACCATCAGGTGAGTTAGTTCTGTTTGTAGGTGGTGAAATTTATATGGTTACAAATACTTGTACACTTATTAATGGATATCCGAAAGGATTTTCTTCAATTTGAATAGGTTATGATTATTAAATAAAAGCTATGTTTAATTCATATTCAGGGACAACTTTTATCTTCTATGAAAAGTTGTATTATGCTGAAATAGACGAATATCATTTCTAGATAATAGAGAGTAGTCAAATTAGAGATAGATTTCCTTATTTGCCAAATATGATAGAGTCTACTTTTAGATATACAAATGGTTTATTGTATTTTTTTTTTTTTTACTAATGAAACTGTTAGCGAATATGATGAATTTACAAAGAAATTTACCAGAGTAGGTAAAAATAGCATTTCATTGTTTGGTATAAAGTGTGAATCTTATAACAAAATCATAAATAAAATTAAATATATCGTCAATGACTTAGAAAATTTAACTCCTTAAGAGCTATATAATTCAATGAATTTGGTCTATATTCTTTAATATTATGTCCTTTAATTTTTTCATTTTATTTATTAAAAAGGATACTAGTAAAAAGACTTATTACAACTCGCCAATTTCACTTGTGCATAATTTCGCATATAAAAAATGGAGACAATCTAGACATAAATAATAACAAACTCATTTACAAAGGTGAACAAGTTGTTATGATTATTGATGAGGAGAATAATCCTTGGCTTATATGAACTGATGTAACTAGACTTTTGGAATACAGAAAACCAAGAAATGTTTTATATTATATTGTTGATAATGATGATAAAAAGAAATTTACTGGACGCAAAGATGCCCCTGCTGAAGGGACACCTTCAAATATGCAACCAAATGCTTTATTTATCAATGAATCAGCACTGCATAAGTCAATATTTAGATCAAGTACGCCTCTAACTGAAAAATTTTCTAAATGGGTAACTAAAGAAGTTTTATTAGAAAACATGGTGAATATAAGATTCAAAAAGATGTGATGCATTTATACAAAAACCAAATAAAGCATATAAAAAAAGGAACGAACTTAACGTTAATCATATAGGAAAATGAACGAAATTCAAGTAAATCATTTAGAAGATATAAATAAAATTAAAGATGTACATATAGAAAAATTAAGAGAATCGGTTCGTATAGTGTTAGATGTAATAAATCACAGAAATGAGGAAATCAGAGTAATGTCTCCTCATGTTGTACCACAAACACAAAATCATAAATTAAATCCAACTTTTGTTCTTTTAAAATTATTTGATGATTTTGAACGTGATTACTATGTCATAAAAACTGGAAGAAAATATGTTCAAAGACAATTGTATAAAATAGAAGAAAGACAAAATTGATTAATGATATTAATAATTTTTATCGAATTGTATAAGAAGTTAATTTTAATTTTTAAATTTACAAAATATCAGTTTTATTAATCCAAGAGTTATGAGAGTTATCGAAACCCAACCATTTTACATACATTTTACTATCTTTAGTCTTTAGAACTTTTTCAACCAAATATTCATTTGAATAGCCAGTTTTCATAATTTCATATTCATAAAAACTACACATTATTTCTTCTCCTTTAGTGTCCTTAAGCTTGTAAGTTAGTAAATTATAATTTAACACTCTAATGATAGTAAATATCTCTGTTCGCCAATGAGTATATCCTTTTTCAAACATTAATTTCAGTTTGCTGACACTGACAAGATAGCCAACTTTGTATTTCGGTTTAGTAATCATGTCTACAAAATTTGTTTGCATTAGATTTGTTTTCATTGGCCTTATTAACTTCAATTGGCTTCATACCAATGGTTCTGTGTTTGGTATTGTTGTGTTCGTTCACTAAATCGTCTAATATATTTATCCCTATATAATTGCCATTTAAAGCAAATTTCTTTCACATTTTATTCTTCATTGTTCGATTAAATATTTCTACAACACTGGTTTTTAGTTCACTGAATGCAGAATAATGATTGATGTTACATCGTTGCATAAGCTCTTTAAATGTTTTATTGTAAAATTCTGAATCATTACTGCTTTGTATATTATGTGGCTTTCTTTGTTTCAATATAGATTCTAAAGCATTTACTACATTTTTAGCTGTTTTATCTTTGATGGCTACAGCAAATGCAAACTTTGAATATTCATTGATAATTGTCATGATATTTTTATATCCATTATTTATATGCGCTATGCCTTTCAAATTACCAATATCCATTTCAACAAGATAAATTTGCCATAAATCATAAATTCCATATGATATTACTTTAATTGTAGGGAAATTTCTTCTTGCTGGTTTTTATGATTCATTTATTATATCTTCTCTTACATTAAGCTTTTTTTTTTTAAATGTTGATTTACTAGAATCGCATGTAGAACATTTAGTTTTCTGAACTAATAGCAAAATTTTGTATTTTCAGTTTTTATATTATTATTTTTGGTGACTTTCTTGCACTTCAAACACAGTGTTCTCCATTATATGTAGTTAAATTTATATTTAACTACATATATATAATTTATATATAACTATATATAATTTATATTTCACGAATGTTCCTATTATAGTCATAAGCCCATCAGAATATTCAGATATTTAATTGTTTTATTTTAAAATCCAATTTATCACCGCTTTTAACATCGAATGGATTACTAAATCATTTTTTTGGAATCTTTAATAATAAATAGAGTATCATCACGTAAATTATAAGTAATTATTTTATAAACAGTACAATCCATCAAAAAAGAAAAGAAAAATATGTTATCTAAGTGTAAATTTTTTTGTTTTTAATTCCACTTTGCAGGTAAATAATATATGTGAGATTTTTCTTCAACTTTCGAGTTTAAATTTTGACATTTAAGATCTAATTCTTTATCGGAGTCTTCTTTGTTGTTTTTTTTTACAAGTGTATTACAATAATTCAAAACTGAATTGTTTAAATTTTGCGATTTATCAGATATTTCTTTATCGAAATATATCTTATTGACAGTATCTTCTCCATCTACAGGATCAGCCATATTATTAATTCTGCAGTTCTGAATGGAAACATAGTCTGTTGTTTAAACAAGAACTTTGCTTATTTGGTCTCGCAAAGCAAAAACAATGATATTATATTCTGATTCTATGTATGATTTTAATTCAGAAGCACTAGTATTGTATATTCAATCTACGTCAGTTATTAAAGCATAATAAGAAACAATAGTTTTATATTTTGAATCTACACCCTTTTTTTAATGCCTGCTTTGCATTATTTATTCGTTTTATTCAGTTAGCAATAGTGTTACTGAAATTGTAAATTTTTATCTTCTTTTAAAGCATAATCAGAAACAATAGTTTTATATTTTAAATCGACACCCCTTTTTAATGCATAATCTGCTATATGTATATCAAAATATATTTTATTGGCTGCATCTTTATTATCTATAGGTTCACCTATATTAACATGTCTATGCCCTAGAAAATAAATATAAGATTTTGTAAAATCAAAACAAGTGCTTAGTTTACTTTGTAAAGTAGAAACACTCGAATTGAATTTTGAATCTACATATGTTTTTTAAATCTTCATTAATATTGCCAATGTCTTCATTTAAATATCTGATTAATGATCTTCCAAATATATCTGACATTTAATAACAATGAAATTATATCATTAAACTTAAAATCTTTCGAAAAAAGATGTTATAAAATTAAACATAGTTGTCCACATATAACTGAATTAAAATTCCAAATTCGATCATTATTCAAACAAGCAATATCTATTTATTAAGTAAACAGTTAAATTAGTAGGAATATTTCCTCCAAATAAATAAAAATAGTAAAAATAATTATTTTCTTTAAGGTACCAAATCCAATGAATTCCAGTATTTTTTTTTAGTGTCAAAATTAACCACTGCAAGTTCATTTTTGTGCTTATTATTTAGGTAATTCATCAATCATATAAATAAACATTTCTGAAATTTTTTATATTTAATATTATTGCATATTTTTCAATATCGAGATTAGATAGTGGATATGTATTCAATTTTTTTTGGCCTTCCTCTTTTTGATCCGCTTCCAGAGTTGTTTTCCATTGCTAAATTATGTCGTTTTTGTTCTTCTAATTCTTTTTTAATTTTTTTTTTTTTTAATTTGTTCAACAGAATTATAAATTTTACTAGTTCCTCCGATAAACTACCAAGTGCACATAAAGCAGCCGATATAATTGGTATAATTCCTCCACGATGTAAACCACTACCAGTTTTTTCTTTGGCCATCTTTTTAAATGTTGGCAATGATAAAGTTAATTTGAAACTTTTGTCCTCTTTCGATTTTTTATTTTTTATTTCAATTTTATCATATGTTGAAAATTTATCTATATTTAAATCTTTCAATTCCTCAAAGGGAATATCGAAAGTTTTATTTATCTTCATTTATAAGTAAATATATAAATATAAATAAATAAATATATATATATATATTCAATAAAACATTTTAATTCCCCAATCTAATTTTCTTTTTGTAAACATAGTTGAAGCAACAACAGCAGAAGAAATTGTTTCACCAATTGGTGTATTTTTATCTAACATAATATATTTTGCTTCTTTTTGTAAAATTTTATCAGCTCCATGTCTTGATTATAAATCTTTATGATCTCTGTAAGTAATTTCATGATATTTGCATGCTTAATCTAATTTATTTATGTCATTGTCACCTTTTTTTAAATCTTTTATTTAATTTTGTAAATGGGCCGCAATAATTATAGCCAGGCAAACTCATTTCGAGAAAATTTAAATTATTTAAGGCCCAATTTTTAATGTCTTTACCATGGTGTTCTGAATTCCAAAATTAGTGTGGAATTACATTTAAAACTCTTATAAGATAAGGAGTTCATTTCAGATGATTAACAACGGAATCTGAAAATTTATTGTTCAACATATTCATTATGCTTACTTTTTCATGGTAATAGCCATTATTTCGAGCATTTTGTTCACCATGTATAACTAATAATCTAGTGATTAAATTTCTAACATCGTTCATCCAAACATATTCTTTCAGCAAATTATTGAAGTTTTTATGCCATCTCTTTAAAAGAATATGTAAAAATTATTCTTTTGGTAGTACTTGGCCTTGATCTTAATAGTGGTCTTATATAAGCATTATAAATCGGTTTAATTATGTGCTTGTACTTCCAACTTTTATTTGAGTTTATTTTCACATTTGGATCAAATTTTTGGAATGCAGCATTGGTTTCTAAAACATTATCCATGTAATTTTCATAGTCTTTTGTGGCGAATTCACCATTAAGATCTTCTTAATATTCTTTTGTTAACAAATTACAAAGTCCTTTTGTTAATTCATATTTTTTACCTTCAACTTTTATTGTATCATTTTTTAGCTCTAAATTGTATCACCAATGTAAAAATTAACTCCATCTCCTCATAAATCATACATTTTGTTATTAACATTTATTCTTTTGAAATTTATTTTCCGAGATTTATAATAGAAACACCTGCTATAGGTGGCAAATCTTTTTATGGAATAATACCCATTTGCTCTTCCAAATTAGGAGATTCTTGTTCTGAAAATAATTCTCTTTCAAACGATGTTTCTTCTGAAACTAGGGTTGTTGTAACATTATTATTTTCTTCTCTTAATTTTCCTATTTTTTAAACCAATATTTCGTAGTTCGTCGATTAATTGTTGTCCTTTCTTCTTATTTTTTCATATTCTTTTTCATGATGCTTTTTATATTTTCTATATTTATTTACAATGAGTAATTTAACACGAGAAACCTCCTTCCATTCATTTATATATAACTTATAAATGAGTTACATATATATTACTTTTAAACGAGTTATAAAAGTATTGAGAGCTTCGAGAAACAAACTTTACCAGCAACATATCAAACTAGGGGGAATTTAAATGCCTACAATAATAGAATCGAGTTTGATATTCCTATAGGTGATGGCTTTTCTTTCCCAAATTATGCTTATGTTTTTAAGCAATTTTAGTTGCTAAAGAGAGATAAAGTGGGGACTGATGCAGAATATAAAAAAGAAGATGATATTGATGTTTGTTCTAACTTTTTTCCATTTCAGTTTTCTAGAGTACTAGTCTCAATGCGTGGAAATATTATTAAAGCTGTTGATAATCCTGGATTAACCTCTACAATGATGAATGTTTTGTTATGATCCCCAGGTGAGCAAAATTATTTAGATGCTACTGGTTTTGATAATAAATACCGAGTAAAATCTGTACATAGTGATAGACTAAATTAAATAATTAACCAATTGAGATATCTGTTCGGCTTTACTGGATAAGTGGTTAAAATTCACTTTTTTCCCATAATTCATCTGATAACAATTGTTTGTATGGATAGGAGGACAAACTTGTCACACCTGCAACAAGTTATGCCGATCCAGGTAGAATTTATATTCAAAAATTAGAAATTATATGGCCTATGGTTGAATATGAATCAAACACAGGCATTGCAATCAAAGAAAAACAATATACAAAGAGCCTAACATTCCTATTAGTTTTAATTATTGGCAATTTTTAGAAAAAGTATTACCTGAAGGAACAACTTTTAGTTTTGACACACAATATCAGTTCAATAATTCACCATTCGACATGTCCGTTTTTGTAATTGAAGGCTTTCAAATTACGAGAAAAAATTGTGCTGAACAGGATGTCCATGCTTCTATGTTTGATCATTGTAATGTGAGAAATATTTATGTTAATAATTGACGAAATGAGATTTTTCCACTGGAAAATTGGAATCTAGATATTGAAAAGGGCATTTGCATTAAACAGTTTCTTGCTTGTAATGATCTTAGAAATTAAAAAACCAAACTAATTGCCGACTATAGAAATAATGAACTTGATTATAAACCTACTGTGAACTATGATGGTAAAACCAATTTTTATTCATTTTGGGGGCGAAAGCCATTATATGTTATTGAATGTTCAATTAGAAAAACCACTATAGTTAAAAATAAAACAAACATAAATATTTGTGTTGATTTTAACAAAGCTGTTAAAGCACATACAATTTGTAATGTTGTTCTGTTAGCCAATGGAATTTAACTTATGATTATTTAAAAAAAGAGAGATTACTGAAAATTTATAAATGTTTAATATTATTAAATAGAGGAATGAACAAATTGGTTCGGTGTTTTAATACAATATTTTAGACTCATAGTAAAGTGGTTACATTTAAAACATTTACGAATATATAGAAATATAGATGAATTATTTGATTGTATAAAAATCATAATTCTAATTAAAATTTTCTCATAGCATGCTTTTTTATAGAACACATAAATTTTTTAATATTATAAATTGATCAAATTTTAGATCTTTTAGAACTATGGGATATTGGAAATGAAATTATAAAAACAGCAACTTTAATTGAAAAATTGTTTTAAAAATCAATAAAAATGATTTAAGATTACACAAACTAACTAATTTTAAAGATGTTTATGGTTCGGAATGTTGTGATGGTTGGGATTATGGAATCAGTAATGGCTATACTTCAGATTTTTCTTTATTTTTAGACTTTAAAAAGTCTCATTGGTGTTCAGCTTTTGTCGAATAAATTTTTAAATTTTATAATTTTTTATCATTTTATGCAATTTTTAGCTTAATTTGCTTGATTTAGATTGCTCACTTGCAAAAGTGAGGTTTCTAAAAAAACATGAAAAATTGATTGAAAAGCGAGACACTAGCATGTTTTTTGCTTAAATTTTGATGTTTTTTAAGTGGCACAAACAGACACTGTATTTTTGGCAAAATGGAAAATTTTGCTTGATTTTGGCTTAAATTGCTTGATTTTGGAAGAAAATTGTTTGTTTTGGAGAGCTCCTGGTTTAAAATTTTTAGAGCCTAAATTTACCTTCAAAAACCTTGAATTTGGAGCAAAAAGAATCGAGATTTTGATTAAAATAAGGAGTGGTCCAGAACTCCCTTTATATATCTACTTGCGACATATTTAAGGAAAAACCACGCACGTCATTCCTACATGGGCTGTTTCGAAAGGTGTGAAGAAACCGCAAATATACAGTGTAACTTATCACCTAAAGTAATTATTAAGAGATCTATGCGTCCTCAAAATTTGAGTTTTGAAATGTGTTCCATAATCAATCGCGATTTAAGCAACAAATAGATGAATTATGTTTTGTATAAAGATCCTAAACCTCTAAAAATCTGGTCGGTATTATCCCCCTTCATTTAGTAAATTGCTGTTTGCACCCTACGTTTGCATCAAACTTGTAACACTATTTTGTAAGCAATTTTTAAAGACAACCTGTGAATCAGCACGTCTAAATTAACTAACGAAAAAGGTCGTCTTATAACACTCTCAGGTGAACCGTTTGTGAGACAATTCATGGTGAACATTAGAAGGATTATGATGAGTCTTTGACAAGGGAATGGGGAATAGAAGCCAGGCACCGACCTGCCGCCATCTTGTAATTTTCCTTTTTATCCTTCCCCCCCCCCCTTAAAACTTCAATTTTTTACCTCAAAATCAACTAAATTTTCCTAGAAATATCTCTTTGAACAAAACATTTTCCTTTTCGCTCCTTAAAATTTCTCGTTTTCCCATTTGCGAGAAACGATCCCCTGAGAATTACTTTTCAGCATCAGAGCAGGAGGGGTGGATTCGTGACTCCGAGGCAGGGCAAGCGGACAGGTGAGGACCAGCGGACATGACAATGGCTGCCATATTGGTTCTATGCCAAATTGATACAAATGATGCAGGATCGGAGTCAGACCTAACCATTAGCCCTCTAACCACCATATTGAATGTAGGTGACCTTGACCTTTTGACGTTAAGTAATCTCGATCCCAGAAAATGTGAGATGTTTAAAAATATCATAATTAGGGCTTCCCTTCGCAGTTTCCACAAACAAAAGGAGAAAAGTACAAATTTCCTTTTAATAACAGCTATTTATTTATCGCACTTAAATTTGTAAAGTTTTCCTTTCAAATAGCTTGCTTATAAATGCCCAATGCCAATCACAGTTATCTTTTTTACTGTTTGCGATAATTGGATGAACAAAATTGGAGGTACTCGACAACTTTGTAGACTTAAAGAATGACTTCCATTGGTGAAATTCGCTGCATTAGGGAACTCTGCTACGAACAGCAATAAAGTAAGTACTTATTTTTATTTCGCGAATGCAAATTAAACCCAGTTCGCAAACGCCTACACTCTTAAAAGTTCAAATTTACCTTTTTATCACTACAAGCTCATAATTTCCCGATCAAACTCTTAACTTTGACGCAGTGTTGTGAGACCATGGAGGGTGAAAGGTGATTTCGGGGGCGGAGTTGGTTGAGACTAGTAATGTTGGAATACATTTACCCGGCAGGCACCAGGCGTCGCCAATTCTCTGGAGCTAGACTCTATTGACATAGGCTGTTCATGGTAAAGTAAGTACTTTTTAAGGCCCTCCCGACGGGCATTAGCCACTATTAAATATATCTTAGTGCAGCATCAGACATTAAATTTCGAGGATGGTGAAATGTATACACTATGTTTAGTGGTCACATTGCTATGTTTATATTAAAAACAGCAGGAAGATGGGAACTGGATGAAAGGAAAAATTTAGACGGGCCTTAAAAAGTGCTCACTTTTTCGTGAAAAGCCTGTTTGGGTTGCTGGCTGATTCACCCGGATGTAATTTTCCTTCGGTGACATATGTTGCCCCTAATATTAAATATTAATATTGTGCTCTAATTTGGTGTGTATTGCATGGTGACCTATTCTAGCTGGTCACTTGCCCTCATAACTTAATAATTAATCAGAACACACACACATAGAAAGATTGACAAAAGTATAAAACACTTGAAAATTACACAACACTGATGGCGGGAATTTTAAGGGCCCATACTCTGAAATGCCATGAGGCATCACACGTAAATAATACATGGAACTTTGCTCACACATTTATTTAGTGAATTACATGAACACTCCTCTGATGGGAGACACATTACAAACGTTTTGCTGGCATAAGCCAGCCGGCATATCAATACTGGAAAAATGCGTGAAAGCCGAAAAATGCATTACAATGAAATATTAAGCTCTCCTGGGGGATGAAAACTACATAGGAGGGCACGAGTCTCCAGTGGGCAGAAAAGATGAAAATGTTCCAGTAAAATAAATAGACTATTGCTCATTAAATGGTTGGCACTGAAACTGGCGAAGCTTGTTGAAGTAGACCTACATCAATTATTATAAGAATATCTATACCTATATATCTTTGTCAATTGTATTGTTGACATGAGTTATTTTATTTTATAAACAAACTTGGTATGTTTTTATTCTCAATGTTATAAGGTGTGCTCCAATATCTTTTGTGTTAAGAATAAATAATATGTTGTTTTGATTTTTTAATTTATAATATTACCTGAGCAAAGTTAACCAAGCCGGAACTATTTCCTGACACACTTGCAAAAACAATATTGTACACTCTCAAAACTCCTTACCTTACAGTCTCCATAATTTATTATATTTTTAACACAACATAAAATACGCACTTGTTCAATAAATAGGAAGAGATGGGGGTGAAAACATATGTCGTGAAAACAAAGGACACTTGCATTAGACACTTTTAATACAAAACATTTAATAGGGCTTTTTCCTGGGCATTCTTTAGTGTCCCCGGTATTATGGTTCTGACGGCAGTCGCCGTACAACCCTTTGTAATATGCTTTACTTCCACTCGTTACACTAGTGACGCACTGGAGTGTGCTAATCTGCACTACACTGGCGCACGAGTGTTGTGCACCTCGTGGTAGAGCACATATGCGTGCTGCGCCTTGCTGTTGTACGGCCGGGCAAATTGGCTGGAAGCTAGGGACGGATGACAACTGACGGGTTGTAGGGATTTTTGCACAATTTCTTGTTCCTAATGCCAATATAGTTTTTTATACGGGGATAAGTAATAAAAAAAGAAAATATGTGTGGTACAGTGAAACCTAATGCACAAGAAATTTGATAAAAATTCAACTCTTTCAGGTGGAACTTCTCCTTATCGACATGTCACGGCATTTCAAAGAAGAAATTCAAGTCTTAATGAAAATGCTGCAAATATTTCTTGTTACCGCAATGTGAGAATATTTTGGAAATTCCATACTGAATTTGCATAGTTTGTTAATTTGGTCACTAATCGAAAGTTAATCGAATAAATTCAATCGATAATATTATTAGTATAAACATCATTAATAGATATCATACAATCGATTGACTTCGATGAACTAATCGAATACCTTACTAATCGAATTGTAATCGAGCTGCTAGGCCTACGAAGAAAAAATATGGCGGCGGATTCAGGTATGGATACGTGTCCCTCTGATTCAGAATTGTCAGATTCCAGAAAAAGACCTTTAGATGGCGATGTGGAGAATGGTACAACGAAGCGCTCTAATTTCGGTGGAGGTAATTACATTTTGACAACAAGCTTTAAACGTATTTATTCATAATTTCAGTTGACCATAAGCTTTGTACAGGCAAGCGCCATGCCATCTTCGTTTGACTGCTGCTATGATGACGCTATTAGGCCCTATGGTGGTGCCGTTCCACAGATGTTTTCAAGCGTAGCAGCAGTTATTACCTTCGCACCGCGTATTAAATTTAAGAATATTATGTCTAACTTTCTGTTCGTTTGTTATAAATATGTCAATGGATTAGTTCTATGCAAATAATTTTAAGACGAGTAGTGAAGGTGGTACATGAAGTGGTTGGGCATTTGTTAAAATTGACAACACATTCAAAAATAGTATTTTTGTATTTTACGGACATTAAGGCTGGAAATCACGCCAGACTACGACCCATGAGAACTCCGTTGGCGAGGAGCTAGGAAATAACACTAATCAGGGTTGCCAGGTTTTTGTGATTGTAATTCGCAAACTAGTAACATGGGGCCTGTTTCATAAAAGTTGCAATTCGACATGTGACAGGAAATTGTCAGACAAGTTTACAATCATACAAATGTGTGTTTCATAAAAATTACAAGTTTGTCATGACAAATTTGTTGAATTGTAAGAAAATTTGATAAAGTTGTTTCACAAAAGTTCTGAGTTGACACGTAAAAATCCGAATAATGTGTCTAATATTACACTACCTATTGTTTTATGAAACAGATAAGTATAATACTTTGTGATGTATCTACAAATTTAGGATTGTGTCTGCTTTCCTAGGTAACCAGTAATTTGTCATGTTTATATAATATGGCAGTGCGGTTGTGTTCAATATTGTGTGAATTAACATTGCTTGCTGAGCAACACATTCACTATTTAATATAACAACTTTCATCACCACAAGATTGGAAGGATGCTATGGTGGTACCTATACACAAGTGGGGGGGAGGCCTAGTAGCTACAGACCAGGGAGTCTCACAGCAAATATTGGTAAAGTAATGGAGAGGCTGGTGGTGCAGTATGTGGTTAAGGTTATGAACAATAGGAATTGGTTGGAGGAGTCCCAGCATGGTTTCAGGAGGGGATACTCATGTGAGATTCTTCTGGGTGGGTTATTAGAGGATCTGGTGCAGGTAGCAGATGAGGGGAAGCAGGTGGTTGCCTGCTTCATAGATTTTGAGAAGGCATTTGATATGGTGCCCCATGGGACATTGATGATGAAAAAGGAGGTGCTGATACCGGTCAGGAGGGTAGTGGAATGGGTAGGGGACTTCCTCATGGGGCGAAGACAGAGGGTGAAAGTGGTGGAAGCAATATCGAAGGAAGAGGAGGTTACATCAGGGGTACCACAGGGAAGAGTGCTGGCTCCTTTGTTGTTTGTCATAATGGTAAATGACATGGGTTTGGGAATTAGGGGAAAAATAAGATTGTTTGCAGACGATTGCGTTGTGTATGCCTAATTGGGGGGGGGGGGGTGGAAATTTGCAGGCAGACATTGACAAGATATGGTTGTGGACCAGGAAAAATAAAATGAAGATAAATGTAAGAAAAACTAATGTACTGAGGTTTACAAGGAAGAGGGTGTTAAGCAAGGACATGTACAGATGGGAGGGACAAGAGATAGAAGAAGCAGCAGAATATAAGTATCTAGGGTTTGTACTGCAGGGAGACCTCAGGTGGAAAAATCAGGTAGAGGGGGTGGTTGCGAACCGAAGAAGGGCTCTGGGTACTTTGGGAAGGGTGCTGAAGGGAGTCAGCTGTGAGGAGAAGGTGTATGGCACAGTAGTACGGCCAATGTTAGAATATGCTGCAGCAGTATAGGACCCGTATGTGGAGGTGGAGGTGCAAGAACTTGAAAAGGTGCAGAGAAAGGTATCAAGATGGGTGAAGGGTAGGTGGAGAAGGCAGGGGCAAGATGGTGAGGAAGAAGGGAACTATAGGCCATCAGTGATGATGAAAGAAATGGGGTGGAGCTCATTGAAGGACAGGAGGAAAGTTGAACGGTTAGTCAGAATGTACAGGGTGGTGAATGAAGAGGGTGGGTGGGGAGGGCTACACTGCAAGCTAAGTAAGGGGGTGTTTAGAGGAAGAGGAAACAACCGTGAGAAGCTTCAGAGGGTGTGGAGGAGAACGGAGCGGGGTAGGCAGTCCATGCTTGTGAGGTCTGTGAGGGAGTGGAATGTGTTGAGGGAGGAATTGGTATCTGTGAGAGGGGTTGGTAAATTCAGGAAGGGAGTGGGAAAGGAGTTGGTTGGGTGAAGGAGAGGTGAGAGAGCTCGCCACCGGGCGGTAGCTTAATTGCGAGTGTATGTATAGACGTAGTTAAAAAAAATTCTTATCCTCTCGGATCAGGATTAATATAGTAATCTTGCTCACGTTACTCGACATTCTGCTGCTAGAGTGAACAAAGTTTGTGGGTGGAGTTATTATTTACCGCTTAATTATTTGTGGTAGTAATAGACTGTTCACGACTCACATATAAGTCTGAGAATGAATATCGTAAGGGCATTTGAGAGCTATCTAGTGTGTAATAAATGAAACTCACGGTTTGACATATAATTGTTGGGTTTTTTTTTTAAGTCTGGCAATTTACAATTTTTTGCTTTTCAAATAAGGGGAACTTGTATTATTTATGTAACATAACATTGCCATGACATATTGATAAATTTGTCAGATTTGACATAATTGTCGTATATGTTACTGTCGTGTTTTATGAAATAACGCTCTGGTCTGTTCAAGTTTTTAAATTTGTCAACTATTTTAACTTCCTCAGAGCTAACTTTTTCCCATTTCTTCATTTTGCGATTTAGATCAGATATCCCTGCAATGGGACTATTATTTATTACTGGTAAAGTATTTACAATATCCTGCACTGTCTTAACAAGAAATTTTTGAAATAATCTGGACTAGCAGTAATGCAAACACTAGGCTTAGTATTTTTGTGGTTATTTACAATAACACAAGCAATCTAGCTGTCTCAATAAACCTAACATTGCTAGCTTTTTTCGGCCAAGTTAACATTAATTATGTCTTTTTGCTTTTAAATAATTAGTATAATAATTAGGTTTTTTGTTGGGATTTTCTGAAGCTTTATAATATTGATAAAGTAAAAGTACTAATATATTCTTTCTTTGAAGATCTAGTGTGTGCCATGACTTAACAAGTGGTGTTTTGTCTAGAGACCTAGTTAAAAGACTATTCTGATTTCATTATTAGTCTTAGGCGTATATTTAACAGGATAAACCTAATCAAAAATATTCGTAAAATGTTTAAACAACAAATTAAAATCAACTTCTGAGGCCACGGTGGCTGAGTGGTTAGCCTACTCGCCTCCCACCAACGCGATCCGGGTTCAATCCCAGGCCGGATCACCAGATTTTTGCATGTGGGAATCCCGCAGGACAATGCCGTTGTTCTGCGGGTTTTCTCGTGGAACTCCCATTTTCCCCGCTCTTTCATTCCGGTGCTGCCCATATTCACCTCGATCACCCTCATCTGCTCTCAAGACCACACTCTTAAGAGCCATGCAAATCTCTTCACTTCAAAAGGATCTTCTGATTCTAAAATGCTTATTTTTCACTCCAATTAACAGAAACTAATAGACAATGAAGATAGGCATCTTACAGTATCTTGTTCAAGTGCTCTGAAACTAAAAATATAATTAACATGCCAAGAAGTAGAGGATATTTGACTTACAATTTTCGTCTTAATTTTAGCCAGTGAAGCATTGTGAACAGCTATGTTGAACTCGACTACAGATATCTCATAATCCCATACATTGAGGTTAGTTATCATAGTGTCCAAACATGCATCCCCTCTTAGGCTGACACGAGAAAGATTATGACTACTCAGTAGATTTGTGAACGAAGATTCCTCTCCTGAAAATCTCTTAGATGTACGTTGAAATCACCACATTTAATCAGTTTATATTTATTCATGGCTAACACATGCAAAGCGTGATCAAAATGCTTAAAAAACTAATCACGATCACCGCTAGGAGAATGATAAATGGAAATCACAACTAAGAATACTCCTCCATTATAACAGCTGTTAGCTCACAATGTTGCTCCAAGCAGGATCTTATGATGTCTGTATATAGGCTGTTCACGGTAAAATGAGCACTTTTGAAAGTCCTGCTTGTATGCAGGTTGCATTTTCTTCCACCTTATGCAAAATGAATAGTGCCATGGGCCTCATCACTTTATTCATGCATCTGTAAAGTGCAAATGTGAAATTATTACAAAAAATGTTTTGCAAATCTGCTCATTTTTACACTTCTGTGCATTAAAAAAAGAAAGAAAGAATTTAAGTTATTACAAATGGTTGCCGGACACCTTTTTATTGTACGTTAAGATATGGAACTACTTTCCATTTATTGTTACCAACTTTACTGGGCGCATGTAACTATTTCGCCTGTTAAAGTATATGCATGGTGGGATAGTGACTTTTTCTGATGTTGATTTCAAAAGTGCTGACTTTATCGTGAACAGCCTGTACCTTATTGGATTATTCAACTTGCAGTTTACATAAATAGAGGAGACAGTGACTGCAACATAAATGGTTTTGATCAGTGTTGGTCAATGTGTGCTTACAGCTGGTGATGGGGCGGGGACGTATTACTTGAAGATACTGGTGCCAGGCACTGCTGCTGGTGCCATCATTGGGAAAGGAGGAGAGACTATAGCACAAGTACAGAAAGATACAAACGCTAAAGTCAAGATGTCAAAAGCTAACGACTTCTATCCAGGTGAAAATTTATCTATAATTTTGCTCCTGTCTTTATTTTTAAAAATGTATTCTGCAACAAAGGTTTTTTTCCCTGTGAATCTCAGCCTCTGAAATGTAAATAGAGTAAATTAACATCTGCAAACTTTGCCTGGGAAAAATAAAATTTCCAGTGGATTAAAAAAATAATTTTTTTTTTTTGGTGGGTGTTGATGCACTAGTGAATGTATCGTTGTTCTGTTATAACCTATTCCACAAATAATACATATGTTAAAAAATAGATGCGTTAGAAATATTCTTATAGTTGGTGCATTACACATTAATCCTCTGGGTTTGGAACACTTCTTTCAAATTGTCAGCTTTGATTTTCAATAGAAAACATCTTAGGTGATAACTTTGTTTTGAGCATTAAGTGCTATTTTAATTAGAACATATTTTAGTGAGTTTTGATTTACATTATAACAAGACTTTACTATACTTTTCAATGCATGAATATAGTCATTGTGCACATGTCTATCTCATATAGGCATTTTATTTTTTGACAGATCATGTTGAAAACAATAAACAGACTATGTATCCTTCCACTATAAGGTGTTTTCCACCTGACTGTCGAAACATGTTTAGTCAGTAATGATGGATGTTGATGAGATAAGCTCATCCTACCTACATCAAACATGTCTACAATCTGCTCATGCATAGATAATGCTGGAGAATTTTTGTTACCCAAGAAACAGAAATAACATGTACATCCTAATGCTCGCAGAAAATGAGCTATATTTCGTTTTCGTTTGATTGGTGAGGGTAATATGTACATCATATTGCTACAGTTTTTCTGTCAATCCCATTAATATGCACCCAATATATTTGAAACATTATCCGTATTCAAATTCAATATCACAAACATTTGAAATTTTATTTTAATCAAAAGATTGAATACACAAACTAGTCATGTGGAGCATGTTTGTTACACACAGCAAATTTGGTTTAATGTCTTTGATAAGATATTGTGTTTCTTATTCAGTTGTGGTTTGGACTTTACAATCAGATATGTGATATTGGAAGCCCGGAATACCGCCGCCCTGTATACCGCTGATTCGGTTATACCGCAGGGCAATGTATGTCTCCCGGCCTCAATAGATAAGGGGCAAGTGTGTGGTGTGTCGGCGGGTGGTCGTGAGTCTGGGACGTTGATGGATGAGGCGGAGGGAGCGGGCGCGTGTTCTCCCGCCTTTCAGCACTGAGATCTATTTTACTGATTCATTACAGCAGTATTGTATGATTTTCCGTTTATGCAAATAAAATGTGTTCTTAAATTACCATATTGGTGAGTAAGGCTGTGTGGGTATGTAGGCTACGTCAGAAGTTTGTGATGAAAAATTAGGGATAATTAATATTTCAATTAGACCGCACTATATTTGTACATTCCCATAAACATTACCGTGTCTCATCATGCCAGTGCAGAGGCTAACATACCGCCTAAATTTCATAGAAATTCAACACATTGACATGAATTGCATCAATCAGCATGTGTTCCCAATACCGGGACGCTGTTACGAATTGAACCAGTCCTGTAATGGTGGCAGCGGCTAGAGGCGGCTGTCTAGCCGCTGACCAGCCCCGATGATCTAGGCACGAGCGACAACAGGAAGCCCCTGCGTCAATCTCCTACGGGATGTAGCTCTATGTAATCATTATAATTATAATGTAGACACTTTGATTATAATGTATATATACAGACTATTAGGTATGTCTTCATATTTTCGGGGAAAAAATTCTGGGTGAAAGCTATTGCGGACAAGGCTTAATGCAGGAAAGCTGCCTTTCTTTGAATGCCACAGATAATTAGCTTTTTTTTGTTTTAGTTTTCCTTTGTAAAATGCAAATCAGACAAGGAAGCGACATGTTTCACAACACGTTAGGCACCAATAGATTCCATCTGCAGTGCAAGCGTGCAACCGACCTTTGGACGTGAGCTTCCTTTCTCATTCTCACTTCCTCCCAACCAGTCCCAGCAGGAGCCGGGGGGTGACCCCCTTCTTCAACCCATGTGACAAACAACCCACAGTGAACACCTCCCTTGGTGGAATAAGTACAATCTTTGTCTGGAAAATGCAGTATTTTTTAGTTGTTCTTACTTTAATGCATATGACCCATCACATTGCGTTTCTCTTCTGTTTCTCTCCCAGGCGTGCTGTTAAGTCCAGTGATGCAGATAAAAAAAATAAAGTTCCAATAGCAAGGGACTAAACGTTTGACGAGTTACGGCGGTAAATAACAACACTTGCTCCTTGTTTGACAGATAGGTGCCACGCCACATTAGTTTTTTTTTGCTACTGTACTCTGTCACTGCCAGAATAACGTGGGTCTGAGTTATGTCCCCCAACATTGGCGTTATATCAGGCTTTTACTGTATTAGGAATCTGGGTAAATTGGCAGACAGCCCTTTTTTGTTGATAATAACTAAGTATTTTGCTATTAAAAGTGACGTCTGCTCGTCAAAAAGGCGAGTTCAGGTAGTTAACAATTCGTACATGCAATGAAGTTATTTATAAATCTGCCACGTACTGAGTGTGCCTAGATGTCATATGTTAACATAAATATGGTTTGCTGCACAAATGATTCCATTGCAAAATGCTGTGTGGTTGTAATAAATAATTTAACGTTGCAGATTTTCAGTGGTTATATGTACCATTAGTCACAGATTATAAGTATTGATGCATGCCTTACCTCATTAGGTAGTGGAAGACCGCTGACTACCCTCTCAGAATGCTAGATGTGCCTACCGCGGCGAATATTGCTAACTTTCTGGGTCCGGCTGGGCGTTTAGGGGTTAGGTACTGCTGTGGGCTGCTTGATGGTAGGGTTCGAGGGGAATCAAACCCCAGAGTGAAGCGAATGGATGTAGCTTCCCGCCCAGGGAGCTCGATTCTCCTCACTATCAGGGTCACCAACGTACAGGATTCCGGCTGTCCCAGGAAATTATCTAAGGATGCAGTTAATCGGTCATGGAGGGGGTTGTGTATGATCTGGTGGGAAAAATCGTAACAGGTTGGGTGGGTCGTCGTGCGTAACAAAATCTAATGAAGGGGGTGCCACACGGGGCTTGGTGTCTGCGTTTGATGGGAGTCAAACTCTAACTATCTTCCCAGACGCTAGCTTCAATGTACATAAGTTCGGGAGCTCTGTGCCTTCCAGGTATTTAACCCAAATGAGTCTGCCTGAGTTAAGTTTGATGATGCTAGATGTCGTGGGTGCCTGGCTAGTTATGGTGCCCGCCGTGGTATTATGTACTACCTGTTGTGACTTCTCTACTTGGTCAACGTAATCATTGGTTGGGTACCCAGGCCAACAGGTGCCTAGATTATGATCCACTGGGGTTGCGTGTTCGAGGGAAACTACGGGTGAAATAGACAGGGGGCGGCTTTGTGATTCTGCGACCTGGTTTCGACCTCTGATGCTTAACTTATCAAGATGTCAACTCTCTTGGCTCTCGCTAGAGCGTGGCATTCCTTGCGCCGTTGCCTGCTTTGTATTCCCCTCTCCTATTGTACATTAGGCCCTGGTTCAAGCTCAAATGGTGATTACAGTGTATCTTGCTACACCAATAATAAAAATACAAACTTCTAAGGAACACTGGGTGACTAAGCTAAAAAGGATGGTACACAGACGACTAGGTTTGTCATAATATTTATTACGTAATATTAACCTGAAGAGTCCCGGCTATTAGTAAAAATGCAAACACAATTTGAATTAGCCGACTGGCTAAGCACTCGTAACAATTGAAATTACGTGAACAAAAAAAATAGGCGAAGTTGAGCCTGAAGAAAAAATACTTAAAAAAATCCCAAAATAGTCTGACAAAATCTACAGCAAGTAGAAATGCAATTCTACAGCATATTTACTGGAGTTTATCAGGGTGGTAGACGTAAGATGTGCTGGCTTGTTACCTCTGGAGTCACGGAAGTTGACTAGGAGTAAAGGGTACTGGGGACGAGTAGTAGGTTTACCTGGCAACGTAGTAGCTGTCTTGCAAGCTGTTGGAGGCTGCATTTCTTCACAGTCTGCGGAGTGGAGGATGCACCATGTTGCAAGTCACGGAGAGGAGAGAGAGTCCTCGCAGGCTGAAGAGAGCCTTGTTCCAAGCTTAAGGAAGTCTTAGCAGACTAGAGAATCCTTACGGACTAAGTCAGCAATTCTTCGCAGACTGAGGAAGGCTCCTGTTCTCTTCGGCCGGCGAGCCCGGCGGATCTGCCGGTGCTGGACTTCTATTTATATGAAATTTTCTCATATCAGCAGTTCTTCTGGGTGCAAGGGGTTAGTTTAGCCTTCCAACACAAGGTGCATTATCGGGGGTTGCAAGCGCCGCTCATTTCTTATCGGCCCACGTGGAGGCGATGACAAATTAAAAACCCCTGTTCCCGAGGCGGGTCGGTCGTGGCGTCACAAGGTCATGGGGGAGCTGCCATCTCTGGGGGTTGCAGGAACTTTTTCCAGGGCTAAGCGACGAGTAATAGAACTTCACAAATATTAGTTTTCAAAGTCTGTTTTATTATGGGAGTTAAATTATAATACAGTATAATCTTTGGTTATTTTAATTGTTTATTGACATAGAGATCATTTGTATGTATATTTATTTCATTTGTTTCTAGACAATATTTGGTATTAAGGTTTTTTTCCCTCCACTAGGGGGTGGAAAGTATTGATTCTGTATTAAACAAATGCATGAAAGAAAATATAGGTACTAGTTGTCTCTCATTTCACCATTACTGGTTGGTGGAGAGATGCGGCGTGGTCATACAACAGCCAATTAGAGGACTGAAGGCAGAAGTAAAATCAAAATTAATTTTTTTAACAGAAATACCACTACCACTGCAGATAATGTACATGTATGCGTGCGCACATGCCCACAAGGGCACACTAAAAGAAATTGAAATAATATTAATAATAATTATTATAAAGAGGTAATGTGAGTTGGTTTATGTGTGTCTGGTAATCTCTGAAACTACATAGCCAATTCTTATAACTATTTCGCTATTATAAAACTACATTCTTCCAGATGGTCATAGGCTATGTTTAATTAAGAAAAAGTCCTTCAGAAATTTCAAAATTTCAAAAAGCTGGCAGAAAATATAGAACATGGGGAATTTGTTTGCCTATTTGTATTTTATACATGTAAAAGTCATTTTGTGAGGGTGTGACTTCTGAAGTGAGCCGCATGCACTGTCCAACAGGTGGCAGCACATTTGCCTACTCTGTTGCTGTGTCCCAAAAGTTATTTATTATGCCCTTTTAAAAGTAAATTTTTTGTCTTGTATGGGTTCAAGTTTACTCAGGTTTGAAATATTGTCTTGCGTTATATTAATGTAGAAATTAGTGATGGGACGATTTCATTATTGATTCCACTGATTCTTGCCTCAATTGAACAATCAATGAGTTCCGATTTTTTGCATTCAAAAGTTTGATTCTGTAAAACGTGAAATTCTCTTCAGTTCACACATCAGCTGATACAGGGTTTTGTGAATGGGATGTTGTTAATTGCACTTGTGGCATGTGCCATACACTGGCTGTCAAAAATGGAATTCTTATATGAAATAGACTGAGCAATGTTAATTTTGCATATAGTGGAAGAATACACAATGTGCATACGAGTACTTCTTAGCAGGGTTATCAAAATTACTCAATTTACAGTGAATAGTCTAATTGTGTAGAATTTCATTAGTTAGATTGTTTAGTGAGTGGCAATAGTTGATCATAGATTTGATGTTTTTAATTTTTAAGAGTTGTAAAGTACTTATGTATTCAGGAATTTATTTAGCATTATGGAGGAATGGAGAGTAATGTGATTTTATGTAACAGGTACATCAGAACGTGTCTGTTTGATAACTGGCTCAGTGGATTCAATTATGGCTGTAATGGATTTTATCAATGAGAAGATCCGTGAAAAACCGGAGAAAGAATTTGAAACAAAAACATCTGATAGAGAGAAACAGGTTGGTGTCTCATAACTAGTGTCATTTAGCCAATTTGCTTTCATTATGTTTGTCTTTATCAGATTTATTTGTGAAAAAAACATAATCTTTTCCTGCTGTGGTAACTAGTTCTTGTTAACAGCTGTATACATTTTTTAAAATCTAAATTACGTGTCGGTACTATTCAGGTTAAAGTAACTTACTGTGATTCAATGACTAATAAGTGTTAACCTTGATTTCTGTGTTTTGCACTTTCGGATTCCAATACTATTTTGTGCGTTCCGAGTAGTTGAATGTAATTTACCTAATGCATATATATACACGCGCACAAACCCCCTCTGCTTAGTATTTTTCTCTCTTCAGCACAAAGCCTGTCTGTAACAAAGACTGAAAAAGTCTGATTATATTTGTATTTCTCTGTTTTGTACAAAACTTTACTTAGAACTGTAAAAAAAAACCTACATGTCAGATATTTAAGATAAAAAAAATGAAGTTAACAAAAGCCATAATGTTTAACAACTGTAGATGCTGCATTGTCTTACTCTGTGTGTACCAAGTATTTTTTAATCATAAGAGTTTTCATTAATTACTTAAATTTTAAGAATTTTGGAAATTTTTTTTACAAAATATGGTTCCAAACAAAATTAGCGGCTTATTTTTTCTATTGTAATGGTAATTTATTAATGGTGGTCATTATGTTTTACTGTATAAGTGTTTAAAAGAAAATTCTTTTAATATTTTTTTTAAATAAATCAATACAAAAGAAACAATGCTACTGAATTCCAGTGGAAATTAGATTCAAAATTGACTGCATGATAAAAAAATAAACACGTAAATCACCTCTCAATAAAGAACCCCTGTGTAACAAACACCTAAATTTTTGGTCCCTACTACTAAGTATGTAGAGTAGAACATTAATTATCCGTCACCTATTTGTCAGTCCTGGGAAAGTAAATTAAAAATGGAACAATATATGATGCAGTATAAAACAAACTTGATCTCTTTGTTTAAATTAACTCCTGGTTTTCACGAGGTTTGAAATTAACAGAACATCCTATCTGCCTAAAATTACATTTTATTTTTGTGTGCTTGGACCTTTGGGTCATAAACGTGAACAATAGGGGGCGTAGGTTTATGTATTATTTCTATTATCCATTTACGTATTCACTTGTGTTACAGTGATGGTTCTGATCTTGACGAATGATCTATGATCTACTGTATGTGAATGTTTTGAGTGCTGAATATTTACAAAACAAATTAATTCAGTACCATTAAATGAGGAAGTCTATTTTAAGAATATTTGCAGTAGTTAAAAACTACATATATATGACTCATCCTTTTATTCAACATTAAAGGTGTAGAATTGGTAGTTAAATATTTTTATTTTCCATTTTTAATTAAAGGAAGTTGGATTGAACTATAGAAGTGACTTGACATATACCTAAATGCAGCTATAAATTGTGTGGTGTATATGTTAAAACTATTTTGAAATATTAGAAACTTTTAAAGAATTAATTGTCTTCAGCAAAAACAATATTACTTGTGATTTTGTTTTGTAATCAAAGTCACTCAAGATATTTGCATGAGTTAGTAATTTCAATTTTTTATGTTGGAAATGTTGCTTATTCGAAAGCAGTAGCTGCTTGCAACAGAACTTACGTCATAAGCAAAATGAACAATTGACACTTACTCAGCTGGTAAGAGAAGTGCCTTTTCTAACAAAATGAAAATGGAGACAGTAAACAAAATCTTGTTTCCTACGTATTTGATAGGTTATTTGGTGGACAGAGTCAATACAGTGATACCTCATTTATGTAAACCTGAAGGGTCGATAAGTTCAGCACTTGGTAATATTGAAACTCGTATTAAAGAAACCAAAGTAGAAAGAAAAATTAAAACATTTACTGTCCGACAGACTACAGTCAACGCTTAAAAACTACCTCGGTGATGATTCCATCAACGTTAAGACCATATTTTGGAGAACCGTACTGGTTTAAATATTGAAAAATTTGAAGTAAATAGGTTGAAAAATAGGGTTGCATTTATTTTGGTAGCTGACTATTGAGATATTCTTCGGCACTCCTTTACAACTCAGAAGAGGGCAAGATCTAAAAATAGACATCACTCACTAACACATGATTGTGCACCCCTATCATCAAGGTAACCAGTGTTTACCCACATAAAAAAGGAGGAATAAAGACTTTCTTTGATGCAGCGGTCAACAAATAGGTTGAATAGAAGTGGAGATGGGCCAATACCAACAATACAGATTTTCAGGTGCAGGTGCCGCTGAATACAGCGATGCTGATACCACTTTTAATGAGCATCATTCCTAATTTCCAATATTTGATAATACTTTAATTACCTAAATTTAAGTCTTCAGTTTTGTGAACACTTTAACAGGGTGTCTACTGACCGGGAAAACCAGGAAAAACGGGAATTGTACAGGAATTCCACTGCCCAGGAAAATTACGGGAATTGGACGGGATTTGTCAGACGTACGGGAATTAATTTGCATTGGACCTCTCCGAAAGTCTATAATGTGGTCATGAAAGCCAAAGTGCTTGGTGGCGAAGCAGCCTCGCTTGTGAATCTTGTGATTATTGCATCTGCTTATGTTTTACTGCTGATGTTGACTGCGCCTGTCGCTCGCTACTCCTAACACACAGGAAAATACGTGCGTGTTGTCGGACGAATGGACTCGCTTAATCTCAACTGTAGCCGCTTGCCGCGGGCCAGTCGGCATGCGACGGTGTTTCGTAATGTACGGTACAGTGACTATTAAAGTGCATCCATCTGTAAACGCATGGTAAACAGACAATAATATTTGTGTAACAGGCTGGCACTGCATTATATTCGTTCTAAAGTATAAATGCTTATAAACATTAAAGTAAAATCTCAATAATTCGAGATGCCCGGAGCCCAAATTTTTGACTACGAATCACATAATTTCGAGTTTTAGAAAGATTTTTATTAGGGTTTTTTTTTAGTGGGAACAGGTTTTTTTCCTCAGAAAACAGTGGCGGCATTGCACATTTTAAATATTAGTATACGCAGTATTTATCCACATGCCTTTTGCAATTTTTTTTTTAAGTAAGGCCTTCAGAAAGTCGCTCCATGCACAAGCCACTAAAACTGGTGTTTAGTCTTTCCGTCTGTAACTTGCCTCTGTGGCTTCCAGTGGCGACTGTAATTTTATGGCATAATAATAAAGACGCACAGCTTCTGTGGCTTTAAAAACACCAGTTTTTATCATTCCCAGTTTTGAAAAACTGATATTAAAATAAATTAAATCTCTGGACATGAAAAGTTTCATAAACGTAAATTTAAATGTATAAATAAAAAAAAGAAATGGAGCAGATTAAAAATGAAATTTACTTAATGGAAACGTAGCTCAAAATGGTGCTACTGGGGGGAAAAAATAATATGATGTAGGTTTGTAGGTAAAACAAGAAAATTTCCGCCATGAGCTTTCCCTGTCTTGCAAACAGATACTGAAAATCCCCCCTCCCCTTTTTTTTCACCTAGACTTGGTAGCTGTCAAAACCTTTTCCTCTTCTCCCATTTCGTCATTCCCCTTCCTTCTCCAAGCTATTGTTTGTCAGCCGACTGGGAGTAAGACAGTAGCGTAGCATCCCATGCCTGCACAAGAAAGAAGCCAGCTTGGCAACTAGCTGTGTGGATCTACTATACACAATATTCTTATGGGCAGTTGTACCCATTTTCTGATGCATTTTGAGCGTTAGGTTCCTGTCCAGATGTTATCAAGTCATGTTATTTAATACAAAACCACTCAAACGAAGTGTCTTCGTGGTCAAAATATTCAGCGCAGTGATTTTTCTTCACACCCATGTCCTGGACATTATGGCAAGAACTTCTGTACCTCTCATTCCTTCATGTCTCTCATAAACAAGGTCTGGTAAACTAGGCAGGAAACGCCAGCGTGTCTGGCGGGAGTTTGTATATGTAAAAAGGGGGGAGGGGGGACAGCCAGCTCTTGTTACGTGTGGCCACCTGCCGACAAACGTGCAAGGTGGCTGTGTGTGTGTCGCCGCATACGACTGACTGATGTGCGTACATAAAGCTGCATTTGGCTATGCTTGTTTTGTTAAATAACAGGAGTATAATTACTGCCGCATTAATAAATTGTCAGAATTTTACATACAATGTGTTGTTATGAATGCTTAACAAGCTGATAGCATCTCTGAGCTGAAACCAAAGAAATCCTAAATTATGTAATAACAAAATTATCAGTTCGAACTCGGCCTTTGTATGCAGTGTCAACACTTTGTTCAATTCAGAATTGGAAATACTTGCCAACTCCTAATTAATCACCACAATTGAAGTGCCACATGTAGCACCCATATTTGCTATAATATAGCTACCGTTTCTTTTCAGCATTGCCCTTTGCAGTGCTAAGAATTTTGCGTACCTGTGTCTTGTTTGGCTGTGTAAAATGTAGCCTAGTATGAGAACTCGAAACAACATGTATTTTATAAGTATGTGCAGCACAGAACGATTAATGTTTTCTCTCCCCCCACTAAAAAATTAAATTTTATTAATAAAACGTAATTTGTAAGACAGGACAGCTTTGGATTTCACAAACATGCACTTGATTTAAAACTTTATTCTATTAGTACTGACTTATTAATTACTGGTAGTAAAAAAATCCATCCAATCTTATATTGTCACTGACTGCATTAGATGTTTTCAGTGGAAAAGCCAGACCATAAGTTTATTTTATGTGCAACATCTTAATATTTGCAAACACAGGTACATAATGATTAAATTGATGTGTTTCTTTTAAGCATTATCCATCCGTGTATTTGAGTAAACTGTATTTGAAATAATGAGGAAATGCATGTTATTTTTAAAAATGTTTGTTTTGTACTTTTCTGTGAGCATCATTAAGGGTACTCGGAAGCTGCAGATGTACATGGATTTTTTCATTGCTGTATGGGAATGTACGGGCATTGTACAGGATTTCTGTGAGTAACTTGGCTAGACACCATTTTTAAGCACTTTGTATTAGGTGTCTATAGCATAGAAATGAAATACAACACTAATTGATTCACGTCAAAATTGAGTGAAATTTAATTTTTATTTATATTAATATTTTTACCTCGTGTTCCTTCGTCGGCCAAACCATACTTAATCCCTTGGTTAAAATGACAACTGATTTTTTGTGACAATTTTTTCCAATTGTTACTTGCGGAGTTTTATTCAAAACATTGAATTCTGATCAAAACCGCAGCCGACAGTTTCCAATAATAACTATGTCCGTCAAAATACCGTCACAGCTATAACTTTCCAAATTCGGTTTACACCGCCACCGTCACGAATGCAGTAAAGACATAAGAAGAAAATATAACACAAAAAACTCTTTGCTGAATGTAATCAATATTATTGATAGCACCAGTTGTTGATTATCCGCGTTGTTTTCCATTCATATAGTGTTCAAAAACGAATGATGCTTACAATCTTTTGCGAGTTACCCACAGGAAATACGGTAAAACATAAACAACTGGAAAAAGTCATTGATAAACAATTGTTCCAAGTATATTTTGGGTATCAGGCAGAATATCTGATCATTGGATGCGGTAAATGAATGCTTTAGGAGATGTAGCGTGCTGGTTTATTTAACACTCTTCATATAGGATATGTGTCGAGATAGTCTACAAACGACTGATATGGGAAAATTGAATAAACGGGATCGCCACATCGAGATTCAACTGTAACACGAGCCCTCGCACAGTGAACAGTCTCATGTGTGTTGACGTAGTGTTGGCAAGTGCTACATACATGCATTTGAAGTAATCTAGTGCTACTAATTGGTGAATAATAATTGGCAAATAATGTTCATATTGCACTGATGCCGATAGTCGTGGTATCGGCTGGTTCATCAGTACCGGCATCGACCCATCCTTAATTACAAGTTCATATCCTGATACTAGAGGCGGGACGATACCACACATTCGATACTCAATACTGTTAACCTATAAGCACGATATCCTCTATACTTTCGATACTCAATATGTACTCAAATTCAGAAACAATAGTTTACAGTTTAAAGTTTTAGTAAAGTTGAAAATTAAAACATATTACAGTGCATTAAGAAGAAATTATATATCAGGTTGAATACACTGGCCTCTTGGGCTTTGTCAAAAATAAACAGTTTTATCACTTTTTTATTACATGATTTAAAAAATCTCGTACAAGTATTTCAAGCTCAAGTGATTGTAATTGAAATGATTCGTGAACCATGAACCACTGTGAATAAATGCAGAATTATTATAGTAGTAGTGCGTAATTTAAGTTTAGTGTGTAACCAAATTTTATTTGTGACCTAATTTTTGGAGTGGTATAATATGCTTGTTATTCAGAACTCATGAGGGCGATTTGCTAGTCACAAATTGGCAACGTTGTTTGTTATGAATTATATGGCAGCCGCCTTTGTTATTGCTGCTATTTATTGTTTTTTTTTTTTTTTTTTGCATCAATTTGAATGTTTCATAGTGAAAGTGAACAAGCATTTCACCTGTGAAAGACGTAATAACTTCGAACCAATGGAAGTTACGTAATGAAACTGAGCTTAAAAAGAAAAGAAACCACTCTTAATGATTTTCTTTTCTTTAAAAAATTTAACGTGTTTTAATTGTTTGATGGTTTTGGTGACATTTATTTTGAACAGCATTGTAGAGCGGTAATGTGTTCAGAGTGTTTAATTCAATGTAAGAGTTTCTGTTGTCGGTATTTTGCATTGCCATGTTCTTTAGATCTGCAAAGTCCTCTTTTAAACATATTTTATTATTAACATGGGCCTGGTAAAATGTATTTAACCAACTATGCAATTTAACTTCGACTTACAAATGTACACAAAAAAAGTTTAGCCTCAAAGAAAAGTATTGTCACGATACTCGATACTTTCAATACCACCAAGTATCGAGATGTATTGAAGTAGCGAAAGTCTCATCTCTACCTGATTTTTTTTCATATATGAAGGTTATTGGGTGCTGATACTCAAGTTTCTAATATTTTGTATATTATAAACACACAGCACTTGAACCATGCACACATTGTACTATGTAACAGTCATTTTTTAAACACAGTGTACTACTAAACTGACAAAAACCATAGTATAGATCAGAATGGAATAGCAACACTTAAAAATAAATATGCAGACGTGTTCTATATGTTCTAGTTACGTGACTTTTTGAGAGAAGGTGCTGACGTCGTAGTCACTTTTACAGTTTTGGTCCATGCTGCCAGTATCACAAGTAACATAGGTGTGACCTAGTGTTTTGTTGGTGCTTGTCCAGCATAGACAGTTCTGGTGACCTGTCCGACTTGTATGAAATCAGAAGTCACTGTCACCTCCCGGCGTATGGCCTGGCCCTTAATTTACTTACTGAATTACGTTAGTTCTTTGTGACTCGCCGAGGCTGCTGCTCCAGTTGATTTCTGGGTGGGTGGCTGCCATCAGCTTCACCAGGATGTGAAATGGTCACAGTCTCGCACACAGCAGTAGTTTATAACATGTAACACGGTGCAGGGCTTTTGTTGTATCTATGATGAACACTAAATTCATTTCAGCACTGTCAAGCTATTGTATTGAACTATCTGCGAGATCAAGAAAACTGTTGTTACTTTAGCAAATAAAGTATAGTTGCTGAAAAAAAGTAACCTGGCCAAAGTTCATGTACCCAAATGCATTTTATTTTTGCTGGGAAAAAATTAGTCAGTAACGAGATTATGTAAATTACTTCCTGGAAGACTTAAGAATTAGCACTACCCGAAATGTATTGTTAAATGTGGAGGTTAATTGTACTGAACTGTTACGAGAAACAAAGTTGGTTAATGTTTCGCTCTAATGTATTTGTATTAAACATACAGAATACGTGGGCATTAAAAATACTTTTTTATTATATGTACTATCCATATTTTGTTTTAAACAGCTTTTACACCTTGGAATTGCATACCACAGGTTCGAGAGACCATAAAATCACCCTGCAATAATAATTTTGTTGCTATAAGCAAACTTTTACTAAAGAGGTTCCACTATAATCTGTAAAAAATGAAATTTCCATAAAAATTTCATACAGATTTACGTAGCAACAATCAATATATTAAAAAATTGTGAATAAAGCATTAAAAAAGTTTTGTATGCAGTGTCCATAACTGACAGCATTCAATGCACTAATTTTTTGGTATCATGGGATTAGGTTAGCTTGGGATTTTTTCATTGTATTTACCATTTTTCTTTGCTACCTGTGTAGAAAATTCCGAGCAGCACTAGTATAAACATTTATTATTGTTACTTATTAAAAATAATTATCTTTTTGTTGTCTGATCAGCACAAAATGTGCTGCATAAGGCTCTTGATTTTTTTTCGCAAAGGAAAATCACTTTAGGGGGATTGTGTCACTTATTTTTGTTTTTCTGGACTTCATTGTTTTCCACATTTACGTTTCTCAACACCAGCAGCAGGTAAATAGTAATTTATTTTCGACTTAACCAAATTTTGGTTTTACCTAGATCATTAATAATGTGGTGTCTGGATTAGTGATCCATAATTAAAATTAAATTTTAATTGTAAGACTGTTACATTGGCATTCAAATGTGATGGTGGGGCAGCTAAGACTTATAAGTTGGCAAAATCGCTGACGTGACTATTTGGTGTGTGTAATTCTTTCTTCCGGAGAAAAATACTTACAATTATGAAATAAAGTTGGTGCTCGTACTTCTAACCTACCTAGTCAAGAAACAAAATTTGAAGCACGTGGGATTTAAGTATACTAACTTTTAAGCCACCCTGTACAAGGGTAGACTTCTTCTTGTACCTGTAGTATTAGCTGGCACCATACCAGTTATGGTAGGTGATGTGAGGGTCGAAACCTCGCATGCCAAGGTGTGAATATAACAGGAGATGTACACCAATAACAAATCACTCATCTATGAAATCACCTGAGGGGTCACATACAAGTGCCAGGCTAGCGATTTTGTGGGTTCTTCCCATGTTTAATGGAGAGAGAGCGAGATGAGGGGTCTTGTGACGAATTTTATGTAGGTGGCTTGGTGATAGTAACCCCGCTTTTGTAATTCTTCAGCATGAGGCTGATCTGTTGCATTTAACTATGAAATAATATAGTCTGCCTCACAAAAGTGTGTACGTGCAGTGAAGCCGGGTATAATAGCAGTCCTATTGTGTACGTCCGGGTATACGACTGGTCCCAAAGTGTCTTGCCACTTAACCACTCCTGGCCATTCACTAGCCTGAAGCAGATCACGTGAGCAACCACAGTACCAAGGTGTATTGAGTTCTTAATGAATGGCTCCCCCGAAGATTAGTCAGTACAATACCCTGAGCTTTGCCTTGGCCAAACTCTGAATACCATTCTATGTTACTTGTATTTGCCATTTGGCTGTTTCGCATAACTGGCATTACTTCATGTATACATAAAAAGATCTAAGAATTTAAACTGTGGCATGTACTATAACACATAACGAACGCAAGGTGTATTAATGTTTGGATTAACAAGTCTTAGTAAATTCAATGGTTTGGTGGCTTTAATATATCCACGTATTGTGATACAGCTAATTAAAATAGTAATTATTATGGTAATAAACTTTATCATGGAATACTTCACTTCAAGAAATATTTAAATACAATTAACTACGGAAGTTAATTAGAATAAAAACTGGTGCAACTCAGGTGAAGACTACCTGTTATTTTTCTGTCAAGTTCAGGTAGGTTGGTAAATAATTAAATTAATTATTAATCTAGCCCATGATTCCTAACTGAACTTCGTGGGGTGTGTCCATAAGGGACCCTGTAGTATAACACATGGGGTTCTCTACTCGATTGGTAGAGTGGCCGGGCTGGGGCCTCAAGGGGACTACGTCACCGTGACCTGGGTTCCGTGGAAGGTGCGGGGTTTGTATATCTTAGGTCAATGTAGGAGGTTCTCGTTTTGGAGACGACTGGAGGTGCCGCAGAAGTGATGTTTTTTTGGGGAAGATGGCCTCTGGAGAGAAGGGGTCGTTGTGTTTGCAGTGCAGGTGCAGGACGTCCAACCTTTAATCAGGATGCCCTGTCTCTTCACAGCTAAAGAGGGCATAGCAAGACTGTTACCACCACGGGTGTTAACTCAGGCCTTCACAGCCCTTCGATTGGGTAAGTAACTCGCAAGCCACCCCGAGCTACTCTGGAGGCCTGGTTGGTTCTGCCTATTATAGTGATCTCCTGCGACCTTAGGCGCTCCGGGGGCTGCTGAGGGGTTGGCCCCGCCACATGGCGGTGGAGCTTGTGACGTCACACTTATGGACCATGGATACTGATCATGCCTGTTGCTCGGTGCCTGGTGCGAAAATCTCAGAGCTTAGGGCGCTCGTAGGCAGTGACCATTCGGTGATTGGCCCGCTTATCTCTGTGACACCAAATTATAATGGTGCGCTCTTTGGTTGGTGAGCGTGGCGAAGTAGAATAACTTTGGTTCAGGGAGGGAAATGACGTGATGGTTTTCTGTGTCCTGCATCCAGTACTGTTGTGATACTTGCCCATGTGGCTTGTCTTATTCAGATGGGGCGAAGTCTTGTTTCTAGAGTGCAATTTTTCTAGTGCGAAATACATTGTGTGTCATAGTTTTGATAAACGTGGCTTTACTGCAGGTGTAAAATATTTCAACGTGTGTCTTTTGGATGAATTGGTGAAGTGATGGTCTAATGAAATAGCAGTTTTTCCATTAGGTATAACTCTGCGTGTGTGTGTTGGAGAAATTTTGTATTCTTCTCTAAATGACATTCATGACTATAGTAATTATTTAGAGGCAACATCTATTAATATATCACAACTTTGTTACTTCCGTTTTATATATATATATATAATAAAATAGATGTGTATGTAACTTTGCTTATGCATTTCAGTGAGTTGAACATATCTGAAAGCTCCGATAAACTGCTGAGAAAGGGAACATTAGATGAATGACAGTATTCCAACTAAGCATGGTGGAATGATAGAGCAGAAAGGGGGGAAATATTAGTGAAAATGTGGCATGCCGAAAAAAATAAGAGTGGAATAAAAGTTAAGTGTGTGTGCACAAGATTGTTTAGAATTTTACCCACCACCTTGTTTTTCACAGTTAAAGTAACGTGATGAAATAAGCGACATTGTCTGCACGAGTTTCCTCTTTTTTATTATATTGTTTGTAAGCTTCTTTTGTTGTATATATTCTCTTTAATCCTTTAACATACGGTACACACTAATTTTTAATTTCAGGTGTTGCAAAATATAAAATTTTGCACACTAATTGGCACTATCGAAGCTATGGAAAGGATTTCTGTAGATCCATGATACAAGAAGTAACTATAGCCTGTTCACGGTAAAGCGAGCAATTTTGAGGCCCTAGTTACTTTTTTGTTTGGTCTATATTTCATACTTTAATAACCTTTTTAAATAAGTATTGCAGCCTAAATAATAAACACAGTGTGCATATTCCACCGCACTCAGAAGTTAATGTGTAAGACTAGGATAAAATACATTTATAGACTATTATTTGAAATAAGAGGACTTTCGAAAGTGTTCACTTTACCGTGAATAGCCTATAATTAGAGGTCTGGAAAATTAGCATTTTGAAATGTATATTTTAGCATTTTGTAGCATTTTCAAATTAAAGACTACAATCTTGCAACATGTAGGAAAAACCAGCTTCGTAAAAATACCTTCTTCCATTACGCTATGCACACGTTCATTACATACAATTTTTTCATTGTAATAACGAAATATGCTTTCGCCGATCACAATAAAAATATACATGTCATATGACCTAGATGGAAGACTGTATACATGTACCATTGATGCAAACAATGCAGTGTTGTGGTAGTCGAAAGAGAGACTGCTAGCTGGTTATTGTCCTGGCAAGTGCCTATGCAATACTATGGGTTTTTGTTTCACTTAAAGGGATATTTACATTATGATTTTAGGCACGTTAGGAAAATATTCGCATTAGTGAATGCGTTAAGTCATGATTCTGTACAAATTGAGTAAATTTCTCCCCCACAAAACATTTGTAACAAAAAATTTGTATAATGTTGCAATGTTTACAAATATACGTCGCTGGGTTGCTATTCCACAGATGGTGTAACGTGACTTGAGAATCAGAACCGCTGTAACATGTTACACAAAATAGTGTCAATCAATGTGCGCTTGTGGTGCAGCTGCAGGCATGCAAACTACATAAGATATCTTTCTCTTGTAGAACAGTTAAATTATTTTCTCATGTACGGCATCTGAACAATGTAGTGTAGCGTTAGTCAAAAGTGATGCTACTAGTGCTAGAGTCGTAGCTGTGCGGCAAGCCATTTTGGTTTGGGTGCTGCATAGTGCGTACGTCTCATATATTTGACATCTGAAAAAATAGTGGTTTACATTACTTTTTCTGTCAATACAAATTCCATCAAAGTATTTTTAAGTCAAAGCTGAAGACCGATATTTTATTTACTGTAAAAACTGACACAGTGCAGGGTATTTGGGAAGAATTTAGTGCACTTACAGAAGTTTTTTGTATTGCCAAATCATAAAGATCTAGCATGTTATTGTGAATAGTGCAATTTTTCTCATTTTATGGTGGTTATTTTGCATTTGCGAAATTTCTAGGACTACCTATAATAGCATTTCACACAGAGAAAGGCCCTGTATGTATCTGTAGTTAATTTTACTTGCTTCTGACCTTGCACAGGTACAACCATGATTTTACTTATTCTGTATCATATCAAACATGAAAGTGTATACTCGTGATAATATGGAAAGGCTTTCATCTGATTGTCCTAAGTTATTTCAATAAAGAGAAGTAGGTAACTTCTTTACAGTTTTCCTCCCACAGTTATGACAATGTGTAAAGTCCATTCACGGTTACTTCCATTTTTTTCTGAAGCCCTGTTAAAGTTCTCCTTCCAGGATATCCCTCTGCATCATGCAAACTAAGTCTAGGAAATCACACTGGACCAACGCACCACATTTGTGTGCACTCACATCAATTTATAGATAGAATATAAGTAAAAGTTCAATTTAACAAAAAAAATGGGTACTTTCATGTTAACAGAAGTATAAAACACTTGAGATGCGTGGCATAATTAGGAAAGAACCAAACATGTAATACTTGGGGTTTTTCAAAGGTTTTATAATAAAAAATTGTGAAGAAACTGTAAACAGACCATAATATACTACGTAATGTGTTATATTTAACACAGGTATTTATCACCAGTCGAACTGTTAGCAATACAGACAATGCTGAAAATTATAAACCAGCCCTAAATATGGTCAGAAATTAACATTTATGTTACACGTACAACAGTATTGCTAGGAAATTGAGAATGTAATGTAAACCAAGCATTTGACAGTTGAAACAGAAAAGCCACATGGTAATGTTTTTGTTTACACTTAGAGGAAGGATATGTTATTGGTTCCGGAAGGGCTGAGAAAAGTGTTAAGTAACATTGAATGAACTATGTGTACTTTTGTGTAAGTATATTATTATGATAGTTTGATTGGATTGTGCCCATTGCAGACTACGAGGCTAAATAAAAATATTGCGTATGCACATACACTCAGAACTGCAAGATGAAAAAAGAAATCCTTTTACAACACCATGGCTAGATAATAAGAAAAGCTGTTTTCTTGTCAATGAAATATAAATGTGTATATGATATAAATAACAAAACATGATTGACAAACAACTTCATATTTCAAAACAGGATAGACAACGAAAGCAAACCGAAAGATGATAAAACACAGTGATGAAAACAAAAACACCACACGAGTGAAAATAGCTGAACAATAAAACTCGAAACACACACAAAAATAGGACAAGACCACAGTGAAACACATCAAGAGAACAAGAGAAGTACTTCTTGTCAGATTATGCCAAATAAATCAACACTAAGAACAGCACAGAAACTACAAAAATAACCAGCATAAATAATAGATAACCCAGCAGACTAGACACAGCAATGAAAATAACACAAAAAATTACAAGTCTTCACAACGTTTCGAGGTCTGAAATCTGTCCTCATCTTCTTTAAAAGATCCACTGTAAGGAGCTTACAGCGATTGTCCTTCCAATGTCTCATCTGAAGAAAAAAACATTTCAGGCCCCGAAACATCGTGAAGACTTACTATTTTTTGTGTTATTTTCATAGCTTTGTGTTTTCTCTGTTGGTTATTTTTGTGGTTCCTGTGTTGTTTTATTTGGTTTTATAATATAACAATTAATACTTTCCCTGACTTGCATTTTATTGCGGTTTTTGTGTTTTTTAATTTTTATTATACAGCTGTTTCCACTGATTTTTTTTTGCACTGTTTTGTTCACTCATGTAGTGTTCTCATTTTCGTTGTCATGTTATCTTATCTTTTGGTGTGTTTTCGTTGTCTGTCCAGTTTTGTAATAAGTTGTTCATTTATCTTTTTGTCATTTTAATTATTTTGATGTGTGACGGGGAAACGAACGGCGACATCACACACTGGCAAAGTTTTACGGTGCCGGTCAGAGAAACTGACTATCTATTGGGTTTGACTGAACTGGCTGCCAACTGAACCCTGGCCAGTATATAAACTGGGCCGCATGGCTTGGCGGCACAGCACATCATCTGGTGTGGGCTTAACTGTCATCCCCAACACTGGTTTACACACAGCCACTGAGTGGGCGTAGCCCGGGTAGTTCTTGATTCGACTGCTTGTGCTAGCTGGTACTCGTGCCCAGTCCTTGGGTGAAGGTGGTGCTGTGGCTGACAGTGCTGGTAGGAGCGAGCCCGCAGTGGGCTGCTGGTTCTGCTGGGTTGGAACCATGGGGTACATGAAGTCCCTGGCAGAAGTCGACGGCGATTGGATGTGAGGCCTCTCCAGTTGGGCAGCTTGAGCTCGTTCCCGGGGAGTTAACAACTGCAGAGGGAAGTTGGTGCTTGGTTACAGCTCAAGTTGGACTCTTGAGGCAGTAGCTGCCTTACGAGTTTACACTTTGCACCACTCCTATGGGTGTATGGCGTAAATGAAGGTACTAAAGTCGGCCATGCTAAAGAAGAGCAGGCAACGAGTATCCCTAGCTATATGCAATGCTAGTCGTGGCCAAGCTAACCAGAGTTGTACCCAATTACTCCAACCGATGACAAAAAAACACCGTGGTTAGAGTGGTGGGTTACCCTGAATGTCTGACAGGGACATGGGTGTGGATGAAGGGGAGTCACACCTCCAGAACCAGTCTTATCACCCCTTCCGGCACAATAACAGCATGGTGATGGAGTGAATTGGCTGGGCTGGCTGACTAGTCTCATTGTGGATTGAGTTCTTAGTGGTAGTAGCTCTACCGTATGTGTGCACCAGGTACCTTAGCGTACCTGCTCTACAGTATGGGTGGCTGTCGAATGTGTGTCTGAGACGTGCGTACACCCAGTTACGGGAGGCAACAGTCCTACTCTAAGTTCTGCAAATGGGTTTTAATGATGCAGTCTCCTGCTTTTCCCTGATGGGCTGATGCCTACTGAGATTAGACACAATCACCCTAGAAATAAGTACTCGGAGGTTAGATAGAAGAATGTGTTTATGCCCAATAGGAATAGACGTGGCCCATACTAACTCCTTACTAAGAAGAAACTAAGGGAAGTAGACTAAGATAATACCAGGTGAAGGGGACCTGGGTCTAAACTAGACAAGAGCAGATGCAGCTATGTAGCTATAATACTAACTGACTCTACCTCAATGTTGTTGTCCAGAGGGACTCTGGTGTCACTGCCAGAAGGGTAGAGAGTCTTAATGGGGTTGAAAACTTCTTTGGAGCTTGCTGGGGAAGGTCTCGAAGATGTTTTAGGCAGTGGTGGTCCTACGTGAGAACGTCAGTGTCTGCAGAGAGCTCCAGCACATGGGGTGGTGGTGCGACCTGCTGAGAATGAACTGCCGTTCTGCAGCGATGCAGGGACTCACCTGCTCTTGGGGATAGCGGGGGTAGCTCCTCCCTCTAGTCAAAGCCGTAATCTGGTACCATCTCTAATGGTCACATTGGAAGCAGGCTTCCCTGCTATGCTGGGTTGCATTGGCTGCGTGAGCTCAGCTGCACTGCTGGCTTTTATCATACGTAGGGGATGGTGTGATGTCTGATGTAAAGGTGTGAACAATCTTGGCTGATGTGTCTGTGGTGTGTTGCCCCTTGCCTAGGGGCATGCGTGTAGGCTCTGGTAGCAAGTCGTTCATTGTTCAAACCCCACCCGGTGTGACGCGAAGACATGTGAAGATGAGGCTAAGTTGTGTATGTGTGGGTTTTGGTTGTGTGTGTGTGTATATATAATGTCAATAAGCGTCGCGCATCAATATACATATTTATTTTCCATTGATAAGGGAACTTTCTTTTCCTAATTATCTGCCTGTGGTGTTGTAAACAGTTTTTTGTGTTGCGTGGTTCTGTGTGTGCGCATGAGATTTTTATTTATAATCTCACGGTCGGCAATGGACACCCAATAAAACCATCATAATAACATGAACTCACCATTGCCATTAAACTTCAAAGATAAAATTTAAGTATATTATTTGATTTCCATTCATTTTAATATGATTTCTGTATAGCATGTATCACTTAGTTTAGGGTTATTTTATCTTTAATATTTTATTTGTTTGCACATCAAAAAAATTTTACCAATGAAATTATAATTTCTGTGCAGTATCATGCTTGAGAATTTTTTCCCCCTGATGTATAATGTGCCTTATTTTTAGTACATGCACTGTTTGTTGCCTTGTTTCATTGGTAATAATGTAATAATATTCACCAAATGTGTACATGTCCCTAATTGTGCAGCATTTTAATGATGGGTAGTGTGTTTAGCATTTTATACATAACTACTAACTTGCATTCAGTTTCGCATACAGGTGAAGATTCTAATCCCGAACAGCACAGCTGGCATGATTATTGGAAAAGGTGGTAACTACATTAAGCAGATCAAAGAAGAGAGTGGGGCATATGTGCAGATCTCTCAGAAAGCCAGGGATCAGTCACTTCATGAACGATGCGTCACTGTTATAGGTGAGCTGTCTCTCATTTCTACTGACTCCAGGTAGTGCAACACAACAGTGCATGTTGCCTTCCAGGGGTTGTGGGTTCAGGTCCCGCCTTGGTCGTGAGTGTTGAGTTGTAGTTTGGAATAAGGTGTTATATAAATTGGCTTATTGCTACACTGGTCAGCACCCAAAATCTTTCTTACTTTGAAATAGCCAATTCCTATTAGTTTTGAAACAAAAGAAGTGAATTATGATGTTTGAAATGTATAGTTAGCTCTCATTTCCATAAATAAGTAAGGTTTAATTTTATGATATAGCGAAAAAGATATAATTTTTAGAGAAATTTTTAGGCACACTTTTAGGTTGGCAACACTGAATGATCTATCTTTTATTTTGAGAGAAGCCATCTTTGACTACATACATAAGTAAAACACCAAATTAAGGAACTTTAGTTATTTGGCCCAGACAATACTGTATGCATTTTGCTGGAAATATTTTTTAGCAATGCAAATTTTGAGGTTAAAATTTACTATAAAGAAAAAGCATTTCTTCTAAGATAAAATATTTTTAGGTGATGTGCAACATTTTCCTTAAATAAAAGTCACTGTAAAATAACAATCACGGCCGACCCTTTAACAGTTGCTTTGTTAGGATTTCCACCCTCAGGATAAATAAGGAAAAGTCAGGGAATTTCATATGACAGGGAAATGTCTGCCAGTTGTGCGTATTGCGAGAAATATCGATGGGCTGAATATGAATAAAATGTTGGCCCTGCTTACTAGGTCTGTTGCAGTGTAATTTAATAGATAATTTATAGTATAGGCTATTCATGGTAAAGTGAGCAGTTTGAAAGCCTTGCTTAAGATCTACATGCATGAACGTTGTATATTCTTCCGCCTTATGTAAGATTAACATTGCCATGGGCCTCATTGGTTTATTTATGCATTGGACAAGTGAAATTGTAAAATTATTAGAAAAATAATTTTTTGCAAATCTGGTTATTTTTACACTTCTGTGCGTTAAAAAAAAAAACAGAAAGTGAAAGAAATTATTTCGGTTATCACAAATGGTTACTTAACACTTTTTATTCGATGTTTAGATACTAAACTACTTCCCTTCCATCGTTACCAATTTGACTGGGCGCATGTCACTCAGTGCAGCCGTTAAGATATATACGGTAGGAGCTAGACATCTGCGAAGCTTGAATATTCCGGGAAAATATATTTAATATTTGCTTTGAAGTATCGAATCAAATCAACATTTAAAAAAATCGAAACAGTAAAATTTGGAGTTTGTGTCTGCAAAATGCCTAGCAGCTTTTTAAATTACATGTGTCACTTACTAACACAGGTTTGAATACCTATGTATTCAATAAAGATCTAGTCAAACAGTGTTAATTTTTAAGTGCACTGACATATAGGGTGGTAAAAATTCACTTATGGTATTGCAAATTTGTAATTATCGGTGAAAATAAATCGTAAATCTGGTTCGCACATACAGTAAAACATTATAAATTAAGACTTAATGTGTACTGTCACAAAACATTTGCGATAGAAAATTTTTATTAGGTTGCATTGTTTACATCATCGCATGATCGCTATTCCACAGATGGTATCGTTACTTCAGAAAGAAAAACGACTGCAACATATTACACAAAATGGTGTCATTCAAAGTACTAGTGTGGTGCGGCGGCAGGGGTGCAAACTACGTAATGTAACTCTCTCTTGTACATCAATAAAATTATTGTCTCATGTATGGCATATATAGTAGAGCTGCAACATGTTTACATTTTACATGTGCGAGATTGTTATTTTGTTTATGAACGCGAGTGAAGAAATTATTGTAAGAGTGAAAAGCTTTTCATTTATTATTTTTTTAACTTCCTTAGAAACCAAGTTAAAACTTGAAAATGCCCTGTACGTTGACAAATTTCTAAACATGTTTTGGGGGTAAAAATTTTTTGTTAATTCCAATATCTCATAAATAAGGTGAACCCTACTTTTTTTTGTGTAAAAAAGTGTGGCCTATTCACATTTAAATGCATATACCATATGACACATAGTACACACTCCATGGTGCGATTGCTAAAAAATGTTGTTTCTTACAGACCAGTAATAACAACATGGGTTGCAGCAACACTCGCGAGCGATCTGCGGGCACTATATTTCTGACCAAGTCTCGTCCATTGTAGATAATAATATTTATACCATCTAATTTTCTTGTGTCGGGAATCCCGAAATTATTTAAATTAGGTACACTTTATTGCAGTCTTTTTTCCTTGATGTTATACTGTATACAGTAAAGGAAAAGTTGCGTGGTACTTTATTTCTTAAAAAAAGATATATGAATCAGTGCTGTATGGAGTTAACTGAGACGAACCTGCACAAGAAACACAGCAAACTTTGGTTGTATTTTAAAGAAGAGAATGACTGCTGAATTTTTGCACTGTTCTAAATACTTGAAAACACTGACAGGTTAGTTCAGAAAATAGTGTAAATAAAGTAAATGGTTTTTGTATGTGTATATATCCTTGTAAATTATATATATATATATATATATATATATATAGTGTTTGTGACTATACGATATGTGAAGATTTCCTCTCCCAACCTCTTTTCACGAGTAGTTAATGTCGGAATCAAGCATGCTAAATAGGGGTATTTGTATATTGCTAATATATTTGATTTCTGCCCACATTCTACACTGTAACCATTTTGAATACTTCCACAATAATAGTTTTCAATCCCTTTCCTCCTATTTCAGGGACCACTTCTACATTGAAGAATCATGTGTCCTGCCATCATACAGTTCAGTACGAGGAGTATTTAAAACTTAATGCAGATATTTACGACAGAAATGAAGAAGTTGGCAAAGACCCATCCTCTTGTGTAGTTTGTAAAAAAAAAACAACAGACATTGACACCTTCAAGAAAAAAGAGAAATTGTTACCACAAGGAAAAGAAGCCAAAGCCATCATCAATGATAAGATTTGCCAGGATGTTAGGTCTTAGTCATTTACCATATATGTAGATTTGTCAAAGAGAAAGGCTTCAGAGATCGTATGTATGCATCACTTGAAGCTAAATTATTGTGTACCCAGTAGTACAACCTTTTCATGCAATATCATTCCTGAACTTTATACGGAAGAGAGAAGAAAGATACAAGAGATGCTAAGGGAAGATGTGCTAGATTGGCATGAAAAAGGATCATGTTTATCACTCACTCACAACAGATAACTGGGCAAGTAGAGCTGGGGATGGGTACATGTCATTAACATGCTGGTGAGAATTTGAGAATAGTACTCGCTGATTTAAGCAATAGTTGGGGTTTTCCTTCACCTGCAGAAGTGAGTCTGATAAAAATATTTGCGGTTACAGACAATGCTGCCAACCTAAGAGCTGCTACTGAAGGAACACAGTGGAGTCAACGGCGTTGCTTTGCTCACACACAGTAACTGGCAATGAGTGATGCAAAAAAAAGGAGACATCTAATGTTAACCAACTACTTTCCAAATGTAGAACCATTGTTGCACATTATCTGTAGGAGACATGAGGCTAGAGTGTGCCCTCAAATACGCCTGCCTTGTTGGAACCTAGAGTGAGGGATGCAGCTGTTTTTGAAACCGCTGGTATTGACTTAAACAATTATTCATGCCATACAATTGTGTTTACAAGCAACAGTAAAAATACGACGCACACTACAACAGAAATAGTGTACACACCCGAGGCAGGCTCCTGAACGTACAACAAAACAGGGACCTACCACAACTCAAATTAATTCAGGACGTGGAAACTCGTTGGTCCACTGAATATGCAATGTTGGACAGATTGGTTTCCAGTAGAGAAGCTGTAGCTGCTGAGTTGAGCTCATCAGATGTTGACTCATTTTCACCCTCAGAATGGAAACTTGAAGTAATGAAACCATTCCCATATGCAACGAAAGAATGCTGTGGCAATAACTACCCAACTGCATCAATGGTTATTCCTACAATTCACTGCCTTGAAGTCGCAACAACCAATCACATAAGGAAAAATGAGTTTGGAACAGGTGTTCAATTTGCATGTAATCTTCTAAAAGCCTTGAGAAGTAGGTTCCCCATGTACAAGATGGATGATATGTGTTCTGTACCAGGCTTGATCCAAGATACAATGTTGTAGTTTTAGTGATTATGAGAGACAACATGCTGTCAATATATTGAAAAAAGATATTAAAGTAAACAGCACTGAAGTTGCCAAAACTCCTACAAAACACAACACGTCCTTAAATTTGGGGTCTTTATGGGATGTAATATATAACATACCCTTGCAATTGCCTGAAGCACAGCGTATTCCGAGGCTTTGTAATCCTTATGAGTGTTGGAAATAGCATCAAGAGCGCTTCCCACTTGTTTCACAAGTAGCTGTGTGTTATCTATCCCTTCCAGCTACACAAGTTGCGAGCAAGAGGGGTTCCTCTACTGCAGGGAACATTATTACCAATCTGGTTGAGTTGAGTTGCCACATTATGTTGAACAGTTGACTTTTCTTCGTGACTATTTGAAATGAACTTCAGAGAGACATGTTAGCACATCACTTGCATAGTGGCTTGCAAGTACACTTTACCAGTGAGCATTTTGTGGTTTGAAGAGAAGAGTGTGTTTTGTTCGCAAAGAAGTCAGCTTGTTATGCTGTCATGTTTTCCAACATATTTTTTAAGTTTCTTCAGTGCTCACAATTCTTATGTTAAATTTACTATTTTTTTAATAACCCTGAATCTTTAAGCAAACCGTATACTAAATAAGATACATTACTTATTCAAGACTTGTCACAAAAGATTAAGATATCAGTAAACTTTTGTCATAATATTAATTATAAGGAATAACAAATGACTTGTCACGTGCAGGAACTAAATTTTGCATGTAATGTCTTAGTTTACTTTGTTGTTGTGATAACCAGTAGTCTATACCTACTACCGCTGAAAAAAAGTATATTCAGATTTCATTTTATTTGTATAACTCTTGCAAAAAAAGAGGAGTAAAATGTCTGAAAATTATATATTGAAATGCCACATTAATTGTACATAATAATGTGATAATGGAGGTTAATATCGCTTGATATAGTAATGCTGTTCTCCCACTTTGGGATGTGGTTTAAAACATTTGATTCAATACAAATTCGAAATTCTATTCAAAATTTGATTCGAGCGGAAAATCATTGATTCGCAGATGTCTAGTAGGAGCAGTGACTTTTTTTGAAGGTTGGTTTAAAGTGCTCACTTTATCGTGAACAGTCTTTATACATTAGAACTTTAAGATGTTTTTCAAAGGACTGGATGCTAAAAACTTATCAGGGAAAACTTCTTAAGGGGGGGGGGAAGAGATTTTTAATTTTAAAAAGATCACATCTACTGTGTTTTAATTACTGCTCTATAACTATTGCCGTATACACAAAAATCTTATTTAAAGAGACCTAACTGCACTTATATGCAAAACTATAGTTGTGTGCGGGAATGGAATTTTGCCATCAGGAATAATCCTGGTGGGAAACATAGGGACAAATTTTTAATGTTATAATTTTGTTTGAGACGTAAAGAATAACATTCTATTACAACTTATTCCATTAAAAGATAAAATAAACATGGAATAATTACTCTGTATGTTAAAAATTAAATTTTAGCTAGAAAAGTTGTATTGTTTTATACACTTGTTGCACAATGAATTAATCCTCTGGGTTTGGAGAACTTCTTAAATATAATTGCTTCAATTGTAATCTAATAGGAAAATTCCTTGTAATAAATAAATAGGATTTACGACATGATAAAACATTGTCTTTATATTTCCAGTTTATTTTCTTTATAATTTCAAGACGTCTATTATAGAACTTTCACATTTTTCGTTTCATTTTTGGTAGTAAAATGTGTGTACTTGACGCAAATTTGCTAATATTAACTTTCAGTGGAGATCAGTAAACATGCACGCTTCAAATCACGTACTACTGCTATCACATCACAGCCAAGTCGCATCGCATTGATGAGGTTATGAATGTAACATATCGCATCTGTATGCAAACAAACTAATTCCTCTATCGATAACGAAATGGAAAGTGGCTAAGTAAATCAGTATCTTTTACGCATAGCAAATTTGCTGCATTTGGAGTTTGTCAATGTCTGGGCGACAAGTGAGTACAACGCAATAAAAACAAACATATTCCGAACGAAAAACAGACATTTTACTAGTGTGTTATTGGCTTGTGTTGTTTCTTTTATTGAATCCGTAACCCATATTAAAAATATTTTAAATAAGATGTTGACATTTTAAATAATAAAATTATCTTAAATAACATGACATTCATAACCCTGGGCACATTAGGCACGCGCCAATGAACGGTAGCCAGTGGCTCGTCTGCCTAAATCACATTTTCCCCCACTGGTGTTGCAAACCTTTTCCAGATGTTTTAATGCATACGTGCGTAACTGTAAAAAAGTCCTTATAATAATTAATAGTAATATAACACACCAAACACACCCTTAAGACTACAGCATTTGTTAGCTTTCTGCAGATTTTGCGCCTTAAAAAATACGTATTATTTTCGCTATCACCGGCACGTAAAGTGAACAGCCAGAGTATTGGATGCTTGCTGTTCAGGTTTCACAAGATGGCCGTCATAATATTGGGGCACTGGCATTCAGTTAGAACTGCGACACTGGATCAATGGGAGCGCTAGCAGATGATTGGTTGAACATGTTTGTACCGTTATGTGGTTTAGGTTTCACAAGATGGCCGTCACAATATTGGGGCACTGGGATTCTGTAGAACAGCGACACTGGATCAATACAAGTGTGAGCAGATGATTTGTAGAACATACATGGTACTTCAGCGGCGTGCAGTTCAGGTTTCGTCAAAATTTCCTTGGACCCTGTGTAGCGTGCAGCTTAGGTTTCATTGTCGCTAAAAGTTTATAAATTATTTGTGATGTCTTTTCAAACAATGCGTATTGGAAAATTATATAATTTAATGTTTTTTTTTTTTATAAATGCCCATTCGTTTTTGAACGCTTTATGCGGGTTAGCTTTCTTCAAAAAACCTTTTAATTGGGATTTTTTAACATAGAGCTAAATGGAAGAGATCTAGGGAATTAAAAACATCATCCTATTAGGCAGAAAAACTTATGCGGGAATGTCTTAAGCGAGTTTTACTGTATTTGATGCATCAGCGGTGGAAAAATATGGTATAGGAGGTTTCTGTTCTGTAAATAGGTTAGGGAAAATAGTAATATTCTGCCTGGAAAACAGGGAAAAGTCGGGAAACTCTGAAATGGAATTTTAGTGGACATCCTGTTTGTCTGCGAACATAGATATGTATACACTGACGTGACAAAAGCCATGGGATAGCACTATGTAACCGAATGACCTGTGGCGCCACCGCTGCAGAGCAACGTTGCACAGTCTGAACCGCTCTAGGTTGTGAACAAGTGGTCGTGTCATTTGGATTGAATGTTGTTTACATGCTCGTGGCATGGCGACGCAAGTTATTAAGAGTTTGAACGGGGCATTATTGTGGGTGCCAGAAGGATGGGAAATACAGTTTCAGAAGTTGTGGAGACCTTCAATATTCCTCGATCCACTGTGTCACGTGTGTACAGGGAGAATAAAAAAAAGGCATTACGATCCACCATGGACAACACAGTGGCCGTCCAATGTTACTTGATGATCGTGACTGGCAGAGGTTGGGTAGAATTGTCCGTGCTATCATAGCAGGAACACTTGCTCAAATCACAGCCACATTCAATGCAGGAGGTGTCAGACGTGTATCTAGCAGAACTGTGCAACGTGCATTAGCTTGCATGGGAAATGAGACCAGAAGACCCAGCAGAGTGCCTCTGTTAACAGCACGACACTGGGCACAATGCCTCACTTGGGCATGTGAGGTTTATAATTGGACCCTGGAGGACTGGAAACATGTGGCCTGGTCTGATGGGTCATGATAGAGGCTTTTTCAGGCTGATGGCTGGGTTCGGCTGTGGTGCAAACCCAATGAGGCCATGGATCCCAGTTGTCAACAAGGCACCGTGCAGGCTGCTGGTGGTTCCTTAATGGCGTGGGTGTGTTCACATGGCATGGGTTGGGTCTGCTTGTCCATGTACCCACAAAACTCAGTGGTAACCGCTACAAAACTCTCCTTCGTGACCATTTGCAGCAATTCATGGTCTTCAGTTTTCCTGAAAATGATGGGATGTTCTAACAGGATAATGAGCAATCTCATCGGGCTGTGGATGTCCAGCACTGGTTTGAAGATAATTCTGAACGGTTCCAGCGAATTGAGTGGTCGCCACGTTCCCCCGACATCAACCCAATCGAGCATTTATGGGACTTGGTGGAGAGAGCAATTTGCACCCAATATCCTGCACCTCGAATTACCAGGGAACTTTGGGCATCTATTTAGACATCTGTGCAGTGATCTTCCGTCCACTTGTGTCCATGCCATATCGAGTTATGACACTTCTTCGGGCTAGAGGGAGGGCCCTATACTTTATTAGACGGGTATCCCATGCATGTGTATCTTAGACACAAACTTTATTGGAAATGCTGTATCGACTGTAAACTAGCTGTGGTTCATGTTTGAACTACAACATTAATTACACTTTTACATTTGTGAACCGGGCAGTGTATATTTGACATGTTTATGTTGACGCGTAACATCTAGTAGAGTAATAACAAATGGATAGGCGAATTTTGGTTGGGCGTTGAGTCGGCAGCCCACTATATGCTAGGTTCTAGCCCTAGTGGCTGTCTGGAGCTCGCCCGTTGTACAGGACTGGCCGTGTAGCCTTGCGGCAGGGCACGAAGTTTGGTTCTGACAGTGTACTCTTGCATTTTCGGCCTCTTGCCGGCATTGTTATACCTGGACGACGTAGCTGGCTATTGGATAGGCCGGCAAAGGTGCGTGATCAGCAGGTGCGGTGTTGGTGTAGTTTTGAAGTGAACTGAAGGGCGAGGTGCAGGCCGCAGTACCAATGGAACAAGATAGGCAATGACCTCTGTAGGTGGTTGCTCCGGTCGATCAATGTGGGCCGCAACACACGGGTGGATCTCAGAAATCTCTCGTGCGGGCTCTGTGAACAGATTCTTTGGTACTTATGGTTCAATTGGATATTGCGGATGTCAAAGTGCCTTTGCTCATTTTCTAGGGTAGAGTTTAACTAATGAAGCAAGCAAGTCTGTTGTTATTTGCAGGCACCCAGAGGCCAGAAAAATTGTTTTTCCCCTCTCCTTCAGACCATGGTGCCTGGAATAGGTCATGGGAAAGGTATACACCATTGATGTCGGTAAGGCAAGGCAGGCGTCCGTGTGTTGATGTTGATCACGTGTCAGTCCACGTGTGGGCCGTTGAATGGACGAACACCCTATTCCAACACCTGGCGCGGAAGCGCAATGCTTGTTGCAAGTCTGGTCTCACCGTCGTGTGTCACTGTTTGGGTGATTGCCTTTGCCAAGTCTTCCTAGTTCAGGGAACACTTCTCTTTCTTGGCACCAAGATGCATTCGAAAAGAATGTGAGCACCAAACCAACAAGCTGGTCCAAGGGCAGTGTTCCTACGTGTGCACTCTATGGCTCCAACCATGGGGTAGCTAGAATGGGTGGCCATGCTAAGTTTGTGCGGGTGGCAACAATGCATGTTCGGCTTGAATGAGTAATTCCCTGGGCTCACCTGCATCGACCTTATGTCCACAAAGTCAACTAGGAGAGTGCAGGAAATGTGGTTCTCGGGATTGTAGCAAAAACACTAGTTTTATTTCCTTGTTGGGAAACATGTGATGACGTACTACCTCCTCATGTTAGCAGGAGTAACTGTTGGGAAGGGAAGCTATGTTAAAACAGCAGGTAGAGGTGACTGGTACTGATTAACAATAGGGACGGGTATCCTAGTACCATGAAAATGACTTCAACTAGCTAGCGTTGGAGATCCTATTGTTGCCCAGAGGGGACCTTGGTGTCTAAGACGATGGAACGACGTATCCTGGCACAGTGCTAGGGCGAACTAAACAAGGCTGTGTTAGGGAAAGTCCCGGGCGGTGCTTTAAGGAAATGGAATATCCTTCTGGCTCGGGAGCACAGAATGGTTGGTAGGTAAGCGAGGATGAAGCCAAGAAACGTGGTGACTAGTGCGGTGGGTACTAAATTATACGAAAGCGAAGGCTTAAAGGAGCTGGGTGGTCAGTGTCTGAGCAACGGGTGCTGGACGACTGAAGACTGGTCCGGAGTCGAGTGGCGACTACCCTTATAGTTATATACTAAATCTGGTTGGCTGGCGTCTTGTTGGCGAGGGGTGACCGCAGAGTGGGGGGTGGAGAAAACATAGCTCTGGCATGAAGTTGCCGTCCAGCTGGAGAGCGAGACATGAAAATCCTACTAGTAGTGCTATCTAGCGGTAGATAAGGTAACTCATTGCCTGTATGCATAGTTACGGTGGGCCAGTGAATAAAACAGTCTACTTTGTCTAGGACGTCCATTCTAAACGGTATGAGATAATGGTGATATTAACTTCCAAGACTCAAAAAGCAAAGAAGGGATGAGCTGAAGTCGTTTAATCACCACTGTTGCATAAAGTGTCGTGCGTCAACGTGTTTGTTGTTGTGTTTAGTGGTGATGTGTTAGTTTTAATTTTTTAAACATATGTTGTAAATAATTTGGGACATATGGTATTTGCTGAAAACGTCAACAAGAAAGTGAATATCCTGCACTAGATGCTGGAGAAGAGATTAGTAAATTAGTTAAGGCACTCCCGATCGTCGGACATACCAATGGGTGGGGCACGACAAAAAACTTTTAAGATAGGGATAGGGAACTTTCAGGTGTCAGGTGGATGGCTTCACATATTTAAGAGGAGATGTAATTTAAGTACTGGGAAAATATTAGGCAAAGCTCTAGCTGTAATCCTGTGGTTCAAGAAGAATGCAGATAAAGTCAAGCATATAATCTCAGGATATGAAAAACAGGACATTTTTAATGCAGATGAAGCCAGAGTTTTTTTATAATCATCTTCCCGATGGGCTCCTGGAAATTGAAAGTCGAACTTGCCGTGACTGTAAAAAATGCAAAAAACAATTCACTGTATTGTTTTGTATCAACAATAACGGTTCAGAGAAAATGGAACATCTGGTGATTGGAAAGTTTGGTAACGGAGGTGTTTTCAAAATATCGATGTGATTGCGGAACAGAAATGGACTCCTGTTCATTGTTCATTGCCCAGCTCAGATTGTAAACTTTTCAACACTGAAGAACATCAAAGTTGTTTCCCTTACAATTGTACTAGTATTTTTACAGCAACTTGACGAAAGAATTATTGCCCAAGTCAAACATTGCTACAGAAAGTAAATACAGTTGACTCTCGTATTGTAATCGTATGTACCGATAAACCGTTCCACAGTTAATTTTCAGTGGTTTTTGCAAAACTCCTACATAACAATAATAAAGCTAACCGCTTGTATCGTTATCGGATGGTGCCTCGTTTAAAGTATATTTTGGGTCCCATCACTTAAGATTTCCCGCTAGAATCATTTTTAAGCTGGTTGTTTATGCAAACGTCTAGTAACTGGATGAATTATGTCCCACGCACCGCTATTTATCACTGCTCTACACCACGTTCTGTCTTTACATCATGTCTGCGCTGAGGTATGTATATCTCTCTCATGCATAGTTTGCCTTGATTATCCATCGTTTAAACTAGTTGCACCTATCACTTATATTTCAAAGCAAATGGTTTCACGTGAGAACGTTATGCAAAACATTTTAACAAGGAATTATTATTTGCAAATATGTTTTCTTTTGTGGTGGAATATCATTTTTTCCCGTAAGGTTGGTGTTTCATCGAGCAACTTGTTCATTTTCAATAACTTCTTGCTGGGAAATCCGAAAATTTATATTGATTTCTTTCAATAGACACACATCCTTTGAATATACTTATAAAATGTAAAGGTCTATTTGACACCTTTTGCTATCTAATAATGGATCGTTAAGCACCGAGCCAAGTGCAGTGTAACTCACGACCGAAAAAATCAGAGGACGTGGTTTTGAATGATTAAAGAAATCAGTTGTAATAGCCTTATTTATTCATTTCCATCTCAAAGTTACAAGTTTTCTTTGCAGTAAAATATAGTTAATTACTTTAAAAGACAGATATTTTTCATGGGCGCAAGGTGTCTGCAACACGTGGCGACGTCAAGGGGTAATCCTGCCACCAACCCTCACCTCCAGCGGCCGTGAACACACTGCCCGATCGATAACTTCTCCGCATGCTCTCACCTGATTGAGTGCTCATGGGATATTCAAAATTTAACTTGCATTCGGTGTCATATTATTTTCATTTTCAGAGGTTTTGAAAATTTTGTCATCTTTCATTTGGTGTCTGATTACAATCAGTTATCTACAGTATTTTGAGGCGTTACTTGCTGTATTTACATGAGTTCAGGTGAAACTTTTTAAATGTATTGACCCGTGCCACTTTCCTGTTTATATTACTAAAAAACTATTTCTCATCAGCCTCGTGTCTTTTTCTATGTAACCTGAGGAAGGGTGAAACCCAGCAAAATCTTTCACTAGTTTTCTTAGATCACCAGTACTCGGGAGGGTGATTCTAAACACGCAAATATAAGGTTGCGAAAGCTGCCAGGAAGTGGGAGAAGGGCGGTCAGGGCTCAATGTTCTGGGTTTGCGCGCCAGTGGCGGGGAACTGATTAGAGCACAGAGCCCGTGCCGGTAACCACTATTGGATGTACACTTAGATAGGGATCTGTCTAGAGTTCACGATGATTGGAAAGTATACTAAAGTGTCATTCAAACCTCTATACTTTTTGGGAAAAGGCATGGCTCACAGAGGGAGTAGCAAAAGGTGGCATATACCGCCACCAAGTGACCCTTCTGCACTTAGCAGACAAGCCAAACGGGACAGCTCAGATAGCCCGTCATCTGGAGAGGTCTTCCTCTCCAATATTCACGTTTATATACTTTCCTGCACACAATCGCATAGTCCGAGAATACCACCCTGTTGTACGTGCTCTGCTTGCGGGCTCTGAGGTAAGGTACAGGGCAGCCAACCCTTGGTTCTGGAGCAGGGAAGCCATAGAGTGGAACCAACGGTACTATGTTGATCAGAATGGTACCAGTGCACGCTACCCTTCCGCAAGAGTCGTCAGTTCTGGCCATTAAGCATAAGCTCCATCTTCAGTGACAGAAGAAACCTCTGATAAGACAGGTACCACTCAGTGAACAGGCATCCTAACCAAACATGTAACTTAACTTCGTACCCAGTCACCAACCGACTCGCCTAGCACCAGTAACCTAGCCTGTGCTGAACCGAGCACACCTGACCTAGCACATCTAAAACCACATTGACCTTATCTATATTTCTATAGGCCAACACGTCAGTATTATTTACAGTATTATTTTTTCTAAAATACCCATTTTTATTGTGTTTATTAGCTAAACTTTATTCACAGATAATGTACAGCTCTTACTACAGTACACTCAACAAATAGTTTTATGAGGTTAGAAGTTGAATTTTATTGATGTATATGTCACACACCTCATCTACTGAAATCCTGCATATATGGAAATTTTTTGGCAGTCCCCTGAATAAGAATACAATGAGAGTAGACTGTAGTAAGTTTCCTGTTGCAACAGATGTAATCAGGTAAACCTGTATGTGGTATGAAATTGAATATTTTGCAGGTGATGCATAGACACTCCTTGTGGAGCATAATTAAGGCTATCACAGTTCAGAATTGATTTGCTAAGGCTAGGTTCCCTGCAAGTGGAAGTGGTTGCGTTCAAGAAGCAGATGACGCCTGTGAAGCAGGATGTGTTGAACTGAGTTTTAATGTCGGTGAAACTTCATTAAATAATTTTGCAGCAGCAGACAGTTGTCTGACCACATGACCCACCTGATGAAAGCATTCATAAAGATAAGGGCGCTACTGAAGAGGAAACGGAAATTAAATGTCCCAGGCATTAAGAGAAGACTTCATTAGATGTGTTGGAAAAGTTTATCCAAATCTCAGAATTCAGGTCATTACATAACTGTAGTGCAAAATTTTCGGAGAGGCTTATTCCAAGAATTTACAAATTCAAAGAAATGGATCATTCATTCAAGATTACTTTTCCAAAATGTGGGTTACTTTTAAAGTGTAAATTAATTTAAATTAGGTGTCTTTAGTTAAGTTCTGTTTCAAGTATATAGTTGGTTTGGTGTTTTTGAGTTCTTAACTTGTAAATAACATTTAAAAAAAAAAAATTTAATGTCTTAGATTGTAATGCCAAAACTATACGTAAACTTTTATTTGCGACATTTTTCTTTTAAAAACTCGCGTGTAATCTTCTTTTAATTTGAAATAACAAATTTGCCGTATTAAAGAAAATCAGAAACTGTAATTTTTGTAAAAATGTCAGTTTCAGTGAAAAACCTTGCTTTCAATATGAATAACTTCACTATAACAAACCGGCCATTATTCTGATCCTCTCACGTTTGTTATAGTGAAGTTTTACTGTGCGTGTCCATTATTGTGCGTACTGGAACTTAATTGTGTGACTGTGAGACGGTTGGTGTACATCTTCATGCTATGTAAGAGAAAAATTGTTTGGAAGGAAAATGGTGGAACCTGGAAATATGTATATCCAGTACACTACTTTCCCTAAGTTATTGGTTTTAAAATTTGTCATTTTTTTTTTTATAAAACTTGGACTAATTAAGAATTTGGTGACTGCAATGAATGGAGGAGAAGCTTTCAAGTATTTAAAAACCTAATTCCCACAAGTCAGTAAGGATCAAGGAGAGAATCTTATGTTGCTAAAGATTCACTTTCTTCATTCTCATCTTGAGTTGGTTCCAAGAAATTGTGGTGCGTTGAGTGACCAAGACATTATAACAATGGAATGAGTGAGTGAAGAAAATTGGGCAGCTCTTAACATTTAGGTCTTGACATTTCTAACCATGGAAAGAAGTAGGGTTTTGCAAATAAGATGTTTTTTACTTCATGAAACAAAAAAAAAAATGTTATGAACCTTCATGAACTGGAATGAAAATTAGAAATTATTTTATGACAAAAATTCAACAAATTTCATAACATTTTAGCATTATGACAAATTCTTTGCAAAACCAAACAAAAAAAATTACGTAGTATTTATCAAAGTGGTTCATGTCTATGTTGAAATTCATGTTTTATGTAGTTATTTTGGTTATAAAATACTGTATTTACTTGTGTATAGTGCACTCTTTTTTCCCCATAATAATGGAAAAAAATTTCTCGGGTGCGCATGCGGAAAAAAAAGAGGAAGGGGGAGTGATAGCCATAAATTGCCCAGTGATGTGGAGGGAAGTGGCTCATCTCTCGCTTTTATGTCACTCCTCTCCCTTCTCTCTCTTTCCCTCTCAGCGACCCTTCAGAGCTTCCACGTGCTTACGGTCGGGCCCCTCTGGCGAGGGGAGGGGCGAGACTACCCTTTTTTTCTTTTTAGAGAAGGGTAGTGTGACATTCTAGCATACAGTAAAAAAAAAGGAGCCTGTCACTGCTAAAAGGAGAAAGGAGAAAAAAAATTAAGCTGAAGTGTTGAGTAGTATCATTGTAAAAGTATTTTCCAAACATATCACAATCACCACACTTTCTAACGGTGTGCCATAAATTTTTGGTGAAATTTTATATAAAAGAAATTTTCCCTGAACTTGTTGCAAAAATCATGGTACACACTATACATGAGTAAGTACATGAAAACTAACATTATGAATTAGACAGAAGTTTCCTTGGCTGGTGCAATAAATGAACACTCATTAAACATAGAATATTAAATGAAATTGAGGATTGTTTCGTTACAACTTTCGGCAACCAAAATCATGGTTGCCACTCATCTGGAAAACAGGGAAATGTCAGGGAATTTGAAAACTGTAAGGGAAGTCAGGGAAATTTCAGGGCATTTTAAACAGGTTAGCCAAATGTCTGGGGGATTCTATGATGTGCATGCTATATTAGGCAGGTTTATCATCAATTGTGCACCGCTACCAGAATGGTTTAAAATTGTTTTGATGATTGTTGACAAAATGCTTAGGCATTTTTCTTTGCATTTTATGTAGGGAGCATTTTTGTAAGATCAGAGCAGTATTTTGGTGTAAAAATGTGTTATAATGCAAAGGCATCAATCCTTACAGGTAAAAAATGCCAGGAAAAATAAAGATTATTTATGTCGGGAAATCAGGGAATTTTCCGATGGAAACAATGTGGCAAACCTGAAAATGTAAATTAAAGTTATTATTTTTTGTTTTCGTTTCAGTACACCAAATTTTTGCACAACCCAAGAATGAAGGTACATATTAGGGAAAGCTGTTGGAATGTGATAAGAGATGTCCAAGTAGACTGCAAATTAATAAATTAAAAAAATATAAACAAATCTTGAAAAGTGAATAAGCACATATTTCATAAATACATACATGTTACATACTTGTATAGGCTGGTCACAGTGAACTGAGCACTTTTGAAAGTCCTACTTAATATCTAACTGTATGCACATTGTGTATTCTTCGGCCTTGTGTAAACGTATTATTGTCATCGGTTTCATCACTTTATTCGTGCATTGGTCAGTGATGCTGTGAAATTATTAGAAGTTAATATGTTACAAATTTGCTCATTTTTACACTTCGGTGATTAAAAAAAACAGGAAGCGAAAGAAATAATTTAAGTTATTTCAAATGGTTACCTTTTTTATTTGACTTTAAGATCTGGAAGTACTTTCCTTTCATCGTTGCCAACTTTACTGGGTGCATGTTATGGAAGTGCACCCGTTAAGCAGTTAGGAGCAATGACTTTGTTCTTAGGTTGATTTCAAAAGTGCTCACTTTATCATAAACAGCCATATATGTATCTTGAAAACAAGATCTTATAAAATCTTTCTGAGTCATATTTGGCTTTTTCGACCCCTTTGGGTTGGAATTGACTATTTTCATGAAGGAAAGAGACATCTTTTATTTGTCTGTTGACCAGTGTATCCATTCAGTGTGTTCGAAAGGGATTTTTATAAGGGGCATTTTCTTTCAGTTGCATGTGTGTGTGCGCTGATTGCTTTACTCGATACTGTGGTAAACTGGTTTATAAAAAAAGCATAATGCAACTGTAGTAGGTTTTAAGTGATATTTAATGATGAATCACTAGATGCATTCAATGGTTATACCTTTCATCTTTACTACACAGCAGCTGTACATATGATCACTAAACACACTTGTCTGACTCTGTTTCGGTACACATACAACATATCACTCGTTACCAACCTCTCAATATAAGGGCCGGGCAACACAGGAACGTAATGACCCTGTCTATTTCCTTCCCTATGCTCTCCGTGAAGCTGGTTTTATGATATTTGGCATCCCTAACGGTAAGCAAAACTAAAGTCTCCTACAGAGACGCTTTTCTAATTAAGTTTACACGGAGGTTTAATTCCTCTCTACCCTTGTTAGTCACTGCATCTAATAAATATAAAAGATAACTTTTTCCAACCTGGGAAAACCCCCGACCCAGCCTGGCAATTTTGCTCTTTCTCTTTCATTTTAAGTAGTGACTAAGGTTAATGGCAAGAGGAGTTGCCTCTCGACCCACGATCGGTCAAAGAGGTCCTGCATCACATTTTAGTAAAAAGAACTCTTCTGCCAGCGGATACCAATCTTGATATACTGTGCGAGTTAAAAATCCTTCCGCAAGAGGATGTATATAAGTGAATGTATTGAAGACTATTGCACTCGGGAGTTTTTATCTGAAGGCTAACATAGGAATATACAACTATCGAAATGAGATGCTGTACTTGTAGTGAAAGCTACTTTATGGTTCTCATGTGGAAGTACAGATTTAGAGCGCATCTTCTCGGTTACCGTAAGTTTCTAACTGGATCCAAGGACCAGTTGGTGGAAAAGTCAGTTCCATGTTTTTCACAGCATGAGGAATGGCTGTGTCTGCTAACAGAATAGCTTGACTTACCACATTTGCCATATTGCTCTAGGCTCTTCACTTTGAACCTCTACAATGCACGTTGTTTTTCCTTCCATCACATGTAAACTTAACATTGCCGTGGATGGGTCCGATCACTTCATTTGTTTATTGGTCAAGTGAAATTAATAGAAAAGTAAATATTGCACACATTTTCTAATTCTTAAACTTGCATGTGTTTACAAAAAAAAAAAACAGAAAGCAAAATCATTTCAATATTGACACATGTTTACCTAACTCTTCTAATTTGACGTTAAGACATTTAAATACTGTTCACGATAAAGTGAGCACTTTCAAAACCAGCCTTAGAAAAACGTCACTCCCCCTGCCTGCATATACTTCAACAGTGACATGCACCCGGTAAATTTGGTGGTGATCGATGGAAAGTAGTTCCATATACTTCAACAGGCGCACTGAGTGACATGCACCCGGTAAATTTGGTGGTGATCGATGGAAAGTAGTTCCATATCTTAACGTCGAATAGAAAATATTAGGTAACCATTTGTAATACCAATTTAAATGATTTATTTCGGTTCCTGTCCTTTTTTAATGCACCAGATGTGTAAAAATGAGCACATTTATAAAATGTTTACTTCTCTAATAATTTCACAGTTTCACTTGACCAACGCATGAATAAAGTGATGAGGTCAATGGCAAAGTTATTTTTTTACATAAGATGGAAGAAAATACTGTGTACATACAAGCAGATCTTAAGCAGGGCTTTTAGAAGTGCTCATTTTACCGTGAACAGCCTATAACTAATTTCGTTCAGTGTTACCAACTAGTTGGGGATATATGAGTCATTGTGCCTGGTAAAATACTTGAACATAAGGGCAGTGACATTTTTCAATGTTTGATATTGAAAGTACTTATTACCCATGAACAGAGTGTAGAGTACTGTACTTAAATGTGTAATACTCCTGGGAAATAATTTTTGCTGAGTTTAGTTGGTGTAGTTCAGAGAAGCAGAACTGGGCTAATATTTTTGGCCACTGGAAACATTTCTCCCCACAGTACTCTACAGATATTCAAATACAATTTGAAGGTTTCTTTAATCATTGTTTGCCTCAGACACCAGACTATTGCTGACCGGGGTTTTGTTATTAAAATTCTAGTGTTCTACTTCTAAGGTAGACTTGGGTGATGCAGTCAAAATTACTTAACAATTGTCATCACTGCTTGTATGGGATGATAAAAGTTTAGTGCATATTCACAATATGTATGTAGTAGGTTTATAAGTGTTAACACACTTTAACAGAAATACACATGCAAGTGCATCCATGTGTAGAACACGTTTGAGGAGCGTAATCATTTTTTAACTAAAAATATGTAAAAGGATGGAAATTCAAGTATGTACTCTAAAAGTCCAGTACGTGTCGACAGGCACACACAAAGAAGTGAGTGAGAGAAGATATTTGGGCAACTCTTAACAGTGAGGTCGGGAGAGCTGATGTGGGTTGAGTTGAGTATGGAGCAGCGCTGGAATGAAGAGGTGGTAAACATGAGATCCTCGAGAAAACTGGCCAACCAGCGGCATCGTCCAGCACAATTCCCACTTGTGAAAATCTGTAGTGAACCAGCTGGGATTGAACCCAGTATGGTTGAAGAGGGCTGTCCAGGTGGCAAATTACTAACTGCACCCTTCCAGCACATTGCAGTGTCCTACAACTTGCCGCCTGATGAAACAGCGATCATGCAACAGCATGAAAAATGTTTCGTCCTTTGTGTGTGTGTGTGTGTTAGAGGGTGCGCGCGCGTGCCCGTAAACAAGTACTAGACTGTGAGAAAACATGAATTTCTGTTCTTTTACATATTTTTGGTAGCCTAGTATTTTTTTAACTAAATGTTTTATTGTGTTCATAAATTTGGACAAGTTTTTGTTAAACTTATTTTGATATGTTATTGCAGAATGAGGCATATGTTCGTAATTTTTGATAGCATGAAATTAGACTTGAGCGTGCTTCTCTTTTATTTCGTATTGACCTAATGTGTGATCTTAAATGTTTTCAGGTGATATGGAAAGTAATCGAAAAGCACTCGTCATGATACTTGGTAAAATTGTAGATGATCCACAAAGTGGCAGTGTCTTGAACGTCAGTTACTCAGATATTGCAGGGCCAGTTGCCAACTTCAATCCTACTGGGTCGCCGTATGCACATGGTGGTGTTCAAACACCACTGCATGGATTTGGTGGAGGCTCTCTTTCAAGTGAGTATACCAAGTGCCACAATATGTGCGAGCTTGGATGACCCTTAAATTTTTGGAAGTAAATGTTGAAACAAAATATTGTCTTAGATGTATTCAGTTAAGTAGGGTACAGAAAAGGTTACAGATTTTTAAAACCATTTTTCAAGGAAACCTAAGAAATACTGGGCACCTGATATCTACAAGCTTGAGCAATGACACAAGCAGGAGTGTGCAAATAGTAGCTTTTGATGTTCGAATATTTTCAAATCAAATAGGAAAATTTCTCATTTATGTGCAAATAGTTTCAAAGTGGAAAAGCTACCAGTTGAAAATTCATTTCAGTTATATTTATATTTAAAAAAATATTCATTTCACTGTCCACACAATGAACCATTCCCACGCCATTTTTACAAGATAATTTTCAGCGTACTGTACATGGTTGTGCCAGCCGCATACGAGCAGGGTGGAAAACATTAGCTGCACAGCCTGAGACACAAAATTTGAACTTTTCACATTATAACAATCTGCATTCTAACGTACACAAATAATGAACCATACTGCAACATAGTTAATAATAAACACATGACCTTACAAAAAAAGTCTGGTGCATACTGTCAGTCTCATAAGATGGGAAGATTTTGTCAGTTCAACGAATGTTTACTTTTAGTTTATGTATCCTTTCGCCATCAGCTGGTGCAATTGGAGGCTACACGAAAACAAGGAAGTGGGTGTCTGGGAAAAAAACGTGATGTGTTTAGGACTTAGATGGACAATTATTACTGGCGCAATAGAAATTACCAGTAATCAAAATCTCTGTACACAAAATATATGTTACTTTAAAAATTACGCAGAGCTCACGGAAAAATAAAACTATTGGTATTTGTGAATTAATTTGTTATTTTACACACAAAACATATTCATTTCAACTTTATAGCTGGTTAGGTTCGAGAAAGAGCCAACATATGGCATGCATGACACTAAGCATGTGAGCTGCGTGCTGTACCAACAGATAGTAGCAGGTTTGCTGCCTCTAGATGCTGCTTTTTAAAACTTGATTTTTCTCCTATTAGTGTCTCGAAACGGCACAAATTAAAAATTTATTTAGTCAAATTATTTGACAAAATAATTCAATTAACCATGAAATATTTCTGTATAGTCCATTCCCGATTGGAAGCGACTTATGAACCTTTGAAAATACACCGTAGCCATTAGCTGGGGCATTTTTTAAAAGGTTCATAAGTCGCTTCCAATCGAGAATGGACTATAGGTTTTAGGAATTAATATCAAGCACATATGGAAAGCATGGATGACACTTGGAATATGACATGAAAAGATCTAAGGTTTGAAGTCGTGTTTCATTTGGCTATGAATCGTCTTATTTTGTTTCATTTTGAACACCTATACATTACTACTGTAGCACGAAGATTAGTTTGTAACATGTACAACCGCTGTTTTGTGACCACGTAAAATAAAATGTATTAATTTATCTATGAACTGTGTGTTATTGCATATTTTGTACTTGTCTGATGCGCGTCGGTCGCACACTCGGAATATCCAACTTAATATTAACTTTAGTTCGTTCGTGCATCAGATGATACACTATTTTTTAAATGGCACTTTGTTTTGTATACGTCAAGTTGCCACTCACTGACTTTCAAAATCTTTCCATCTTATATGAAGACAGTAGACTTGTGTAAGGGAATTAAAAAGTATTTATTCAGCATTTTGTCTTTCTTTTTTAGTTTATAAAAGAGTATAAGTGTGTGTAACAATATACTGACATAATGAATGTAGTGAATCTCCAGAAAGTATGTAATGAATGATAAGGCATGCAGAAAAATATATATTTTGAGCTAAACTACATTACCGAATTATCTATTAACTAAAATCTGTAAATATTTATAATCAAGACAAATGGCGTTAGATATAATAATATTGTGTACTAAAGTTGATACTCTATAGGCTGTTCACCGTAAAGTGAGCACTTTTGAAAGCCTTCTCATTCTGAATAATAGTCAATAAATAAATTTTATTTTTGTCTTGGATGATATCTTCTGAGTGTGGTGGAATATACACATTGTGTTTATTACTTACATTGCAATATTTATTTAAAAAGTGGTAAAAGAATAAAAAATGGCTAGAAGGTAAATGTAACAAGAATCTCAAAAGTGCACACTTTAGTGTGAATGTCTTTAACAATATTTACAAAGTAGTGCTGTTTACTGAATATATTTTACAATTATCCTAATGGATGGTTTGGCCTGTGATGTCAGGCTACTGGTGCATACTGGGAAAATCTGCTGATTTTGCACAAACTAGCTCATTCTCCATAAGTTTCGTCTATCGGAATGCACAAAGTATAATGGTAATTTTAAATGAAAGAGTATTAAGCTTTTACACAAACAGCAGCAGTGTAAATAAGGTCTTTTAGAAACCCATCATTGGTCGCGTACGAGCATTTCTCTCGCACAAAAAAATAATTGGGTGCAATTAATTTTTACAGAAGGGGTGGAGCTCACAAATTTCCTAGGATATCAGGCAAGCTTGTTGCCAGGAATGGTGCATCATTGACCTTAGACAGGGTGTCGTTTATTAATGTGCCCAATGTGACCATTTTTTTTACGGGCGACCATTCACGTTCATTAAAACTGGAGCATAGTGATACAGTTACAGATGAACAGACATGAATTTGTGATTTTATTTTGCGTCACATCGTGGTGTTATTTTTAGCCAAAAGGGATGTTATTTTCAGGGAAGAGGGGTGTTATTTTCTGTAGAAAGTGGTGTAATTTTCATTGTAAAGATTTCTTACCCCACAAATAAAAAAGTATACATTATCAAAATTAAAAAAAATTGATTATACAATTCATTCATAGAAATAAATCAATATGAAACTTGCAACGTCCTATAATGCAAGTCCAGAAATGTGTTGAGACATGCTTCAATTTGAAAATTGCACACAGATGCCTTAATACCACAATAACAAAAAATAATTCCCCAACAAATGACAAGACTCAATGTGGTGCAGTAACTTTTATAATGTTTTAAGTAACCATATTTTAAAAATATTTTTGAATTTTTCCTTGTCGAGTTCTTATCATTAAGTGATATTCAAAATATAATGTTGACATTGTTTGCAGATTAGACTCGCTCAGGTTTCGCTTTCTGTCTGACAAAACACTATTGTAAAGTGAGAGAAACCTGTTGGAATCAACATTTGAACAAGGAATCCAAATGGCCTCACTGCACTCGGCAGCAAAATTCAGTGTCTTTACGTCACATTTGCCCTTTTCCAACACTTGTTGATTCAGTGTATTCTGCAAATTTCTGATTCATTACATAGTTCTTCAGTACTTGTACTGAGAGTCGTTTTAACAGAGGCGCTCGTAGGATCACTCGTGCTACCAAGGATTTTTTCTGTTTCATTGAAATATATACCCTGAATAACATTATCATACCCCTGCTTTAGGTTGTTCAGTTCTCTGTATAAAGTGTGAGCAGTGGGGTATGAAGTTCCTTCTAAATTTTTTATCCTCTTCACAAGATGTTTGCCATGATTTCTGACAAACATTGCCTGGCAGTGTATGACTTCAATGTCTTTTGAGAACAGTGAACACAAATCATGCTCGCCTGCATTTTGTGTTGCTTTGAGATCTTAAGTTCGAGCAAAATCAAGAATGTAATTAAAATGGTCAGCATTCCAAAGTGTGACAACAGACAAGAGGAAATATTGCACTGGTTTTGTTGCGTCTAGTTTCTAGGAAGGTATGGCACATGGTACGAGTGCTTTCGTTTTCTAGTATTGATGAAAACTTGTTTGATGTTAGTAACAATAATATTCAGCTCTTGAGGCTCCGTTGCCCATATATTGCCAATAATGTTAAGCCCTTGACATAGTTTGTTGTGTCTGCTGCTTCAAGAAAATGTATTCCCTACACAAATAATTGTGGTTTTCCTTCATCATTTAAACCACGAAACAAAATCACAAACACGCATCTCCTTACACTGTCAGCGGTTTCTTCACATAAAATGTCCAATACTAGTTGTAACACGAAATACGGACAAATGCGCGATATCTCACTCTCTTTTTAGCAGAGGATGTTAGGGTGGCAATGTTGGAGTGACACAGGCTCAACTGCTGCCCTATTTTGAGTTGGCAGTTGCCATTCTTATTCCAAGTACTAAACAGACAGATTGCCACTTCAGGTAGAAAAAAGGAGGGAGGGAGATGCTACCCTGCTGTGAGATAATCTACGGGAAGAGGAAAGAGTGTGAACGAGAGTCTGAAATGCCTCTCCAACCCCATTGTGGCCTGCTATGGCAGACTGTACAGGGGCCTTTCCACTGACTCCTGATTGGTGACCACGACATTACACCTGACGTCACAGGTGGGATGCATGCCGTATAGCAGGCTTTGGGAAAAACTTGTTTGCTGTGCGTCAGGCATGTGGAGGAGGATTGTTCTTGAGGCAATCCTCCAGGTATAGGCCGTTCACGGTAAAGTGAGCACTTTTTGAAGCAGTTTCTTCAGACATAATAACCAATAAATACATTTCATTGTGGCCTCAGACTTTTGGTTTTGGGGTGGAAGGGTAGAAATTGGTTAGTAAAAAAGTAACTAGGGCTTCAAAAGTGCTCACTTTACTGTGAACAGGCCATAACTGTGCGGATAGATGAAAGATGCTGATGGAGAAACCCTTGTTCGGGGACACCCAGTGGCATCAGCGCCCTGCAGTGTAAGTTGTTTCTGTGGCCAACCAAATGGATGCCTTTGCAGGGCAAACCTGCTTTTGTTGCTGCCTCAAATCAGGAAATCAAATATGACATCATTCCAACTAACAAAATGTTCGCTCCAAACAAAATATTAGTTTGAATATACACTGTGTAAAAAACATGGCAGATTGTAACACCAAAGTTGTATAGGGAAGTGAAAGCTGAGAAGAAAATATACAGGTAATTTTGTATTGTGTCCATCTGTTTGGTCTCGACAGACCTATGCATTTAGTGTATGATCGTTTATTGGGCACCGCACCACCTATACAGTAGTGCTATCATGAAGACAGTAAATCATGTATGGTAAAGTTGCACGTATGGTACATCGTGTAACCACAGTACACATTAATACACACCACTCTAACAGTAGAAGTATAAGATCCGAACTAGCTGTTCACAACACTTTGTTAGGGGGGGGAGGGGAGTGGAATGCATCAGATGTTCAAAGTGTCCACCGTCCACATGCTAGCATGTGGCCACACGCCGCAGAATATTACCTAGCACATTATTCAACAGCTCTTCATCAACTAGTAAGTGCAGAATGATGTATTCCCACCATATCTACATGGTCATACCTTAAATTTATGGGGTCGCTGAGACTAAACGTGATTGGCCATAATGAATGACACACATATTTTCTTATTTGTTTTTGCTTCTGTACGCAAAACTGGCGTTACAGTCCGTAGCTTAAAATTACAAATATTGACGCGTGTTGCCCTAGAGAACTACAGACACTGTCAATGTGGTTTGTGAGTGCTAGGTCAGGTGTGCTTGGTTTAGTACTGTAGTTATACTTTTGGGTTATGGTTTTTGGCTGGCTACTTGGTTGTACCGGTTGGCGAGTGGGTACAAAGTTAACCGCCGCTGGAACTACAATACGTCTGGCTGGGACGCTGGTTCACTTTGGTATACCTGTCTTACAAGGGACTGCTTCATTCACTGCAGCGGAAGCTGTTGCTGGCTGGAACTGGTGACTCTTGGAGAGGAGTGTTGTGTGGTTGTACTGTGCTGACCAACACAGTACTGCAGTACTGTTGGTTTCACTCTGCTGCTTCACTGCTCCAGAACAAGGGTTTAGCTACCCCATACCAGACATCTTTGCCCGCTAACAGAGCGTCTAGGCAAATGCGTGCAGGGAAATAAACGTGGATACTGGAGAGGAAGGCCTCTCCAGATGGCAGGCGATTTTAGCTCCCGTTTGGCTTGTCTGCTAAGTGCAGAGGAGTCAGATACACACTCTTTGGCGGTGGTATAGGCCGCCTTTTGCTCCTCCATCTGTGAGCCGTGCCTTTTCCCAAAAGGCATAGAGGTCTTGTCGACACTTAGGAACACTCTCGATCGACATGAACTCGAGACAGATCCCTAGCTAAGTGTAAAAGCCAATAGTGGTTGATAGTACGAGTTCAGTTCTAATCAGTCCCCTGCCACCGGTGCGCAAACCTAGAGCAGCGAACTGTGTGGGCCGTCTTCCTACCACTATTGGATGATGTCGCAACAGATGTTAGGCCTTCAGTCCCAGGCAAATACTCCTTCCAGCACCGTAAGAGCTCCGGTAGCAGTACAACCTGAGGTGACTGTCTCACCCATCTTGGATGTTTTGCTAGTGGTTGGGGCCCTACCGTTCTATCCACAATGTCTAGAAAGGGTGGCCGTCGAATGGTGTGTGTCTATGACGTACAGATTCCGGAAGGGAATCAGCAGTACTAGTCTATGGTTCGTACTTCTGTAACAACACCCGGTAATTTCTAGTGATCGTAGGAAATGCCTCTAAAATAGAAGTCCTCAGTGAAAGGAACAAAATGTATTTAGGTATTAGGAATAATAAATACAGTGAAATGTGCTACCTCATAACCAAGCAGAATGTGATTTGGAAGTAACCTACGGTAAACAGGTGTAGGCGACCTGCTCCTAGACTAACCAAGATGGTGAATGACTATGGCGGCTATAAAAATAACTCGGTCGCAGCTACTCTAACCAAGGGACGTCTAGAAGAGACCTTGCAGAAAAGGGGACCACTACTTGTAAGGATAGTGGTTGTAGTTGCCTATACCAGCAAATAAAGGAAGTTGTTGAACCAGGAGGAACAGCAACGTACGTGTGTTGGTGTGTTTCTGATGGTGGTGAATGTAAATGGAGCTTCTAGTAGCTAGTGATGGAGGCTGCAGAAGCTTGTGGTAGCTGGTGGTGGCTGCTGAAGACTTGGTAGCAGTAGAGAGCCCCTACACTCAAAAGTGTTGAGGCGAGGTACTGGAAAAGGAAATAACTCCTGAGCCCGAGTGTGCGCTGTCTTATATAGTCCGCTGGATAGGTGCATGTCGGGCCGGGGTGGGAGGTGTTATGTCTCATGATGTCACTCTAGTGCAAGACCAGGGTGGAAGTACATAGCTACTTTCTGCCAGTCACTCGGCTTTGTGCATTCTCGCACGCTCGGCTTGTAACTGTCAGCACGGGGAGGAGCCTGCTTCTTTGTGGCATTCGCAACCTTATATTCAAATGTTTAGAATCGCCCTACAAGTTACTGGCTATCTAAGAATGTTGCCGGGTTTGACCCTTCTCGGGTTATGTAGAAATACGCAAGGTTGATGAGTCGTAATTGTTTAGTAAATGGACGGGAAAGCGGCACATGTCAATATAAAGTAGATAAAATTGAAGATTATTTATTAGTTGACCACCGTAAAAAATGTATGCAATAGTTCTGAAACCACTATACTGGTGTTTAGCAGAGCAAATTTTTAGAAATATTTATGTAGTTGAATGGAAAATGTTCTGATATTCGTAGTAGGTGCAGTTGGTTTCTTGGCCAAAGTGTTAGAGTTAAACAAGTACACACAAATAAAATTTATGTAGCAACATCATCTGCATGTTCTTCTGAGCAAATTACGTTGAGCAGTTACTGAAATAAAAAATTAATAATTTGGTCCCAAAAAACAGAATATGGTATTGAAAGAACTTTCAAAAGATTTTCCGCTTGCTAGGTGTGCATAGGAAGATGAAAAATATATATAATTTTTTGTTACTTTAGAATTTTTGTCTTACATGTGTTCAGTTTTTTAGACTATATCTTATTCTGTTGGATAGTTTTGGCAGTAATTTTCTATTCACACTAAATACCACTTGATAACTATGGAAAAATACGATTCTGGCATTGTGATATGCACTTAATTTTAGAAAAATACAGAGATTATGTATAGAAGTAAGAATTGGAGGTGTGCGGGATCCCAATGTTTGGGAAATATCCAGAGAAAATTTTTCCATTTTCCTGTTGGGCGGGAAAATTTTTTCTCCGGAATCTGGGGTTGGATATTTTTACAGTTAAACCTAAATTTGTCACAAACTTTGAAGCAGTAAACATAAACAAAAAAGAAACATTTAAATATAAGTTCAATATAAGAATAGCGCATAAGAAAAGGTTAAGTCAGTGTAGAATCACACACTTGCAAAAAGCAAAGTACATAACTTTTAAACATTAAGCCACCTGAAGCTGTATGTGTACCAGCGTTATAATAAAATCACATTAATGCTGATAAATAATTTGTTTAATTTTCTCGTTACTTAGACATACTTTACTCAGTTATAAAAGTACTTTGTGCGCATGAACGTAAATAAAAAAAAAGTTTGTCACCAACCTCTGTAATACCTGTTGCAGCATACAAAATGGGATGCTTTTCCAGTTTACGCTTGCAAGCGAGATATTGCAAGTTGTTAAAAATATGAAAATGGTGCCGTTTGTGTTTTTATGTTGGTGAACTCTTACGACGAGCCGATGGCGCATTATACGTCAGTTATTTTTCCATTCGTAACCTAAAATTCACAGTCAAAATTTAGCATTTCAGTCGCAACAAGTCAGTCAACTTGTCATTTTTGTATCCATGTTTGTCATCTCATGCCTTTTTCCTTTGTAATACAAGCATTATCTTATATTGCCTCGTGCTTGTTTCTTGTGTGTCAAACTAAATACAAATTGATTACTTTTGTACTTGAATCAGGAAAATAGTTTTTCCGTTTCTTCCCGATTTCCAGAGTGGGAAAATTTTTCCATAATTTTGCTTTTCCGCACACCCCTAGTAAGAACATAAAAAATATAAAACTTATGAAATCCTGCTAAGCCATCTATTCTTTTTCCGTGTTTTCTTCTGCTGAAGTTGTTTTCCAGCTACTAAAACAACGTAAGCTGCTGTAACGCCGGCACATACATCTACCTCCTGATCTATGTTGTCAACTGACTAGGATTCACACCTGCACTGCAGTGTCTGCTCGGCTGGGAGACACGCACAATTTAAATTGTGCGTGTCTCAGGTAGAAATGCTCTTCCGCCACAAGCATGAGCCGGCCATTGCGAGCGAGTCGTGCGCAGTCTGACCTGCAATGGTAAAGTCCTGATCGTGAGAAGGCGGACGTCGTCTCGGGCACCAACGAGCATATGACGTCACCTTGTTCATGCGAACACGCACCAGTGGAAAGGCCGCTTACTAGATAATCATTTACTGTTTGTATTGCGTATCGCTGAATGACCAGCTTTGCAAGCGTCACATTTCAGCTCCACATTGTGTGGGCAATGTCCCTTGGGGTCAAGGGCAGGGTCCTGTTCGACATTGCTCCTCGAGGTGCTGGTGGTTCAACCCTTGTCAGGGTCATTTGGACGCTCCGCTGGTCAGCGTCTATAGTTCAGTCATGGTTTCTTCTACCTTTTTTAATCAAACCTTTGAAAAATTACCTCATGTATTACGTGTTTAGTTATTTCATAGTGTATCAAATATTACACTGTAAACACAGACATACGTATCTTATTTTTCGTTAAGTTGAAAGTTTTACCTATATTTTACGTATACATTATAATATTTCATGTATGATAAACATTATTAAAAACAGTGAGAAAAATCTGTGTTGGTAGCGCAGTAGTAGCAAATTGTACAAGTGCAAAACAATATTACAACTGAGTGCTCAGTTAACGGTGCGTGGTCCCCCAGTGTCGTTTTCTAGGCTTGGTTTATAAGGGCTTCAGAAAAGGCAGAAGAAATTGTGAATGGACTATATAGTCTATTCACTGTATCTTTGGCCTTTTCTGAAGCCCTGCTAAAGTTCTACTTCCGGGATATTCCTCAGCCTCGTGTAAACTAAGCTTATCTAAGTCTGGAAGATTACACCAGAGGGACAACGCACTGGATTCGTGTACACTCTGTTGTAACAGTGTTTTGTATAAGAACTATTTCTCACTAGGCGCTACCAACACACATGTTTTCTCACTGTTTTTATTCAAATTATTTATAAATGAAGCAATATAATTGATAGATGAAATAGGAATAACATTTCAGTTTAACAGAAAAACGTAACTTTTATGTTAACACACGTATAAAACGCATGTGATATGTCATGTTGGAAACATGACATTATATATATATATATATATACACACACACACACACACACACACACATACACATGTACGTGTGTCATTCAGTAGTATCCATTTTATTTGGTTTTGTTCCCCAGTTCAAATGAAAATAAATCTAAATGTACATTTTATTAGTTTAGTATGTACTGTAGTACATTATTGGTAGAACACATCACATTATTGTTCTACTTAAATTAATACTGTAATGCAAATTATTGATACAAAAAGACACCAGCGACTTTCACAGTAATTTGGAAAAAAGTTGCTACCTACCAAAGGTGTTTTAGGGTTCACCAGGGAGTTCTAGCAACTCTGCACTTGTGCCTGATTGTGTAAATTCGTTAACTTACCAAAACACTGAATTTTTAAATATAATTTGTTGTCAGGAGAAGTGGTTGTTTTGATCATAGTGGTGTTGTGTGTTTTAGTGGGATCGCTACTTATGAACAGTGGTGGTGGTGGCGGAGGAGGAAGTGGGCTGAACTTGAGCCTCAACCTGAGTGGGCCATCAGGAGGGAGTCATTCTCTTACTTCACAGCTGCTGGATCACATCAAAGTGACGTTACGCTCCAGCGGCTACACGGATCAAGCTACAAACGAGATCATTGGAGCCATGACCACGCTTGCACGTTACGGTATTCTGGGGATGGGCCTCGGTTTATCTGGAAACTCCTCCTCCTCTCATTTCCTCGGCTTTGGTGGAATGGATGGGGGTTCTCAATCGCTCAATGGAGGTGGTGGTGCTTTCGGCCCCATCGGAACCATTTCAAATTCTCCCACTCGTAAGGGAGATCGCTTTGGCGATGGCGTTAATTACGATCTTTTCAAACGACAAGGAAATCTTATATCGGTCAATAACAACTCTTTTGGGCTGGGCACGTCGCAGCCAGCCTTGTCGCCAGGCAGCGCAAATGGTGATAAGGAAGACCAGAAGATAGTAGAAATGGAAATAAGCGAAAACATAGTGGGAGCGATATTGGGCCCTGGAGGCCGTGCCCTGGTGGAGATCCAGCATTACAGTGGTGCCAGTATTCAGATCTCAAAGAAAGGAATATTTGCACCTGGTACACGTAACCGTATTGTTACCATCACGGGCAGCTCCCACTCCATCAACACGGCTCAGTATCTCATTGAGCAGCGGGTCATGGAGGAAGAAGCAAAGCGCTCTCGGGGAAGTAATGCCACAGCCTAATACATTTCCCTTCTTCACCATACATGCATTTATTCTATAAATACATTTTTTTTATCTGTTCATTTTATCCTGAAGCAGTCTGCCACATTTCCATTGGCTGAAAGATACGCTGTTGCAGTACAGCTGTATTTTCCTTAATTTTTCATTCTGTCAATTTAACTTTTTGCGTATTTTAGTGTTTTATGTCCACCCCTTTTTTGTTTTTAACCCATGCTGCAATATCTTTAATTTAGTTTCCTTTTATCTAAAGTTTCTTGATATACACACACATGTGCAAATATTTGTGTGGATCATTCTGTTCACAAGTAAACCTTCATTGTCAGATGTTGCATGTTTTTGTTGTCTGTAATGTTAAATGCTGTGAAGTATTTGTGGTACCAGAGTATTTTTATCTGAAAATTTGTGTTCATTGCAACAGTTTTTACGTCCAAAGTCTGTACATGTAATTATTACAAACAGGCATTATTGAAGTTTGATTTTGTTGTCAGAATAATTGTAGGGTTAGTACCAGATTACATTTGTGATGAACTTGTCAAAAGGAAATTTAAATTATGATGTGAAATTAAGTTTTTCTGTTGGTTGATGAAGTCGCACAAGTTATAACTTTCATAGCTTAGATCTGGCACCATTTGTTGTGAATATTAACGGGAGTGTATTTAGGAAATAAATTGTCAAAATAGTAATTTTTGTGGGAGCAGTTGTGTGTGCCATAGCGAGAGTAAATTCATTGTGTTTGTGTGTGTGTTTTAACTATAAATTTTATACAAAATATTGATTAGAATTATAAGTTAAGAAAATTATTCTTTTCTTGGTGGTAACATGTTTTGTGGCAGTACTAGATTATTGTTTGGACAGGCCTGTACTTTTTTGTAATGTGACCATCAAGTTTAGGTGTGGAGCTGTGAGAAGAACGTGGAAGCCAAGGCGAAACTGTGACGCTGCGCACCATTTCCTCTCATTTCATTATCATGTAATAACTCATTGTAAGTCATTATCAATAAATTCATGACAGACAAACTTGTACATTTCTCATTTCAAAACTTTTATTCCTCTTAAGCTTTTCCCAGCACACTCTTGACAAGCTGTGTCAAAGCATTTGAGTTTATTGTTGCCTGTTGTCACTTTCGGTGTTTATGTTAAAATTTTCAGTAATGGACATAGATCTTTTAGAATTGTGTGATGAGAAAAGAAGCATAATTTTTGTCTTTAGTTTATGTCAAATAATCATTAAAATTATTTAGGCAAGAGTTTTTTTTATAAATTGGGACTTCATTGGCATTTGTTAGAGTATGATTGCTGTGCTTAATCAAGAGTTGTCAGGTAAAAGTAATGGAGGATCAGCCATTGTCATACCACATAACCTGTTTTCCTATGTCACGTTCACAGTGACCTCGGCCAGTGCAAATAATCTTATCCAAGAAAAATATTTTACAGAAGTTTTCAAGTATTCAGTAGCAAAAATGTTCTTTTTCTGTCGGAAGATTAATGAAATTTAGTATCTGTTTGCTTGGCTGTGGTAACATCTGTATATTTTTGTCACTTTGCACCGTCAAGTCACTCATTGTCTTCCTCAACATGACGAAATCGCATCATCTTCATTCACCATGCACCGAAGCCTCCTCAACATGACGCAATCGCATCATCTTCATTCACCATGCACCGAAGCCTTGGTAGAAGACTGTTTGTAAGTAATTGGTTAAGAAAATACTCATAATTATTTCAGGGTGAAATATAATCTTTAGTAGTGGTACTCATAAATATTTTTATAATAAATATTTTTGTAAGATACAGTTTTCCTATTTTTGTATTTGCACTGTGGAGCAAGATAGGTATTGCTATGTCTGTTGCTTGATTCGAGGAAGCTTCAGTATATTGTGTTTTGTGTATAGATGTTTTAAACATATGTGTTGTATGTTTTTGTTTTGAGCACGAGACCTCAATTTTTAGGATGATCTGTGATGTTTTGTGTCATATCTGTAGTACCGGCTTTCCAGGCTCCTAGTAGAGCAGTTTGTGTGCTTTTATGAAGAAAGCGTATATACATAGTATACTGTATCCTATGGATGCGAGTAAGTGCAGTATGCACTTTAAACATGTATTACATATCCTTATGATACATGGTCTTGGATGTTCAATGTGTAAAAATAAAATTGTTATATTTCAGTTGACCAATGATGTTTTGTTTGAGAGTCACTGTTTACAAAGCATTGAAAGATGCAGCGATAATGAATGTAAGTTCAAACATGGACCTTTGTTATTATGGCGTAACTTTGGATGTGTTAGTTTTTTTAATATTTTTCCAGAGTTTGGGAAAATCCTACATAAATAAAACCTGAAGTCTGTTTGCTGCAAGTAAAAAAACTGTATTTATTTTTACAAATAGCAGCTGTTTCAGAAGTTTGCATGTGTTGCGTGGCATCCGTAATTTTTAAAATGTTGAACTAGTATCCCATCAGTAGTTGTTTGGTGTTTGCAGTTTCTCTTAGTTGGAAATTTTTAGTGAGCATGTTTACTTTGTCACATTTTCTTCCCAGACCATGAGTGCCCCTTCCAGAAAACTTGTACCTTGTTGCCAACTCTGTTATTGTTCATTCAAATTGTATGTCAACTTATGGAGCTAGTTACAATTTCAGTACTCTTTGAATGGGAAGCATTATTTCTATTCAAAATACTTGTACAAAAGTGTCTCGGAATTCCAAAAATACACTATGACCTGAATGTTGCGACCCTATTTATTGTGACCACCTTTCCTTTAAAAGTCTTTAAGGAACCATAGAAATTTAAAGTTAAGAACAAGGTTGTTGCATTTATTTTTGGGCTGCAACACATTGCGATTCTCTTGACTATCACTGCAATACTTGCAGGTGGGTCATATCTAAAAATATACACTAACACATAGTGGTCATCCTTCCTCAGTCTCCCTACATCTCCAGCTGGTCGACCAAGAGAAAGAGGTCATCAGGAATCCACCCTGGTTGCTAGGCAACCACCCACCTCACCCACCACGTAAGAGAAGGGAACATGGTTGGGCTGGACGTAGTAGTGTATCACCTGAATACAGACAAAGCAAGCTGACGTATATCCATCTTCCAAGCTGGACCATATGTTCATATATACGTCAAATGTGTTTTCACCATAGCGTTGAATGTCTTCTGCGATTGACTTTGCCTTTTGAAGTATTTAATGTTTAGGGTGTGCGTATATGTATTTGAAAATTCAAATAATGGCAAATAGTAATTTTCGAATTTCATTCGAACTTTAATATCTACTGTGAAAATAGTGAATAATTGATGTGTGCCCGATTAGACTGACTTAGCATGTTGGTGGAAAATTTTGTTTGCTAGGCCAAAAGCGGGATAGTTTGGTTTAGATAGTAGGAGTGAGGCGAGAGGTGTTGGTTAGCACTTACATATTCAATCTTCTTGGGCATTCTGGTCGGGGTAGGTTTTATCTAGACACAGCGAGTTTGATGTACGCCGGGTCGGAGGTTCCACAGGTGTGCTTCATCGGTCCAGAAGTTGAGGTTATCCCAGCCGAGTCACACTTCGGTACCGGTCAGAAACCCTTTTACCACAGGGTGACACGTAGGATGTATGCGGATACAAGGTGGAAAGTTAATTACCAGAACCAGAGCACGCGTGACTGCCTAACGTCTAAGTTCGGCGGGATGGTTCTGTTCCACCTGCCTCTACTGCATAGGACGTGGTAGTACGTTCCACGTTATGAGAGAATTGTGAGCCAGGTGTAGTTCCCTACATTTTCTACTATTCTCGTGAGGGATAAGGTAAACGGTTCGACAGCCTATGTGATGCTCTTAAACAGGAAGGTTTGACAGTGTAACCCAATAGTGACTTGCCGGCACAAGCTCGATAAGCATCCCCACTGATCACCCACAGTATGCGGGCTAATCAGAGATGTGGAGCCGTGGGGACTGACAAGCGCCTTCTGGTTGTGCGTTTGCTTTAGGTTGAACTGCAAAACTTCAGGCCAGAGGTGGACAAAATTCCTAGCATGAAAAAATTTCCCCAGAATGTAAAAATGTAGGTCAAAATTTCCCTAGAAATATAAAAGCATATGTTTATATAAATCCTTAATGGTGTTGATGAACATTGTAATACAATACAATTTACAGTAAATAGTTTCACATGCACACTTTGCAATTTAGGTAATTTAGAAATGAGATATTAGCATACAAATTTTTACCCCCAAAGGAGCCACAGTGGCTGAGCGATTAGTACGCTCGCCTCCCACCAATGCGAACTGGTTTCAATCCCCGGCCAAGTCACTAAATTTTCGCAAGTGGGAATCGTGCCGGACAATGCTGTTGGTCCGCTGGTTTTGTAGGTAATCTCCGGTTTACTTGTCCCTTTATTCTGGTGCTGCTCCATATTTACTTCAATCACCATCGGCTCTCGAAATCTTGCTGTTAAGAGCCGCCCAGATCTCTTCATTCACTCGCCCTTTACCCCCAAAACATGTTTAGAAATATGTCAACATACAGTACATTTTAATGTTTTAACTTTGTTTCCAAAAAAAAAAAAAAAAAAGATTGAATAGCTTTTCACTCGTGCAATAATTTGTTCACCATCTTCATTAACAAAGGTATTTTGGAAACTGATGGAAATATGTGTTAGTCAATGTCACACTATGTACTGTTTGATGCTTTAAGTAAACATACACAACCATAGGTAAATTCATTTCACATAAATTCTTCAGAAATCTGAGAATAAAAGTAGCACTCAAAATACTTTAGTAATATATTTTTTATCTTAAGTCAGGGTAACTTAAACAATTGATATTACGATATATCATCGTAGGGTAATACCTTGAAGAAATAATTCGCTACCGATGCATTTTAATATCTGGAAAAAAAAAATCAAAATCATTAAATCCGGAAATAATTTGTAAAATCCGCAAATTGAAATGAAACTCATAATTTAATAAAGATACTTACCCCATAAAATGTTAATAATACACAAAAACTGAACATCAGAAAGTTTCAGGATCCTTACGCTCCCACTACTAAAAACTTAAAACCTACTCAGGCCACGTTTAACATGGGAATGGCAAGTTCCGCTGTGCGCCCCGTAGGTTTAGACGCTGCCACATGTGAGGGTTCGTATCCCCTGAACACCTCTGGGTTCCAGCTGTAGATTATTATCTCTAACAGTGCCACTCATGCCTGTCACAGTGGGGTGGGAACGGCATCTCTCTCTCTCGTGCACTTCCCTGGAGATAATTATCTCTCAACTGTGTAGCCCCCCCCCCCCCCCCCCAACCCATCCGGTTCCTCTTTACTAAGTGTGTCTGTCAGTTTAGTTCTTAGAATAATATTGGCAGGTATCGGCAGCAACCCAGCATCAGACTAACTTGGTTTAAACAAGTCTCTTGGTCCTGTCTGCAGTGTACGGCGTATTCTGTCTCCAACAAATACCTGGGAAATGAAAACAGGATGGTTGAGAATAATGAGTGTTTATTGAATATTCAATAAACACGTGACCCATGCTACCTCCTACCAAATCGTGGAGGGATGAAGGTAACTGTGGTTCCAGGTATAGGCGACCTGGTCCGAAGTTAAAAGGGGAATAGCGGTTCTAGACTAAATAAATTAGTTAAAGTGAAACTGCTAAGTAAAAGGTGTCTAGAGGAGACAAAGTGAAGTTGAATACGTATGTTTGTGTTCGTTGGTTGTCGAGACATAGTAAGTAGCTGCTGGGGGCGTACTTGAATTTTCCAAGACCTCCGGAGGTTCCAACACTGAGTCAGTGCTGGATGTCGCGAGAGAGGATGCGAAAGAATGACCCCCGAGCCTGGCACCATCGTGACTTGTATAGTGGAAGCTTGTGGGCTGCCGGCACGTGGTGCAGGGAGTGCACGACATCCTTCTGCTTTGGTTGGTGTGGGAATACTCTGGTCAGCATTTCTGCTTCGTGCCTCATCGGTAGCGCTCGTTCTTGCCAAAGGTCTGGGCAGCTTGTTGGCTCTCAGTGCGGTTGAAGGGGGGAGGGGTGGCGTGCCAGCCAGGTTGCGTATCCTCCAGCTGAAGAGAATTCGCTCATAAGTTCCTGTTGCCTGTTGGTTAGGCAATGTGCCCCTCATGTCTGTAGCAGTGGATGTAGGTACTTTGGCGATATGTCGTAATCGTAGTAGATTAGTTTTATAAGTAGCATGCGTCATAATATTCATTTCTGTCTCATTTCATTACATGCCTACTCATTTCTTTTTGTTCGTTTAAATTTTGATTCCCTAGTTATTAGAGCTTGGATGTTATTGATCGTGGTAAACGGTCGGTTTTATACATTTTAGCCATTTGATATGGTGGTAAAGCAACTGTTAATAGGTTCACGTGAGGATGTTTATATTATGACATTGAATAATTTGTTTGGAAACGTGATAAAAACAAGAATTATTATTAAAATCCATCACACACATTTGTTTTCACTGCAGCATTTACAGAATATATATATATATATATATATATATATATATATATATATATATATATATATATATATATATATATATATATATATATATATATATCCATGAAAAGGTAATTTATGTTTCTGCTGTTGTACACTACTAAAACAAATATGTATTTATATCACCAGGACTGTTATTAAGTCGATAGAAGGTGTTTACAATTAAACGTTTGCATTTACAAAGCGTTTCATGTTTTATAATACAACTTAAGGCAAACAAATTCTGTTATTAACTCAGAACTGCGTAGCAAGAAATTGCACACACCTGCAAACAGTTTACAGTTTTTCCCTGCAGTTATAATGCATGCACGTTTAAATTCAATACGCAGAAAATAGTCTTGTAAAAATTAAATGTGCTACTGCGTTGGAAGATGTTGGTATTATTTGTGTTGAAACAGTTTGTTGTCAGATCAGTGAATTGATATTTATTTCTATTATATATAGCAGAAATTAAATTTGAACTTGTAGCTATGACTTTGAAACTGTTCGCATTTTCGAAATTTATTCTATTTAAAAACATCTGGATATGATAATCCACTTTTCGCACACCCCTATAACATTTCATAACAAAAATTTGATTTTTGAGACCGATGCGAACAAATGCTGTTGTATGATTTTTTTTTCCCCTCTATAATTACTAATTCAGAGTTGTATCCTCTGATTTTCTGTAACATACTACTTGATTTGCACGAGATATGTTGTGCTCAGGCACGGTGATTGCGCTTTATTTAATGGAAAATAGGTGTCGTATATGCTGTTGCATGTCAGGTTTTTTTTTTTTTTGAAGACTTTTCTATTGAAATAATTTAATATTTTATTGATAAATCCTCTTTCCTGCAATAAGCCACTGAACATGGACATCTGGATGAAACTTTTGTGCTACGTGATGTTTATAAACGGTTTTGGTGATTGGGGAGGTATTGAAATAAATTTATATTTAATATAAAAACGTGTCATTTTGCACCAGAGACAATTAAACATTGGCTTACGCACAAAAGGGCAAGTTTTGACATTGGGGGTGCCGCCATCCCTAACCAATGACCCTATTTCCTGAAACCGTGGGGGGTCGTATCAGTCAGGTTCTAGTGTACTGTTCTCCCATACAGTTAAGATAATTATTTCTGTGTATGTTTCTTTTTCCTGCAGCTGAGAGTTTTCTTTTGTTCTTTGATGTTCTGTACTTTATTTTTGACTGATAATCTTGATGTAAAATTTAGATTTTTGTTTAACTTTGTTGTATTTATTTTTTTCGCTTGCACAAATCAATGGATTACCCTAGAGCAGGATAGATCCAAAGCGTACAGAAGAATAAAATATGTACAATCAGTGATACTGTAATTGTGCAAGCACCATGGCAGTTACTACATCCCCTCTACTTGAACCCCATCTCCCCTTCAACGGTTCAGCTCGGGCAGGTGGAGTGGTAAGATTTTCAGCTACAAAAAATATTTTTCATGCATGCATCAAATGAAGGTTTGTATCTAAATTCCTATAATATTCTAAGGCTCCTGAATATTAATTTTATTACCTAAAACCACTATTAGGAGCCTGTTTTAGCCATGTTCATACACCAAAAATATACTCTTTAATGATCAAACTAGAAAGAGATGCATACATATACAGATGATTAAATTCTTTTTGTAGTCAAACTCCACAACAAAATGTTAATTAGTGTTAGAATAAAGGACAGATACCCTAATCTCGTATGTTTCTTCATGCCCTAGGTATGTGGAAGTTTGACATTTCCAAGTCACGCTTTAATATCCTGCCAAAGTAAATTTCTCCATTGTACATGATCATAAATAATTTTCTTTTTTCCCGAGTTGTTTTCTTTCCCTGAAAGCTGAATTAAAATAGCTGCAAAGCCAATTTAAGACACTCTTATTTGTGTGAATAGAATAGCAATCTGGTTACCTCTTTTGTAATGTGTGTATCGTATTTTCTAGGGAAGCATCTAGATCTCGGATTCCTCTGGTAAGTATTTTTTAAAAAAGGTTATTATATATATAAAATCTACTTTTGCAGTACAGCAGCAGATGACTGTGCTGCCATCTGTTGGCCATCATGTGCAGCTTGCTTCAGAAGCCACACCTCCATGAAATGACTATTTTTTCATGTGTAAAACACAAATATACAAATAAATTCCCTGACTCGTAAATTTTCCATGAGCTTTGAATATATTTTTAATGCAACATGTTTCCATGTGCAGTTATTTTGTGTTGATTCAGTATGTAATCACCAAGCCTTTAAGGCTGGCTCGCGATTTCGTTTTTCATGCATCCCCTACCACTTCAGTTACAAGGTGAAAATGTTATTTATAAAAACCACACGTTTTGAGGTTGAATCATTTTTGGACATATGTATACGAATGTGAAATTTATAAATAGTCTTGCTGTATGTAGGAATTGTAACTTCCCAACCTTCCCTTTTTAATGAGCTGACATCACTTTTAATTGCGAGGTAGTTTTATTTTTATGAAAGAAAATGTGCTGTCTTTAACAGTTTCTCAGAATTACTAGTAATTCCAGTGTCACATGTGCTGGAATGTAAGAATTGCTACTGATAAGAACTAAGAACATCTTTTTACATATGTCAAACAAAATTTGCCATATGTAACAAATTATGCTATAAGATAATTTGGAAGGTGTCTGCTGCCATAGCTATTGGTTGGACCAAGTTATTGTCTCACATTAAGTGTGACTTTGAAGAGTTGTTTAATGTAAAAGTTTGAAATTGCACTGTTACACTAGGGCTATTCACACACCTTTGTGCTATAAGAGGCTTGCCCATTAGCTAGTTCTGAAAATTTTAATATTTTTGCATTTTTAATAATTTTTCTAGCTGTAAAGACTTACGGGCATTGGAATTGCATTTATATTACAACCAACTATAAGCCTATAACTTTATAAATTAACTGTATATGCTTTAAGCAATGTAATTGGTTTTATTGCTGGATGTGAAATTTTTTCATGTTTGTCCATTTTTGCAACCTTGTTTAATATGTTCATAAATTGTGGTGGCAATGTAAGTTCCAAAAAAATTAATACGCAATTAAGTAGAAATCCTTTTTTTTCTTATGAGCAAATTTCTCACTTTAAAATGTATTGATCATTTAAAAAATTGCTCTGCATCATCCATTTTTGTGCAGTAATCCTTAGTTTTCGTAATATAATTTGAAATTCATAGTACGATGTACCATGTACGATTATAGAAAATTTAACTTGTTTAATATTTTTGTACTTAATTTTGTGTTTTATCTTGTAAATGTCGAACGTATTTACAGTTTATCAATATGTTCCGGGCAGTGAAAATAAGATACATAGAAAAGTATTAAAGAACTAATAAACTAAATTTTCCATAATCAAAAATATTTCGGTAACTGAAATTATTACACGAAAACAGACAGCCTTAAAAGGCTTTAAAATCAACCTTTTATATTCTCTGGGTAAGGCAGATTTCCACCCGTCATATTGGATTTATGGAATTTTTGCTGTATTCTAGAAATACAGTTTTGTATCATGTTTTTTGGCACAACAGAGCACAGACCATTGCCTAGTGAATTGTCCGAGATCAGCATTTCTTGATTACTCTTGGTATCATTGCCTTTGTAATTGTTCGCAAAAATAACCTCTCGTTTCGCCTCAACTGTTACCAACTAAATATTAATAAATGTGGCGAAGCTGCGGCAGTTCGATAAAGTTTGGGAAGTTGTTTACGACGTGCAGAAAATTTCAATATGTCTTCTGAAATAGCTTTGGCGAAAAATCGATAAATCCAAGATGGTGGGTGGGAATCTGTCTTAAAGTAGGCAGAAAAGTTGGAGCCTAAGCATTACTGAACACTTGCCACAAACAAGCAGCATGCTATTATTAGCAGTCTGCCAGAAAAAAGCTTCCAATTTCTACCAGTGGGTATGTTTTATGGAGATTCTTGCAGTGGGATTAATTGATTGATTGAACAATTATGGACATACATCATTGCAAACATTGTGGTGTAGTCTCAGAATATGTTCCTATACGTTTTCTGAGAACAGATTTTTCCAATGGCATGTATCCATAATTTTTCGAACAAAAGTAGTGTAATTGTGTTTAGTTCATAGTTTTGGATTAACTTAAAATGTTTATTTTTAACCGCCAAAGCCACAAAGGTGAGTATTAAAAACAGTGAATGGCTTGGTGTGATGTAGCTGAAACTGCTTATTCAAAGTGTTGTAGGCAGGTAAGTGCAATAAGTGAATTTTGGTAAGTCAGGGTGTGTAATATTATGCCTGTATTTACCATGGTCAACTGTTTGGTAGCTGCTGTGTATTTTAGCCTTATAGATTTGATGGTTACCCTAAGTCTGTTACATAATAGATCATGCAGCTAAGTTCTATTCTACTCTGGTTTAGACCAAAATGACTTTCTTTTATGAGAGTTTGGTACAGGGATAATTCCGACTAAGGTTTGTTGGCACGAAATTGAGAAATTCTGTTCATTAGTGAGTAAAAAAAGTTTTATTTGCTGGGGGGGTGGGGGGGAGGTGGTGCATGAATGCATGATAAGTGTATTTGTGCGCTTCTGTGTGTGGCTGTATTGCTGCATGTACGAATTCTGATGACGTATATATCGCGTTTTGTTTTATCATTGAAGTTGAAATTTTCGGAGTTACAATAATTTGAGTGTTATTTCTACATGACGATGACTTCTTACAACAATCCATAGGCCTTGTGTAGTGAAAGGTGTGCCAGCTTCTTCCATACGCTTAGCTCACTCCTGTAGGAATTGCTCAAAGGTTAAGTCCTGGACATGATACTCTACATGTTTGGCGCGAAAAAGTGTGTAGGTCTGGGAAGGATGGGGACGCTATTGACTTGGGGTTGGCGTGTTTGCCCTCAGTGGTTCTCTCTCTCCATGTGATATGTGACTTATGAATGATGAATATGAAATGGCTCTATTGTTGCGACTGAGGCTGGAGAATGTATACATACACACAACTTCATTAGCCCTTCTTAAATAATAAACATGAACACACTAGCATTTTGTCGGTCGACGGGCCCGTACGCTAAATGTGACCAGCATTTTTAGTACGTGTGGCTCTCTTAGTTTTTTTTTTCAAAAACACTGCCTATTATGTCATTAGGTAATTAAATGTTACGAAGTATGGCCGGACCGAATGGGGAGGTGAGGCAGGAAGTGGTGTTGGATGTTTACCCGACTATCAGACGTCTCGAGGGCGGCGTCAATGGTGGTGATGCTGTAGCATGATGATTCTTGGATGTTCTCTAGGTGCTGTGGGCCGATCACCCAGGCGTAATTCTCAGTCGATGATCTCTGCCCCTATGCTGCTGTGGTTATTGTACTATTGTTTGCAGTTTACTAAACGGTAACCTGTCCGCTGGTCACAGGCCTTTATGATAAACAATTTTGCAGGCAAAGTTGTCTAAGAGTTTAACTTGCGTCGTGGTGTGGACTATCGGGCTAACCACATGCACGTACTTACGTCGCAAATTCAATACTTGTAACATTGATACTACTAAACACTTGTAATGAATGGGCAGGTATTCTAAGAGCGTGTGCTCTAACCCTTGCGGCTACTGGAATAAATCGCAGATCAGTTCTCTGTTGCATTTATTCGGTGAACAAAGTAGTGCTCATGGGCTTATCCAGCGGCGGGTATTTGCCCCCCCCCCCCCCCCCGTAAAAAAAATCAAGTTTATGATCTTCACAAACCGAATTAGCATCTCGCCGAGCCACACAAATCTTTGTGTATCAATTCAGTATCCGTTTGAAGAAACTTTCTTCAAGAAAGCCAGAACGTGTAATGAATAATGACTAGTAGCGTGCCTAGAGCCATCTCTCTGGAAAATATCAAAACTATTTCGCCATTTGCTGGTACTGAGTCGTGAAGTGATGTTACTAGAAACGGACAACCATAATCTTGACTCTAACAATCTTCTTGCTTGACATACAGTACTTATTTTCTATCTTTCTGGTATTCTATTTTACTTATAATTCATTGACAAACATAAAATTAATGAACTGGATGAAATTATTAACTGCCTCAATTGTGTTTCTTTGTTAAGAAAAAAAATTAATGTAAAAAATCGTCCTGTAGATAACTAATTTTCTTTTTTTAACAATGAGCTATGGCTTTAATCTGAAACCGTATAGTTTAAGCTTTATTGCACCGTAGATTTAATTTTTGTACTTTGTCTACAAACAAGGGTTTATCTCGTATCGAATAGGAAAGGATTTGTCTGCCGAAATCAACTATTACTAACCTAGTTAATATTTTCTATAATATATTTTGGATTTAAAAAAAATTTAATTTAAATTGTTTTTATTTATTCTTAATTTTTAAATGAGTTGGCAACACTGGTGTTATGGTGCCATGTGCATTGTATTCTGGCCACATGTTTGACCTTGAGTCTTGCAAGTGTTCCAGCGGATAAGACAGTCGAGTGTCGCATGCTAACCTGTGCAAGTTACATCATTTGCACTAAGCAAGCACAGTATGGGTTTTCAATTTGATATACAGACATAAAAATGTAAACAGAGCAATAAATTCACATCAGTTGGAAACCTAACGAACAACTTTTCAATATGATACTGCAAACCAAAAACAGAATGGGTACAGTGACACATGGGCAGTGCATTGGTCGGTTGAGAGTTGTAGGCAGCAATAAGCAACATTCAGGGTGTAAGCAATGTTCGACTGAACCGCACTATCCAATGCTGCAACCACGTGCGAGCATCAGTGAAGCAGCTGCAGGGAAAACCAACCTGTTCGCGAATGCTACGGAAAACTAATAGTACGAGCGTAGGAGGCGGAGATGACAAGCCCGTAGTTAGAAAACTTTTTTCCGACAACAGGAATGACAGGTCTATGCGAAGCACCATTACCACCCAGCATCGTGGTGCAGCAGCATGACATTGTGGTACACAGTCACAGCTGCAGCAACATTTTGACACCACGCACAATACGAAGGGGGGAAGAACTCGGCTGCCGACTGCGCAGCAAGCAGGCCGCACGATATCGTTGAATGCCACCGGCCAGGAGAGCACGCATCAGTGTAACCAACCAAATCAAGCGAAGAATCTGCGCACCCTTGCATCATGGTCATAAGGGGGGAAAATTCAAACACAAGCAGTCTGCGCAACCCAGGGGTCAAACTGACAGTGACGCATTAAGCGTAGGAGGGTTACTGTCGGAGCCATCCCTTCGGGTGAAAATGCACACATTGAAGCAGGGCGGGTGCAAGTGAGCAGCAATGCAACAACCACAAGGAAGCAGCTGATGGGGAACGGGGCCTTATCTGGCTGTAGAGCCATTGAGTCGCCTCTTCCACCTCGTTCGAACGAGTAGTAGGAGAAGGATCATTCTGAACAGCGATAGGCCGAGATGGAAGGCACCAAGGATCCCAGCAGCTAGCATGGACATAGCAAACCAGGAAGAGACGAGCAACACCGGCATAATATACATCATGACATCACCAAGCATCACATCAGAAACAAGCATCATCAGAATAGCAGGCACTACAGTACGAAGTGGGTCAGGCCAGTGTGTCCCGATGTGCAGCATCGTGGCGCTGACTTCTGAAGGCGTCATCCAAAGCAAGTAGTCGGTGGGGGCAACTGTGGGCCCAATCAGACCACAGGGAAGCATTCTATCGGACTTTGCAGGGGCGTCTAAGAAAACGCCCATCCCGGCCGACTTCATGTCGGAGGATCTCCTCATAGGTGTTTGGGAAAGAACATCACGATCAACAATGCTGCTTACCTTTCACCTCACCAACTCAACCCAGAGGTCCAAGTGGCAGTGGCAGCATAATCAGCATCGTCCGCCATGTGCTACTTGCGATGGGGCCAATCCCTTCTGCTGAGCATGTGCTGAGGTACATCAACATCAGCAGGGCCTTAGCCCTGGAGCATCAGCATCCATCATCGCGGGCCTTCCAGCTTAAGGTCCCGTAACCAGCTGCGACCGCTGGCATCCTGTTGTGCCTAGTGGCATGGCAGGTCCTTGTGAGTCTGCATGGACCAAACGGTCACCAGAGAGGGGGGCGTTTGACATGTTCTGGATGTCCTGCTGCAGATGCATCAACCACTCAGCAACACCCGACCGATAGACATCAGGTCGCTGTCCCGATCAGTGCAGGTCGACAAGATCAGTGTCTACACTTTTCTTGCTGCTCTGTGGGCCACCATATTTTCAATTTGTCATGAGAAAAAGATAATTCGTAATAAATTGATATGTGGCCCAAAAGGATGTTTCCTGTGAAGTCACGACTGCTGGACACAACATCCATTGGAGGGAATGCAGCGGTAAGCTGTGCCACTTTATCCTGCGCCTTTCTGATGTTTGCAATGTCAGCGGGCCTTTGGCCGAACTCGGTGTGCTACATGGCCCCAAGAGGGTTCAAAAGGAGAGGAATAATGTTCCCGAAGGAAGTGCAAATTGGCGAGCAGCATCAATAAGAGTTAATGCAATGATTTGTACCAGGTATTGCACCATATCTTACTAGGGAAGCCGCTCGTTTTTCTGTAGATGGTTACCAAAATCCTGCAAAGACAGGGTATAGCTCCGCCCACGTTAGTGAAATGCAAACACTGTGCCGCATAGGCATGCCTCCTAGATTTTTCTTATTCGACACTTTTTTTTTATGCCCCAAAATAATTTTCGTTATGAGTCACCGACCATTTTGCAATATGTCCTTGTGAGTTTGGTATAGGATACTATTGAATTTTATAGGTTGTAACTGAGTTGAGCTAATTTTAAGCAATTTTTGCAAACTAAAATTTTTAATATATTGAGTAATTATTGATATGGTGAATTTTATAATTACGTAGGTACCTGATAATTAATTTAATTTCATCGACTTAGAGTATATTATTTCAGTTTCACTCTATCTTGATTGCAAGGATTCTTGCATATTAATGAATTTTTTAAATATATATTTCTTAACCATTCGATTGTATTTTAAAATGTGATCATTGCAGTAATTATTTCCTTTATTCTTAATCGGAATGATCTGAGTCATATAATTTATGTTTAAAGTCAATTTGTCCCGTAATTTATAAATTTGTTTTAAATTTGAAGTATACGAGATTTATTTAATTGACCTTTTTTCCTATTAGTAATCTATTTCCCTATATTCGGTTTCTTTGGCAGTACAAGTTATTGATTATCTATAGGCCGGAATACATATGTATTCATTATTTTCCGTTGGTTATATTTCCCTTGCGATTTCAATTTTACTCAGGCTTGGTACTCTGAAAGAGCCTTCACGAAGCTCGCTAAAGTTTTCCAGGCAGCTTTTGTCTTCTCGTTCCCGGTATGAACGGATGTAAGCTGCATCGTTCGCAAATTCTTTCGTCGCGACACGTCGTTATCCGCCTTCTATGCATGATGTTGGCGTGTCTGTGTTCGCAAAGTCCGGGGGTGATCATGCATCCAGTGCATGACTTTGCAGAAAAAGAAACGTCTTTTGTCCATGTGCTCACATGCCAGTCTTGCAGACCTGTTTCTTGTTTGGGTCTCTTTTGGACCGGCCGCAACATCTATTGGCGGTCCCAGAACTATCCGTACCTGGTTTTGCCGCAGTGGCATCTCTGGCGATCGTCTTTCATACAGACACTTTGTTCCTAGGTTCGCTGCCATCATGAGGAGTTGGCGATATGCGGCGGCCATGAGGCGGTTTGTAGGGATGTAAGCCCCTTTGAAGTTTTACAACAAAATGTTGTGCAGCATGTAGTGGAGGCTAGTAGTAGTTTTTGTGGTGATTTGAATTAAATTTTTACGTTTATTTTGGCTCATCACTGATTGATTTCGAAACCCTTCTGGACAATGTAGTAATTCCCATCTCTACCCTCATGGTGAACACTACTTCAATTTTTTTTTTTTTTTTTTTTTTTTGCCTCGTTCATGTCCCTAAATAATTCTTTACTCGCGATTTACATACAATTTTATTGAATTTTGTAGTGAGGATTCCCCTGGTTTCAACTTTCTATCTGCTTAATGTCCACGAGGTTTCCTGTTTGGCTGGTTCATTTAGTCTCTTATCCAAGTTTCTTCATGAACAAATATACACTACTTTTCTTGGATATTTAAAATATTGTATCGTACAGTATTCAAGCCATGTTGGTTCTACTACTTTGGACAGCTAAGTGAACTAACCATTGGAATTAATTAATTTGTTAGTTTGACGCACAAGTAGTTTACATTACTGTGCAGTTACCACTTTATCTGTGATGTTTAATCTCTTTATAACTTTGGTAATAATGTTTACTTTATCCAGTCTGTAACTTTTTTTTTTTGTTAATGGGTTATACACATGAATGTAATTTAATTGACATACATATTATACCTACATGTTTTTATATATAAATTTTATAACGTGGGGGATCCCTTTTGAATTTATTAAATGCTGGCCATGCATACTTTTATATATCATTGAAGTATAGCATTTTTGTGATATGGTTAAGTTTTTTTTTTTTTTTTTTTATCTAAGGTCAATATTCAAGAAGTTCAAATGCTATATTATACCTTCATCTTGTTGCAAATATTTAAACATACTTTATCATTATCAAAATTTGATATATAGTTCTCATCTTACTACTTGTTGATTTATTTATGCACACCAGGGTGCTGATTTGTTTGGTTGTTTATATAGGTTTTATATTGATCGTAAAAGAAAGATTATTTAGGCACACCACAAATCTGCCTTTATATCTGGTATACAGACATAGTCCCCCTGAGTCTTGAATTATTACTTATCAAAGTGTTATTAACATGTAATTAATTATATAATTTTGTGACGTGCGACCACCCAGCATCAGAAATTAATTGTGTGTCTACATCGCTTGCAGATCATTTCGCCACTTCTTTGGTTATTATTAACTGTTCAGACCTTAAGTTTGTTTATTGTTTGAAATCACATTCCAGGAGTTATTGCCGTGGTTGCCATATTTATTATTTTTGTGTACCAAGAACTGACTGCAGTTGTATTTTAGAGAAGTGGTCTGTTTACATTTTGGTCAAGGCCACACAGTCGCTACAACACTAAATCCCGTTTTTCGTCATAATGCATTAATACAGCATACATATGTTAGTTTTAAGAGTGCACATGTCTTAATTCATCGAAAATCAGTTGTGTAAGGCATCAATTCATTTAGCGAGTAGCAATAATCATGTCAAGTGTTCATTCTTTTAATCGTGTAGGTTGTACAGTTACGTTTTTTCATGTTTTGCATTTCGCACCATGCTCGCCGAGCTTCGGCCATTTTAGTTAGTCCGACATCAGCACTCGACCGACTCAGTAGGACAGGTGGCAAGCTCCCGTGTTACTCCCCTCGGCACTTCAATTTAGGCTTTATACTATTGAATTGAAATATAAAGTGACTCGGGAACCTTTTTCATTCATCTTTAGCCAAGGGGAGGCTTTACTTGCATCCTGAGGAAATATTCCATGACTTCATGCGCATGGTGACGCGTTTCGCACATAATTCTTCTTAAGACGCTCGCCTTACTTTTCTCAGCAACGACCACTGGCAGGTCTCGAATGCCGGGTCCGTATTAACAAGGGTATGCATTATTTTGCAGTGACATTGGTTGTACACTTACTTCAATAAAACTACCACACATTGAATAGGTGACTTTTATTGACTTTACTCTTCTGAGTATCTTCGGGCACTGCGCCCTAATTCATTTATTAGTGTAATTTTCAGAGTTGAAAGTATTTTTTTACTGGTCTCCCTCCCACAAGCAGGGTAAAATCAGTGTTAGCATCGGCCTGCGAAGTGGCCGACAACTTCGTCCCTTAGAAAAGGGTATGATTTAAAAATAGACAATTTAATTGGTTATCAAATTTATTTATCTAGAGATCGCTGCAGGGCATCGGCTGTACGACCCTCATCATCGTTCACTCTACCAAACATGGTGCCAGGCAACATCGCCAGTTCCTGCCCTACACCTGCTACCAGGCGAGGCACGAACACAGCTCATCATCTCTGGGGACGCACCGCATCAGTCTCCACTACTCTGGCCAGGGTACACGTTCGAAACCAACTGAATGAGAATGCTGTTAGCCGTTCGAGAGTTCTGCCCCACGTCATATCGCTCTGTCTCTCTTGTCCATTCACTCTGTCGTTCTTCCCCATTCGATACATCATCTTCGAGAGCGATGAACTTTTCAAAGTCCCCCTCCCTACAAACAGGCACCAGGGCAACAGCCAATCAGCTGGAAAATCAAATATAATACATGTGCGAAATGCAGTCTAAAATGACATTAAAACGTATTTCAATGCCATGAACCTTTATCCCAATTCCAACAAATTATCTTTAAACTATAAAACCCCACTAAAATATATTTGAGTTTCAAGAAATTAAGCCCAAACTTGGCTTTAAGCTATAATATTCCACGAAAATGGATTTCAATTCTGGGAAACTTTATCACAATTGTGTGTATGTATGTATGTAATGTATGTATTCGAAGCAACCTGTGTTAAAATTAATTGATTTGTATGTTGTGAAACATCCCATATTTGTAAAAATGTTGTGCAAGTTGTAAATAAATGTGTGTTAAAGTGATTGGATTTGTATATTTTTTTACCAAATCCCTTCACAAACTGTGAAATGCAATTTGTTTTTAAGAAATGGAAAAAAGTATTACTTAGGTTTTTACTGATGAAAAGCACTAATGGTAACAAGTGGTAATTTACTAATAAAAACTATGTTTAAGTAACAAGAACTAGTGGTGCAACGAAAAAAGGTATAGGAATGGAACGTTCTAGAGAAAAACCTAATAACTTGTGAAAAAATCTGAAGGCGAGTACTCTAGCCGCTTATCCGTTTTTTAATGTATTCATTTCTATAAACACCTTTACAATATACCAAAGTATTATTAAGTGTTGAACCTTGTCATATTTTAAATGATACCGTACATATTGTATAAAAAGGAAAATTATTTGTTTCAAAGAAATAATAAATTTGTTTGTCTCTTGGAAGTGCAGTCAGCATGCAGGGCGTGGAATTTGTAACAATGAGCTGTTATATTATCCTATCATTTTGTAGATACCAGTAACAAAACGTCTCGAGTTGATGACACAAAAGTTTTAAGTGAGTTGTTGCAAGCATGTGGTTAATGTTCAAAATATAAATTCCTTGGTTTTTTTCGTTTATCATAATTTCAAAATTGTAAAATAGTATCTTATTTTTATAACAAAAATCTGTTTTAAAGACACTGATCATAGGTGTATTATTTGCAAGCAAAACGTGTACATATTTTTGAACATAATATATGGTGTAAATGTCTGTAGTTTGCAGAATTTTTTATTTATTATGTCTTCCCCCCCCCCCCCCCCCCCCCCCTCCAACAAACCAAAATCCTGGGTGCGCCCATGACCTGGTGTGATCCAGCTGTATGGAAACCTTAACGGAGGGCAAACCAGTTTACGAGATCACCCTCAACGTAATTATATCCTGCCTACACTTTTTTATTATGACTATGGCTAATCCCAGCCTTTTCTCTGTTTTTATCCTTTATATTTCACTGCAGATTTTCTCTGACGAGTTAGTTTTAGCAGTGGCAAAAGTACGAAGTTCGAGTTTTTTGACACATTATTCATACGAATTACAAAAATCTTTCAAAGATCATACCATCTAGCGTTATTTTAATTTACACCAATTATGTACGCAATTTGCATGAGAGTCACTTATCTTTGAAAGGGTGAGCAGTCTTTTGTGTTTAGAATCCCACTTCAAAGAAACCAATTGATCAAGTTTAGTCAAACTTAGTACACTGATAACACACATGAAAAGCATCAAATAAACTCATTAGTAGTGTACAGCCCATTTTGGAAGATAGTGCTGCCTGAAGGAAAAAAAGGTTTTTCTATCATATTTCTGCAATTACTGAAGTAGTTATAAGAGGATGGTTCCAGGCCAATTGGCTCCTGACTGTAGAGCCGCGGCGGCCATCTTGGATTTGCGTTTTTCACAAAAAATACCCATTTTGGGCAAAAAAGTTTCCCAAATCTCCTCAGAAACGTCCAAAATCAGTATATTCCCCCCCCCCCCAAAACTCGTCCGAAGTTGTCGCCGGGGGGGGGGGGGGGGGCATTTTTGTCAGCCAGTATGCAGGCGGCTACCATTTTGTCGACCCCAAAAGAGCTCCAGTGGGGCCATATCCTCATTGTGGCATTTGACTCATGAGGGATGTGGAATTGTCATTTTGTCAGCCTGTATGTGCATACAGTGGCCATTTTGTTGGCAAGTACATGTGGAAACATTCTGCATTTGCATTCTGGATGCTTCTATCCTACCAAATGTCTCGACTTCATGCTCTTGCAATCCACCCTGCCTACTGGCTCCACAACCACGATGCTAGCCCTGATCCCCACCACAATGCCAGTATCTCTCTCTATGCTTCTATCCTACCAACCTTGCTGCATTTACATTCCAGTTATGTTTGTTAGCCAGTATGGTGGTCATCTTGTATTCCCGACTTCATGCTCTTGCATTCCAGTCGGTGTTTTGTGGATGCTCCCAGCCGATATTTTTTGTTTTATGTCCTACCGAAAGTGCACGCTTCGCACTCACACATTCTGCATGGAAGGGGAGACCACAGGCTAAGGTTCCCTGTCAGCCTCAGGTAAAGTATCTCCTAAGAGCACATATATGCATAGTTGGTTGTAATTTCCGAACTGTTTTAGATACAACTACCAAATTCATAACACATGCATTACCTGTGACTATGAGAAGGGTAGAATGGCCAAGTATACCGTATGTCTACTTAAAGCATTCTGAACCATTTAAGATATAGTTGTCAAATTCATAACATAAGAATCACTCAGGACAGCAAGATAGGCCGTAGTTCCAAGTAGACCCTATGTCTACTTATAAGCATAGATGACTGTAATTTCCGAACCATTTAAGATATTGTCTAATTCATAGCATAGGAATCACCCATGATGATGAGAAGGGGAGAAGGGGCAAGTAGACCCTATGTCTACTAAGCATAAACTGTCATAATTTCCGAATTGTTTGAGATACAACTGTCAAATTCATAACATAGGAATCACCCATGATGACGAGAAGGGTGAAGTAGACCCTATGTATACTTATAAGCATACATGGTCATAGTTTCCAAACCATTTGAGATACAACTGTAAAATTCATAACATAGGTATTAGTCAGGACAATGAGAAGGGTCGCAGGTCGAATAAGAACCTATGTCTACTTATAATCATAGCTGTCCATAATTTCAGGGGCATTTGAGATACTACTGTTAAATTGATAACATATGCATCACTCATGAGTATGAGATGGGTCATCAAACACAATTAGACTATTTCTACTTATAAGCATAGTTGGCTATAGTTTCTGAGCCATTTGAGATACAACTACCAACTTCATAACATAGACATCACCCTTGATGACGAGAAGTCTTGCAGGCCAAGTAGACCCTATGTTTATTTATAAGCATAGTTGACCTTAATTCACGAACCATTTGAGAAACAACTGTTAAACTCATAACTTAGACATCACCCAGGACTACAAGAATGGTATAAGGGTGAAGTATACACTATGTCTACTTATAACAATAGTTGGCTGTAATTTCTGAACCATTTAAGATATAGTTGACAAATTCATAACATGAGCATCGTCCAGGATGACAAGGAGTCTCACAAGGTCAAGTATAGCTTATGTCTAATTTTAGGATAGTTGGCTGTGATTTCCAAACAATTTGAGATACAACATTCAAATTCGTAACATATTAATCACTCATGACTACAAGAAGGGTTGCAGGCCCAATTAAAACCTATGACTACTCATAAGCATAATTGACTGTGATTACCGAGTCTTTTGAGATACAACTATCAAAATCATATCGTAAGTGTCACTACAGATGACAAGAAGTACCGAAGGGACAAGTATGACCCAAGAGTAAATATAAGCATAGTTACCCATAATATTCTAACCATCCGAGATACAACTGCCAAATTCATAACATAGGCATCACCCACAACAACAATGATGGGAAGGGCTGTGGAGTCAAGCATACCTTATAAGCATAGTTAGCACCACAGTTAGCACACAGTTATAGTCTGTCTTGTGTAAGGTTTCCAGATTTTGACAGATTGTATGAAAGTAGTACCTTGTAAACAAACAGAAGACACATCCTTCTGCCACCATGTGCTTTCCATGTGACTTGTCAAAACATGTCAACATCATGTGAATTTTTGCTTGACATTTCAAACATGCCAACTATAGGCCTAATTAAGGAAAATATGTGATTACACGGATTTTTTTTAAAATTTCTGATAGTGACATCTACATTGTGTTATCAAAATACTATCAATAAAATATATTCGTATTCTTACAATTAATTAAACATGTATTATTCATTACTATCAAATCAATAATCACAAACACAAAAAATATATATTTTAAATCAATAAATTTCATTGGACTTGCACATTTGCAACTCTCACAACAGGAAAATTTTTGAGGCAAGATAGAAAGACATTGATGTTGGTTACAATTAACACTGTAATCAAAATTAAATCACACATGTTAAAAAATTTAATGGAGAATACGAAAACTTAACTGACCCGAAGTATGATCAGGATTGCCTTATTTGTACGCCTCTTGAGAAATTTAACGAATTCATTAGAAAAAGAATCTGAATATCATATAGTTAACTGATGAGAGCATTATAAAAAAAATAATTAATTCAAAACTGAGCAGCAAAATTAAGTACGAGAAAACAAAAGTCTGCTGGAGTTTTGTGTAAAGGCAATGTCACCATTAAGCCTACCTTAAAAAAAATTACATTTAGGCAGTGAACAAACACAATCAGATTTAGGCCTGTCAAATCATACACAAAAATAGTTAATTAGAACTGTAAAAGTCTTCTACAGTCAATAATTTTTGGAACCTATTTGTAGCAATTACAATAAAATAAGCCTGTACAAAAAACATTCCTCACAAATGGTTAAGACTGGTTGGCCTGTGATCTTTAAGTAATGAAAACTAGTGGCAATTACATCAAACACATGGCCGTATGTACTATTACAGTAACGTGGATATTTAATATACATGCCCATCGTCCCAAAAAAAATTCAATACAATGTGTTGTCCTATATGATTAATATTTATTACCATAGCTAAAAAATTTACCACAGAAGAAAATGTACTTTACTTAGTCTTTCTGGACAAACGAAACATGATATATCTCAGTTTTAACGAAATTAGACCAAAATAATTTGTATTTAACAACTGCATTCGTAGTTTTGTTCTACACACACAGGCGAGCAATGTAACCTCAATGTTTTGGTGAAATCAATAAGTACTATTTGTTGTTTATTGCCCAAACAAAAATTAATTCAACTGTAACATTAACATATTCTAAGAAATGAAATGAATGCTGAACATTTAAATGTTGTCTGCTAAAAAGCCGCACACAAACTTAACATGTTTATCTTAATTATAAAAGAACTAACAAACATTTGCCTAAGATATTTACATTTCCCCATCAAAATACACCACACTCCAAATATTCACGTACATAATTTATTGATATTTACTTTGTGACGGTTTTTGATGAAATTCCAAGCAATCGTCCGTTCGTTTCTTTTTTTTTTTTTTTTAAATACCACTGGACGACTTTTGAGTTCTCCCATTAGTAAAATGTCTTCGACTCCTTTGGAAACACCTACGATGTCTTGCTGTCGTTGGCAATTGCATGAAGGATTTTTAAGTCGCTGCATTTAAAATAACTATTCACACACCATTAATTCATTCGATTTAGAACTTCTAAGCTGATACGCCCGCACACAAAAATCGCATCTCACGATAACAACATGGCGTCCAGTTGTTGGTTGGTGAAGATAAACAGCCCTCTTTTTTCATTATTTCTGTTATGCAATTTAACAAATTTGAAACTATAAACACGTTTAATAACCTTATACAGAATACTACAACGTAATATTATTTACGTTTATTCCGAAATGCTTACCTGTTTTTTTTATTTGTTCTGTGCACTATTTTCTTTTTTGCCGATGTAAGAAATAATTCATTTTATTCAGGAATACCACCATTTCTTCACATGGCGGTCAGCTGACATTCGTCATTTCAAATACGACGCTACTGTATTACACTTTAAATACGTTGGCAGCAGTAGCTGTCAAATTCAAGGAAACCTTAAATGAGACAGACTATAGCACTGCAGCACCGCAGTTACCACCACAGCACCACCACAGCACTTCAGTTAGCACTGCAGCACTAAATTACCAAATGCATAAAAAATGCATTACCCCAGACAACAAAGATACACGAACTCTGTTCTACTCGCCTAAGCCAATGATGCCCTCGACAGACATTGCACACCCGGATCGGAATTGTTTGAGAGACAATTACCAAATTCAGGCATCACCTCAGACCACAAAAAGAGACGACCTCCGGAATCGGCTAAGCCAATGACATCCTCGACAGACATTGCATGCCAGGAGAAGAAATACTGGCATGGGCCTACACACACCCGCCAGGCTTGTCATCGCGAGGCATCCAGTTACCTCCTTCTGGACCCGTCTAAGCCATGATGCATTTGACAGGTGGGAACAATACAGATAACACTGCCACACAGCGATGCAAACAGAAAACATAAGGTAAAGGAAAACTTACTTGCTAACCAGCATAATCGAACAAGTACATGTTGTACGATGCTAGAAAACATCAGATCAGCACAACAGAAGAACCTCATTACAAATTGAAGTCATCAAGAAGAAAAAAAATAGTGTTTTAAGGTCAACACTGCTACACTCCGATTAAAGGATAAAAATAGTTATAAGTGCTTACCAACCAGCACAAGTACGTAAGTGCAGAGTGTATGTTAAACGATGATAAACAAGACCAGAACATCACCCCTGCACCAGAACGTCCTCCTTATGAAACGAAAATCATCAGCCATCACTCACAACACTAGCAGCAGCCGACCCGGACATGACAGGCTATCATACTCCGTCTCCGACTGCACATGTGTACCAAGCTGTCGTCAATGCTCCAGGCAGCCTGTACATCATGTCACAATTGCTCCCCACTCTAGGTCTCCACATCCCAAGACTGCATTAGCGCGCCCAAGCATGGGCTAGCCCACACTCATATACCAAGCCTTCAATGCTCGCAATTACAGGTAGTCACACTCTATCTTTGATCTGCACTCGTGTACCAACCCTTCAATTGCCCCCCCCCCCCCCCCCCGTCACTCATAGTCTAAGACCGTACTGAGCAGAAAGCCTTCCGTACGAGCTGAGTGGAACGAAACCAGCCACCAGCAAATCTAAGGATGACACACAACACTAGCCGAGAGTTGCCAGGGTGGTAGACCAGTCTAGTGTGTGTTCCTTTACGAGAGGAACTTAGTACACAGTACCAGAACCATAAGCACATACGAAAAACATACATTAGTCGTGTAAGAGAGGTGATAGTTATAATGCTAGAACTGTAAGCTCATTTCGAAACGAATCACTCATAATGTGTAAGGAGGTATCCCAACACCCCCCCCCCCCCACACACACACATACATACACACACACATATATATATTTAAACTAAGTATGTACTCTGCTTTTATAAGATGAAGAGCAGAGGTTTACCTCAACTGGAGTAGCTGTAAAGACCTGTAGTAGGTCGCGAACACATCTAGTCGTCGTCGTGAACTCACTGGAAGCAATGATCGTCCCGCCTTTCCACGTACGGTATATATATTACCCAAGCAAAACAGCAACTCGCCACCTGCGAGTGCTGCATCACTATTACTTGACAAAATGTACTTACGTTGTCAGCAATCGACGAGACAGTCAGCACAAACTAGCATGCCGTGTGTCTATAATTATTACAGTCTTACTATGTCTCCGACCTGCTCTCGTGTACAGAGCCTTCGCAATTACAGGTAGTCGTGCTCTGTCTCCGGCCTGCGCTCGAACCTCCAATGCATGTACTTACAGGCAGTTCCCATCCAGCAAACGTGCACCACACGCAACCAGCATTGCATGTTCAGCTGTTCTACTACAACTGCGATGCGATGGTGTGTTTACCCATTGCGATAACCTACGACAAGTCTCGAACTCGGGTCTCTGCAGACGGCTGCTTTTGCTCTCACCACTCGTGTTTCCCCAGTCGGCGGCGATAGTGTATGCAAAGAAAAGAGTTATAAACAATATATATATATTATTTCATATCGAGCACATCATGCAATGAACCAACAAAAATTCTTTTCGTACATGACCGTACTCAATGTACTTTCATCAAAATCAAAATATGTGCAGTCTGCCAGTCATAGGTAACAAAGAGCCCTGGTAAGCCAGTATGCTATCAACGCCACCAGTGAGGGAATCCCTTTAGAAAATGCTGCAATGCACACCATATTCACTCATAGTGGTGGCCTGCGTAACGAATATCTTTTTGCACGACATTAAATAAAAACCGTCTACAAACAGCTCCCTGCCGAGGCAGTGCTACCGTTATGGACGCACACCAGGAGCTGCTCCAATGGTTCGGCATGATCTGCAGCCGCAGGAATCCGGCTTGACGCACCCTTTCGCCGTGCGCGCTGACCACGAATTGAAAGGGCCTGTTATCCAGGCATATGCCGTTCAAGGTTAACTCAGCACTTTTGAAAGACCTGACAAGCGATCTTCTTTCGTACCCATTTCGTATCTTTCCGCCACACGCAAACAAGCAAGTTTGCAAGGACGGAACCAAAACAATGAGCCGTTGATCTTTACCGTTGCTCCACGCTAAAAAAAATATAATTTACAATAAATTCGTTACTTTAAATTATATTAATATTTTTATATGAATGAGATAAAAAATAAGTGATTTATTTCCCTGAAAAATATAAACTGTAATTTAAAAAACACGTTAGTACTTGGAACTATTTTTTCGCACTCCATAGCCAACTCAACTGGGTGTCTGATTCCCAAGTGTGTATGGTAACACCTACGTAGATACGGTCAGTGATTTTTTTTTTCCAAAGATTGATTTCAAAAGTGCTCACTTTACGGTGAACGGCCTTTAGCTCATACTTGTCCGCTTGAAAATGCAGTGCCACAGCAAAAGGGTGGCAAGGGGTGGGGATGGGGGGTAAGCGACAGTCACAAATGGGTTAGAATGTCCCGTGCCCTCTCCTCTGTGGTTCCCCTACACTCTAAAAAAAAAAAAATCATTATTTATTCATACAGTTGTAAAATACGTATACTATAAATTAAAAACCATATTCATAATTATTACCATTTAATGCACGCGACAATTATAGTTTCATATTGGTGTGTGCCATATTTAATAGCCATTTTTTTTAAATCAGTGCTAGCCTACATTTTTAAGTAATTGTGCGCCAATCTTGCTCTTAAACATTGCCTCGGTATTCCACAAATATCTGAAGCAGTTTACAAACATAACAATTTTTGGAGTCCTGAAATATTATGTATTTATACGACTCAAATTCCTGAAAATTTTATTGGTAACAGTACATTACGGCGAGACTTATTCCTTTGAAAGTTTTTGTGTCCCATTTTTGATATTCTCTAAAAATTACACGTGATTAATAATAATAGAATGTGACTTAATGTGTTGACATATTTCGAAAATTCCACCACTACGCCACGTCGTAAATTTTATTAACCACTATAACATAAAATTCAGAAACTTAGAACCATCAAAATGACTCAAAAAATTGCCTTTCTTATATTTTTATATGAAAATTAATGTGATCGAAAAACATATTCGTGTAACTGTTAACAAATACAGAATAATTACTTCACGCCTAGAAGAAGGCATTTTAAATATTCAAAAGGTTTGTGTATTAAGCCGTCCCCTTGATTGGTTCTAAGTATAACGATTTACAATAACATGAGAAGCATCTTGTGGTAGCCCGACACGAAAATGGTGAGTCACTCGAATAAGATCCTGTGCGTACAGTATGATAATCAGGATGAAGTGAATAATTTTGATAGGTTTTAATTTATTCGAAAATAACGCATAAAATCAAATAGTTGTTACGAACAAAAAATTGTAACATTTGTAGTATTCTTGTTTATTGTTTGTCTGATTTAATTTCAGGTACCCGAATGCGGCGCTAGTGCATGGCTGTCCCAATGTGGAATCATTACTGCAGAGAGCACGATACAGCGTTCACCCTCCAGTGCCAAGAACAATGGAACTATTTGCATACATGCTTCAGGAAGCGCACATATCTTGGTGACACTGCAAACTGTTCAAATGTAAAATTTTTCGCCACATTTTTGACAAGCAATTCTTTCGCAGCTGTGGTTTTTGTATCGCCACTACTTAGCGGCGTTCTTGAAAATGCCCGGAATATAAAGGCTGTTCGCAATAAAGTGAGCAATTTTGAAATCAACGTTAGAAAAAAGGTACTGCTCCTACCTGCCTATATTTTAACGGGCGCACTGAGTGACAAACGCCCAGTAAAGTTAGTAACGATGGAGCGGAAAGTAGTTCCATATATTAACGTCGAATGAACAGTGTTAGGTAATCAATTGTGATAACTTAAATTATTTCTATAGTTTTCAGCTTTTTTTTTATGCGTCAAAGTGAAAAAATTAGCAGATTTTTAAAATACTTACTTTTATGATAATTTTTCAGTTTCACTTGACCGACGCACGAAGAAAGCGATGAGGCCCATAGCAATGATAATTCTACATAAGGCGGAAGAAACACACGACGTGCATACAAATAGATCTTTAGCAGGGCTTTCAAAAGTGCTCATTTCACCGTGAACAGCCTATACACGTGAATGCTACCTTCAAATCGCTGCCACGAAGTATAAGAGCAAAGCAAATACTTATTACACACGGGATGTACGGACGAAACGTAAGTATGCAATCTTCCTGAAGTGGTACGCAATCTTCCTGAAGTGGTACGCAATCTTCCTGAAGTGGTACGCAATCTTCCTGAAGTGGTACGCCATGCCAATGATTACAAATGGACATAAAACTCTCCATTTCCTTCAATGTAACGTTCCACAACGCATATAACGTTTATTTTAATGACAATTCCTTGCATTTATATACCATCCAAATTCATACTTCGAGCTGGTCTCAAAGTTTTCTCTTGCCTTAATTGTTGAATGGAAGCAGGTATCTAGAAAACTTTGTTTACTTATGCAAATAGTTGAGTAAACTTTATTCGTGTTTGTACAGTAACAATGTTGAACATATCGCACAAGAACGCGGGCCAGCTGATTCCCTAACTCATTGGTAAATTGTACTTTCCGAAATTTGAAATGGTTGGCAAGGATGATTACACTCTTTTGTTACATTTAAAAATTTCTCTGCAAGCTTTACAGAAGTTCGGCAACTTGCATACACCTTTATACAATTATGCATTCAAGTGCTCAGAGAAACCGCCTACCAATATTTTCTCCCGAAAGTATTTTTTTCAAACGATAATGTTAATAACATTTGCATCCAGCTCGAAGGATGATGAGGTACGACAGCCTTATACAAGTACTCAGTTCTACCAGCAGCACGTCAGTATACTTGTTTAAAGTCTCTTCTGTTTTGTATATATGAAAATGGCATTTAAATATGTCCGAACTAACGTAACTGTTATTTTCGAAGAATACGCAAAATACATTAATATGAATGTCTATAGTCATAACAAGAAAATACCACATTAAGAGTGACAAATCAATGAATTTTACAAATCCGCAATGAGTTAACTGTTACGTGTTTTCAAGAATGCATGTTCCTGGAAACAGTTTTTTTTTTTTTGGGCTAAGAACGGGACACTGAGACGCAACGACAAGAGTAATGCCTCTTCTCTCTTTCCTTGCGAACACTTGTTCAAATAACAGGTTTGTTCGGGCGACCTGAGCTTTTTACTCCCGAGAGCAAGTTGAGAATGTCTGAGAGCAGGAAAGAGCAAAAAGCGCACTGCCCTTTTCTGCTACCAACTGAACGCCAAAAGCCACACAACTGTTTACTACTACTCAGCTGATTACAACATCGTCAGTCTATAATTTTAAGCTTGATTGAGTATGGCATTGTAGGGCGACGGACAGTTCCGAGGCGGCAAAGAAAGGATATGCTCGGTTAAAAGAGGATGCCTGGCAACCCTACTAGCACCAAATACTGTAAAATGGGTTATGCAATGACAGTCGTAATTTCGACATAGCCCTGACCTTGTGACGCCTGAAAAAACAAAAACTAAGTCATTGCCAATGCTATTGGATATTAGGGGCAATTCAGGGTCTTTTATTGCTTGGCACATTAGATAAAGTGGCCCGTGATTGGTCATGACAAGTATTTAATAATCACTGCGATTGTCATAACACTTTCCTTCAAGGATGAACGTAATATTTTCATCATTATCTACAATTGCGTTTACATGCTGTTCTCAGACGATGACCAAACATATTCGCAAATAAATAAACGCGACAGAAAAGATTTTGAAGCAACTATCTCGTAGTCCAGGCTATAAACACACAAATTTGGTGCCTTTTTTCCTTGCTCTCGATCTCACTGGTCCTCTGCTCTTCCTCGACAGCAAGAGCAGAATGTTCCTGCTCTTCGTGAGAAAAGGAGCAGTGCTTCCTGGCGCTTGAACAGCCATAAAAAAAAAAAAACACTTCCGGCCAAACGAATGCTCTAAATGGAAAAGGAGCAGGAAAAGAGCAGAAGTAGTAGAAATCTCAGGTCGCCCGAACAAACCTATCATTGCTGTGAACTCTCGCCATGAGAGATTCGTGTCACCGGAGCCAATAACGTTAAACCTTTTCGTTCCGTTCATCTGTCTTTATCGCCACTGCAAGTGGTCGGCTTCCCTAATCGATAGATTTCTCGATTCATGAGCTGTGTGAATTGTAGAACTGCGGAGTTTAGTACCCATTTGATTCACATATTTTGTGTTTTCGTTGTAAAATATCTTTTAAAGCTACAGTACATATCAGTATTATAAAATGTCGCGTGCATGCATCCGTGGTTGCAATATAAGTCTATGCAAATATAAAAAAAAATAACAAAGGAAAATGGAAGTGAAGATCTAATGGCATACATGATATTCTAGAGACTCACGAATTTATTTCTCAAGGTACGAATTGCGTTTTCTCTCTGCAGGGTATCTGTATTTAGAAAATATATACTTTCGTAAAGGAATCGCTTGGTTGATGTAGCATATTCATTCACAACGTTCCCGTTGAAAAGATATGTTTAGACGTCTATACGCTACTGCATTATACTACTTTGAGGACGCAGGCGTTGCAAGGACTTCCCATTGTGGTTTTTAATATTTCTGACGTGTAAATATGTCCTTGATATTGCCATCCGCAAAGCATTATAACTCATGAAAAACTCTACGTTTGTCGGTTCTGTTCGATATTTTCGCTGTAGAGGTGGTACATTATTTCAAACACCCTCCCCCCTCCTAGACAATTTAGCTTACTTTTTTCTTTCTAAACAGGTTATATTAAAATCAGTGAAACATAATTTGAAAAGAAAATTTAATGGCAGTAGAATCATGCCGAGTAGAAAAATTAGTACACTGTTTTTAGAGTTATAATAAGTTGTATGGAGTATTTCCATGATAGGATTATTATTCTACTACCAATACTGAAAAGGCTCGTAAAAGCATAAGGAAAAACAATGTCTGTTTCTGCCACCCCTATCTGACAGGGTCACAAGACACTTGTTCGGCTGAAAATTTTATAAGCAACATACTTTTCAAGCAACGATTTTTAGTAAACATAGAACGTGTATGCAATGAGAGGTGTTAAAGATGTCTCACGAAATTCTCGACTCATTCAAAAGAAGTCGCAATTAAGTACATATTTGTACACTGCCAGAGTGTAAAATTTATAAGTGTGTGTATTTAAAACACCTCGGTTGCTGTGTTCGTGTGAGGAGGTATGCAGTGCTGCTTAAAGGATTATTGATATTAAATGCGAAATTACGAGTAAAGTTGCTAATTTAATGCAATCTAAATGTAATGTCATAAGTTTATTTTGAACTTTGCGTCGTACAAAAAGTTATTTATTATTTATAAAATTAATAATTTTAATTGTATACTTTGTAATATATTAGTGAAATGCCAATTATCACTTGAAACTTTAATGTTTCTACAATTGCAATATAATGTTGCTAACATCAAATTTTGTTTCATGCTAAAGATTACACGAATAACAAAATATTGTTGGTGCAACGTTATGACAATATCTGTAAACACGATTTAATGCTGACATGATATTAAAAATCTCTTGTTTCAGCTTACGTATTTTAAAAACAAATAATTGATTGAGGTAGCATTATTTTTTCGTTCTCTGAATGCAGTAGTAACGTACAAATTCATGCAAATCATTGCTAGAACATTACAGAAAAATATGTACGCCATGACTGTAGTCTGAACAGAAATCTTATTGGACACTCGCGTTCATTACAGTTACTTTCAAAGCAGCCTTTACGACGAATGAAAAAAGGGTAAATATTGACAGATACTGTGACTAAGTTACTCAGTGTGTAAACAGTATACATACATTTACATTTGCAAGGTATTGCATAAGCTTTTGAGTTGTCGCGCGATCCTGGCGACAAGTATGGAGAAAATTTACTCGGAATTTAAAAATAATAATTTAATACTTTAATGGAAATTTATATACTTGTGTTCTAAACAATATTTTCAAAGTAATCATTAAAAGTTTTTGGGTTATGACTGCGCGAGTTTATAGCACAGTTCTGTGTCAAATAATTCGTTCCGACGAGTATGGCCTCTTTCGTCACGTTTATGAGAAACTATTCTGCGTTAGAATATTTTGTTAGCAGTTAATTACTTTAATATGTGTAGTTTGTTTTAGTTGTGCCTTTTTAGAGTGTCTTATTTGAATGAATTGAAATTCGTATAATTGCTGTATTTGTATCTTTGTCCGCCATTTTGCTTTAACGTTTGCTATTGTTATAAGATGACACGATATCATAACCGTAATCTACGTTCCGACGTTAAGAGTTTGCAGTTTTGAAGAAAATGGCGAAGTGTTGCATTTTACTGCACGAGTCTGCAAATAAATCATTTCTTATTAATGGCAGACGAACTTAATATTAGTGAAACACCCACCCTTAAAACAACACGAGACCAGGAATTACAATTACAATTTATCAAAAAGTAGGTCAGTCTGTTTTTTAAATTACATAGGCATGACGAAAAAGATGTTTCGATGTTTCAAAACTGTGACAAAAAACACGCATTCTTTTGTAACCTTTATTTTGTAAAAGTACCTTAACATTTACTTTCAAGGAAACATTTTTTTACTTGTTTTCCTAGCAGAAAGATCCACTTTATTTTGTAAAAGTACCTTAACATTTACTTTCAAGGAAACATTTTTTTACTTGTTTTCCTAGCAGAAAGATCCACTTTATTTTGTAAAAGTACCTTAACATTTACTTTCAAGGAAACATTTGTTTACTTGTTTTCCTAGCAGAAAGATCCACTTTATTTTGTAAAAGTACCTTAACATTTACTTTCAAGGAAACATTTTTTTACTTGTTTTCCTAGCAGAAAGATCCACTTTGTTACTATTATACTTTCTAAAATGGTCCAAATGTACCGCACTTACACGAAACTAATGATTTACAGATTTCATATTTATTAGCCTGTGAGTCCCCCACGTTCGTATATTTGCTAACAATGAAGTTGAATATTACGTTAACACGAGTTTTAGAATAATACAGTTTGCATTGACGTATGCCTAAGACTACTGTAGACATAGTTAATTGTGGTTAATGTAATTTTTTTTTCAGAAATGCTAAAACATTACATATGATCAATACAAATTTTAATTTCTTTAGAATTAATTTGTTCTGTACAAAATTTTGAAAGTACAGCAAGAACTAATAATGCGTAAACATGATTAAACTACGCTACGAAATTTACTTCATACTTTATGACAGCAGTTAAAGATAATCTTTAATTTTTTTTTTTAACTAACACAGTGGAATTGATTACTTTCAATGCTCACAGATAAAAAAAAAGTACCGTACAGATTACATTAGTGGTGCTGCTCACGCGAGTGTACTTTTTTTTTTTTGCGTAAGAAATATTTTGTGCGTTGTGTGATTATTTTGTGTTGGATCCGGCAACTATTAAAGAATACTTTGTGTGGGCTAGGTGTTGGATATTACCGATTATACCTACTTTTATTATGTTTAGAAGTAATTTTTAATTGAATTTCATATAAATATTTGTACACATATCGTGCACTTTCGCCCTATTACGAAGGCAAATACACCGCTGGATGTCGTAACAGAGGGCATTAACGGAAGGTTAATGAAGCTTATCTTCTACAAGCTCCAACAAATGAGTGCATTAAAATTTCGACTGTTGTACTGAAGTAAAGACTATTATAGGCTGTTCACGGTAAAATGAGCACTTTTGAAATCCCTGCTTAAGATCTACTTGTATACACGTCGTGTATTCTTCCGCCTTTAGTAAAATTAACATTCCCACGGGCCTCATCACTTTATTCATGCGTCGGTCAAATGAAACTGTGAAATTATTAAGAAGGTAAATACTGTGCTCATTTTTTACACTTCGATGCATTTAATAAAGCAGAAAGCGAAAGAAATAATTTAATTGATTAAAAATTGTTACTTAACACTTTTTATTCGACGTTAAGATATGTAACTACTTTCCATCCATCATTACCAACTTCACTGGGCGAATGTCACTCATTGCGCCCATTAAAATATATGCATGCAGGGTCAGTGATATTTTTCTAAGGTTTATTTCTAAAGTGCTCACTTTATTGTGAACAGCCTTTACCAGTGGTAAACAGTATTTAGGTTACTGCAAAGTGTTATGCCATTTCGTTTGCAGCTGTATCCGGCTGTGTATGTAATCATGAATAGAAGGACCACACAAGACTACAAACGAGTTTTTACGTACGTAAAACAGTTTTTGCCAGGAATGAATCCAGGGCTGTTTGTGTCAGACCTCGAGAGGGTTATTAGAATAGCGCTTCGAGCGATATTCCCAAACGCATCTGCAAACGGCTAATGGTTCCACTGCGTGCAGGTAGGTTCGCAGTCGTTGAGTATTTCATTTGGGTCTACTCGATGAAAAGCAACTAGTATAGGTATTTTTAACAAGGGAAATAATGACAAGTGGTCATGCATGTGAACGTGTCTGCTATTTTTCCTTGGAAAAAACTTTCCAACTAATAGCTACACTGAATTTCACAACATTCCATACACAACAGTACTTCGCACGGCCGCCCGACCTTAAACAGTTTCATATATTTCTTGCTAATTGTTTCTGAAATCGCTGCGTTTTATAATTTTCATAATGTGAGTTTCACTTCGAACCGTTTAAAGAAGATAAACCAGGCAATTATGGCGATGCACAGCGAACTTAATCCTAAATACCGAAATATCATGGTCGGTTTGCTATTCCCTAGGAAAATGCATCTTATATACCTTAAGAATAGGCGGTAATTAACGGAAACGTCGTAATTTTTGTGAGGGAAAGTTGATGTTGCTGACTGACGTGTAAAAGTGCCGACGTCACAAAAAAAAAAAGACCCCCACTCCTTGGAATGGGAAAAGCCTTCGGAATCTATTCCTTGAAATGTAATGCCTCATTGGCGAAAGTTTTGTTTGCATGTACCCTAGTTCGGTTGAGATGTTCTGCTTATCTTGTGAAGTACTGATTGGTGTTGTTTGAACACCGCGCATCATGTGTCAACGTCACTCGCGGAAACTAAACTGACATGTTCGTCCTCTTAAGCCAAACACAAACAAATAATGAAAATAATTTCAGACATCTACAGAAAAATTATTCCAGGAAAAAGGCATGCCTTACATTGAGAGTTCGACTTATGCTCGCTTTGGAAACTAAATTTTACGTTTAAATTTCCGAAGTACGTTATTATTTGTTCTGTCCCATTTCCTTACCTAAACTATGTATTTGAATTAAACATTGTTTTATGGAATGCTGTTTTTTTTTTAAATTTTCTTTTCTCTCTAATGAGCTAATGCCGTTTGCAACCCACGTTATGAACTACTGGTGTCCTGCGTGACGCAGGAGTAGGCAATTACATCAATATTGGCGTACGAATTTTTCAACCCACGGAACATCTTTTATCCACACTGCAGTTAGTGATCAGAACATAATTCAAAATGCTGAAGCTAGAATTTGGACACGTGATGAGACATCCATTCAATGCAAGCAATGCCACCATATCCATTAAATCCATGCCTTACAACGCTAACTTCGCTAAGATCCCTGTTGTTAACGCGGTGATAGGAATGCGGTCATGATAGGCCGAACTTTATGTGCACAGTAATTACTTTTGGAAACATCAGAAATATAGTCTATTATCTATAAGGAATATTATAATGTGCCCTTTCCTGCTTTTTTAAATGGCGCCTTTACACAAGAATATCAGTAGTGTGCCACATAATTTATTCTAGATGAAATCATTCGGGTTGCTTACAAAACCATATCGAATCATCCATTTATATAAATACATGGTATTTTATATATAATTGATATGGTACGATGCAGGATAGGATGTTTTAATGTATTAGGACTATGGCTTTTGTTTTTTATTGCAAACTTAAACAACTAATGGCATAGCATTATTATCTGCTTGCAAGATTACAACAGCTTGTACTACAGCGTTTGTACATTTTAAACAGATTTTAACGCGAGATATCACTGCGTATGTAGCGAGGGAATACACATTTTGCCAAGAAACTGATTTATACAATACTACTATCAGAACTTTTGAGGAAAGTGTGCTTGTTCGTGGGATAGACTATAGAACATCAAAACATTTAAAGCGCCCTATAATAATTGACTGAAAGCTTCGTCGAGACAAGGGAATGGTGTAAGTTAAAAGGGGGCCCCAAGATAATTTGTTGCCCCAGGGCCCCGGAGCTCCTACCCACAACCCTGACCTACAGGAATGAATTACAGCAAGCTCCTACTTCACAGACTCAAATTTAAAACTGTACATGTGTAACACGAACTGGAAAAGAATACATGGAAAATAGTATCCACATAATTGAGGAGCATGTTGGTGCTTCGGCCTTCTACAGCGCTCACCTCCCACGCGCCAAGCGCCAAGTTTTGGGCACATTAACAGCTTTTCGGATTATTTCTCTCTACAGTAGCACCAGGCGAAGCCAGCTCGTTTATATTGCGGTATCGACCAAGCCGAGGAGGTAGTCATCCGTGCTAATCCAAAGATCAGAGAGACACACAAACTCGATGTGACAAAACCCCTCTCAGAGAGTCTCTTCCTACACTGCGCTGCCAGCAAATCGGCCTCAATGTTTTCCTATATTATGTTATTCAGTAACATAATTCACATAACATCTTTTAAGTGTTTTAAAATTATTATTCAAATTAAATATTGACAACTTTCCAGTATTTCAATTTATTTAAGACGGATAAAGATAATTTGTTCTTTTATTTATTTGTGAGTAAATATAGAAATAATTAAAATAATTTTGCGGAAAAAAATATTCTAGGATTATTTCGTGCCAGTTACCACCTGAAAGGTAGGCCCTATTCCCCGAATTACAGCTTTCGCCAACTCACGTCTAGTCGAAAGACTGGCAAATTATCGTTAATATTGAGTATGAGGCCTATACAAGATATTGCGACATGAAGTTTCTCATAACGGAAAACTCAAGTTTTTTCATGAAAGTGAAGACAGAAATCCGTTATCCAAACCTGTTTTGTAATAGAAATATCAAGTTACTTGATGTCCTTTACACACTAGCGACCATAATACGCTCGTTCCTTTATCCGTAGACATTGTTACACTGATGAAGATCTAGTAAATTATTATTTCGAAAGTAACAATGCGAATAAATTTTATTTCAATGGCGTTTGTTTCAGTAACCTTTTTATTACATGTTAAAACGACGAGCCTCTTTTTGGCTATGTGCAGTGCTACTGTGTGTATAACAAAAATGGAGTTGCACTTATTACGGAAGTATTAATAATTGTTACGTCACTTTTCCAGAGTGTGTTTCGGCGTCACGAAGATCCGCAGGTGTCGAGGAGATCTCTTCCGCTTGTGCAGCACTGATGAAACAGCAAAAGCCATATTAAAGTTGCTGGTGGTCCTGCGATTACTCCCAGAAGATGAGATAGTCGAGGGATTTCGAGTTGCGAAGAACAACAGCAGGCTTTTTCTTCTTTGTTCCAGTATATTAATAGATATTGGATAACATTGTTACTCCCCGAGAACTGCCCGTGCACAGACAGTTCATGAGAACCAACCACAGCATAGAGTCGTTTTACCATAAGTTAAATGCAAGAATGGGTGGACCAAACCCTGGGTTCCACAAGTTTCTTGGTGAGTTTGTTGTGTTGACTTACTGGAGTTGACTACAACGATTTAAAAAAAAAAAGTGACCCTGTAGTGTAATTAATTCGGTTTGCTTTATATTGTTAAAAATTGTACATCACATCTTCCCATTACGTGGCTTACTAACTGCGGAGTATGCGAGCTAACTGCAGAGTGTGTGGAGCTAACTTCAGAGCATGCAGAGCTAAATGTGGAGCATGCAGAGCATGTAGAGATGAGTGCGGAGTTAGCAGTGAGGAGTAAGTAGAGCTGTTGAATGTGATTAGGTAGAATGGTAGGCAGTTGGTTAGATGGGTAGAGCAGTAGGTATGTGTGTAGGTTAGTAGAGCTTTAAGAATGTGGGTAGTCTGGTAGAGTGAAAGGTGGATGGGTAGGTAGTTGTGTAGGTGGGTAGTTGGATACAGCCCAGGGTAGTTGCCCACGGCTGTGCAAGTGCCCTAGTCATAAGGTTTTTCTGCATAGCAACCTATAATACAGTTCATTAACCCTAGCCCGATATTAACATGGGCAAACACTGGGCCAGAAAAAATCTTCTAGGATAAATCCATTTAGTGCAAATGCCGGGGCTTGACCTGAAAATATGAAATGAACTTTTAGGGCAAACACCTGCAGGGCAAACGATGTTTAGGGCACATGCTTGTAAGGCAAACAAAGTGTAGGGTAAACGTCGGTTGGTGAGATTTTTGCGAGAAAACTTACCCATCGACTTACCTACCATTCTACCCACCAACTGCTCTAACCTCTTACTGCTCTACCCACTTACCCACCACTCTAACAAACTACCCACCTACAGACTTATCTACTTAAAAATATACACAGAGCTATATCCACCTACCACACTACATACTGAACCACTGCTTAACCTAACTACCCACCTACCCACCACATTACCTAACTACCCACCTTCCCACCACATTACCTACCCACCCACCTACATACCACTCTACCTTTATATCTATCACTCTACCCACCAACCCACCAATGTAAACAATGCTCTACACACCAACCCACCACTTTACCGACCATGAAATTTTCTTATACTGTAGAAAACTTCGAAATTGCTGAACCCAGGGAGATAAGTTTGCTAGAAAAACTAACTTTTCAAGCATTTAGGAGAATCTGCATGTAATACTTAATTTTGGGGTTTGAATCATCTACCTTTTTATTAAATCTGTTAAAAAAAATCCACTGAATATATGAGTTTCATACAAAAGTTTCTGCAAAATATTTCATTTAATTTGTGATCTTTTGCCTCACTCTACCGACCATTAATTCATTTCATTTTTGCTTTTGGAAACTTCTGGATGACGAAAAACTTCCGCATGTCTTTCACTTCGATGTTATTTAGTTAAAATAGCTTCAATTTTCCACACATTACGAAGCAAGATGATACATTTTCAAGCTTCTATGAAATGGACATCACAGGGAGAGACGGAGCAATCTGTGTTTCCTTCAAAACATATCTGATTCAAGTTTGAGAGTGATTTTATCTATATACTTCTCGGATGAAAGGATCTCCCGAATGGAATGTGTGTTGGTTGGGGAAGGGAGGGAGTTAGCGCGCGTGTGTGTTTGGGGTAGTGTCTATGAGAGAGATGGAATGACTCGACTATATATGCGTTTATTGGTTGTGTTTTAGGGAATCTACCCGATTATAACTTAATTATAGCAGTTACTATTCTACACATTTGTAGGAGATTTTTAGATAGGGCTTAACGTCTCGTCGACAGCGAGGTGGCAAGTTGCTCGAACAGGCAGGGACGGTGCGAGGTGGCAAGTTGCTCGAACAGGCAGGGACGGTGAAGGTTGAAAGACCAAAATCAGTATCTCCGGACCGGGAACTGAACCCAAGTCCTCCCAAATGAGAGTCCAGTGGTTTACTACTGCACTACATAACTCAATTTTTTTTAGGAAGCCATCATTTGTTTGCAAAAAAAATGACTTGAAGACTGTTTTATATGTCAGTTGCAACAGAAAATAGTTCTATTATAAAATTGGCCAATTAATGTAGATTAGAAGTTTCATATTTGAATTAGTTAGGGTTTTCTCGAGAATTTGGTTTTTTCTTGGAAAACGCTCCGTAATGTGGTGGTAGGTAAGCTCTCTGATTGGCTGCTGCCGTTCTTCATGATGTTGCCAGCCACTAGTAGTTGTGGTAGGTGGCTGATGCCTACCACAGTTACTGAACATAATATTTCGATGCCTGGTGGCGACAGCTACCCCACCTACAACAGTGTGATTAAAGCACAGCTGCCAATCAAAATGCAGTTCAATGATACCATATACGCCTGCGCAGACGGCGAGAGAAATCGACCAGTCATCGGAATTGCTCATTGTGACGTTGATTTTCGGGAACCGCCGCCTACGATTCGCCATTGACCAATTTCGCACCCATCAGAATACACCAACCACCAACACCCCAACACTACCAACACATATTATTTAAATTCTGCCTGGATATTATTAATGGCAACTCGCAAAAATACTCATTTACTTTTTAATGCAGCAATTATTTTTATTTTCTGGAAAACTTTTGGAGGCTCGAATCCTTCAAATGAGTTTGTAAAATCGGGTTGTTTGTTAAAATTTGCTGCACTATTCATTCGATGTGCTAACATTTTGGGTATCCAGAGTTATTGAATTATTTTTAGAAATTGTATATCAGTTTTGAAATAAGAAATTATTGTTACTCCCCAAAGCGAATTACGCAAACAAACATAAGTATTAAATATCAGGTTATTGTTTGTGATGAACGATAATATTTATAGCAAGAAAATACTATGGATGAAATTATAATAATTAGCTAAAATAATTTTATGTATTTATTCAGGATAAAGTATCGTAAACAAGTTTTTATTGTGTTGTTTACATGTGAGTTACCAGAAATTAACTCACTCAGACAACTTTTAGAGAAGACGTGTCGGTGAAGTATAGGTCAAATGCCGGCTCAGTTAATACATTTTAGGGCAAATACCTGTATAGCAAATGAAGTGTAGGGCAAACGCCTGTTTGCATGGTTTATGGTATTTTTGAGAAGAGACGAACTTTCAGGGCAAACGTCTGTAGGGCAAACGCCTGACTGAGAAAAATATTTTGAGGCAAATGATGTTTAGGGCAAATGCTTGTAGGGCAAACAAAGTGTAGGGCAAATGCTTGTAGGGCAAACGAAGTGTAGGGTTAACACTGGTTGGTGAAATTTTCGCGAGAAAACTGTTTTAGGGCAAACACAGTTAGGGCAAATGACACACTACCTTATTTTCAAATGCGGGGGTGGGAGTGAGTTTGAGAGTGTTAATGGGAGAAAGGGGTTGGATGTACCACCATGTTACATGGATCTAGGAGAGGAGAACATCCTTTGCCAGCCCCTGGACCCACAGTTTTGAATGGAGTTGCCTGATGAGAATGGTTGGATGTGTACATGATGTGTACATGAGGGGTGGGTTGGTTAGTTAATATAGTTTGTAATTAATGTTTAAGATATTTGAGAGAGGGGAAGGGGTGGGTGTATGAGTGCTTGTGTGATTGATGGATCAAACTAAAAGAAAAGAGAACTAAGCCCCCATGCCTAGCTCGGCGTGGAGAGTTCTACACTCACTCCTAAAGTTTGGTCTGAATGATTTGTAGGTAGGGTGATGGATGAATGTCTCAAGCTGATTGAAAACAAGTGAATGTTGAGAATGTGGAATGATTTGTGAGGGTTCTGGGATATTAAAAAAATTTGTTTGTAATTCTTTCTATTTTTTCCTTCAAAATGTGGGGGTGGGTGCATGACTGCGAGTATGAGTGCATGGGTTAGATGAAAAGAACATAGGGAGAAGTGCCCACTCTCTAAGAGAGTGACAGTAGGCAGAGTATTCCTTGCTCCCTCTCTCTAACCATGAATGTTGTTGAATGATGATGGATGTAGATATGATGTCTGAGGGGGTGGGTTGGAATTTACTTAGTTTGTAATTATTTAAAAAAAATGTTTTTTTTTTTTTCATAATGTGTTAGGTGGGTGTGTGATGGTGAGTATGAATGGGGGGAAAGGGTGTTAGATATGCCACTATGTTTCATGGTATGGAAGAGACAATATCTCTACAACTAACACATAAAACATATGTTTTGAATGGAGTTGTCTGATGAAAATGCTTGGATGTGTATATGGAGTTTTTGATGTCTGTGTATGTATGTGAAGATGAGTATTTGCAAAAGTAAAAAAAAACTTTTTTTCTATGATTTTAATGTTTTTCTAATTAAATTCATTTCTCGTGTTATTCTTTAGTTAGTATGTGAGTGTATTAATTGCTTGTAATAAATGTTTAGTTGTTAAGAAATAACATAGTATTCCCTCGCCAAAACTTTCTGGGAAAATATCAGTTATTCAACATCTTTTGGATGTTTCAAACTTTCAGATTTATTCAACTTTTAAAAGTGTCAAGTAATCTAAATCACAAACCGTTTTCTTATGAAATGAAAACATTTTTTATGAAAAAGTCAAATTTGCCACCATATTTAAACAATTTTAAACAAATCATGTTAGTAATAAGTCAATAAGTCGCCTAAAATGCAATACAATGGTGCGAGCTATAATTATTAAATATGGCCTAAACACCGCTCACCTGTTACGAAGTGTGGAGTCGAGGAGACAGTGTATCCCATCAGGCTAGGCAGCTCGGAACGCAGTGTGTTGGAAAGGGGTAGCGTTCTCGAAGCCTGCTGCACTGTGTGGAGTCGCCCAGGAGGGGAGGGGAGTAGCAGCCATGGTTGTCGCCACAGTTGGTGTGGGGAAGGGGGCGGCACAATGCTCCTTGCAAGCGGGAAGGGGAACGAGGTGGTGGAGCTTGGAAAAGGAGGGGAAGTGGCACGCGCCACGACCATTTCTCTAACCACATCTTGCTCTTGGCTCTCGCCACCCCGATAACTGGTGCTTGTAGTGAGAATTTCTTCAACCACACCCTGTTTTTGCGCTGTGGGAGAAAGCTCTCACCGAAAAATACATGAGAGCGGTGATTTTCAAACACAGCTCACGTATTAATGAAAAATTTTGAACAGAAATGAATTATTTCTCTCCTTATCCAATATTATTAGACCAAAGTCATATAGACAAATTAAAGGAAAATTAGTATGCCATCTTTATATGAACACATTAATTTTTTCAACCCTTTTGTTTATTAAAAACATATCTCCTGTGTTTATGTAGTTACTATTAAATATTTCCTTTCAGATGTAACCATACATAATGGTAAGTGACTATAATGGTGGTTTCTTTCTGTTTACAGAACGATGCATCACTTTAATTGCATTGTGACCTTTACCTTTACCTGAGTGATTCGGACACTGAATCACATACTGTAAGGCCATCGACTGTATCAGATTGTGCATGACAGCTTCCCATAAACAAGGTAAAGTCGATCTCCTGTTAGACTATCTGTTTTTATCTGACACAGAAAGTTCGTGTGATTTGGTTAGTGTTTCATACAATTCATAAGCTAGTTCTGTGTCAGATGGAGAGAGCTCGTCTAGGGAAACGGAAAATAATTCGTTTTCCGATTCCTCAGCTTCAGCAGAGCCTTTGTCATGCCTCCGATATGAGCTACTGGCCACCACGTTCGCTGCAAGGCTAACTGATGTGCCGATAGTTAATTACAGAGTAGATTCTAATGCGGATTTTGAAACTTTTTCACGAGGTGCAGGATCCCTCTCTTAGAAACAGCATTGGCATCACCCTGGCCAATAATGATTAGTATCACCATAGAATGCAAGGTTCTGAAATCCTTCGTGGTGGAGGAGGGCACTACAGAGATATTTTACTTTCAAAGTAAATCTCTTCCCGTCCTGCATTCGTCCAATGTTGGCGAAATTTATAATGAGACAATTAAGTCTTATCTAACTAACAGACTTGAGGAGTTTAGTGTGCATGGGAGCGACTGGGCAATACAGTTAATATTGCATATGGATGGCCATATTTCGCAATATAGTGCATTTACTATTGGTTCCACACACACTAAGTTGCCCAAGTTTATTGCCAATAAGAGGGCTTGTATCGATGTGTTTCCAATATGCTGTCATATCAGCTTTGTTTCCTGTCACAAAGAATGTTAATATATTAACTTCATATCCAAATCCTTATGAGGTTTTAGATACCGAAGGTCTGTCGGATCCTGTAGTGATACAGGATATCTGTAAGTTCGAGGAGAAAAATTCTATTTCTATCAATGTCTACTGTGTTGTGGACAAAGGTAGTAATATAATTGACGAACCTTACGATAAGGAAGGGGCTATCCTACCGATATGTATTTCTCCTGTACCCTATGCTCGCCATGTAAATGTTTTGGCCATTCACACTAGTGGTAATGCCATGCATTTTCATTTTGTTTTCATTAGAAATTTGTCATGGCTTGTTGGCAGTAAGCTGGGAAATAAGAAAAAACATAAAAAATATTTGCGATAGTTGCCTCCAGTACTCTGTTAGTGAGGAGGAACCCACAAGTAATATTATTCTCTGTCAGCAATAAAAGGTTGTTCGCAGTACTTTCCCCACTGGGGACAAGAAGTAATTGGAATTTAAGGATTACAGCAAACAGCAAAGATTGTTTTCATCGCCTATTGTGACGTTGAAAATTTCTTGAAAACCTTGTCCACTTGCTTGCCCAATAATGAGATGAGTAATACCACTACCATTAACCAACTTGTTCCATATTCTTGTAGGAATTTGTTGGTATGTTCATACAATCCAGATTTATCTAACTACTTTGAGTTTGTGGGTGACGATTGTATATACCAATTAGTCGATAAATTATTTGAACTGACAAAGTGGGTTGCAGGAATTTACAGCGCGACTGTTCCGATGAAGCCAAAACCCCCGGCTGATGAAACTAGGTTGGTGGCTCAGAAATGTTGTCATATTTATAAGGAATAACTCGGTACAGATTCTGTGGCTGACCATTACCATCTGACCAGGGAAATCAGAGGTAGCGCACAAAAATGCAACTTGAACTTCAGACTGCCCAAGAGACAACTTGTCACTATCTTTCATAATGTGAAAAATTATGATGCTCACTTTCTCATAAAGCCTTTTGCGGAACGTCACATAACATAACACAACGGAACCGTGGTAATCGAAATCCAGGATAATATCCACGTGATTGGAATGACCCTAGAGAAAAACAAATATATCATCAAACAAATTCCCAATGGGGTTGATTTTAAAGGAAAGGCACAATATTTCAAATTACGTTTCATTGATTCATTCCAGTTTATGAGCGCCTCTCTGGAAACTTTGGCAAGTAATTTACAACCTGCGCAACTAAGCATCACCTGCTCGATGTTTCCAGATAACACCCAATTTGAGTTGGCAAAACGGAAGGGAGTTTTTCCTTATGACTCTGTTAAGTCGAAAGCCAGTCTGATGTGCACATCACTCCTACCAAAGGACACATTTCATAACGTGATGAAAGGCGAAGGCATTAGCGGAGAGGATTACTCCCATGCTCAAGCCGTATGGGATGTGTTCAACTGCGTAAACTTGTTGCAGTATGCCATCCAATATTTACATGTGGACACTTGTTTGCTGGCAGATGTTTGTGAGAATTTCAGGATCGTGTGTTTGGCACATTATGATCTTGATCCCACCATGTACGTCACAGCTCCGTCTCTTTCATGGGGTACTTTATTGTCGATCACACATGCACGGATAGAGTTGTTGACCGACCCAGACATGTATCTTTTTGTAGAAAGTAGGGTATGGGGCGGCATTACCCAGGTTTCCAGAAGGCATGGGGAAGCCAATAATGTTTACATGGGTAAAGATTATGACCCCAGTGTGGCATCGAAATATAAATGCTATTTCGACGTAAATGGGCTGTACAATCACACAATGCGATGCAAGCTTCCCATTGGCAATTTTGAGTGGGTTGAGTCTGACGTGTTTTCATTGTGGGATTTCGCGAACATGGTAAATGGCGGTGACACCTGCTTTTTCGTGGAAGTGGATTTGTTTTTTCCAGGCAAATGCCACGATGCTCTAGCAGATCTGCATTTGGTCCCAGTAACTGGCATACCTCCGAACGGCTCGCATGGAAATTGTCTTTTGACACTTGCGCCTCGGAAGAAATATGTTATACACAGGGAAACACTGAAGCACTATTTGATGTATGGGACCAACCTTGACTCTGTTCATCACATTCTGTTCTTAGATCAGATGGCATGGATGGGCCTGTACATCGAATTTAATATTGACAAACGTGCTCAGGCTGCGAACGAATTCGAGAAAGCGTTTTTTTAAGCTAATGAATAATTCCGTATATGGAAAATCTTTGCAAAATGTCCGCCGGGAAAGGGACATAAGAGTCGTTTCCAGGTATGACACAATTTACAGCTGCGGAGCTGATAGTCGTCCTGCATTCAAGGCACGGCAAATCATCGGTGAAGATCTAGACCTGATCGAAATGTCAAAGAGCTCTGTTATGTTTAGCAAGCCTTTGTACACTGGTACTACCATTCTCGACCTTTCCAAATTAACCCTATACAAATTCCATTATCAGTACATGCGTACAAAATTTCCTCTGTCAGCCTTACACCTTTTATATTGCGACACTGATTTCTTGGTCTATAAAATAGTTTGTGATGATGTTTATAAATTAATTGCCCCAGATTAAAAGTGCAGTTTGATACTTCCAATTATGCGCTCGATAATCCACAAAAATTCTCACGCGAGTACAAAGGACGTACCAGGGTTATGAAATACGAATGTTGTGGCCGCACAGCCACACACTTTATTGGTTTACGTCCCAATATTTACGCATACATTGTTGCGAATGAGCAGTGTATATGTAAGGAGACGGGTATAAAATCTAATGTCTTGCAGAAACTTCGTTACGAGGATAATCGGGATTGCCTCGAAAGTTGCACCAGGGTTTTGGGGACCCAATTTCAGTTCTGTTCGCGTGGTAATGAAGTCTACACCGAACGCGTGACCAAAGTAGTGTTATCGGGTTTGAACGATAAATGCTACATTGAAGCGGATGGAGTCTCAACTTTACCCTGGGGGCACTACAAAATCCCTAACTAATTTTTCTCTTTCCCACAACATTACACTCAGTACCACACTAACTCCAGCCCTGCCAAGTACCAGCACCACAACCAGCACCGCAATTACCACCACAATTAGCACCACAATCAGCACCACAGCTGTCTGCAACATCCACAGTATCTGTTGCATAAACATCGATGCCCCCTCTCCACTCGAGATGATATTCCTAACTACAGGGCATGCCAATAACACACACACACACACACTCTCTCTCTCTCTCGCTCTCTCTCTCTCTCTATCTCCAGAAATACATCGAATATGTCTTCGATCCACCACCTCTGTGGTCCTTTTTGTCACCATTTAACCAACTGAATTCTCTTCTCTAAAATACTGCTTGTGCTCCTCTTCACAGCGTGGGATCGCATAACGCCATGTGAAATTTTTAATCTACAAACATACAGTGCTATAAAAATTATCTGCTTTTTCCTACATATGTTGAAGCTGTATGTGGAGTATCGTTGTTGTGTGCTTGGCAATGCAAATATTACCCGGATGCAATCATAAGTGCGACATAACGGACGCCCCATCAATGTGCCGTAAATTGTAAATACATAGTTTTAATACATGCCCACCACAGTGGTTTGGTTGTAAATATAAGTTGTTTTTTAATGATGTGTAAGAATATTGTTTTTGTTGTAAATATAGTATGTTTTACTGAAATGGAAGATGTAAAGATTATTGGTTTTGTAGGTTATGTTTATGCAATTTAATCAATTATTTATAAAGAAAAATGTTTTTAAATAATGTGTATAAATGTTTGTGTAACTGAGTTTGTTTTGGAAGTAATTGTTTCGAAATATATGTTTTAATAATGTCGTAACAAGTTTTGTAAATAACTTTGTTTCGTGATAAATGTTTGTAGATTAAATTTATTGGTAAAAGGAATAATGTGTCTTATTTGATTGTTCTAATTCCTTATGTCATTTTAATATACTGTTTATGAATACTGATTGAGTGAATCTGAAGATGAAGTATTTGTGAACGATGCAGTGCCTGCATATTTCCTTTTTACACAACAATAACGTGATTAAAAAGGTTTGGAAGTTGAGTGAGTATGGAAGAACACTGGAATGAAAGGACTGAAGAACTGGAGAACTCTCGAGGAAACCTCGCCGACCCAGCTGGAGATTGAAGCTGGAACACTTTGGTGACAACCTAGAGTTTGGTTGATGGAAAATGTGTGTGTGTGTGTGTGTGAGCTGCAGTGAGCTTGCCAGAAGGCGAAAGTGGTTTGGGAGAAAAGTACACAGCTACGAGTAGTCGGCCACAGGCCTGTAGCCAGGGAGGGTGTTTTGGGTGTCTGGACACCCCCCGAAATATTGAACTAAATTGGAAAAAAATACTCATGGTAACATTTATAGTGGTCTAGCTATTGCAATGAAATGCACGTAGAAGTAATAGATAATGGGATGTTTGACTGTCTGTTGTGCATAAAAATACTGTTATCTGGTCGGGTTGACCTTGGCTACACGGTCGTTGATATTGGAGCTTTTACCCTGCAGTGCGCCTGCACGAGTTGCGACTGGCCAATGTATTTTGCTTTATTGTTCAACAGACAAGTTTAGTGTATAATGTGATTGAGGGTGCACCAGAGTCCGTGCCCCCTCCCCTTCACTAAATACTTTCAAGAGTTTTAGAAAATTTATTTTTAAAAACATTGTTTGCCAGCTGCATGTTCATTATTTAGATTCTAAAACCGCTTAAATAGCACCAATTTGAACTTTAAAACACAAATTTTTCCCGGGGGAGAACCCCCGGACACCCCGCTTTAATTGGGGGTAGCAGTGAAGAGTACCCCCTGAAATAAAATCCTGGGTACGGCCCTGGAGGGCCAGGTAACGACGTATTTCCCGCACAAGTGGACTAAGGGATGTCTAGTGACGGTGTGCGGCGAGCTTCGCTCCGCATCACTGGCTGAAGGTGTGCAGTGACTTTGTCTTGTAACTTTTAACAGACTAAAATGGAGGAGGAGGAGAAGGAGGAGTAGGAGAAGGAGGTCGTTCCTTGCTTGGGTGGGGCTGCCCACTGCCTTTATGAGTGGTTAATATTCAATCGTTTAGTGCTAACTGAAAGTGATAGATCTTTACGAGTATTTGTGACAAATTATATGCGATAGTAAAATAACTGCGTTTCGATGCTCACAATATTTCACTGTGGCTAGTTAGACCTGAGAGCCGATGAGGGTGAAGCGACTTACATGTTTTTTTAGTGCGCTATTGTGATTAGGTTCCATGGAAAATATTTTGGATACTAATATACGTTTTTCCGAGTCTTTTTAGTATGTCATTACTTTATGACGCCAGGATTGCTGGGGCGGTAAGTGAGTTTTAATTCTGACGTGGAAATAGGGTAAGTTGGTTGCAATTAGTGTGGTTGCGTGGATTTGGGATAATCCCTTCCTTTTGTTTCATCCAGTAGGCTACTTGCTTGTGGTTCGATGAGTGATTTTGGTTAACAGTTGATTCTGGTGTTTGACATATATCATATTGGCAGGGATATAGTTTTGGGAGTCCTTAATATTTAGTTTGGGTCCGATTAGTACATTTAATTACGAGTTAGGATATTAATAAAGAATTTTGAATGCGTGGTTCATTCGTTACGTGTTGTTACATGTGTAGTTCTGACATGTGTGATTATTTCATTCGTATTTGGAATCTTAAGGACGCATCGTAGGAGTTTCTGCTGTTTGTGTTAAATTATATTGCTAGGAAACAGGGTGGGATAGTAAACTGGAGCTTTATTAATATTTTGTATTAGTGTTCCATTTGCTACGAGTTTGTTTGCGTGTGCGACGTATTGGCAAATCGGGGTAAGTCGTTTTAATTGATTTGTGATAATTTATTTGTGACGTGTTTTTCATTAGTTTCGCTCGAGTTCTATAAAACATACTTTCTTAATGTCGCGTGTTTTGTACTTATTCGATTTCGCCGAAATACTATTTAAAAACATTTATTACCAAATACCTGTCCCACGTATCTAATTAGTCGCGAGTGCTCTACCGCTTCAGTCTACATTCAGACGCTGGCCGAAGCGGACATATCTTATCCCTCAGTCGCCTGCCGGATGGCAGTCGGGAACTAACTCCTACGCCCCTCCTCAATTCCATAATTAAAAATGATAACTACACGATGCATAGATATATACTCCTTCTCCAACACATCACATCTCACTACACCGCCAGACATCCAAGGGCCGAACATCGATGCTGCCGCTCATAAAAAAGTAAAGGACCCTTATCACACTTTTTCACCAAACTCAACACACACACACCCATTCCCCCTACACCTCACTGCTCAGTCGCCTGCCAGATGTCCAAGAGTGAATATCACTCTCCAAAAATAGAAATTTTTTTACACATACCACTCAAATACAAAATAGAAAAAATATATAAATATTCCAATTTTTTTTTAATTTACCAAAAATTGATTAATTCTTAAGCCGTTCAATTAAATGTGCAATTTAATTGGATTAGGATTAGTCAGTTACCCGGATTAATCCATTTATCCGCAAAATCTATTTTGAGATCCGTTCCATCCACATGTCATTCACCTAGTGAGTTAGAACCCATCATCCCTACTACTAACGATGTAACACTATTTTGTGTTAAATAATCCTCAACAGGGCAAATACATCTGTTGATGTGAGTAACACTGCACGACAATCAATTATGAGGTTTCAAGAGCAGTCACTTGCAACTGCGTATCATGTGTGTAACATGCATCGACGGGCAACAAAACACCGACACCGTGCAATGTTTATGGCGAGACATTGTGCGTGAGAGTTTCCTCATCTGCTCCTGAAATGTCATGTCATGCTACATCACACTTTCCTCACCATGCGATCGGACAATGGGCGCTAGGCCACTAGGGCATAATGAACCACGAACATGAATTCATCATTCAGTCCATTTTTCATCTCTGTAGCTGACTGGCATCCTTGGCATTGACCCTGTTAACATCCAGTGTTGTCCTCTTAGCAAGCTTACCGATAAATTAAACGGAATATAGAAACTTTTAGCGGATAAATATTAAGTTCAGCGGGTAGCGGAATTCTTAGCGGAGTAAAATACGGTTTCAGAAACCAGATATTCACGTGCCAAGGTTAAAAAAATTGTTGTAAATTTGGCACTAAAATAGACTAAAAAAAGCATAAAATGTACTATTAGTATGATACAACTATTAGTTTATTGCTTTAAATGAAACAATTTTCTTAATGCATTTCTCCTTGAAATCATAATTTTTAATACATTTTTTTTTTTTTTGGGTTTTTTAAAAATATTTGGTGGTAATTTAGCTAATTTTGTGTTAACATTAGGCGGATTTTCGAAATTGTGATCGGAAATTCTGTTAACACGTGTTCATCTTTAAAGTGGCGGAAACCAGTGTTTGGTCTGGTGCACGAGTGACGGCGATGTTTTCTACGAAATAAATAATCTTCAGAATAACATTTTTAATATCCTCCGTATCATAAAAATTTCAATACTTTAACAGTGTAATGTGGTGCGCGGCACTCTTAAAATTACGCAACATGTTAAGTAAACACAGTATCATAATAGCCCATATGTGACCACTTTTTATTCTGAAAATGTGCAAAACGTAACCTAGGCGAACTCAGTGTAACATCCAGAACTTTAATTTATGCACCACATGACAAAATAGAATATCATGTGTGTTGGCAATACTTGTAATTCAGTAAGCGTATAAAATGAAATAAATACTGTTCGAAAGGAATCTGTTTATGCTTGGCTGTGCTCAGTTTAGGATCCAGTGTGTGAGATGCGTAGAAACTTACCTTCGACAACACCACCTTCGTTCCTGGCAGACGATTATTTGCCACGCATGCAGCTGAGAAGCTTAATGTGCACAGCTGCACACATACTGAAGCACTTGTTGAATTATCTGCAACTGAAGATGTGTAGAGGAGGGACAGGATGAAACGTGCGTATTCAGGAAGATGTGCCAGGCGTGTCAAAGCCAGCTTAAACTTGTTTATTCAAAAAGATTCAAAATTTACGAATTCAAAACGTCTGTTTCAAATAAGCAGGGAAAATAATTAGAGTAAAATAAAAAAATCTCTGAATGTCAATGAGCAAGAAAATTAATAATGTTTAAACTAAGCCGCCGTTGGGAAGTGGTCATGGGTAACGGTGATATTTCAAAATCCTTACGTGAAACTTAATTAACAGTCTGACTCGTGCATTTGAAATTAACGTAGCTCTCTCAAAAATAAAATGTCTTGAAAATAGTTCAGAAATAATGTAACTGTCTCATTGCGGTAAAACCCTTAACTTTCTCTCTCAGGTTAGATTATGGTTAAAAATGGCTGAAGCTAATTTAGGCGCCTTGCCAACATGGCGTCCATAGAATGTTCTACACCCATGGCGTAACGTAACAAAGTACAACATGGAATAAATTTTAAAACTTTATGAAAAACAGTTCTGTAGTTAAATACCAGGTTGTAGATGAAGGTAGGACGGTGTAACTCGTATAAGGAACGGAGGTAGGAAAAAAGCGTAGATCTTGGTGCGGTAGAGTTTCAAGTGGCTTAACGGCTCACAGACGTTACAGGTCTAGCTAGCTACCTAAACTCCTAACGAGCTGCTTAAAATAAAAATCTGCTGAGTGCTTATTCTATAAAACTCGACGCAAAACACACATTAAAAACCATTGCAAGCTGTTAGAATAGAACACCTTAACTCTAATTAAAATTCCTCTGCTGCGTCCAACTGTAGGACGAGCGTCGTAGCCTTAAGTCTAGCGTAGATGGAGTTTGGTGGCAGAGAGAGCGAACTTTCAAACGGCCCGCGCATCCTATCCCTTTGCTGAGCTCTCCAGCCAATCGGAGTACAGGAATTGAACCTGTTAGCCACTCGCAAGGCTTCCTGACTAACGATCTAAAATGACACACTCCAAAAGGCCTAAATCCTTATTCCATAGAGTTACGGGTCTCGTAGAAGTTAATCAAAGAATTTACAAGAAATTCCCTGAAACATTAACAATAGATATGAGATAAAAAATGATGAAAAATACTACGTCTTTAATTAAAAATGCAAACAAAAGAAAATCTTACTATCTATTTCAATTAAACATTAATTATTGCAATTCGTACATCTAAGTATAAATATTATAATCATATGAAACATGCAAAAATAAAAATAACAAAAATAACGAAAAATTAAACATATGTGAAACATAGGTAAAATTACAAATATTATGCATGACGGTGTTCAATACCTGAAACAAACTTTAATTATTAAAAATAGGTGCAGATAGTGAAAATGTTGTGTTACAATACATACATTGGTCTTATTAATAACATTTTTTTAAATGTCCATATTTCAACGAATTTCAAAGTGTGAGCTGTGTCGCTAATCATCAGCCACGTGTCTTCCACTTGGTAGAAGTATTGGGCACTACCTGTTTGGTAGCAAGAACTACAGAAATGGCGAACATCATAATTGCTTGAACAAAATTGCACTCAATTTATTGCAACACTCAAGGAACATACAGCTGTAAATTATTTACAAAAAACAAAGTGGTTTATTGAAAAAGATATTTGTGCAAAGCTTAGAGCTCACAGAAGCGTAGAACTACCTCTCGAAAGACACTACTCACTTAAAAATATAAATAATAATTTGTGCAAATATAATAACCATGATATAATATTTTAGTAAATTACAAACAGTGAAAGAACATCGTACGTGACAACTAATGACGAAGTTAATTAAGAAAGTCTTATACACTAACAAATTTCTTTCAAGTGCATTATAAATTATTAAACATTCTCATTTATTAGTATTGAAAAAAATATTGTTTAAATAATTTAAAACATTTAGATTTCGTTTTTTAGTTGCGTCACACATTACAGTGGAAATTCATACGCTTTTATCTCGCAATGATTCACATATCCACGCCTCAGTCAAGGTATTTCACAATGCGTGCTGGAATTCTGCGTTGTCCAGTCAGGAGAACAGATCCCTACCGACAGAAATACTGGATGACTAGATTACAGTGGCCCGAAAATCACAATGAAAACATTTAACCAGATAAAGGCTGTTCACAATAAAGTGAGCACTCTTGAAATCAACCTAAGAAAAAAAGTCTCTTAACGGGCGCACTGAGAGAAACTCGCCTAGTAAAGTTGGTAACGATTGGCGGAAAACAGTTCCATATCTTAACATCGAATGAAAAGTGTTAGGTAACCCATTTGTGGTAACATAAATTATTTCTTTCGCTTTCTGTTTCTTTTTAATGCATCGAAGTATGAAAAGACCATATTTATAAAATATTTTATTTTCCGATAATTTCACAGTTTCGCCTGACCGATGCTTGAATAAAGTGACGAGGCCCATGGCAACGTTAATTTTACTTAAGGTGGAAAACTACACAACGGGCATAAAGTAGATCTTAGGCAGGGCTTTCAAAAGTGCTCATTTTACCGTGAACAGTCTATATCTCTTTCTTGCCAGTCTTCATTGCAACATGCTCAGTAGCACCCTGCGGGGCCTCACAGCCTCTGCCAGGATGCATCTGTTGGCCACCGAGTTAGAGTCACTTCATGGTCGTAGGAATCGACGGTGTGAGAAGCGATAGAAATCGTGGAACATCTAGGGAATACCAACACATACGATGGATAGAAACTCAATGAAGCCCCTGTTACACTACCAAATTTCTCCTCCAGACTGCTTCTAATAAGTCTGGTCAAATAAAGTCGGACAGTTATGGACAGTTATGATGTCATCGAAACGTCATTAACGTCGCCATATCTGCGTGGAAAAGTTGGGTGCTTTCAGTTTCCATCAAACGTTTTTGAATATCGGACCGATTTTAAAATTTCTTTGATGTTTTAAGCATTGAGTAAAGATATACACTAGAGTGGACATGGGATAGGAACAAGTCTGATCAGTTTTATGTGTGTTAGTTCCGCTGTTGATTCAGAGGAGCGCCAGTGTTCTCGACGACCACGTCATCCGCGCGGTGTTGCCAATTCCGCAGCTGGGAAAAGTATGTTATAACCCTGGCCTCGGCTCACCGACGCGTTCGTTCAAGTTCTGCCAGAGGCGAGTCTGTCACACGCGAGTTAACAGCATTCGTTGCAGCTGTGAATACCCTACTCATGATTTACTAGTGGCGGCCATGGAATGTGTTTCGTTTCTGTCGTAGAATTATGTGTTTGCGGAAATATGCAGCGATATCAACTACTGTTTGGTTTTATTTACCTCTGCGAAAATAAATTGTCATAAATATATAACGGTCATTGTTTTTAATTATAATCTATTATTTTACTACAGTTTAGGTGTTCATGAAAAAATACGGGGACGGTTAGCACTTACAATTACAAACGTCATATTAATCATGAATGATGTCATACATCATAATAAACCATTCGCTCCGTTCTTATGCGAAAGGAAACGGACAGGAAACAATCGTTCAATAATAGAGAAATATATGTTAGACGCACGACGGTCTACAACTGAACACAATGTTTACAGTTTGGGGTTGAACATAGGTGACTGTTCGTACGAATTATCAGTACGTTAAATGTGTTGATTCGAGTGTCATTAAGGCTGCGTCCGAACCTAGGAATGCACTGATGTATATAAGCGTACTCCACTCGGCTCAATACGTGATACATTCCGATAGACATACTTATTCGCATCCTTTACAGTTACTAGTTAGCTGATAAGATTCTGAACAAGCATTTGACGGAAAACGCATACTAAATATGTGCTGGAACGTAGGCGCATAGCTTTAGAATTATCAATCCATCAGGAGCTGTAGCTGGAAAGCGCATGACAATGAAAGTGTTCCTATTAACCAATCATAGACTTTTTACAAGAAATGAATGAATATATATTTGAGTCAGTAAACGCAGTTATCGATAATGTATCACTTAAACTGGTAGCAACTAGGGGTAAATTTCCTTTTAAAACTAATATTGGTATTAATATAAATTAAACGTCGGATATTGATATGACGTTTCCACTCATGCATGCCTTGCCTTGTAAAATATTGACATTGTTCTCATTGCTCTGCATATTAACTATACATTCAGAATGCCAACACTGTATGAGCGTACATCTCATTAGGCAGAAAACCTTTTGCACACTGCGGGAAAAGGACATTAATGATAACTTTTAAGGCTCAACTCTAAGAGATGTTTGTTTTAACACCGACAATAATACTGTCATCTTTGTAAGATCCACATTTACAATAATGATGTGCATAAGTGGATATTGTCTGGAAAGTTGGCAGCTGTGTGTGTTTATATTTATAAGAGTGTAACACAGCACACCACTGTATATTGTGAGCTGAAACATCGGACACATAACAATGCGAAAAACGTTGACACTGTAGTGTTTATCAGTAATGTCAACACTAACGAACGCATGAGAACTAGACATAACAATGGCTTCATATACAGATATGGAACGACACAATGCTATAAACATTCTTCATGTTCAAGGCAGATCACATATTACTTGAATTAACATATAATAAAACTTGTTACATTGTTTTCAAATTTTATTTTCATTCCGATTATGGGGGGGGGGGATTGGGGGGGAGGGTGTGTTCCAATACATCACCCCCCCCCCATCCCGGCTACGCACCTGTTTTTAAATGTGTATCTTTAATGAGCATAATAATCAATCTTGTGCTCTCCGTAATTAAACACGCTTTTACGGTTATACGGCCAAAAGAAGACAGAACTCTTACAACATTACACTTAAGGCTTTCATGTGTGCCTGTTAACATTACTCACGCTGTACAGATCAAATGATCTACTTTAGGAAACAATCGATGTGGTTAGCAACAAACCACTGCTCGTCGACTGTACTGTGCTGGTACTTGCGTATTATCACTATTAGACAAAGACAATCTGGAAATAAAGATTTTCCTAACAATAAATTAAGTTCTAAACAGCCATAATGTGTCACATAAAAAAAACTCGATACCCGTCGGAGATCGGGACTCTAAAACCTACGATTACGTGGCACAGACCTGCGCACTAACTGACTGAGTTACACAAACCACTTACAATGCACAAGTGTGATTAAGATATTATATAGCACATAAATCCACAGTTATCGCGTATTTTATAAAGTGGTGTTTATTCTTTTATTATGGCCGTAGGAGTAATATGCAACGTTTCCCGTTACTTAGGCGTACATTATGTTTCATTTTGTTCATTCATATGTTCTACAGAACTTGTAATCGTTTCGTAAACGGATATATACTACGTGAGAAATGAACTCGGGTGTCCGCCATCTTGTATGTCCCAGCGTGTGAGTATAACAGACAATCAGAACACTTTCTACTGTTGCGGCGTTGTGACTTGGAAAAAAAGGGGGGTGGGGGTAAAGACAGAGGTGGAGTGTGAGATAGATAGATAGAGAGAGAGAGAGAGAGAGAGAGAGAGAGAGAGAGAGAGAGAGAGAGTAGATGTAAATATGTGTAACGCCTCCGACATTTCCCACGCACACGCCACGAAAATGGACTAGCGCAACGCGGTGTTCATCCGCCGAACTGCAGCTGGAGTGGTCAGAAAATTTAACCTGGGGAAGTCCACTCTTGGCATATCTTTACTCAATGTTTTAAGTCTCAGCCAATCAGAATCATGCAGAAAAAAATATGGGCGTCACAAAACTTTAAAATAAGGAAAAATTGCTGGAAACGAAATAGGTTAATTTACGTAGAAGCTGTCTGAGCACGAATACAGTTTTAAGTGAATATTGCACGTAATAATTAAGAACTCGGAGGCATTGAATACCATGGTGCAGGAAAAATCTGTGATAAAAAAATTTAAATTTTGAAAAGAAGTGAAAATATTAATTACAACATTCATTACATTTTTTCTTGTAATGGACTGCAAGAAAACCTAACAGCAGTATCTCAGTTTGAAATTAGTTAAAATAAACAAAAGTTTTATTAGATCCTCCCAGTAAAGAAATTGGACAGTGTGACATTTTCAAACACATTTTATTCCATAAAATTTGTTAGAATGAAAAAATTTTGATGGCTGAATTTCGTCTTCAAATTCTATTGTCGAATATATTTGAAGGCGAAAATTTTACATTGTATTAGGGGCTTAATGCAACTAGGTTTCATTTACGGCGTGGCCAGAGTTCCGTACCCCAATGGGGCGCACATGTTATGCATTAGAGGTTGGAATGTCTTTGCGGCTGCATGTATTGCATTTACACGAGCCAAACGCAATATGGCAGTTCTTTATGGCCACCCATTTACAGTAAATTACATGCAGTTTCGTTTCGTGCTTTTAGCAGCAACCAATCCATTACTCTTTGTTAATCGCATAAATCATACTATGGTGCCATATTATTCTCTGTTACACTGATAACTGGGATGAGATGAGGTAGATAGTATTTCGAGTGATATTCTGGGCGAGAGCGAAATGCTACATTACTGCCGATCGGTCCAGCTAGGGTGGTTAAAAACGCAGTCGTTATCTTTCAGCTAGTGCAGTTGGTGGAATTTGCGCAGCGAAAACACTGGACCAGTTCTCGAGACGGCGTAGTTGGTATATTGCAAATAAGAGCGCGCGAAATTTAAATACTTGAAAGAATTAAAACAACTCTTTAAAAATACCACCAGGTTACGAAAATCCCAACCGAATGTTCAACCAAGGTGTTAAAAAATTAAGCCAATTCAGTAGGAAAACCACAAACCTGGCAACACTGTTCATGCAACGTAAATGGCACACTGTAAGCGGGGAAAATGGATGAGTGAGTGAGTGAGTGAGTGAGTGAGTGAGTGAGCGAGTGGAGAGATTTCTGCGGCTTTTAAGTGGAGTGTGAACTGAAACATTTTTTGTGAAATCGTTGTTTGAGCGTATTCGCGTATCTCAGTCAATATATGTTCTGTAAATACTACGTTTTGCTATAAAAGGTAAAAATAATTATCTATGCCTCTATGTTTATATTTTTAACATATTAAGTGTATTCTCGGAGAAAAAAATCGGCGAAAATGGTCAAATATCGAATTTATAAAGCTTGCCTATGCAGTTTCCTTAAGCAGCGAGAGAAAAGTGCAAAGGTACAGCCGTAGTTTAATATGTGGTCTTTCATCGCGTGTAATAAAAATCCACTGTTACAGATCTCATTTGCATAGTACAGGACCACGACGGAAACACTGCACGCCTTGCGCATAGGAGCGACGAGGCACTAGGCATGCGTGTTAGTGTCGCCCGTATAGCTCCCTCGCTTCTTGACCTTGGAAGCGCAGGTTCACACTCCTCTTAACATCGAGGTCTTGCGAGCCGATGAGGGCGATGCGGCGTGAGTATGAAGCAGCCCGGGAATGCAAGGGGCGGGGGAAACGGGAGATCCCGGAGATAACCCGCCGACTAGCGACGTCGCCCGGCACGATTCCGACGTGCGAAAATCCGGGAGCGACCCTATTTAGGAATCCGCCTAGATGGTAGAAGTAGTAGGGGCGGGTCGGTCCCACTATTGGTAGGTGAGTATTCTAACTACCACAGCAGGTGTTTAGAGGTGGGAGTCGAGAGCCTGAGAGAGCACGGGCCTGGAGTCTGAGGCGGACATCTCGAGCGCTCTTTTCAGCCTGAGCTCGTGGTCGGAGCTGATGTTGAGGCGGGCGTTACTGCTGCGCAGAGGGTGCGGCGAGTTCCTGGGGCAGCCGTCGGAGGAGGAGCTCCTGCAAGGGCGGTGCTGGTCCCCGGAGCCAGGGGCGGGCGCCGTGGAGCTGTTCTCGTGTCGGGCCTGCGCCGGGGGGACCTTGCTGGGCCGGCGGCAGGGCGCGCACCTCCTCATCAGCAGCGACAGGTCCCGGCGGTACTGCTTCGTGAGCAGCGCGTACAGGTAGGGGTTGGCGCACGAGTTGAGGGGGTATATGAAGACGAGGAGGATCTTGGCGCGCGTGACGTCGATGAGCGGGTAGCCCGCCATGGCGGTGAGGCCGAAGAAGGAGACGGGCGCCCAGCAGGCGAAGTCGGTGAAGACGAGGAGAGCCATGCGCTTGGCGACCGTGGTGTCGGAGCGCACGGCGGCCGACTCGCTGCCGCCGATCGCCACGTACATGCTGCAGTAGCAGCCGCAGATGAGCGCGAAGGCAGCGCCGTTGAAGGCCATCAGCGAGCACAGGTACACCACGTCCGCCAGACGCCTGTTCTCCATCGGCAGGCAGATGCTGCGCACACAACAAACGTCGCTATAGGCTGTTCACGGTAAAATTAGCACTTTTGAAATCCTTGCTTAAGATCTACTTGTATGCACGTTGCGTATTCTTCCGCCTTATGGCAAGGGCCTCATCACTTTATCCATGCGTCGGTACAGTGAAAATTGGAAATGACAATAAAAGTAATTATTTTACAAACATGCTCATTTCTACACTTTGATACAAAAAAACCGAAAGTGAAAGAACTAATCTAAGTCACCACAAATGGTCACCTAAATGTTATTATTCGGCGTTAAGATATGGAACTACTTGAAATCTATCGTTACCAACTTTACCGTGCACATGTTACTCAGTGGGCTCGTTATTATATATGCAGGCAGGAGAAGTGCCATTTTATAAGGTTGATTTCAAAAAAGCTCACTTTATCGTGAACAGCCTTTAAGCTTTATTTTGCTCAGGTTGGCAAACCTCATTGTCTTTAGTTTGGCAATTAGAATTTTTCGCCACTAGGTAAGCGTTAGTGTCGCATTTGTACAGGGTTTTCTCTGTTTCCTACGTTATAAAAATAATTGCAATAAACATAAATAAAAATATAAAATTACGTCGTAACTAAGTAAAACTTTTCTCTATTATTATTCACGTCGCTTAAAATTTTGATTAAAAGTGACCTCATTGGAACACTGCGCACCTAGTGAGAAATTTTCCCTATGCCAAATTCTCCCATAAGAAACTCTTATTTTGTTCCTTACCTGAGTATAATTAACCTTAACGTAGCCAACCACGGTTACATGCAACTTCTCTAACTCACATTTTCAGTTCTACTTTCAGGATATTACTCCGCCTCATGTAAGCAAAACTACTTAAAAGCTGTTCACGGAAGAGTGAAAGTTTTGATATCAACTTTTGAAAAAAAAGTTACAGTCTGTACCTGAATATATTTTCATGGGCACACTGAAAATGTGCTTTGTAAAGTTGGTAACGGCGGAGAAAAAATAGTTCCATGACTGAACATTGAATTGATTAATTTATTTATTTATTTTGCATCTTGTTGAAACAATTGCGGGGATATAATTAGGGACCTGCAGAATTCGCGTTATTCTTTGTCATCAAGCTGAAATTCACAGTACTCTATATACCCGAGCTGGCGTCGTTTCTCCATTGGCTGCTGCCCAGATGCGAAGTCACGCCCTTTCTGACTGAATTGTGTGTGATTTGGGCACACGATTATTAAGTCTTCATTTATTGGTGCAGATTTACCGGCCGGGGCGAGTGAAAAAAAAGCATGGACCAATGACAAACGTATTGCAAATGTGAGAGTGCTTCAAGTTTAAACCCTCCTCAAATAATAACGCGAATTTTGCAGGTCTCTAGCTATAACACAAGTCAATAATAATTAATATACAATTATAGTACATGATAATACAAATAAATGGCGAATGAAATATTTTGCAATTAAAAACTTATCAGCTAATACACAATCTCAATCTTATGCAGTTTTGAAATGTTTACTATATATATATATATATATATATATATATATATATATATATATATATATATATATATATATATACACACACACACACAAATAGTTCACATAGTAAAAAGGACAGAGCATTATTACAATATAATTGTATGTAGGCTTACATATGTAGCTCTTGGGTATTAAAATAACTATCTATTGAAAATATTTTGGTTTGAATTTTTACTTTATATGTATTACTTTATCTAATTGAAAGTAGTTAGGTATTGTAAATATTGAAAGGATTTCTGTTGCTTGCTGATTTTTAAAAAATGCATACACATATAATAATTAGCAAATTTGCAAAGAATATACTATTATAATAATTTGACAGTTTACCTGCACCAGCGCATGAATAAAGTGCTGAGAGAAATGGCAATGCTAGTTTTACATATGAGGAGGATAACATAATGGGCACTCAAGTAGATCTTAAGCAGGACTTCGAAATATCCTATAAGTCTGTAAAATTACGCCAAAGGGACCACGCACTGTGTTTGTGTGCACTCAGTTCAATAATATGCTGCATGAACTATTACTTAACAGGTATTACCAGCCCACCTATTTCCGCCCTGTTTTTGTCGGTATTAATTATAATTGCAGTATTATAATTTATACATAAACTATAAGTAAATGTTTAATTAATCAACAAAACTAAGATACGTTCACGTTAAACAGAAGCATCACACGCCTGTAATACATAACATATTTAGGAAACAACCAAACACGTTACACATAGGGTGCATTTTTTAAAGGTTTCTAATTTAAAAAAAAAGCGAAGATAGTGTGAATAGTCTATAGCGTTTAAATCTGAAACCTATCACAAGTTAAACTTTAGAAAATAAATTGTTTTTTGTACCGTCTCTGTGGCCAATCAGAGAACGACTCGCAAAAACCAAATGACAAAAAACCTACTACCAAGTTGGTCCACGCATTCTCGGCTTAACCGGAGTTCAAATCTGGACCCTTGAGGTCCGGGGAAGTCGTAGCGACCTCAACTGCGGAAGTCCCTTCAAGTACCTGCACGCGAATTTCCCAAAACTTGCGACGCGCATGCAATTCATGCGGGTCGGTGAGATTGCGCAAGCGTTTCACAGTGACGGCGGTAAGTGTTAGATGCGCACGCGAGGACGCTGGGCACGTGAAGACTTGCTTGCATCTGGCGTGGACACTCAAGTGTCGAGTACCACACGTGGGCTTGAAAAAAGTACCAGTCAGCTACTGCATGCCGTAAACATGGAGAGGCGAGTAACCAACTTTGAGTATCGTCCGCCTCAATTAAAATGGCAAGAGAAGAATAATCAATTGTTTATGCATGCTTTCACGTGACGACACCTAAACATCCTAATATAAAATCCGGAAAACAGCAAGAAACTCGAACAAATCTTCATAACTTAAACCAAGAATTATTATCACGTTATATTATGAAATTAATTACACGAAACAAACTAGTGAAAGATTACAAAAAACAGAAATTTTATGATAATGAATACCAGTTTAAAAAAAATACTTTAGTGGTTACGGGATGTTAAATTAAAAACATTCACAACGAAAAACGATTAAAATACACATGTTTTAGTTTTTAAAAAATAATAGTTCGTGTCTGTTGTTAGTTTGTGGAAGTTCTGTACCATGCCGTAAAAGCTGGCTCATATTGACGTTAACATGGGGTTCGTTATGTTAACTGTATATTAACTCTACACCAAATATTCTATAAATTTGTACCTGTGTAACCATTGGAATATGACACACCTTTAATAACTCGTAATGCAGTTTACAAGATACGTTAATATGTGGGATAAGAACAAGGCTCGTGTATGTGCAGTTAGGAAACTAGCAGCATACAAATATATACTGGTAAGAAAGAAAATTAATTTAGAAAACCAGAGAAAATATCTTACCTTCAATCTGATTAGCTGATTCTAAATGGTCTTTAAGTTAAAATGCAGATGGATCAATTTCTGAAATATAACAATTTCATATAAAACGTAATTAAATGCGAATGTAGTGATGAGAGCTAAACAGAAAAAAAGGGCAAAACAAAGTTAACACAACGAACGACATACACACTTAAAATGAAAATTTCCAATAAATGGTATGAGGCGCAGTGAGTATGGTACATCGCGAGTCAATACCTTGTCCCGGAGTAGCTGGTGAAGCCGACGAGGAGAAATATGAGGTACACACCTGGTCCTGGAATAATTTCTGATGCCGACGAGCGGCAGTATGAGGTACACATCTGGTCCTGGAGTGGTTACTGAAGCCAACAAGAGACAGCATGAGGTACACAACTGGTCCTGGAGTGGCTACTGATGCCGATGAGAGACAGTATGAAGTACACACCTGGACCTGGAGAAGCTGCTGACGATGAGAGACAGTAAGAGTATCACACTTTGTCCTGGAGTAGCTGCTGATGCAGACGAGCGGCAGTATGAAGTACACACTTGGTCCTGGAGTAGCTGCTGATGACAACGAAAGATAGTACGAGATACACACCTGTTCGTGGAGTAGCTGTTGATACCAAAGAGAGACAGTATGAAGTATACACCTGGTCCTGGAGAAGCTGCTGACGATGAGAGACAGTATGAGTATCACACTTTGTCCTGGAGTAGCTGCTGATGCCAACGAAAGATAGTATGAGGTACACACCTGGTCCTGGAGTAGCTTCTGATGCGCACGAGGGGCAGTTTGATGTTCAAACTTGGTCTGGGTGTCGCTCCTGATGCCGAAGAGAGCTTGTATGAAGAACAGAGTTACACACGTAGTCCTGAAGTAGCTGTTGATGCCGACGAGGGGCAGTATGAGGTACTCACTTGGGCCATGCGTAGCTTCTGATGCCAAAGAGAGACAGTATGACGTATAGAGTTGTACTTCTGGTACTGGAGTAGCTGCTAATGTCGACGAGAGACAGTATGAGGTACATACTGGTCCTGGAGCAGCTGCTGATGGCAACAAGGGACAGTATGAGGTTCACATCTGGTCCTGGAGTAGCTGCTGATGCTGCTGAGGGACAGTATGAGGTACACCTGGTCCTGAAATAGCTGCTGATGCCAACGAGGGGCAGTGTGAGGTACGGACTTGGACCTCGAGTAGCTGCTGATTCCAACGAGGGGCAATACGAGGTACAAACCTGGTCCTGGAGTAGCTGCTGATGCCGAAGAGGGGCAGCGCGGCCATGGAGGTGGCGTACAGCCAGCCGGCAGCCATCACTCTGGTGGCAGTAGTGAGCCCCAGCCTCTGGTCGACGTGCAACGAGTGCGTGATGGCATACCAGCGCTCTGTTGTGATGACGGCGAGCGTGTACACCGACAGCTCGCTTGAGAACACCGTCAGGAAGCCGGCCACCTGGCAGCCAGCACCTGCCAACAATGACACCTCGTATTGTCCACCTGCACTTCTAGCTTACACAATTAACCATACCTTGGAGTGTGAATAATAAGTGTATTATATTCACGTTTTTTTCACACTTTTAGAATCGGACGTTTAAAAAATGCCCCCATTTGTGATGTGTTTCGTTGTTTCTTAAAAATGTGTATCACAAGCATCTTATACCTCTGGTAACATAAAAATTACGTATTTCTGATTAAATTGAATTTTTACTTTTATTTTATCTATTTTGTATCTAAAATTGATTTTAATTAAAGCAAGGAGAATATACGTTTGTTGGCAACGCCTAGTAAGAAATAGCAAATAGTGAGCATGGACGAATGCGGTGCGTTGTCCCTTGGTATAATTTTCTCGACTCGGTTATGTTCCCCAGGAACATATCCAGGTCCTCTTTGATTCCATACCACGACGTTTAGGTGCTCTGAGTGCAGCACTTGGGTACTTCACACCATACTGAATCCTCAAGGACAGAGATCATCTACAGTTCTGTAATTCTAATTAATTGTGTATTATCATGTACCTAATCTGTGCTATAAAGGTAATTTGAGTCACGTGTATCCTTCTTGGTGTTGCATTTTTCACAAACATTAGTGTATATAATTTTTGTAAAAATGTGCTAATTACTGCACTTATATGCATTTAAAAAACGAAACTAAAAACAATTGTAGCCTATTAATCCCTAATATTTTCCCAACATTTTAAATTCAAGATTAAGATATGGAACTACTTTATGTCCGCCATTATCAACGTTAATGGCACACAACAGTCACTGCGCCCATCTAAACATACAATGCAGGTAGATCAGTGACATTTTTCAAACGTGGTTTTCAAAAGTGCTCCGTTGGTCGTGAACAGCGTATAGGGAGGTAGGACTTAATTTATCGTCGACAGCGAGGTCGTTGGAAACAGGCCAATTTGATCAGAGAAGCATAGGTGGGAATGGTATCGACCATGGCCTTAAAGACCCTTACACAATATACAAATTAATCATTTTACTTTACGTTTACTTTCCGTTGACGAAATCACTGTAAAGTAAAAGTTGAAACAATTTAAAATCGATTCTGCAATCTTCCGAAAAATGTGTTTGTTTGTTGTTATATAGATCATTATAGATTGCTCAGATATATATTTTTGTTTTTAAAGAGATTAATTATTTATTTTAAAATTTTATTTCAAACGGAAAAATGTTTGTTTACTTTATTCATAAGTATCAATTCGTGTGTTTTATCCTCACACGACATTCCTTTGCCATTTCTATAATTTATTATAACTTGATTCAATATACCGAGATAAAAATCGCCCTACGATAAGTAAACATACATTCCACATAACCTCGGATATATTTTCAGCAAAATGGCTATTTTCCTTTGAATTTAATTTTCAACATTTCGAAATCCTATGTTCAAGAGAGCTTGACTTCATCTCGGACAGTTCTATTTTGTCAAGCTCCATAGGAAACAACCGCATATTAAATAAGGAGTAGAGCGATTTTAACGCTGCAGATTTTCGGTGTTATTTTTACAGTAAGCCATATACACTTTCATTTTATATGATTGCAGAGTACTTGCTTATGTTGTCCATTCATTTAAGATTATTCCAAATTATGATTTTTTAGATGTGTAAATAGTCGATATATTCTTTGGTTCTTTAAATAGTTTATTGAGATAGAGATCTTGGGTAAATATTTTTCATTTGTTTCTAGACAGTATTCACTTTATTTTAATTTTTTTCCTAGTGGGCAGTCGCCATTAAATGTTTACTAAACAAAAGTAATAACGAATATTATTCTGGTTCTCTCTCGTCTCGCCATTGGTGATTGGCGGAGAGATGTGTCATGGTCAGACGACAGCCAATCGGAGGACAGGAGACAACATAAGGCAGATGTAAAATAGAACTAGTTTAAGAGGGAATATTAATTTTACTGTGTATGAGAAGATAAAAATGATAAATGTATAATTTTGTTGAAGAAGAAGCACGAGTAAAATAAAATGTTGAGAACATTTTAAATGCAATATTATGATTTATACTTAAAGGTATCAACTAACGACTTGGATATTTATTTGAAATGTTACAAACGGCGCCAAACGTATTAATTGCAGAGCTGCGATTAATATGAAATGTAACACGATCTCATTGGCTACGCAGGACCAGTCCCCATGTCTAAACTGTGCCGGTAACAAATACCAAACGTCATATTATGAGCGAAGGGAAATGCATGCTAAAAATTGTGGCACAAATCATTAAAACGAAAGACTGCCACAATTGTATAGTACTAATTAATACTAGAGGTTACCCAATTAAATGATAAACTGAAGGAAATTATAAACACAATACTTATGATAGAGACAGAAAATAAAGCATTGAAGTTAGATATAAAATATAAAAATTGCAAAAAAAAAAAAAAATCAGACAGTAGAAAAATAAAATTGTATATGTTTTACATTGGTCTCTTGATCATAATTAATTAAGTAACCTGCTAGTCCAAAAAACGCATTTGAATTACAAAAATACTTTCACTCCGTTACTTAAATAGTTGAAAATTTATTTATTAGCTTCCAATCGATGTAAACATTCCGTCGTGCGACACAAAATTATGAAGAAAATAAATCTAAATTAACAAGTTGGCTGCGGTAAGTTAGCAATGGCTGAACCAACTCAGACTAGATCATCCGGACAACATAGTAAATGGAACGGATGCCTGGTTCGTGCCACTGAAGTTAAAGTTAAGTCATCATTGTAAAAAAAAAAAATAAAAAAAAAAAAGGGACTTAATTACTGGCTGAGCACGAGCGTGTTATGTAGATACAAAACCGCTGGTGACACACTAACATATATGAGGGTCCGAAGTAAACTTAGTTGAACAGCATCTTTGACTGGTAATCAAATCCCCACAAACACTACTGCACACTCAGCGCTAAACCAATCTTGCTTTGGAAACCCCATTTAACGACATAACTGAAATAAACTTTTATAGGCTGTTCAAGGTAGCCCTAGCAGACCCAGTAACTTTTTTTTCCTTTCAGTCATTTTTTATCCTTTAACAACATTTTTTAAAACTAAATAGTGCCATGTCAGTAATGAACACAGTGTGCATATTCCACCGCACTCGGAAATTAACGTGCCAGTGTAAAATACAAGACATTTATTGACGATTATTCCAAATGAGAGTGCTTTCAAAAGTGCTCACTTTACCGTGAATAGCCTATACACAGAGTTATCACTCGATTGCGGCGGGATGTGTCCGACCGTAGCCGCATGGGAAGTTAGTGTGAAGCCAAGTACCACTTTGTTGGCGGAATAATACACTAAAAATGTAGTTACCAAGTGGCCACTAGATAGCACTGGGATGCAGAAAGCTTGCTAAAGCATGTACAAATGTTTTTTTTTTTGTACGGACTCGTCCCTACGGAGTCACACCCGGATTTTCGCAAGTGGGAATCGTGCTGGACGATGCCGCTGGTCAGCGGGTTTCCTCGGGGATCTCCCATTTCCCCCGCCATTGTATTCCGGTGCTGCTTCATACCCTCCCTAACTTCACCCTCACAGACCTTCGAGACCTCGATGTTAAGAGCCGCCCAAATCTCTTCACTCACTCACTCACTCCATGGGCTCAAGGCAACGAAGGCCCACGGCAGCAAAATATGCCGCGATGGGAGCTTAACTGCGAAACAGACGCGCTCGTGTTAATAAAGCAAGGTCGCGCACATCCGATGTATAACAACACGCGTGCACAAACAGACCTCCCTTCTGTGGCCTGTCCTCTTGCCTGCCTGCACGTCTAGGAGCGTCGTGACGTAATCCGTGGCGTGAAGGTCATTGAGGTGAGTACGGAGCAGCGCCGGAATGAAAGGGCGGGGGAAACGGGATATCCCCGAAAAAAAACCCGCCGACCAGCGGCATCGTCCGGCACGATTCCGACATACAAAAATCCGGGAGTGACCAAGCCGGGGATTGAACCCGGACCGACTTGGTGGGAGGCGAGCAGGTTAACCACTCAGAGACCCGAAAAAATAAAGTCATGAAAACCCACCTAAATATTATCGTAAATGAATGCTACTTTAACTGATTAAGAGTTTGTGGAAATTAATAAAAATAATAAACATGGAATAAAAAAATTAAATAAACAAAATACTTCGAAAAAGTTGCAAATTGTTTTAAAACCGGGCGCACAACATTAAACTTCTTTACTGCCAACACGATTATCACAAACGACGAGGGTAAGATTTGTGGTTATAACAGTGTTTAGTAAACAAGTGCTTTGGGATGCTTGTATACTCCATCAAATACAGCTTCATTAAATTAAAACTTATCAAGGTATTTTATTCATACAGAAGGGACTGTCTAATCTAAGATACGCGCAAATTCGTTCATCATGGTTGACTTTGTGACTTGGACAGTGTGTTGGTTACGGATAGGTTTTGGTCCACGCGCAGAAGACGAAGAGCCGCCGAACTCTCATGTGTAAGCCCCCGGAAGTCCGAGCTGTGACGAGACCAGGAACCTAAGTTCCCGGTCACTCGGTAAGAGGGAGTGCAAAAATAGCTGCAGTCCGACACACTTAGAGTCTAATCGCTGAGCCGGCAACGGGCTGTAGTGTTGATGTGTAGGTGTATCGGCGAGGTAGTGAAGTTCCCCACCAGTCTCCCCGTGTTGTAGTGTCGTGATGTCTGGGGAACATGTTGTAGTGTTGTTTGCAAGAGGTTAGTTAAACAATAGACTAACGATGAAGTAGCTCGCTTATTCGTATTCTGAGCATGTCCCAACATTGACCTACCCCAAAGGAACACAGCTGTCAAAGCCACATGGACAACAGTGATAAACGTGTTATTTTACTCTTAATTTATAAGTGACAACCACGATTATATTAAGAAAATACTTTTACCAGTTAAAATATAATCAAACTTAATTACGAATTGGCTAGAACAAGTATACAAACATTATAAAGCTCTGGTTTACTAATCAGTGTCCTAACCTCAAACCCAATCCACGCCATTTTTGCTAGGCGTGTAGGCAGAAAAGCAGTTCGATGTTGGGACACGGAGTTTGGTTGTGCGCAGCCAGCGAAATCGGTCTACCTCATATTTAGTCTATGAGTTAAACTCGCGTGTGGTATTTCGGTGTCCGTGTACGACCCAGGTCGCTGCTCACCGATAACCCAGCTGGGCATCTGCCTACCTGTATGGTCTGGCTGTAAAGAGAAGTCGGGGGGGTCTGTGGCTCACCTCGCTGCCAGTCGATGGCGTGGTTGAAGTACTCCCCGGTGGAGCGGGCGTCGGTCGCAGCGATGAGCAGCAGGTAGAGGCCCATGCAGAGGTCGGCGAGAGCCAGGTTGCACATGAGGAACTTGGGCACGCTGATTCGCAGACGTGAGGTGAGCAGCACCACCAACACGGCGAGGTTGCCGACCAGCGCGGCGACCGCCACCAGCCAGACAGCGGCCCGCAGAGCCCAGTTGCCCATCAGGTCCTCGCACGGGCTGAATGCGTCTGGAGCCGGCTGGCACGCCACGCTCCGCGGTAGCCGGCTCACGTTGCCGCAGTACGCCTGAAACCACACAACAACTATACAGGATGTCCCCAAACATGTGGTAAGTAACTGGGGAGTGGATAGTACACCACAAAGCGGCACGAAATGTCTCTTCATAGTTCCCGAGTTACAAACCTCCAAAATTTCTATCACACATATTGACAATAGTCAACCTATTTCACGATAATTTCACGATAATTTTTATTTCATTATATGAAAGAGATTTATACAAGTACCACATAGCGGTAAATATTTGTATTCAAACTATTATAGTTTTCAGAATACAGCACCGAAAATTAAAAAAAATTTCGAAATGTGGGAGCCCAAGATTCTGCGAACCTAATTAACTTTGCCAAATAAATCCTGTCACGTGGTCTTTATCATATACACAACATCTTAATTAAGCTTCAAGGATATTTAACAATTGGTACTTGGGCACTGGCTTCCTGAATGTATTTGAATACAGGTATTGATGTTTTCGCCAAGAGAGAAGTTAGAAGTGAAATCATTTTTTTGAACAAACTCGCAGTAATAAATTAAACAAAAGTATTTTGGTTGTCTCTGAGTTTATAATTTTAAACATGAATAAACTTGTCATTGTATTTTTTTGGCGTTGGCAATGCGGTTGTGACCCCAGGAAATAGTGACTCGAAATTGTCTACACAGGTTGTTGAGCCCCTGTCAGCTGCACACCTGCCCGGGGGAGTCAAACAGGAGGCTCGAGGGAGCAGGGAATATTTAATGTTGTGAAAAATACAAGTTTGTAGTTCAGTCGTTACGTCTGCACTGAAACGTAAGGTCAATAGCTAGTTGGGTGTAGGAGTACTTTCAGAATTGTCTTTTTAAAAACGTAAACTAAAGGCAGTTCACGATAAAGTGAGCACTGCCCCTACCTGCATATAATTTAACGGGTGCAATCAGTGACATGTGTACAGTAAAGCTGGTAATGGTGGAGGGGAATGTAGTTACATATATTAACGTCGAACGAAAAGTGTTAGGTAACCATTTGTGAAAACTTAAATTATTTCGCTCGTCTTCAGTATTTTTTAATCCACGTAAGTATAAAATTGAGCAGATTTGTACAATACTTACTTTTCTAACAATTTCACACTTTCACGTGACCGACACATGATTAAAGTGATGAGGCCCATGGCAATGTTAATTTTACGTACGGCGGGAGAACACACAACGTGTATAAAAGTAGATACTAAGCAGCGGTTTCAAAAGTGCTCATTTGATCGTGAACAGCGTATAGCTGGAAAAACCAAAAGTACGATATAGCAGAGGAAGTTTCGAATTAACTACAGACATGGTACGTGAGCCGTGCCAGCAGCAGGAGTGGAGTTGATCCTGACCTGCACGAGCCTGGGACTGACGGCTACAGTGCTCTGGTGGAAGACTCCGTCCTCGGTCCAGCCCGGGCCCTGAGGGAAGAGCTCCTTGTTGATGACTCCCCAGTCCGGCCCGTCGTACCACTGGCTGCGGTTATCCGGGGACAGCACCACGCGGCCGTACTCCGTGTCGTTGCTGTCCCGCCTGCTCCTCCGCACCGTCGTGCCTGAGCAGTACGTCGCGTGGATGTGCGACACGAACTCCTGACAACACACACGCACGCACACACTAACTTCGGGCTACACGAACTCCTAACAATACACATACTGTAACTGTACGACACGAACTCCTGACAACAAACACAATCTCTCTAACTTCGTGCTACATCAACTCCTAACAACACACATACTATAACTGTACGACACGAACTCATGACAACACACACACACGCTCTTACTTCGTGCTACACAAACTCCTAACAATACACATACTGTAACTGTACGACACAAACTCCTGACAACAAACACAATCTCTCTAACTTCGTGCTAAACAAACTCCTAACAATACACATACTGTAACTGTACGACACGAACTCATTACAACACACACACACACACGCTCTAACTTCGTGCTAAACAAACTCCTAACAATACACATATTGTAACTGTACGACACGAACTCATGACAACACACACACACACACACTCGCTCTAACTTCGTGCAACACCAACTCCTAACAATACTCATACTGTAACTGTACGACACGAACTCATGACAACACACACATCCACGCTCTAACTTAGGGCTACACCAACTCCTAACAATACACATACTTTAACTGAGTGATGAGTACCCCTGACAACACACATGCACACTGTAAAACTGGGCTATGTAGAACTCCTCACAACACGCACGTTGTAACTTAGTGCTATAAGAACTCATGACAACGAATAGTGTAGCTGGCAGGATGGGCTATTGGACTTGATGCGTGAGTGAAACACATTACAAATGATGGCAACAGACAGACTGAACGTGTGTTAATGACGAATATGAGTCAATTGACTTTATCAAACAGAGGAATTAAGAAGGACGCTAATTAGAGTTGAAATATACATTAAATATTGAGCTCACTGAAAAATAAAAAAAGGGTAACAGTGCAGATAGAGAACTGAACACAGCAAATAATAGCTGTGGGAATAGATTAAAAATCAAACTTAGTTCTTTTATTTATATTAAGACTTCCATCCCTCACGAACTCCGATACGACCTTCAGGCATCTTGTAACACAGGTGTTAGAAGTGGGATGGAGGCATTTAATCGTGAATAAAGTTAGGTTATAGGCTATAAAAGAGAGAACAAAATATTAACTAAGTGTAATATTTTAGGCGGCAATAATTAAAAGTGTTTTGTACAACCACTGCAGTGGATGTTCGCTATAAAAATGTCTGCAGACCTAGAAGTGCTGTGAGCTCTAGTTGAGGGGTTGAGTAGCCGAGTGATCGCAAGTGGAAATAACTTGGGAGAAGATGAAAATAGTGTGAAGGAGAATGATGTAAATAGCCAGATAACTAATGTAAGTAATTTAGTAGATAAGAACACGGACAATGTAGAAAGAGAAACATACACTGCAAATTAAAACATAGACAGGGAAATAGACACTGTAAATGAACATGCAGACAAGGAAATAGAAGGCATTAGCGAGTTTGCGTCGGCATTTGAAATTCCCGCCGCCCGAATAGTGTGCCTCGCCGTCACAGCGCGCAGCACTGTTTCCCCTACCTCTCTGGAGGCTCGGTTCCCCTCCCTTCTCCCGGCCCGGGCCCCTACCCCGTCAGCCCCTTTCACGAGCGCGGCTCGATTTATAATTTTAATGTGCCACTTCTCCACGCGCCGCCGCTTGTGATTCAACGCCGTTCCGACTGCTTGGTGCGGACTTCGTCTGCAGCTACCTCGCTATCAACTGGGCCATCATGAGAGAGAAGTATACTCTGGGCTCGGCGATAAATAATTGTCAGTAATGAAATGTTTGGAGAGTTTAGTATCCTTAAATTTTAGTGTGCCGGAAGGTGTTACACGCGCCAGATTGAGCGGCGAGTAGTGGAATGTTGCGTAATTTGTGTCTGGGCACATAGTCTTTTCAGAAGTTTGATTACCTGAAGAGCAAATGTAATTTTGAGGGCATGCCGTAGTTCTTGATTGTAGTTACCCATTTTTTGACATTTTGTAGTTTGTTTTTTATATTTATATATTTATTCGCCAATTTAATGAGTGTATGGTGTGTTGTTAGTCGAGCCGCCCCTTTAGGCTGCCCTAGTTTTTTTTTCTCACAAAAGCGCGTCCACTATTCACACGGTCCCGATTCTAAATGTGTTTAATCAATATATTTTTTTTTTAGGACGGTGCAACCTTAATGAGCCGTAACTAGCTGTTTGCCCGTCTGCTGTATTTTTTAATTGGTTTTTATCTGCGTATTTTACAGCGCGTGTCCCTTAATGGGCGATGTCTGCAGCGAGACGTGCTACCAATTAATTTGCGTGAACTGTAAGATTTTCAGCACGTTAAATAGCGCTTACGCACTTTTTATATTTTGTTGCGAATTTTGGAGTAATTTGAAAAGAATTTTCTACTCGTTTGAAAACCCACGAGCGTTAACGGAGTCATTCGATTGCAAACTTTGCTGAGCTCTGGGGAAAAGGTTTAGTATTTTGTGGAATTATTTTAATGCCGTGCCTTAATTTAGATGTTGGTTTGGTCTCGAAGAAATACTTTGGCAATGTAATTGTCTCAAATATGTTCAGCCTACAGGTTAGTCATGTTTACACGAAGTGCAATTTACTTTATTTAAATGCCCCATTGTAATGCAATGGAGTTGGGGCTGCTACTAATTAATTATCTTTTGGATGTTTAGCAATTTTGTGTGAGATTCTATTTACACATTGCTAGCGAGACCAAGTAAAGTTAAACGTATTTTTTTTTTCACGGCAAGTCACCTTGCTAATATCGACTGTTTTTTCATGAAACATTTGAAACTGTACCAAAGAGCTGTAATAAATAGTGTTGTGATTTTGAATAATGTTTATAATTGTGATAACCCATGCTTGTCAAATTGTACCACCTGGTACAAAGTTAGTCAATATGAGAACTGACACCCCAGACAAGAAAACTAAGAGTGTAAAGAACGAAAGTAATGAAAAAGAAAATTAATGCTTTAGGGAAGGAATGGCAGGAGTTTTTTTCAGTAGCGGAGTTCTTCTACCACCACACTGGCAGCCGAGAAAAGCGAGGAAGCAGTGCAAGTTGTCCCCAATGCAGCATCCTCGAGGATAGCCAGCAGCTCTGCTGCATTGGTGTCGAGCAGCAAGGAGGGGGGAAGGGAGGTTTAAATTGAGTCCGCCCCTTACGACTGCCAGACTTCTTGGCAGGAGTACCAACATCAGTTTGAAATAGTCGCCACCCTGAATGGCTGGTCAGCCGAACAGCGGGTTTCCTACCTCGCGGCTCTACTGAGAGGCCCCGCACTGAGCATACTATAATCTCTGCCAGAGCGACATTAACTGGAGTACTACACACTTGTTTCGGCCTTGGAGATACGTTTCGGTGACAGGTACCTGCGACATGCCCACCATGCACAACTGTGAAGCTGAATGAAGATGACGAAGACAGCATGATGATAACACTGAAGGAGATGAAGATGGCTATAAGTGACATCACTTCGAGGGCCCGTGCTACAGACTTCGCCACTCCACCCACCCGAATGGCCGGAGTATTGGTCATGTGGACAGCCGGGGCACCTGGCAGCCAATTGCCCACAACAGCAGCAGCAGAAACAGACACAGCAGCGGGAAAAGAAGCAACGAGTTAAACAAATGGCTGCAATGAGCGCATGCAAGTACTTGCGTGAAGGAATTTGTGAACTTCGTGCATGTGTCCAACAATAGTCACGCCCCATTGAAGAGCTGATGTTGCAAGCTGCACACGTCACCGAGCAGTTGGAAAATGAAAAATGATAACTTGTAAATAGTGTCCAGATACCCTGCACACACTGTGTCACACAGCAGTGATAGCAGCCCATGGCATGAAGCGAGTGATGGGATGGTCCCTCTCAGTAGTGGCTCTGAGGATCGTAGCCCACGGAGGGCACTCCTCGGGGGGCAAAGAACCAGTTGTGTGAACTTGAGAACGGGAGTGAGGCAGTCGAGAGGGGCTACCGGTGCTTCAGAGTACGTCGGGCGGGGATCTAGTCATAACCTGCAGCATCCACCGCAAAATACCAGCACTTTCAGATGGGTAGGCATGGCCTAAAGGAAGATGCAACGGTAAATTCTGTTGTTGCTTCATCTTTTAAAACTGGAACGAAGGGATTAGTATTTCTGTAAGACACGAAAGACCATATAGTGACAGGATGAATACCTGGTATGACAGGAGAATACCGGGCAAGGTATTTCAAGAACAACTGGTGTGGCTGTACAACTCATATAGAAGAAAAGGTACTCGAATCCACAGAAATGTTGGGAGGGCCCCTACAGAATTCTGAAGAAAATCAATGCTATGGTCTTTCGTATTTGTCATCTAGGCTCTCGGGAGGATTCGAAGATTGTCCACATCGACCGACTGGCACTGTACTATGGTCCTTATGTTACAGAGTCTGTCCGGGACGAACAGACTTGAGGAGAAGGCAGTGTTACTTGTCGCTGGCCTGTGTTGACCTTGGCCCATCCCGCGCGAGCGAGCGGAAGAGGACAGGATTGTTATATGATATCGGGTGGCGAGTCACAAGGGATGTTTGGATGACAGGCGAGCGATAATCCAAGACGTATATATCTTGTTACGAAAAGCATACCGCCACGATAATACATTTGTGGCACGTGCTCCTGACTTTCAGCAGATTGAATTTCTGCATTTATGCGCAGAATTTTCTAGTGGTTTTACTGCCATAGTTTCTCTCAGCATGACTCGGGGTGCGTGGAACTTTCCAGGTCAATGCTAGCGAATGTAAAATTGCTACGGGCATACGAGCGGAAAGTTGATGGGCGCGTGAGTGGCTGGAGTTTTAGCGATAGACGACGACTGAGAAGAGAAACGAGCGGCGAGAGAAATGACCAGCAGGAGTAAAAGCTGCTACTTCGAGCATCGGCGGAGCGAATAATGAGATTGGCAGACTGGACCATTGTACTGGATACGGGAGTGAAACACATTACAAATGATGGCAACGGACAGACTGAAAGTGTGTTAATGATGAGTATGAGTTAATTGACTATAACAAAACAGAGACATTAAGGAGGACGTTTATTAGAGTTGAAATAGTCATTGAACATTGCGCTCACTGAGAAATACAAAGAGTAAGAGTAGCACAATATAATTTAATGCTGTAAATAATTGCTGTGTGAATAAATTTAAAATTACATTTAATTATTCTGTTTTTTTTAGACCTCCATACCTCACGAACTCGGATATGCACTTCAGGCATCTTGTAACAGTACGTTATTTCTCGGATCACCACGTCGAATTTTAACACATTTTGGATCAACCTGTTACGGAGTGTCCCTCATCACATTTTTTTTTTCATCTGTCTCCATTTCGGGTTTCATATATTCTTGGCGCAAAATGTTTGCCTACCATCTGAAAGTGTTTTGGTTGTCGTTTCGCAGCCAGTGAGACATGATATTTGCGAGAGGCAAGAAGAAATCCTGCTCCAATCAGATGTCAGTGGACGAAGAAACACCGAGATGCAACGCCTGTTTGTACTTCTATCTGCACATCAGTAATGTCTTGCGGGTTGCAGCATACAAGATCTTAAGGACTTGTGTTGTGCCAAAACGGAGTTCATGCTCGATTGGTTGGGAATGATTTAACATCTGTAGCGGTAGAGGCGCGCACATAGTATCAAATTGTTACTTTGTATCCGACACTAACTTGTATCAAGCACTGTAAATGAATACACTGCCGAAGTATAAGAGCTTAACATTGGCCGCCAGTATGTTGCATCTGCTGTTCTGTGTAATTCTTTGACAATAAAATTCCAGTTGTATTTCAAATGTGTCATTGAGGCCCAATTTCTGGGTTTAGATTTGTGCACTGTACAGTTAAATTATTTAGCAAAAAGAATTACAATTTGATTTTTGTTCACACGATTCATTATACTCGCTGAAATATTCTCATGTTCTTATTCATACTTTATTTCAGCCAACTCAGTACACGTACTTGATGACGTGCATATATGATACACGCTTATGTGATACTGTGTGTCTGTGCCCCTGACAACAGGCCCGCTACTCGAGAAACTGGCGATTGGCCAAGCAGCGACAGATTCGGGAAGATCGGGAATTCCTGTATCTGATACAGAAAGTATCATATACAGGTCTGTATCAGTATCAGTTTGGAACAGGTTCATAGAATAAGTGTAACAGTCCATCTCTACACACAGAGGGTTTAGACTAGCCTTGGCTGCCCTCGTTCTTGTTCCATACTGCCCTAGGTATGGGGTTCGCATTGAGGCAAGTCAGAATTATATATATATATATATATATATATATATATATATATATATATATATATATATATATATATATATATATATATATATATATATATATATATATAAAGTGAACGAAATCTTTCAATTCGTACGCTACGAAAGTAATCGGTTCTTTTGAGTTACATATTCAGAAGCAGAACACGAGAGGAAGGAACGTTAAAGCAGGGGAGGATATAAGAATAAAAAAATCAGATTCTTTCGTAAAAAGAATCCGGGGGTCAAGAGTCATCCAAGCTTGTACAAAAGGCAGGGAGAGAGGGAGAAGGACTTCACAACAATGATCGTATTACTACTCTCTCTTTGAAGATACCGCCCGCACGCACATCGTGTTGTAGCTCAATACTTGCAAATGTAGAGTAGTAGTATACAATTTAATATTCCACAAAATCTCCCGTGAAAATAAAATTAAAAGTGATAGCTAAAAGAATAACAGATAAAGACAACGTAGGTGCTAAAATAAACGAAAGGATGCTGTAGAGATTAAGAATACCCGAAATGGAGAGACTCAAGACGCAGTAAAGAACGGCAGTGCAAAAGAGCGAAAATAACGAAATGAACGATTCTTTTGAACAAATAATTTCACTGAACTTATCCAAACGAATCGATTCGTCTATCTGAATCGTCCTACCCTTCACTGATATGTATATACCGCTGGGAGATCTCTCAGATTCGGAAAAGCGGTCCGTGAGAGTGATGGTCTATCTGGCACTGTCCTTCGATCTAGATGATGTACCGCGCTAAGAGTTCCAGCTATCGTAGATGTCACCTATCAGCTACCGCGACGAACGAGAGAGATGTCTGTCAGAGATAATAAGTGAAAGAGTGGGACTTTTCGCGACGAAGTTGTGGGGACTTGGTCGTGCGAAGTTGAAGTTTCTTCCGATAAAAATAAGGCTACAGAGGTGGTCAGGTTTCGAGGAACTCGTCTGCCTTTTGATGGAGGAAGGTAAATCTTGGTATGCCAGGGCACGATTGAGGAAAGTTTTCTACGGGACAGAATACTTGCAGTGGAGAGAGTGAGGTGGGCCCGGTACACTGAGAGAAGGTGTGATAAATTATATGAATGAGAAAGTGTTCGAGACGGTAGACCAGATAGCACTACCTATGTCAGAGATGTATGGTGAGAGGAATACGCTCTGCCCAGGACTGGCGGAGATGCTGTGTGGACTGCTGTGTGCTCGAGTAGAAATGTATCTTAGCGAAGTTAAAAGGAGCGTCACACCTAGAACTTGCACTGTATGTTCCTTCCTTCTTTCTTTCTCAAATATTGAAAGAACGCAGAAAAGGAGAGCCGCAATTAAATGTGGAAACATTTTATGTGAAGTAGTTTATTTAAAGAATTCTCTCTCCTTGCAAGTACGGAAGAAACACTTGGGGTCAATTGAAGTTTTAAATTTCCTGCGACTTTATAATTAACCCTTTGAGGAGTATGCACGTATATATTCGGGCATACCTTTATATGTAAATTTCCTTGCTCTTCAAGACAAAACTCACACTTTCATAGATTTACTGTTTCGCTGGAGTTTGTTCGGAATCTAAGTAAAAAATTACAATTAGCTAACATTGCAATTTGTAAGACTAAAAATTTTCTTTTTTATAATTTCTCAAAAGCACTTGATGGGTTGTAAAACTTGTTACCTCTGTCACGACACGGTAATTGGCACACAGCCAACACGTGACATCATTGGCCGACGGACAGCCAATTATAAACGTTGCAAAATAGAGTAAGCGTGTCCGGTGTAGATAGTACCAATATAATGAAGGTAAGTGGAAATATAGAGACCAATACAAGTGATATTGCTGCAGTGGAGAATATAGGAAGCTCAATTCAATCCTGTCCTTAGTGCCAGCAACTTGGTGCCGTCCTCAAAGGGTTAATGTTTCCTATCCAGTTCTTACTCTGATTACTTGGGCAGGATTCGCAGAGTTTGGGTTGGGGGTCTGTGATATGTTTTACGAATTTAAGAGCATTAGGACTGGCGCATCAGTCGGAGAATATGAGATTTGAGGGTAAATATTCGGCTGCTACGTTTGAATAAATATAAAATTGATGTGCAAACAACATATCAGGAGCGGCTTTAGATTTTTGTTTTGAGGGGCGGGGCATCATTTTCCCCTGGTGCAGGTACAGGTATGTATAGAATAAGCATCGTCGCATGGAAGTTGGAACAATTTCATCATAATTATAGGTAACAAAATTAAAATAATTATTGACAATCGGTATTTTAATCAATTATCATGTCGTTTATTTCAGTTTTGAGACATTCACAGGACTGTTTAATGTCAATGTGTGGATTTCGGGGAGGGTGTTGTATACTCAGGGACACCCCTTCACCCCTTTGAATACGCCCCTGTACAAGACTACAGTAATTTATGCATGGGAAGTGAGACGTATGTGGGTAAATCACATGATCAGACAAAATGCTCATGTTAGCAGGTGGACACATCACTTGCACTTAAATCGTGCATGGCGAACTCCTCAGGGTCGTGAGTGGCCGGGAACTGGAAGGTACAGCAGTGGTAAGGGTACGTCATGTTAGCAGGTGGACACAACACTTGCACTTACCTCGTGTTTAGCGAACTCCTCAGGGTCGTGAGTGGCCGGGAACTGGAAGGCACAGCAGTGGTAAGGGTAGGTCATGTACGCGACCTGCAGGTACTACAACAAAGAGTTATTCACCACCAGCATTGACAAAAGATAAACTTTACATTGCTTATATTTCTATCAGCCAACAATTTTTCCGGTAAACTTCCTGAACTATAACGGAATTTTTTAAAACCAATACACTGTATGGTAATAATATCGCACATCAAGCTGCAGTTATAGGAATGCTTAACGTCACTACTATACAAAGTTGGGGACTTTCCTACGAAATTGACGAAATTTCCCATACCTGTGTTTCATCTCGTTATCTAACGTCCCTTACCTGGCTTAGTGCTCTAGTCAAGTCCACTGAGACCTTGAAGGCTAACTGCGGCTGCTCTAATTCACAGTAAGGGCCCTCATACACCCTTGAATGTCTCCTTCAGCCGAGGGCGCGAGTCACCTGCATTTCTCGAGCCCTAGATCGCTTTCAGCTGCGCAACTGTCCGAAATATTTAATTTATTATAGGCTAGGCACGGTAAAGTGAGCAATTTTCAACGTCTACACATTTGGAATATTACTTAGTAAATATATTTTATTTTAGCCCTAGACGTTAACTCACGAGTGCGATGGAATGTACATACTGTGTTTATTAATTACATGGCAATATTTATTTCAAAAGTTGGTTAAAGGATACAAAATGGCTGAAAAGAAACAATAACTAGGGGCTCAAAAGTGCTCACTTTACTGTCGAAAGCCTATAGTGTTTAAAACTTTTAACGGTCGCGGGAATCACAACCCCGAAAAGACGAATGAAACTCGCGTGTAATTTGACAGAGTAAAACTCGAGGTGGAGACGAACAAAGGCGTCCGAATTCACATACGATTGACATTTCTCATGCAGGAAACAAAGGTTTTTGACAAAGGATGGGAACAAAGGGCAAGTTATTAAGGGCACGTCGCAATGATTTCGAGCACAACTCACGTCACGTGACCTTGATACCATCACGTTAACAGCCACCCAGTGACCAGAAAACTGCACACATACAGCACGCCAACTAGGCATTCTAGTGCAAGTATTTAAGAACTTGATAAAATGAAAACTTGATAAAGGATTGAACCATTTCAAGACCTCTACTGAAGCAGAACGCTACAAGAACTCGCTTGCCTCAAAGTGGTAGATGGAAGGGAACTTCTTCAGGCTGTCTGTGTCTTGAAGTCGAATGATCTCCAATTCCCTCAGGCCGCTAGTGGGCAGTTTGGAAATTGCTGTCTCGGAGAGATCCCTGGAAGAAGTAGCATTTAATTTACAGCACCACTTTAATTTTATAGCTCTCATTAATTACGTGTTATTTGAATGATTCATGCGATGGAGGTAAGTAATTCGTTTACCATTGCCACATTGCAACACTACATTGCAAGTCACAGAAAACACACAATTTTGGACATAACAACTTGGACAAAAAATACAAAAATATATAAACCAGCTAGTGCAGATATATTTTATTAATGAAAAAAAACTTAATTCTGCACTGTGTTAAACGGGTTGCAAAAATTTCTGAAAATTACGTGGTGATAGAATTTCACATATTTACGCATTATTATGAATATGCGAGAAGAGAATTGAATACCGCACACCTTTCAAATAATTTGTAAATTAATTCTTACTTTTTTTACAACATGCGTTATTAAGTATTTACAGAATTGCGTGTTATTTTACTAAAAGCCACACTGAAATAAGATAAACAGAGATTATTTAACTGTGGAAATAATTATGTGTTTTAATTGTGTATCAACTATTGTGAAGGCACCCTAGCGACTTTAGTAAGGGAAGTCGCCTGTTAAGACCGGGGGTTACGAATATTTCACGTTAAACGTAGCCTACATCACGTTACACTCCGACGTGCACGTAAAAATGTAGTCTTTCTCGGGTAAGCCTGCAAACTTCGTGCAGTGAATTGAAATGCCGAGAAAAATTAAGCCGATTCTTTTCAAATTGACAACTTCCAAAATTAAAGTTTTGCGAGCGCATTTGTGTTATAAGTTCAGCTTGTCCAAGGATAGAATGCGAAAGTTTGCCGCTCGTGATTTATTCAAACTGTTAGAACAACTAGGTTATGGATGCTACCTGAAAGATGCTGACTTATTTTTAGTGCACGTGGGAATAAGCTGTGGGCAACATAAGCTATCTGCTCGAGAACATTCGGCTTGAGTGTTCCGTTGAGTACTGAAATTTACAAAATTAAGGAATAATATTCGGTGATCCAGGCAATAATTCTTATATTTGTGAGGAACGTAATTCAATTCCAGCAATGCGCAAATGCATTCCGGATATTTACGAAGTAAGTAATCAAACCTAATATATCACCTGTTATCGCTTAGTCCTAAATTCAGGGAGAAAATGCGATGTCTGCACTAGGTTAAATACGTGAGCAGGCGACATCGTGAAAATAAAAACAGAACCATGAATAACATTAACAGCTCAATTTCACCACTAGTGAGATAGACTAACAAGATCGCGTGGTACAAAGTCACGTATAATATATCACTCAAAAATGTAGACGTTGACGATCTCTTCTTTATGTGAACGTACGCTTTGAGTTGCTTGAAACGGTAGTTATATCACTGTAAAACATGTGTGTTATTTTACACTAAACGTATGTGGCAGCAGTGTCTCCACTGATATCGGAGTAATGTTACACCTACATATGTCAATTTTTTTTTTACACTACGTCCAAGTAAATTTATCCTACAAATTAGTTAAATAATATATACTTCGTAGAACTAACTTTACATAGAATGGTGCAAAAGTACTATTACAATGTGGCAGAACTCAAACTGCAACATTCGTGTATTTTCTCTTCACGGCAAGTAAATTTACACAGACCTCGCTATTGTAATCTCACCTCCGTGTATGTGTGATTTCTCACTAACTCAAAAGTAAAATCGCAGATTCACTGTGATTGTAATTACACAATTTCTGTACATTTTCTACTGTTTTACTAAGCAGTTCTACCATTAGAATACGTAATTTTTACAACTGCGCCATGTTCATTAACAAACTGTATTTTTACACATACTTAAAAATGTGTAAATTAACTCCAACATTGTGCTTATTAAGCCATTCATTCTTGTATTTCACCAGAGACATGTAGTACTCTCTGGAACACATGCTGTGGTTGTTTTTACAAATTACACATACAAAATGTAAAAATAACCAAAAATATGTATGTGTAAATTTACAGTTATTTTTTTATAGTGTAGGTCTCACTGAAACACACGAGCCAAAGAATATACTGCTTACTTGAACATGTTAATTATAACGTGTTAGGTAAAACGTGGAATACGACGTAATCCCGGCCTGATGCAATAACTCATAGGGGTGCACGACCACGCTTGTAGGGCCAGTCGAGCCATCGCAACTCTGCGGATTTGATTACACTCGAGAGAAGTGGAACTGGCTGTTCGCTATAGCTATTACATTACAGCGCTGTATACTTACAAGTCTCGTAAACTCTGAAGGCCAGAGAAAGCATCGTCTTGGATTACTCTTAACTGCCTGTTTCCTTTCAGGCTTCTGAAATGAAAACCATTGGATTACTATAAGGACAATGGCAAGTGAAGTGTAAAATATCATTCAAAACAAATGGATTACACGGTATTAAATATGTATTAAATATTGCAGTAAAATTACTGTAAATAATTGTGAAGTGTAAAAATTATTTTTTTTTTGAAATTTCTAATTGTTTTCTAAATGGGGAAAATGGCAAATGACCCGAAAGATTGTTGGCATATAAATAAAATATTACTAAATTCTATGAAAACATTATGTTTCTCAATTTTTGTAAATAAAATACGTGGTTACATATAAAAAGGCACTATTTTTAACAGACAAGACTTTATAATAGCTTCTTAAACTCCGTCATTTGCACCGCTGAGTCGGCCCTCAGCGTGGCGGAGTTAAGCTCAGTTTATTACCAATTTCGTGTACGCACGAGATGTCTGCATAGAACGTGTACGAAAATGCGTAGTTCGTAGTGCATATACTCGTCTTATACTGAACAAATGAAGCCTATATGCCACGGTGGAAGATTCCTTCCGTACAAGCTGGCATGGCAGCTTGTACGGAAGGTTCTATGGAAGATTTGGCCATCTGCTGGCAGTTTTCATAAACGTTTTGGCAATTGTCCGAGTGCCATTTTCGATGGAAGGTTTCCTACAAGTTTGAAACTTTAGCCAATCAGAGAAAGGCCGGTAGAGTAATTGAGTTTATTTTGTTTTGATAAAGAGCGTATAAGACTGTTAAAAACAAGTAGATAAGAAAAAGCACGAGCATGTTTACCGATTATAAAACAGCAATGTGTGAAAATTATGGTAAAAAGTTTATGTTCACTTAACACAAAAGTTCCAGCTATAACAACAAAGCGGTTAGGCTCTGTGCATGAGCGCATAAAGCTGTTGCCGCTAGTGAAGATCTTTCCTGAACAACAGTAAAATCCTCTCGCACGCATTTTCCTCAGATCACCAAGCCTCATCCTTGGACTTCTACTTCCGGCGACTAGACAAGACGTACTCGACCAGGCGCCACACCTCGCACTACTACGGCATCGTAGCAGACATCGCAGATTAATTCGGACGGAACTGTAATGGACACAGCAATCCTCTCGTCGAACTACTCGCCGACCCGCAAGCATACTTCATGCCCGAGAGGACCGCTGCTGTCTACAGAACACTTCAAGAGAGAAGTGCATCAGGGAAGAACAGAGGAGGACGTCATCGCCGAGACGACAAGAAGGATAACAATGGCTGGGTCCAAGGCTGAGGGGAGCACCTTTCATTCCCGCCCATAACCTTAAATAACCGCAACACATCAATAGTAAGTACTCTTTAAAAAAGCTGTGTGGGCGACACGGCTGTTTGTTTTGCGTGAGTAAGCCTACGTTGACGGGCACAATTTCACTCGATCATATGGGGTTTTATTGGTATCACTAGATTACTTTAGAGATGCTTTTTCCAACCGTTTACGATTTCTGTATTTCGACGTGGCTTTTTGACGAGTATAGGCCGAAATCGTGTTAAGTTTTCTTAATTTATTACATTGAACGCATGCAATTTCACCATAACCTCGCCACACAAATGTTTTTATACACGTAATCGATTGATCTTGACAACACCTATCGATTGAAACTCAAACGAGCCTCGTAGCTTCTCCTAGTCAAAAGTTATGCTACGCCGCGGAAGTAATGAGACGCGGCGAAGCGAACTCAAAATTGCCCCCCCCCCCCCTTTTTTTCCCCTGCCCGGTCGTGCGAGATGCTTCGCAGTCCTCACACAACGAAACATATTCTTTAATCCTCTGGCAACCGGGCGATGTAACTGAATTTAGAATGTAGACGTTAGATTCGGAGCTGCAATGCCAAACTGTATCCACCGATTTTATCATCGGATTTTCTGGATTTCCTCCCACTATGGTTGCAAATTTAAAGACGTATCCACGTCAAAAGAAATTAACCAAATTTAAATACAGCACCAGTATAGCGTGCCGGGAAGTCCAACCGCTAGTATGCTACCCTCGATCCAAGATTGTCCCTCTCCCAGCAGTCAGCTATCTCACCTTCGGCCATACCATCTCAAGCCTGAACCCCAAAGTACCCACTGCTAAGGTCGGGAGGGCTTCCCCCAAAGAAAGAAAGATCGTTGAAATAAAAGCCTTGAGCCCAGTAGTTAGCCAACAAAAGAAACACTCGTCTTTACTTGTGCGGCAAGAAGTATCGTTGGATAGGTTATTCTAAAGAAACCTCCATAAATGCTTGCATGAAAGGTCTCGTGGAAGGTTCCCCCCGAACTAGAACGGAAAATTCTATCGTGGCATACAGACTTTACACACACGACTATAAATTAACTTGCTTTTAGTGACGTAGTTATTTATTAGCAAATTACATTATTTTGCCGTTTTTTAATTAGTAAAATATAATAAAAACGCGTACTTCCTCTATAAAAAAAATTAAATTAATGCAACGGATTATTTCGTCTTCCTCTTTTCTCCTACAATTGTATTGACTCAAGGCATGACGTACACGACGCGAAATAAAACACTGCCTTCTCGTTCACTTCTAAACGTCGATGATGTTCCTACATGATACGTGCATGATGACCATAAACCATTTCGTGAGAATACCTTCCTTCTCTCATTTTCTTAACACGTTCACCTCCATCACGTACACGCTTACCATCGCGAGCTGGGCTCCGCAAACCGCTGCGGGGGCCATTGTCCTCCCAATTATGAGTTAACTGAATGCGGCAGGTCAGGGGAGGCAAGTATTTCCATTCCCCGTCGCTCCAAAATACTGTTTGTTGGTGTGCAATAATGTTTATCTGATGATTTGTGAAAAACAACTAATTTGCGTAAGCACCCAGCGTAAAATAAAGTTCATTACCAAATCGAGTCATGCTAGCAGTCTGTTGTCGGAAGCCCGCAATGTTTATGTTCATTTTACTATGATAGTTCACTTCAGACATCACAACTTATAAACTGAAATAAAGGGATACTTAATTCTAAGCCACAAACTCTTGAGAAAGCACTGGCTACTGCTACTCATAAGTCCCTTTAGTCTAAAAATATTTTCAGGGGCCTTAGCCAAGTTTTTTTTCCACAACATACTGTAAGAGTTATATTTAATGTATTATGATGTATATGTTTTTTATTTAGCTTCACTACGGTGGCGGGGCATTCCCAGTTTTAAAAATCAAGGTTTTATGCATAACATGTCATACGACATAAATCCTCCAAATCTCAGTAAAATTATGAGATAGTGCAAGAAATTAAACGTACTTAGTTTTCAAAAGTGAAGAATTGTAACCACCGACAAGTTCGAAATAACAGAAAATTAATATTTTACGGCACTTTTTGAAAATAATACAGCACTGCCGTAAAAGCACAACATATGATAGCCAATAGTAAAACTGAAAGTTAAAAAATGTCGTTATCATTAACAACAAAATTCTCTTACTTCTTAACGCTTAATTCTGGCTGATTGCAGGTTCTGGGTTGATATAGCTAAGTTATGCATATAAGTGGTATGATAGGCTACTCATTCAAGAATCCGATGAATGCGAGAGAAGAAAATTTCAGTCGTAGATCTATAATTTCTCGCAAATAATGAACCATTAATTTAAATTAAGCACTCTATCAAAAAATGAAAAATAAATATTGCTGAAAATGTTGTACTTACTTATGTATATCGTTAACGCTTGAACGAAAACTGACATTAAATTTACAACATATGATAGTTCGAAATAATAAGAATTTGACAAATGCTTTCGAGTTAAAGGTTTGAAAAATGTATAAATATTTACAATGATTCCTTAAATATACTAAATAAATATTCATTAAATTAATTTACGTAGGTATTACTTTCATCACAATTCCATACTAATAGCTAAAGATGGATAAATTTAATTACACTAAGTGTGAATTTATAGACTTAACTGTTGAGAGACAAATGTTATTTTGTCAGAACTGGTCCTAAATACTGAATTGCAGAAAATCTTTTTTTGAATAAAATTGATTAGTCTGACAGGAGTGCAGTGATTTTTATATTCATTCAATTCTTCAACTTTTTAAATACGCAACAAAAGTATGAGACTCTAACAAAGACGTAAACAAGTGCGACAGTTCAGTAATTCCGCATAGATTGAAATGGGTACAAATAAATAAATAAAATTAAATATTACACAATATTACTTTCCAGAACCACGATTTCACAAATTCCGATCTGGTTAGAGTAAACTCTTATTAAACTACGCGTGTGATTCTGGTGACTTTAAGCTATGAGGGAAGAATGTTAAATGGCGAAACCAACAGGACTGATTAATATAAAATGGAGTATTTTTTAAGCAAGAACATTTATAAAGTTCTTAAGTTTACAACTAGAATTAGTTAGCCAACTACTTAGTCAAGCAAAATGGAACATCATTGACAGTTCAGAATTACAGTACGCCTAATTTCCACTAACGTATAAAACATGGCAATACATACAAACTGTTTTAAATGAAATGTGCTACATTGACGGTATTTAGGTTACTTCAACATTAAAGTTGGGTGTTGGTACGTAACAAATCGTGTTTAATGTTTCAAGTCTTGTGAAAAAATTACCTGCACGGGAAAAACCAACTCCAGTGTGCCAGTAGGAAACGAACCTGCAACCTTTGGAATGTGAACCAGGCATAATGGACAAACACGTTTTGTATTTATGTAGTAAACATCCGAATGCCGCATTGTATTCCTACTCAATGGAATGGAATGGAACAAAAATGAAGTTTCTTGTTGAGAGATTTTTCACCGAGTTATTTTTATTCATCTGTAGATGAAATCATTCCCAAAACTATAATTTAAATTTTTTTTTTTTTTAAGGCCATATTACTTTTCGTCGTTTCATACACGCCACATGACGAGCTTGTGTCATAACATATTGAAGTGAGGAAGACCGTTATAACGTGAACCGTTTTTTCAATGCGTCTGTTTAATGTCAACAAAACGGAAATTCAGCAACCATTTTCTGGAAATGCCGTAAACTTTTAAGCTGCAGAAGTTTAAGATTAGTGAATGATGTTTGTGTTTCCAATAGCCGAAAATAACAATAATAATAATAATCTTCAGTGTATTATATAATTTTGTGATATGGCGTTAAATAGTGGTCTGATAAACAAGGAAAAAAGTGGTAAAATTATTTACAAACTAATTAGGAAATCGTAGAGGTTTCCTATTAATATGTTTTGCGAGACAAATTCCAAACTTTGCGTAACTTGCATGTTTGGCTGCAGTTCAAATAAATCGATGGCGATACCAATTCCATGTCAATTCTGTATACAGTTTGACCATAATTCCATTTCGAGTTAGACTAAATAAAAGTTAAAAGTAGCCATAAATAGAACTACAATCGGAGGTAAGTTAAACAAAACGAAATTTATTTTGCGGTGCTTAACTGAAATAAAACTGTATGTTTAAAACAAATAAATTTCTGATATTTTTGGCACAATAATGTTAACAAATCATTTGCGAAATTTAATTATAAACTGATTTTGGCATTTTATGAAATTTGCACTTACATAATGTCAAGAAACCGTGAAACATCTTCGAAACGAATAGATTAATTTTGGTCTTTTTGAACAGTCATATTAAGACAATATTTTTTACTGAAGCACGAAAATAGCTTTTACGAACTTTCTTTTTAAATATTCGAAATTTTTTTTACACACCCTAGCAAAATTTAAAAATTGTAACACTTTTTTTTTAAAATTAAATACGTAATATACAACAAGGAAGAGTTGAGACTACGAACAAAAATAAATTGTCTTTGATATGGACAATGCGTGTGTTGCGAGGTGGAAAGTGAATTCAAGCTTCATGAAATAACCCCGAGGGGCGCTGCCGCTGTGAAACCAATTACCATCTGCGATGCTTCGCTGCCGCTGTTGATGTCAGTCCGCTTCGCAATCTTCAACACAAGTCTCCTCTCTAAAGTACGAGTTGTTTATCGTTCGTTTGCCGGTTCAGTGCGACTGACATTTGCATCTCGCACAAGAGACAGACCGTGTAAGGACTCTGGGTTATACAGTCAATATTATCACTCCACTCGCTCCTTAAGCTGGTTCCACAATAGTGCGATGCGTTGCGATGAGCGGTAGCCAATCAGGATGAAGCAGATTCCGTCGCAGAGCGTCGGCGTCGAGTGCGTTGCGCGAAATTCTTGAGTTGCGATTGTCGACGTCAGCCTGCGACGGGAAAGAAGAAGAATAACTGTGTGTTTACAAGGAGAATAAAAAAAAACATATATTTCTTGTCTTTCAATCTGAAAACGACGATCGCGTTTACGCCGATGTTTTCGTATTTGTATTTTTTATTATTGCTGCGTGGAAGTGCATAATAGAAGGCAATGGTTCTTATAGATGTGGACAATGTAATAAAACTCGTTTATTAACATCGAGATAATTATCCTTCGTCTTATTATGTCTGGTTCCAGCTAGATTTCATCACACATCGCGTTCATACTACCCTATTTTTATCTTCTACCACTTAAAACACACAGTTTAAACTTTTAGCGCGTGTCTTTTGATGCATTCGTGAGGTCTGAAAATGTAATTTCCACCCTTAAACTAGATAGCAGCACCGCCTCAGACGGCGTCCATCGCCGACAGATCATCGCTGAATTGTGAAACAGCAAGTATAGCTCGTCGTAGCCCAACGCATCTCATCGCACTATTGTGGAACCAGCTTTACACTGTCTCTTATCGTATTTTCCCACGCGAGGGGTATCATACAATTTACCCTCGTTTTCCGCAACACAGCTTGTAGAAATTATATACCACAGACCGTTACGCAAAACAGTAAATAAAACGTCCCTAGAGTAATCTATAAATGCAGGGGTAATTAATCAACAGATGGACTTATGTTTGCCCAACCTCAGCGTGTTCTCGCTGAATAGGATGTTGCAATAATTTAATTCACGCGACTTTCGTTGGTGGCATATTTGTCTGTGAATGGCGCACTTCTACACTAATTCCCGCGATGGCGTCCCAAGTTAAACTAAGGGCTCTATTCATAGTCAGATCTTAGTTCAAGGATGATACAGGGATCCTCTTCCTCGGGGTTGGTCTGGGGTTAGTTCGGACTAACTATATCGTACTTATAAACCTCGACTAGAGTATGTCTAACTTTAGCCGAGGGATCATCGAAGTACACTGTTGCCAGGTTTACTACACGTGCTCACTGCATATTCTCGTCTCAAATAAAAGGTTTACTACGAAAGAAAAGTAACATTTGAGACCACAAAAAACTTTAAAAGTAACTTCATTTGATTTAAACAGAGATTCTTTCTTTACCTAATAATCAAATTCCCCATAATTCGAAACTTATTCCGTATTTTATTTATGATTTAATGGTAAGTAATATTTTAATTTGTTAGCTCACATAGTTGTATGACTGTGTAGAGCAGTGGATAACATTCTTGCTTTATAAATGTGATCAGCGGGTTGTAATCACACACCCCACTTTTGATTAATCGGATTAACCCTTTGATATAAAATTGCTATCAAAAGGGTTAATCCTTAATCCGATTTTAATCCGATCAAAATCCTTAATCATTAATTCTAATCCGCTTAAGTTGGGTGTGTTTGATGAAAGAAATTTGATCAAATGAATTTGATGAAAAAATCTGATAAAATTCTTTTGATGATTTTTTCCGTTTTGTGTATGGGTATACTTTATTTTCTTTCTTTCTTTTTGGGTGGGGGAGGGGGTAGCAGGAGCTCTGTACGATTTTGACGCTGTGGTGCCCTAGAAGCTACTGACCAGAGTGGTGGGTTGCAATGTGTTATACAGGTGTTGAGTTGAGTGCAAGAGCATGCTAAGGATAATTTTTGTTATAATTATCTAATTCTGATATGTTTGTAGGGAAGTTGGTGGTAGATAGGCGATTTTTACGAATATATTTAACACACGAGAGAATTTCAGAGTGTTCTACGTATGAATAAATTACATGCATCGAATAGCAAATTTCAAACAACTACGTGAATAATAAGTGGAATTACTCCAGTATGGAATTAAACGTAACGTGAGTCTCGAGCTTAGAAATATAATTTACAAGAGAGAGAAGTATAACAGAATTACGTAAGTGTGAAATTAACGATCTACAACAAAATGACCCTATGAATTACTTTAATTAAACGACAGTCTTCCTAAACACATTAACAAGTTTACACATACAAATTACACATACCTTACACGATTCAGCCTGGTGAATGATACCTTACTACAAAAAACTCTGAATACCATTTAAACCAGATGCAATCACGTACCTGAAATGATATTAAAATAAGCCCGTTCGATGTATGAATGAGTAGTCCTTACGTGTAGCGCGTTCGATATGCAACTGTTTTCAAATTACAGTAAAAAATTGTAAATGAAGGAAATTTTTTAAAAATATTTATGAAATTCGCTGCACTTGTTAACACAAACAGTATTTTTAAACTGCTATGAATTTTCTTAGACCGAGATGAGAAACGAGATTTGAAGATCTTATCACAATAGTTATTTAACACACGAAAATTTATATTTTCCGTTAAACAAAAAATATTTCACATTATAGTTTACGAATACTGTGAACGAGATCTGAACCCCGGAGCAAATAATATCGCTTAACGAAAATTGTGGCTAGCAGTAGAGATGAAGGTAGAAGCGATGGTCGCCAGTCCGTAGTTGTGGTAACCCGTGATCGTGACCTCGTCGTCCGCCAAGTTTATAGAGGTGCGGTGAAGATGAGAAAGAGAGCTGGTGAGGTATACATCCGTCTAGTCCAAGCATTGATGACCGACTGAAGATGGTGCCGAGTGTCCAGAGAGCTTCAGATCGGGGGGCCTGCCTGCTTGTAGCCACCCCCTCCCACCACCCACCTCCCACCCCTCATCAGACTACTACCTCGGGCTGCTCAAGATGGTGTCAACTGCCTAGTTGCATTCAGATCGGGGGCTGCCTGCTTGTAGCCACTCTCTCCCACCTCCACCCATCAGAACCGACCCGACTCCAGGGTGCCAGCCACCCCCTACACCCCCTCTCCTACAAGCTGTGTCTGCGAGCTCCTGGGTGTCATTCGCCGGTCTGCTTGCGATTGTCACTTTTCGCAACTGACTCAAGATGGCGACAACTGAGTAGTTGGGTTCATATCGGGGGGCTGTCTGCTGAAAGCCAACCCCTCCCCCGCTCGCCTGTAGGCATCCCCTACCTACCACCCCTTGTCTAGAGGGATGTGCCCCGAGGTCAAGAACCCCTAGTACCAAAGGTGACTTGCCTTGAAATTTTAGTTTTCTGAAGAGTTCCGCTATCGATCGAGCCTGGTGTTCGCAAAAACCTGTTTTACACACCCCAGCTTCAGCCTTGAGAAAGTGTTTTCGTATTTTTTCGTGAGTTGGCACCCCTGCAGTATCAGTTTCCTGTTACGCACCCCTCCCCCGATACAGTATTCAGAACACATTTTTATAGTGTTGGCTTTCCTTCTTCAGCCCGCAGATTTCAGCCCAGGAGATTTCGCCTGACTCGCTGTCATTTCAACCTTACGAAACAGGTTGACTATATGAGCAGCAAAATGAAAAAAAATTTTTTTACAGGTTCCTGAGATTAAGTTTCCAATATAAGCTTCATTTGATAAACAATTCAAACAACTTTGAACTATAATCCAGGAAACTTGTAAATTAAAAAAAGCATACAGGAATACAAGACTTATTTCGTTCACTCATTAAATCAGAACAGTTTTCTTTCAAATATCCAAACAAGATGTATTTTATTCACTTGTTAAGACATTTTTTTAAAACTATCAGTTCGACATATATTTATTTGTATAGAAGAGAAGAGTATTGGGAGATAATTGCCCATCTCTTTTGACAAGGGGAAATGAGGCGACAAGGGAGAAGCGCTGGGTAGGACCGGGTCGCGGGCATGAGACTAGGGGAAACGAGAGAGATCTCTGATAAAACCCTTATATCAACTGCAACATTTATCACGACATCCACACATTGCCAATATTTTTTTATGGTGTGACCCGCCTGGGGAGACGAGCGTGCTAACTGCTCAACCAACATGTTCTCTCTCTTTTTATGTCTAACAAAAATCTTTCCAACCACAAACGTAAATTGTATATATTTGTATTTATTTCATATTTTATCAGTTCCAGCACAAGTTTAACAAAACAGTACGTAAAAAGGTGGAAATCATGTTTTTTGGAGTTGGAATATAGCGATTTTCAACACTATTCTTACTTTTTTACTAAAAGGTCCAAATTATTGTAAATTTAAGGGAAAATGAAATGGTGGCCATTTTGAATCCTTGCAGTATATAAGGAGGGATAAATTAATTTTTTCTCAGTCTTAACTCGGCATCTGCTAAGGTCACTTCGTGTGCATATACACACGTGTGCATTGCAGTAGCATAGATAACAACACCAGAAATCTACTACAGGCATCAAGGAAGTGTTGACTTCAATGGAAAGAATTTATAACATGAAGGCCGCCATCCATCATGTCTACTACAGCTACAGACATCCATCACGTCTAATATAGCTCCAGGCATCCACGTCAAGAACCAAGAACGACGCCAGACTTCTACAACATCTACTTCAACTTCGATACATCTAGATCATCATCAACACAGAATCTACAAGGCATTTCATCTCTGTATCAGTTACAATGCATCAAGGTCACCACTGTGACTATTGTGTCTCTGAATGCATTGAAGTGTTCAATGAGAGTCTAGTTTATGGAAAAGCGAAAACATTATTGGGTCTAGAGTGTTCCCAACTGCGAGTGTTGCTGAAAGAATTTATAATTTCTTTTGTTGGCCGCAAAATAAAATTAGTGTATCTGTTCCTGGCTGAACATTTAAAAGCTGATGAGGATATCATATCCTATTTGCCATGTGAAGATTGTCCTTATGGAATGCCTGCTTTTGCTAAGGATGGGAACTTACAGCATATGCAGAGGGATTGTAAGTTGCACAGACTGGAACAGCTACTTGAAGCTAGAATTATTCCAGATATAATAATGAACAATTCCGGAGTTGATGAAGTAGATTCCGAGGTGAGCACTGTCATCTTATAAAATTTTATATGAGAGAGAGACATTTTTGTTTATAGTATAAAAAGAAATAATGTAAAAATGATGTGGTATGTTCAGGGTTCCGAAAATTATCAAGACAACTCTAGGAGACGAAAACAGTCACGAACTCATACAGTGCAGTGACAATAAGAAATGTCCACAGTTTCATATGACTGCAAACACACCTCTTCCATCTAGTATTGAAGATGTGTACTCTCATTATGTTGAATTATATCCTGATTTGGTTGAAAGTATTGCTTTATACGCCCCTACTTGTAAAGACGTTTGTGTGCAAACAGACAGATTAAAACCAGGGCATAAGAAATGCTCACTCCTTGAAAGCAGAGGTCAAGAAGGGGATCTGGATCCAATTTGAAGAAAATGCATGAAAACTTTGTTCACAGTGGTTGCTAAAAGTTTATAAAAATCTTTGTTTTAAAGAAAAATGATGTATTTATTTTTAATAAACATTTTGTGTTATCCTATATCTGTTTCAGAGCAAAGTGTAATTGTTGTACATAAAGATTTGGATCATCTGTATTTTTGAAATAATTGTCTAATATGTTTTGTAACATGTTGTATTTGCTAGTGTTGAAAAATGTTGCAAATATATTAAGAATTCACTTGTGTTTGTTTAGCATGGAAATGTTTGCAGCAAATTCCACTTGGTGGTGTTAAAATGTTTTGTGATCATATACTTGATAGTGTTGACATTATTGAAACAAGTGTGTAATTTGTATATGTCTTGGAGCGAAATCTTCTATGTGCTGAAATATGTTTTTGAACACAGTATGCTGCTTCAGTGTTAAAATTATTTTTTTAAACAGCTTGTGTTTGTATATATTCTGTAAATAAATATGTTGTAAAATGAGTCCCTTTCTTAAAAGGCAAAGGGTGTAAAACCCAACATGTTGCAATCACTCAGGTACGAGGATTATCAAGACTGCCTCGAAAATTGCACAAGTGTAATGGGGACCCAATATTGGTTCTGTTTGCATGCTAATCAAGTCTACACAGAAAACATAACAAATGTAGTGTTGTCAAATATAGATGATAAGCGTTACATTGAGGCAGATGGAATATCAACCTTATCTTGGGGGCACTATCGAATACCTGAGTAATTTTTTTTATTTTCCTCCATATAATAGTTTCAGCACCACAATCAATTTATAGACTTCAGAGCACCATACACCGCCAATGACGTCCAACTGCCGCCACCAGATGCACCTCCTGCTCCACACTCATTGCAGCTGACTATAGCTGCTACAATCATCATCGCAGCTAACTACACCAACTACAAATATCTAGAACAAATTACATAATTTCTGTTGCATTAAAATCCAACCCTACTGTCGTCTGTTTGTTTAAGTACAGTATAAAGAATAAATCTACCTTCGATATCTTAACCTGTTATCAAAGAAGAAAATGAAATTCACAGTGGAAACTGTGTACGTGTGAGTGTGTTGTAAGCAGTCATTTGGCATGTGGCATGTGAGTGTCTGATAAATATACCGGATGTGACAACTAAAAAAGAATGTACCACAGTAAGCAGCATCTTTATTAACTCCACAAGAGATTGTAAATATTCCACATACTTAGGAAAGAGACATCCACCGAAATGCTCTGAAAATTGTTTTTTTTTTATATATAATTTAGAGGATTGTTTGTTGTACATAAATATCTTAAATTGTGTGTTTTAGTGTGTAAATATTAACTTGATTCGATGACAAAATATTGTCTTTATTGAAAAAGAGAAAAATGTTAAATGTGTTAACTGACTGCTTGTTGTAAATAGTTGTTGTTCCTTTATGTATATATATGTGTATATATATATGTATGTATATATATATATATATATATATATATATATATATATATATATATATATATATATATATATCTGTTGATGTGTGTTTTAGTGTGTGTGTGTGTGTAAATAATGTTGGTTTGACGACAAAATAATGTCTTTTAAAATGGTTTTTAGCAAAGTATCAATAACTTGTTGTGACTCATCATATTTGAAAATAATATTTTTTTAAAAATTAATCTTGTTTTTATCCTAAATTACAGCTCTTCAAGATACAACACAATAATGTCTGGAGAGGAGAAGACAAACACAATATAATATATTTAAACTAGTATTTTAATTTAAAAAAATAAAATTAAAGTCAAGTTATGTAAAAATAACCGTATATTTTCCCTTAAATTTACAAGTGTCTGACCTACTTTTATCTCTAGTGCTAGCCACGATTTTCTTTAAGCGATATTATTTACTCCGGGGTAGAGATCTCGTTCACAGTATCCGTAAACTATAATGTGAAATATTTTTCTAATTAGTCGGAAAATATAAATTTTCGTGTGTTAAGTCAATATTGCGATAAGATTTTCAAATCATGCTTCTCTGCTCGGTCTAAGAAAATTCCTAGCAGTATAAAAATACTGTTTGTGTTAACAAGTGCAGTGAATTTCATAAACATTAAAAAAATTTCCTTCATTTACGAGTTTTTACCATAATTTAAACACAGTTGTCTATCGGACACACTACATGTAAGTGCTATTCATTCATACATCGAACGGGCTTATTTTAATATCATTTCAGATATGTGATTGTGTCTGGTTTAAATCGTATGCAGAGTTTTTTTGCTGTAAGATATCAGTCACCAGGCTGAATAGTGTATTACACTTGTAATTTGTATGTGTAAACTTGTTAATGTGTTTAGGACGACTCATTCAATTAAAGTAATTTACAGGGGCATTTTGTTGTAGATCGTTAATTCCACACTCACGTAACTGTGTTACACTTCTCTCTCGTATAAATTATAATTCTAAGCTCGAGACTCACGTTACGTTTAATTCCATACTGGATTAATCCACTTATTATTCACGTAGTTGTTTGAAATTTGCGATTCGATTCATGCAATTTATTTATACGTAGAACACTCTGAATTTATCTCGTGTATTAAATATATTCGTAAAAATCGCCTAGCTACCACCAACATCCCTACAAACACACTAAAATGAGAAAAAATAACAAAAATGACCCTTAGCACACTCATGCACTCAACTCAACACCTACATAACACATTGCAACCCACCACTCTGGTCAGTCACCTCTAGAACACCACAGCGTCAACATCATACAGAACTCCTGCTACCCCCTCCCCCACCAAAAAAGAAAGAAAGAAAATAAAGTAAACCCACATACAAAAAAAAATTCATCAAAGAAATTTGATCAAACTTTTTCATCAAATTTCTTTGATCAAACACACCCGATTTAATTGGATTAGGATTAAGGATTAGTCATATTCTGATAGGATTAAAATCGGATTAAGGATTAACCCTTTGATATCAATTTGATAACAAAGGGTTAATTCTATTAATAAATAGTAGGGTAGAACCCCCCCCCCCGGGTCGAACTTCTAATCACATTTATTCGTTAAAACCCTTTTTTTAATGTCTTTTTTCGACGGCAAGTAGATTTTAACAAACTTAATTATTTCCTTTAATATTTTTTTCTGCTATTAAAAAAAATTATCTTCTCTTTTTGAATTTCTGTCATATATTTTACTCTCGATCATGTATTGTATTCCATGTCAAATTTGGTCACATTTGCAGCACATACTCGTAAACTGGTTTGATTTTTTTATGCCAATACTGCCTTTATAATGACGAAAAACTGTATTTTAGAGCTAAAAAAAATAATAATAAAATAAAATAAAACAAAAAAAAACATTATAAAATAGTTCAAATTTTTTTACCCTGTTGAGATGTAAACTTGCACTATCGTGCGTATCAAGCAACAATGTCACCGCTGAGCTATCGATAACCATGTTGAAGAATGTACTCTACTAAATATGTATCACAAATGGATTTGCACTAAAGTTTTGTTTGATTTGAAGGTATTAATATCGCGTCTGGAAAGAATCTGTTTTTAGAAATGTCATTTTATTGACACAGAAATTCAAAAGGTTTTGATATATCTTAAAATTAATGTTTCATTATTATATTTTCCTTAAAATACTATTCTCGGAACATTTCGTCAATTAAATCGGTACATTTATGCTTCAAAAGATTGACAGAATCAGCCTTTAACGTAATTTTTAATTTTCGTAAACTTTATCTAGATTTCACTTGCATGTAATATTAGCAAACCTGTCTTATTTTTAAGTTCGCCATGTTTCTTTTCGACTTTAATACGTCGTTAGTCCTACCCTGAGTCCGGAGTGAAAGTTGGATGCCTTAAAGCGATATGTTCCCCGGACTAGCAAAATTAAGGCTATCTGAATACAATAAAATTTGTTCGGAGGACGATCTTTATTTAGTCTAGACTAAAAACGCTATGAATAAGGTCCTAAGTAAATACGACGTTGAGTTCTTTTAAAATTTAAATGCTAAATTAAAAGACATTATTATCTAAAGACAAAATTCGTTAATAAATTAAACAGAAAAATTGTCTCCGGTGTTGTTTCTTCCTGTGAAAATTTCTATACCGAAGACACTTACCCATGCCACACATTTCTGATTGTAGTTTGTGCTGGACGGAAACAAGTCAGGCTCCTTTATCATTAGTGCTCTGTTAAACTAGTATATTGTGAAAAAAAGTCATACCGTTATGTGGCTTTGTATATAATAGGATTAAATGGGTAGTTGATGCTCACAGTTTAGCGATTTCTGCGTCAACGAATGCTTGACTTTCAACTTCCTCAATCATGTTGTAGTTTAGCAGGCTGAAACAGAAATTCCATTTAACTCATAACGTGGCTGATACGGTATAACTAGAGCTAGTGATTTTTCGCGAAAAAAATATAAGTACAGGATAGACTTCAATACTATAAGCACCCAACAGCAATTTGTCTATTATAATTGGTTGCTGTCTGCTTGAGAAGGCGTTTTCATATCTGACCGTGCCACTCAGAATTCGACAACATCAGCACGTGTCCTACGTAATTCGCGTGCAGACAGTTGGACACGTGTCGAAAAGTGATTCAGCCAATCAATATAGGTAATCTAACCTACAGAGTTTTGAAATATAACTTGTCTCGTAATCTTTTCGCGAAATTTCACTAACCCTAGGTATAACACAGTTCAAGAAATTATCCTAGGATTACAAATTACACAAACACAGTTAATTCCTACTTATATCATTGTACTGCTTTCGCGTGAGAACAAAAACTTCAAGCAGAGAAAACTTTAAAACCACGAACGAATCAGAAATATTTACTTATTTGTACGGAGCAAAATTTTTGACGAGTTTTTCTACATTGCTAATATTGACAGTGTGTGGGCACTTAACTGTCCAATCCTCGAATGCATTGCCCAGGATTACCAGGTTTAAAACCCGTATTACAGAGTTCTCTCTGAACTGTTTATAAGATATATGTTGTTTTCTGAATTAATCGCGAAAAGTAAATAACTATGAGGGGATTCCAACAAAGCAGATCGTTATGATTTAGGCATACCCAGTTATTTACTGTAAGTTTTTTTAATATTAGACAACAGGCCATATACTTACAAGAAGAAAGCCTTACTGAGCTATAGCATTTTTTTAAAACTGTAAGTTCACTTTAAAAGTAAGTAAAAGGTGCATAAATAAATAAGAATAAAAATCAGTACAGTTGCGAGGAAGGCTCGTGACGTCATAATCAGCATGTTGGGAGGCACGCAGCGCTCCACAGAAGGTATACAATCGTTGGTTCGATCAGCGGCAGTCAAGGACGCTGATATGTTTGGCGTAGAAATTTGAATGTTCTTTTATGCTATCACATGGGACGCCTGAAGGGCGTATCTGAGTTTGTGAAGGATGGAGGTCTTAATAAAAATAATAAAAAAAAACTATATTTGATTTCTAATTTATTCACACAGGTATCATTTACAGCATTAAATTATCTATATCCACTATTAATCTATTAATTTAAGAGTGAGCTCAATATTTAACATCTAATTAACGTCCTTCTTAATTGTCTATGTTTGGTTAGAGTAAATTAACTCATACTCATTATCAACATGTGTTAAGTCTATCTGTTGCCACCATTTGTAATGTTTTTCATTCACACATCTAATACAATACCGCAGTCCAGTCAGCCTATCACACCCTTCACTGCTTGATGATCGCAGTCGCAGATTTCCCTTCCACTTGTTTCTTCTCTCGCTGCTCTTCTTATATCGGTCGGAACTCAGCCAATCATTCGCTCATCAACTGCAACTCAACTCTGTGCCCGGAGGCCTGTAGCAATATTTATAGCGTTTGTCCTGACCATCTGGAAGGTTCAACGCACCCCGAGTCGCGCTGAGAGAACGAGGTCAGTAATACAAAGAATTTTTCAGATAAACGCAGAGAACAATACAAACAGGGTCAGCAGCATTCGCCGAAAAAAATATTATCGTGTCGGCTAACTTATTATAATAGATACGCGGTCACAGGCCTATCGCTCGCCTGTTAATTCAAAATAGTAATTTGGCTTGCTGCTGCCACTATCATATAACTGATGTCCTTCACTTGCACTCGCTCGCACAGGATGCGAAGCAGTGAGAGCGTAAAAATAATTTTGTTTTATTTTATACGAAACTTATTTCTGTAGACATAAAATTAGCTTCCTTGTAGATTTCATCTGTTGTGTATTTGGGTTTGATGCTGTCCCAATAAAAAGAACTGAGGCAAAATTTCTGCAACTTTATGTTTTACGTAACTGCTGAAACTGTGACGGACTGTGTAAACTTCGGATTTAGAAAATTACTCGATTAAAAAAATTAACAGGGAACATATTGCACCATCTCTGTATAGTGACGATTGCTCATAACATATTAAGCTTAGTTATTTCAATGAATAACATCTTCTGGTAAGATTTGTTTCATGCTGCACAGAAAATAAGTGGCTTTTGACACTTAATGCGTGTCCATTGTATATTTTGAAATGGAATATCACTTATTCACGCGTATATAAGGAAACAAGCTCTGAAATTAAAATAAGTTTCACCAACCGTGTCACTGTAAATTTTTTTTTGAGATTATACTTTTCTTAATTTGTAGAAATGTAATTTTTTTCTGATATATACATTGTTAAGCTTTGTATCAAAAATATTAATTTTAATTAATTAATTTTATTTTATTTATTTACGTATTAAAGGATTTTAACTCGGATGTTTCAGTCTCTTTCTATTAAAAACGAGTCTCGTTCAGACGAGAAGCGAAATGTCCAGTACAAATCACAACGTGCGGTAGACGGGATTGTCATCGCTATTTCTGGCTAAACCCTAGCACACAGGGATTTCCGAGTAAATACCTTCATGTCACCTGAGGGTTAGCCGCGAATGTCACGCGGTATGTTAGCGGTTCGCGGGTAGCTCCGCATCCGAGGTTACATGAAAATACCATAGGGGCTGTGTGTGTTTATTTTGTGCTCTGTGCTGTAACTTCTGCGTTTTGCACTATCAGTATGCAAATGCGACGTTGAATAGTCACGTGCAAATCCAAACATTTTTATTCAAACGCATGATGATTTATTAGTGCTGATATTATATTTTTCATTTGTTCTTATGACATGCTAATTTCTATTCGCCTCAAAATAATTACTTTTCTGTATTTTTGCATTAAGAATATTGTACTTAAAAGTTTTATATATATTAAGAGTTTCAATTGTTTATTGTTATGTGGCATTTGGTTGACAGCCATGATTGTTGGAGACTGAGGCCCGTTGCCAGGGGCAACGCAATCCGTTGATTGCACGAGGAAGCAGCCGCCTTGTGATTGGTCGTTACATAGTGTCACTTTTAAGGTGCATTATTGGTAGAGAAGGAAAAGGGGGAGTTCAACTGCGATGTAAGGCGGGGCGTAACGAGTGTTACGGGCCCTATAGGATTTTAAATGCAGATTTTATGGCAGTCCGCGAGTGATTTTGTATGTTTTTCCAGACCAAGCGGAAATTGTCGGGATGCCGGCAAGAGAAGTAGAGGGTCTGAGGCGCCAGTAGTATTCGATTTAATTTAGTTTAGATAACCTTCCGCGACATTCCGAGTGGTACCATGTTGGACTGTATCTCGCTGTACCACAGCCCATTGGCTAGAATATTAGGGAAGGATATTCGTCCGGAAGAGAATCACCGCATCCCATGACTGTAACCGATCTACATGACGCAGATTCATCATGTGATACATCCCGATCTGCAAGTATAAAGTCAGTAAGAAATTTAAATAAGATGGTCGCCGATTTTAGTTTTGGAAAATAGCTTAAGGCAGACGCCATTTTTCCTGCCAAAAGACGCCTGTGTCTGAACTTTATTTTGCAAATCAATACCTGAGATTACTAGCCCAGCTCCCACTTTGCTTGGTGCGAGCTTACATTAATAAACATTCTTTTTAAAGAATATTTTATTTATTTGTTTTTAAAAATAGCTAAGAACTTTTTAAAATTATGTTTCGTACCAACTCACAGGAAGTCTTGCCTTCGTTATAGCCACTTAAGATACATGCATGCCACCAGAAGATTATTAATAATACTGCTATCGAGTTTAACTATTTTTCAAACAACTGAATGTCTAATATCGGCCACATCCAAGCAGTTTTATTAAATATTCAGTATTTTAATGTTCTTCTGGACTCCATCCTTGTCGTTAGTTACTCCCGAATCTGTGCATGCCAAGCTATTGAGCTTGACTGAAGTGCTATGTCCGTATGGCATTCTAGTCTTCTACTGAGTTGGTACGCGACTAGCATCCTGGTAATAATTTGGTATTTAGCATAAAAGGCGTGGTTTTTGCTCACTGGTGAAACTATTTCTGGTAAGAGTCATCTCGAAGTTATCTACTCTAAGCTAGCTTGGCGCGTGTATGTCGGTGTGTGGAAGGCAGCTTGAACACCACAATACTATTACAACAACTTTACTTAAATGATAATTTAAATCACTCCACACGCCAGTTCACGCACTACAGTACGCCTGGCGACACGCGCCTTCTGCTAAATAAACATTTTCCAAGCTGAAGGTTTTCATGGTTTCCGTCGTATTTGCTTTGTCTAGCCGTCACGTGTCCCTTTATTCCAAGTCCCTGAACACGAGGGTACACGAAGAACCACTACGCTTCGCTTAATCGAGAAGTCTGACAGCACAGACATGCTAACTTCAGAAAAAAAAACAGTGTGTTTACCATTTCTTCACGCTTTTTGAATCAAACGTTTGAAAAATCACCCTATGTATGACGTATCTGGTTATTTCCTTAATATCTCAATTTTAGAGATATGAAAATTTCCGCGAATTCATTTCAGGGTAAGATAGACGTTCAACACATGTACACTGAAGTAACTTTTGTAATTGGATTACAGTTTATTAGACACGCCCTGGGTGACTCTGAGCCAATAGCAGACTTGCAAGGAAAAAGTAGCGAGTGCCATACTGCCAGGTGTGTAGTAACATTGGTCACTCTCTGGAGCAGCAGCCAATGAACAAACATCTGAGGCTCGAGTATACCCATGACTGTGGAGTCCAGCCTACAGATAATTGAAATCGCGAAATTTTCCTATCTCTAGTCATTTATCAAAATAGTTTTATATTTCTCTGAAGGAAAAATTATAATTTTTAAAAAATAATTATAACATTTACTTATATTTCATTTATAAACTATAAATTAAATTATGAATAATAAAACCATGAGAAAATAGGTGTGTTGATAATAGGCCTATCTAGTAAGAAGTAGTTTTTATGCAAAGTATCATGTAAATGGTTACTAGGGACCAGCAACATTTGCGTTATTTTCTCGCTACAGACTAAACTCCAAGACTTTGTGTCTTCATTTCACTTATGCCATTGGCCGAAAACTTGTGTGATACGCCCCCAGGCCGCTTTTAGCCAACGGCGAAGCCTCAGCGGTTGAGCAACCGATCCCCAGGAGGGCGGTGGCACGCCCTATAGTTGCCAGTCGCCGATGAAATCACGAATTGCTCTCATGTCGGCATAGAGTAGCGAGATCTAGCATTTCACCAACTGATGCCGCGGATTTTTGCTGGTCTCTACTGATTACGCACGAATACAGTGCGTTGTGTAATTTTTATAGACTCGGCTAAGCTTTGTCTTGTTGGGACCACGAGCAGCACACAGAATGAATAGCAGCGCAAGGTGCACACTCGCCAATTCAGGCTGCGTGCGCCAGCCGCACTACAGGAGAGGGGAGTTGTGTAGGTTCGGCTTGGCAACAGCGCGACCCACGTCGAAGGGAGAACGTACCATAAATACAGTCGCAGATCGCGCGCTGCCCCCCCCCCCCCCGCCGCCAACACATTCCACGGTCCAATATCGGAAGTTTCGGGCAGAGTAGGTCGGCGATCAGACGTCATCGACGTGAGGCACCGCTTGTCACTGGGTCCCTGGTCTGCTGGTCCAGATTCCAGCCCAGGCCGCCGTCTTTCACGTCAGGAGGCGTCTTTGCAACCTCCACATCTCCACTACTCGGCATCGGGAGGACTCGGAGGAGCTCCGGTCGATTCCGATCTGAGCCAGAAGTAGGCGTGCTTCCGGTAGGGTGCAAGGTAGAGCGATAGGGAAGCTACGCGATTGGAAAGATGATTAAAGTAAAGGATAAAGTTAAATATTGCAGGGCGAGAAGTATAAATACCTGAATCTTGTTTGTGTCTCTCTGTATAATGAAATGAAATAGAAATTCAATAAATCGTTGTTTATACAGTTCGTTGTGTGCATAGTTACAGTATTATTAGGACACCGGTACTCTAACCCAGTGGTATTCCAGATTAGCCAAAGTGAGAATAAGTAAGTGTTGTTCCTAGAGAGATTCGAGGTGACAGTAAGGAGTAAGTATCTCTTGCAGGAGTTGAATCTGGGACAAGTTGGTGCCCTCGTGCCAGCCTGGCTTTGTGTAGTCACCAGCCATAGAGTTCAGTATTCCCAGCTATCCGATAGGAAAGGTAAAAGTATCAGGCTGACTAGGCGCGCGCAACAGCTCGCACCAGGCGGAGGAATGTCCTGGGAGTATAAATTCAGCAGGGCTTCAGAAAAGTTGGAAATCGCAGTGAATTGACTACAGTAAATAACATAGTAATGTATATAATGCCACAGAGTAGCTGGGAATACAGAGGCGAAGTAGCCGCTTGTATCGCGAACTCGAGCCGCACACACTGGCCAGCAATATGGCGCCACTAGCAAGAAGCATGTCGTTCGCACTGAGAGACAGGCTTGTCCCAGTCAGCGTAACGTTTGTTTTTGTAGTGCCGAAAATATATTTATTCACCCCAGAAAAATGAGTAAGAAAAACTTGAAAAGCAACAAAATAAATTTTGTTCACCTAGCACGATACACACTTGAGTGAACAAAACGTCTGTGTTGGGCCAAAATAAATTAGGACTGTTAACAAAGTATTTAGTTGAATCGACTGTATAGATTTGTTAGGCTACTTGTTTAAAAATACAGCTCGAAAGTTTATTAGTATTTGTTTGTAATAATTGGGATGGTTACAATGTTTGTTAGTGAATTAGTTGATGCTTAATAATGGTATAAACATCTTATTAAAACAAGTTCAACGGGAAACTCAAAATTGAAGTTGTAGAAATTGAAATATTTATTTGCGCTCGGACGCAGGTAGCACTCGGGTGAAAACGATCTCAGTTCGAATCTCTATTTTACATTAACCGAAACGGTTGGTAGTGCAAAACAAACTTCGTTCGATTCAACAAAACCGTTTCCTCAGCGCGCGAACCAGCGCCTGGTAAGCTACTCGCGAGCTGGCAGCTCGGCCAATAGGGTGCACGCAGTTGCCACTCACGCACAAAGCCTGTTCCCAGAGTTTCGTGCAGCCAATCAGACAATGGGTACTCCTACATAAATGGAAAAGCCAACTTATTTCACCTCTGAGTAAGTACTTATCTACTCCGTGAGTGAGTGAAGAGAGATGGGCGGCTCTTAGCATCGAGGTCTCGAGAGCCGACGATGGTGAAGTGAGGTGAGTATGGAGCAGCGCCGGGATGGAAGGGTGGGGGAAACGGGAGATGTCCGAGAAAACCCGCCGACCAGCGGCATCGTCCGGCACGTGCAAAACATCCCAGCGGCATCGTCCGGCACGATTCCCACGTGCAAAACATCCAGGAATGACCCGGCAGGGAATGAAATCGGTTCGCCGTGGTAGAGGCGAGCGGTCTAACCGCTCATCCATCGTGGGCTCCTTATCTACTCTTGTAACTGTCTAATGTTCTGCGGCAATAGGATTCTGCAATTAGAATAAATTCCTCTTCTATCCTCGAATAATGATGCTGATATAGTCCATTCACTGTTACTTTCAACTTTTCTGAAGCCCTGCTGAAGTTCTACTTCCAGGATATTCCTACGCTTCTTGCAAACAAAGCTAATCCGAATTTAGCGTTACACCAAAGGAACAACGCACCGTATTCGTGCGCACTCAATTTTATAATATTTTGCATAAGAACTATTTCTTACTAGGCATTACCAACTAACCTATTTTCTCACTGTTTGAATTCATATTAGTTATAAATGAAATATTATAATTTATAGTTAGGGACAGGTGTTTTTCGCGAAAATATTTCAAGAACGATTGTATTCCAAAACACTTTTGTTCATACGCACTCTCGCGTTTGGATGATTTTACATGTCACATGGCTCAAGTGCCTGTCCGCGAGTGATGGAAGTTCAACATCGGGGTACTTTGTTACGATTGGCCATGTCGAATAGGAACATGACTTCTCACGTAGACTCGCGGCCAATAACCAAAGGAAGTTGTGATTGTTTGTAACTCTAGGGTGCTACCAGCGCCGTCTATGTAGCAACTTTGAACTTAACCGTTTCACACTAGCGTCCCCTGATTAGTTTCACTGTTCGCCGTCGTCCGCCGCGCCGTCGTTCGAGCTCCTTGATCACCCTCGATTCCCCTCCCTTCCCCAGTCACCTCCTCTTGTCCCACCTCCCCCTCCTCCCCTTGCGACATCTTATGATATGATATTGTAAGGTACGGGGTTATCGTTAATCATCACACACAACAGTGTTGCCTTCGCCTTCGACTAAGGAGGGTGCGTCTCTGCTTCTTCTGGCTATGCACGACTAATAGCTTCGCGGCACACATCCTGTACACTGTGATCGGCCTGGAAACAGGTCATCTTGAGCCTAGCTCCTAGTGGGTCAGCGGTCACAGTGTATAGCACCGATTTAGGTACTTTTCTAACAACAATTTCTCGCAATTTGCAAACAACACCACATCGAGAGTCGCTCCACAAAGAGCCTACCCCTCCCCCACCACCCTCGCGGGTCATGGCGGCGGGCGGGGAACTGACTGAGCCGTCGTGGATGACGGGAACTGGCCCGTACTCCTTGCAGTACCTCCGGGAAAACAAGCGATTTTTAGAACTGGCAAAGAGACGACCTAATCACCAAATTGTTTACGACATTTTTCCTCAAGGCATCCCCGACCACATTGACATACTCCTGGCTACTCTTACGGAACCAACGACGCCAACAATTACCACACCAAATTCCTCCCGACCGTCAACACCGGCCGCAGGAAATGAAACATTTGAAATGGAAACCGACTTCCAGATAGTAAAACGAAAAGGGGACAGAACAACCACGCAGGAGAACAAGCGTCTCCATTCTGTGTCGTCTGAGGCACATACAAACACCATTCCTACACAAAATAGGTTTTCCCTGCTTAAGGAGGTAACAGAAAAAACCTCAGCAGTTAACCATCCCGGCTCTTCAAGCATCTCCACCCACAAAACACAAACGGCTGCACCACAAACACGACATAAAAAACAAAACCAGTACAGATTAGTGGTTCCTGACGCCACTAAATACAACTTACTTGTTCAGAAATTGCGAGCTATTAGTAGGGACGGGTCCTTCCTTCTCCCCACAGCTCAGGGAACGCAAATCCCCACTAAAAACTTTGATTTTTACACAGCTGCTCGCACAATGCTAGAAGCGAATTACATCCATTATTTTACTTTTTGCCAAGCTTCCGAGCTCCCACAGAAAATAGTTTTTGACCTCCACCCCACAACCGACATTGCGGAAATCAAGGCAGATCTGGAATGTGCCGGTTACTCAACCCAGCACATTTATCAATTTAAAAAACGTACCACAGACCAAACAGACCCAAACAAATTCACGTTGGAGCCGCAACGTTTTTTCTGTGTCACGGCGGCGCAGAACACTTCTCTCCCTCCTCTGCTCTCTGTCACGAGGATAAATATGACAATTGTGCATCCCCGACAATACCAGAAACTGCCGACAGACGTGGCATAATGCCGCAACTGTCTCGCTTTAGGACACACCAAAAATCACTGTTCAATGCCGACAAAATGCCCTCACTGCGCCGGCCCTCACCCCGAGAGTGCTTGCAAAACAAACGAAACCAACTCCAAGCCCACATGCAGCAACTGCGCAGGCGAACACACAGCTCTTTCAAAAGCCTGCCCCAAGTTCCTGGACTTGGTGCAGAAAAGAACTGCTGCTGCGAAAATCGCGCCAAAAACTGCAAAACAACCTCCTGCCCCGTCCAGGTTCACCGTCAGGACATTACAGCCCGGCAAAACGTACTCGCAGGCACTCTCTGCGCCTATTCACAAACCAGCTCCCCCTCTTGACACCCCTGCAATGCCAAATACACAACCTCAGTCCCGCCCTCGCCAGCGTAATTCGCCAGGAGAGATGCGAGGCTTTATGCAGGATTTCCATGAACTCATTGAATTCCTTAGAGCATGCGACTTCGCCTCGCTCATGGCTCATTTCCACCCCTACATACTAAAACTCCGCAACATCACAGAGAAACAAGAGAGAACCTGGCTACTTCTCGAAGCCATGGCGTCATTTGCGGCCCCCTAGCCCGTCAACTAGACCCGCATATGCCAATTTCCCCTACTCTGTACTGGAGCGACTCCGAAACACTTTACATTTACATTAATCACTATGACGAGCGAAATAATCGCGTATATTTTCTAGCCGTACACAACTGAGCATTTTTAGTTTTGCAGCACCAATTATTTATTTAAGACGATTTAATAACTTTAATTACAACCGCTTTTAATATATTTAAATTTTTCCGTGTCAATTAAAAGCTGTTGACGGTAAATTAACGACCATGCTGCCATCTCTCGAGCAACTTCATAAGCTCCGCCCCACCAAGTTCTCTCGGCCAATCAGAGCCCTCTGGCCTATATTACTCTTTAACTTCACTCACGAGACGTGTTTTCATGGCTCTGCTTTCGAATTTTACAAGTCTAAATAATTATCAATACCGAATATAGTTCAAAACAATTTTTAAAATATAAATTCACCCCTTCAGCGCAATTATACCGCCCGATTTCATAGAAATAAGGCCCCGAAACTGGCCGGAATTTTCCGATCGGTCCGGGACAAAAATCGACCACGTTTAACAAAACTAGTTGGCGCTAGCATCGCGCCAGCCATATCGTCTCGGACTTCCCCGAGTTAACATGTTTTACTTGACTTTTAGCCGCTCGTCACGGTACATTCAGACATGCATTTACACACCAATCAGATTATTTAATGGTTTTTAACATATAAGATATGAAGTAATTACTGAAACTGAAACAACTACACTGATTTAAATTTTCGCGAAACTTAAATTCACCACTTCAATATACATATAATTAATTTAATTATATAAACCCTTGCCACTCCAGTCATGGGAAAGCTACTTATATCGAAAATTTAACTTCATTTGGCTATTAACCTCCGCTTTTTATACCAAACTGTCGCTAGCTCTCTCACAGGGAGCTCGTGACAGTACTTCACAAGTCCTGAACTTTAAAATTCCGCGCTGATAAATTCAATTAACTTCACCACTCTCTTTTATCCCGTACATGCAGGGAAAAAGAGAGTAAAACTCAGCTATGGAAACAGCTCCCAGGCGCTACACTGGGAATCCTGTACAAGAATGCTAGCCTTGCAGCAAAAAATATGTTTGATGGCTGAGAGGGGGGGGGGGGGAGGGGGTTAGCTTCTCCTCGCCTCCGCAATCTAACTGACAACCAACTGGGTGGCCAAGGTCCCTCACAAGGGACCGATCTACCCCCGCGCTGAGGGAGTAGCGTCCCAGTGATGTAAAATGGCGGTGGCGGTCGTTAATCATTCTGCTACCGTCTTTCGGCTTGAGCCTACCTGACTTCTTCGCTTGTCTACTGGGAGGCTTACTTCATTTAGTCATGGGCGTGAAGTGACTCGACAGCAGACTTTGGCACTCTAATCAGCAGCTGCCTTCAACTTAATTGTAATATCATTCTTTTGGTAATTTATTCGAAATGATTTGTGACCTGAGAGGGAGCATTAGAGGCAGCAGAACGTACGCGGCGAGTTGACGACGCACCTCATGATAGCGGGCCTTGAGTTTGGAGTTGGTGTCTTTTCACGTAATATTTTTGCATTTCAGCTTGTTTGCTGTGATCTGTGACTGGCTTTTCAGTAAATCCCTTCAGGACAGAGCACGATTGTATTATATTTACGGTGCACGTAGATCGTCGTCGTAAGTGCCTCGATTGCCCAAGTTGTCCCGTCGGCAAGTAGTGTTTGGATAGTGTCCTTGTCTTCAGCTCACTGTCGTATTTTAACACGTGCGTAGATTTTTTTTTAATGCCGTAGGGCCTTGACGGTAAGTCTAGTTTGCTGTCCCTGCGTTTTAATAAGATTTTTTAAAATTGTATTTTAGTTCCGAAGGTGCTTTACTGAGCTACCCGCCGCTAACTTTCGGACGATGTAAGTTGTCATGCGCATACAATTTTTACGTCGTGCCCGTATTTTACACGACCAGTATTTGGCGAAATTAAACGGCATTATAGTAGTGAGGTACTCCCTGGAGCCTGAAAATAATTGTAGTGTGGTTTGGTTATTTTGTACGTGCGAACGCACGCGTGAGTAATATACAGCGTAACGCAAATGTTTTTTATTCTACCCTGGCAGTAACGTAATTATTATGGCTCATAGTTTTGATCAAGAAATGTTCGGAAAGTGTAGCGAGGCTCGTATGCTCGTGCTCTTATGCTGCAGTTTCGTGTAAGGCCGCTTTCATGTGCGGTTCACATTGTAACGGAAATTTATTGATCTCTGGCAACGTGACATTAAGGAATATTTTTTTGCAATTTTAAAACGATTTAATGACTGGGTCCTAATGTTATGATCGAGACGCCTTTTACTTGGCACGAAATATGTTACTGTTTGAGCAGGCCTTAACTCGCCTGTCCTTACGATTTGTTTACGAGGTCTCTTTTTACGGCGATGCTGTACGCCGTTTCTGGATTTGACGTCACAATTGTACATCCCAGTCTTGATGTGATTTCAATTATTTATGGGAGTTTCATGAGTTCTTAGCTTGTCAGAGTTCCTGATTCTTGTTTAACGTCACGGCGTTTGTGCTCAGTATCGACGTAAGTTTTAGAGATTGTTTGTGACGTGTCACTGGAAATGAATTTGGATAGGAATGTTGATCACGTCCAGCCTATTCTGGGCTGAATTACTTTTATATTGGAGTCATAATATTTATGTACCGTGCTTGCGCACCGTGTCACGGTAAATTAGCGAAGGATTGTAAGTTGATACACTAAATGCAACACGAAATAATTACTGTAAACTCATTCCAGTCAGGCCCCTTAATTTGGCATTTTGAGAGCTTGCATAATGTGTCATATTTTATATTTCTTATGTGTATTTTTGCTCACACCAGAGCTTTATATCATGGAGCACGTTTATAATAAGATGTTAATTTTCATATTGGAAAATTTATTGGGCTCTGTAACCCAGTAGCGATTCACGTAACCAATATCACTGTAAGAGAATTTTGTGAGAGTACCTAATAAATCCTGAATGAAAGAAAAGGTTTATGTATTTCTTGATATTTAGTAAGTTTAGTCCTACTGTTTGTTGTTGTTGCATATACATTTGAAACTTGCACGGTGCATGTGGATGTAGGATATTGAAGTCTAACATGGCCATAAATATTTTCGCGAAAAACACATGTCCCTATGTATAATTAAATAAGTAAGATTTCAACTTAACCTAAAATAAGTTGCTTCAATGTTAACACGATTATAAATAGCTCGCGATACATAACACAATTCGGAAACAACCAAACACGTTATACATTCTGTGATTTTTCAAAAAGTTTGATCCAAAAAGTGCGAAGAAACCGCCAATAGACTATAGTGGGAAATGCAATTTACGTTATACTTTCCTATCTGGTTCTGTAACTAAATTCAACTCTCTTATGCAGAGGATTTCGCAGTTTAGACGCGCGGATTTTCCGGCTTTTTTTTTTTTGCTCCTCTTAGTGTGATTGCACAAGCTGTTAGACAAGTGCTCCGCTCTGACTGCTAGCTTAATTTAACTTAAATTCCGGAGTTTCTCAGTTTCTTTCTCGGCTGCTTCTTGCTCAACGAGCTAACGTATCAACATACGAACCTCACTTATCATTTTCTATAAGAAGTAATAAACGTGGAGTTCAATTTCACGCGTTGATTAGAAAAATATTTAAAGTTTATGTGTTTTATTATAAGGATGAATATCTTCTTATACGTGAATCATCCTGAATTTTGTTTGAACTAACGTTTGTGAGGGTTCCCATTAAAATAATTAATAATTTAAAACATATTTTACTTGTTTACTAAAATTTTTTTATTAATAGATAAGTTGATAAATATAGTTTGTATTATTTATTGTATTTATGTTCTTTAATTTTTCCCTGACAGCAGGGAGTACAATTTCATTTCTTTCGGGCGACACTTCATTTCACGTTTTGTCATTTTTGTGATAGCTACGCTGAAACATATGTACTAATGCAGATGCTTCTTACTCCAACATACAAATATTTTCCAATCTCTTCGGTGGCAGATTGAATAACGTGCTGTAAAGAAGCGGTACACCGGACAGTCCATACAGATCGACAGAAAGTACAGAGTATCATGAATGTTTGAACGTTGATTCCCAATATGAGAATAAAATATCTGCACAATGTGAGATGGAAAATTGAATTTATACAACATTCAAATTAGGGCACACGTCATTTCTAATTTCGGACGCGGAATACAGTGAATTCGAAGAAACAGAAAATAAATTTTGCATACCGATATAAAAACAAAACTGCGGGTAAAAAAATTATCCCGAAAGATTTTTTTTCCCGCATATTTTGGACATGTTCGCGGTTATAATTTCTATATTGTAAAGCACGCCATACATCATCAACACGCGTAAAAAGGAGAAAACAAACTTTTTTGTCAAATAATTTAATTTAGATAATGTAACAACCACAGGTGTGAATGAGAAACTAACTGGTAATTTAAGAGTCTGCTACGTTTAACGCTGACGTTGAGTTTGAATGGAATCATCTTTGAAACATTGTTAAGTTCTTGCTACGACGCTAGGTTTGTGGTTTCTTAGCAAGCCAACTTTATAATTAATTGCAAATAAGGTTTGGAACTATCTGTACAAATTACGTACGTAAGAAACAAACAAATTTAGTATTTAGAATTAAGAATTCCAACTTGTGGATGCCAGGTGATAGATGATGCAATGCACCAGGCATTAGCGCAAAATACGTTACATTCGCTTTAATGGATTTGAAATTGAATGAAGATTTAGAATTTCATGGCGTTAGATACGGGAGTAACAATAATTATTTGGAGAAAGAAGCTTGTGAGTAGAAAGGTAAAAAAAAATTGTTAAAACCTTACACATTTCCTTTCTGATTATTACAAGGGAGATTAGGAAGTTATATAAGATATAAGGGGCGAAGCAAGGTGAGTGCGTAGCATCGCGGGAATGTAATGGCGGGAGAAATCGGAAATCCCTGAGAAATCCATCGACCAGCGGCATCGTCCGGCACGATTCCCACGTGCGAATATCCGGGAGTGACCCCGCCGGAAATCGGACCTGGTTCGCCCTTGTGGGAGGCGCTTAGTCTGCGGTGGCGATGCGTGCTATAATTTCATGGGCAAGTTACTGTGTGCAGGGGACAGCAGTGACGTTGGCCTCCCCAATAAATGGGGAGGGGATTCCGGGGGTCCTCCCTTGGGGAAAATTTGGATTCCTAGGTGCAAAATGGTGCCATTTAAATATTTTTTCGTACGTAAATATAAACTACACCGCTTGTAAAATTAATATTTATTAACATTAAATTTGCCCGAGTGAAAAATTAAATAAAAACAATACGATTCGTGTTGTGCGAGCGAACTTGCCCACACATCGATCTAGTTACTGTAAACTACACGACGCCAACTGCCTGCGGCTAGGCCAGCTTCGGATATGTCCGCTTCAGTTCGGCGAAGAAAGCACTACCACCGTAGCTTCTAACACAGGTTGACACAGCCATAAGGCCCCGCCCCTCCCCGGGCGGTCTACCTACCCTCCCACCCCTCCGTCGGCCGGGAAACCATTTCGACCGCCTACCTGCTGAAAGCATTACTTACAGTGCTTCCAAACATCTTGGTTTTGCTAGCCAACGAGTTGTTTTATTATAATGTACAGTATTGTTTCCCGAGTAGAATGTGTACCGCATAAGTGAAAAGTTACCTTAAAGTAAATATAAGTTAGAATTTGATATTTATTAAAAATATATCACTGTAAGGAAATTGTCTGGGCAAGCGCTGTTTGTCTTGCTTGCCCTAACGCGATGCCACCGCTGGCCTGTACAACATCGCGGCTCCTTCTAAAGCGTACTTTCGGAATTTAAAAGAAAAGTGTATTTTCTGAAGCACTTCGGGAATCATAGTACACGTTGACGCCCTTGCTAAGACCTTCAACTCAGACGAAGCAAGGCCTCTTTATCCCTAAAGCAAACCAACTACCAAAGTCGTAGATATTCAAATTCAAAATCCCTAAGGGCTGATGGCTTTAAAAAGGTAAACAGTACTAACTACACAGGCGAACACACATGAGTTAGGAAAAAATTACTGTATATTCAAGGAAGCTATACGCGCTATCTGTGTGGGACCGTGGTAAACTGTTGAAGATGGAAGGAAGCTATACGCGCTATCTGTGTGAGACCGTGGTAAACTGTTGAAGATGGAAGGAAAGAGAAGCCGGAGAGGGCAGGCGACGCCATTGCAGTGCGTCATGCGTTGCGAGGATCGGAAAACTGTTTTCCTCCATTGTGACCAAAGGTAAGCCTACTCTTTATCACTGCTTCTGCAAATAATTTCAGTATCTTGTTAAACATTTAATGTCATATGATAATGTGAATATATCGGTTAATTTATTGGTATATTTGGTTGATCAAAATTTCCGTTAATTGTCGGAATATTTTTGTCGTCTTCTCGATAGTACTTTGGGGCAAAATGAACCCATCAAAAGGACAATTTTGCCCCATGAGGGTTTCCAGTTGTTTTTGGCGGATTGTTTTTATCTCATAAGGTTATTTGCCGGGATCGTTTTACTCCGCCTACATATTTCAATGCGATCTCGCATTTTCTCAAAATGTAACTTTTATATGGCATGTTACAATCAGATACCTATAACAAAAATTATATACCATACACAAATTATTGCTACAATTGACATTAACAAATCAGATGTCTTCGTTTTTTATCAAATCTGTTTTTATTCTTAAATGAGAAAAGTTTACAAAAAAGGAGCATAATGTTTTTATTTTTTCATTTTACAGAACTGATTTACATCACTCATTTCCAAAGTTAGTAAATCAAAATAAAACTTATACAAAGGTTTTTAATAACAGCTCAGCAATTGTTTCCATTTGCAATGGCAATGGTGTTTACGAGAGTTTGATAAATAAATAAATAAATATATATATATTTTTTTTTAGAAATTGACATGGCAAGACACTACAAGCGGAAGACGCAGCGACAAAGCTGGAACGAGGACAACATGAAGAAAGCCCTTGAAGCTGTATCAGTTGGTATGGGCAAGAAGACAGCAGCACGACAATTTGGCATTCCTGTAATGACTCTGAAAAGGAGGGCCTTTGGTAAGAACATCAATGCTACTTCACATCTTAAAATTCTAGGCAGTAAGAGACGCGTTTTTCACTCCACAACAAGAAAAAGAGTTAGTGTCATATATGCTTGCAATGGGAAATAGAATGTACGGACTAACAACTCTAGATGCTCACTGTTTAGCTTACCAGCTTGCTAAGCATAACGACATTGTTCACAACTTTTTCTCACCAGAATAAATATGCAGGGAAAGACTGACTTCGGGGTTTCCGCCTACGACACCCACGATTGTCTCTCATATTGCCCGGGTCTACATCAGTTGCTCGGGCAATGGGATTCAAAAAACTTGTAGTGACCAAATTCCTTACCTTATTGAAAGAAGAGCGCAAGTACAACTATCCACCTCATCGGATTTTTAATGTTGATGAGACCAGTTTAAGAACGTTCCTGGGAAAAACTCCAAAGTTATTGCACAAATGGGTAAAAGGCAGGTTTCCCGAATTACATCAGCTGACTGTGGAAGTAGTGCATCAGCTGTAATGTGTGCATCTACTGCATCCTATGCTGATCTTCCGCCGTCAGAAGTTCAAGAGAAAATTGGAGGATAGAGGATAGAGGTTAGAGCACCGGCAGGAACCATTTTTGCATGCAATGAAAAAGGATGGATGAAGCTCGGTGTCTTTGAGAAATGGTTTGATCACTTTTTGGCCCACAAAAAGCCAACAGCAGATGATCGAGTGTTACTGTTGTTGGACGGCCACCTTTTGTCATGCAAAAAACTTTAATGTGGTAATCATGGCAAGAGAAAACTTTGTGACAATTATTTGTATCCCACCCCACACATCGCATAAACTACAACCTCTTGATGTTAGAGTTATGTATCCCCTCAGTCACCACTATGACAAAAGACTGCAGAAATGGCTGAAAAATTCATCCAGGACGTGTTATTACTGATTACCAAGTTAGCGCTATTTTCTGTGTGGCGTACCTAATGGCATGCTCCCCTAAAAATGCCATCAGAGGATTTGAAACACTTGAATCCATCAATATAACCCTGACATATTCAGTGAAGATGATATTTCTCCAGTGAAAACCACAGATGAAAATTCAGAAAATGGAGATCCAGATGATCCCACGAGAATGGAAATATTAACCCATACACCTCAGCCTGAGTCACATAAATTACCACCATCTTCAACTGTCGCATGCCCTCTTGACAAGAACCACAGAGCCCACACCAAGACTTCGGGTCCTCAGCCTGAAATGAGCATGTCTCCTGTGAAGTTAGGATTACCTGCAACGTTAACTTGTACTTCCACAGCTCCAACCACTTACACCTTTAATTCTCCCAGATTAGATCTTCAACCTGAAACTGCGTCTATAGGACTAGCCGTGTAAAAAAAGATGTCACTACATCCGAAGTCTTCGTTGCCAAGAAAAATAAAGACTGAAAAAGAGAAAATTAGCACAGAGAAGAGGAAAATGATGATCGAAGTGACGAAAACCTCCCTCAAATCATGTGAAGATGATGATTGCCCATGTCTGATTGGTGGAGAATTGTATAAACCTTCACTGGATGGAGAAGGCTGGAGCAGGTGCTATGTATGCTACAAATGGGCCCATGATGCATGTGCTGGGATTGAAGAAGACGACGATGACAATTTTCAGTGTGACTTTTGTATTCCAGTTGCCCGAAAAAGGCTGCATTTTTAAGAGGGTTAAACTTTTCTATGTAGGCTGTACCTTGTGCTGATATCATTCCAGATTTATATTATGGCGGTTTAATATAACAATCATAACAAAATACCCAACCCCCTGGAGTAAAATGATCCTATCGCATATTTTCACTAATCTATTTATAATGACTTGAAAAAGGATAGCAAATATTTAGAAAAAATATACATGGTAATCAAAACATTGTACTGCATATTCATGCAAAAAAAATCCAATGAATGTTTCACATGAGAATACTTGCGCCATTTTTCGCTTAAGGGGATCATTTACCCCCACCCTCCCCTAATTTAAAACTGGTACACATTTCTATCATATCTAAAAATATAGCACAACATGGTGACTGGATTTCACACATAGATTGAAATGTTACACATTTGAAAATTTCCTAAAATACAAAATTGCTGCCTTTTATTATTTTCTGCAGGCTGGAAAATACTTTTACAATAGCCTGATAACATCATTACAATTCTAGATATTTTGACATTTTAGACTGGTTAAAACAATTAATATTTCCCAACATAGTCTAGTAAAATCTCCTCTATCTGGGAATGCAAATAGGCTTAAAAAATTTTCTAACAAGCATGTGCCTAATAAATTAATTTTCTTCAATTTATAATGACTTGGAAACATTTCTTCTGCTAAAAACTTTGTTTATAAAAGTACGAAACCTTGTGTTCATAAAGAGCCTTTTTATCTTATTTAAAACAGAATTCTTCAATTCCAAAATAATGGAATTTATTGTACTTGATCTTGGGTGCTATCATGAAGTATTGATCTCAAGGCTATTTATTACTTTACGCATTAACATTTTACAATGCGCGATTCTTTTGAATTTTGATAGTTGCAGTTCTGAATTCACCCCAAACGGCCAGGTCTCTCTGCCAGACCAGTCCGCTGGAAGAGATATTTCTACAACCCTACACGGGAGAACCACCACACCAAAATTCCTATTGGCTCAGTCTCTCCTGAAATATGAATTTATTTCTGGTGAACACAATGCCACCTTTACTAAATATACAATAGTAGACCAATCTTAAATGACACAGAAAGTTCTGGTGACATAAAATCATTTCCGGTGCTTGCAGCGCCCCCTTTTATGAATTTTAAACTCCCGCCGGCTGCTACAGGCAAGCGCCCACTACTGCCAGCGCCCCTAGCGACCACGCCAGCAACCCCATTCTAGCAGCACATTAGCACCGGAAAGGGATGTGCTCTCTAGTTACACTACAGTATTCGTTACTTCCAGGTACTACGCGATCGAAGACTCGTTACTTCGTACTCGTTAATTAGTTACTAGTTACATTTTTTCGGACCTTCGGGAGAAAGCGCGTAGGCCGCGAAGAAGGAACATAAAACATGCACAACGCGCGTAATGATATATTATGAGTAAACAATCACATTAAAAATAAATAAACTACCGTGCATCTGTACATAATAAACTGATAGTAAAAAAAACTCAAGTTAAACAATTTTGTCATCGATATCATTAATCTCCTGAGAACGACTGTCCACAAGAACAAAAAATGCGAAATGCAAAAGTTTTTCATAATGAACCTTGTTTATATCAATTACATGTAGTCACAACAAATAATGCAGCAGTTTCACGAAGCTCTCGAATGAATTTTCTATAGTCTGAACAGCAATGTACAGTAAAACTTATGATAAGGTCGAAACAAAAATGTAAGAAGTACGCAATAAGACACTTTGTATAAGCAACTTAAAGACTTAACATCGTAATTATAAATATAAAATCCCCTCCCCCCCCCCCAAAAAAAAACAGTGGTGTGATAAAATTGTTGTTTTCGCCCGATCCTAATTCGCTGTGATCTGAGCTGCTCGAAGAGAGGACTCGTTACACCGTTACTTTCTAACCACACACGTCCACTCGAGCCCGCACGATACCTACCTGCGAAATACTCGTGAACAGTCACTGTGTAACGAGTATTTCCGAGAATGGGTACTCGTTACTTCGGATCCTGTGTGGTGACGACTGCAGAAGTAACGAGTAGTTACTCTCCGCCCATCACTGGCCGGCCGTTCAGTATTGTATGAATGCTCGGTTAGTTAGTGCTATCGCGTTGCAAGGTGCCGTGACGTCACCGAAGCATACGTCGCCGGCACAGGTCGTTGTCTTCACCAGGTAGGGAATCCACGTTTACAATCAAGTATTTCTATTTTAATAAGTATTGACGTGCAGCAATTTTATGAAAGTTTTTTTTTTTTTGCTGTGGAGCCTGTAGCAGGCCCGGGAACCAGCCGGCCGGCAGGCAGGGCCGTAGACCGGACGGACGGTAAAATTGGCACAGCGTGCTGCCGAACATTTGCAGGCCACGAGTGCTCCATTAGTGCTTTTAGAGCAGAATTTTGGAATGGACCGAACTCGGATTGGAATCAACTCGTAGTTAACTCGTATTGAAAGTAACCGTTTGAGGTGAAGTTTCGAACATGGACTAAAGTGTAAACAAGACTGAAGGCGGGTTGTAACGGGATAGAAGCACTCTATTGGCGACTGGCAGAACTATAAAACAAACTAATTACTAAAGTCCAGTAAACGTAAAATATATTTTTTCCCAACATAATATAAAATAAGAATATCACATATTTCTCCGTCCAAATATTTCTCAATTCCTTCATGGCCATTTATTTTTCGCTTCACTTCCAAAAAAACATTTATTTTGCTAGTCTCAGAATGATTTTACATAATATTGAGGACGCTTCTTCTTTGTTCTAATTTCAGTCCGATGAGTGTTTAAAGTAAACTTTTCAATGCGGATTCTACATTCCAGTCCACCTCGATAACTGGACTGGATTATCTCACCCCACTCCTACTTCAGTCCAGTACGGACGTGTTTATACTAACATTTGAATCTGGATTCTTCAGTCCACTCCAGGTTCGATCCAGATTGAAATGTTACTGTAAACGCACTGCATGTCTTAACGTTTCTCTTAGCGACGTCATTGAACGGTTTTTTTTTTGTGTTATGTGAGGCCGCGGTGGTGTAGTGGTTAGACTACTCGCCTCCCGCCTAGGCGAACCAGGTTCGTTTCCCGGCGGGGTAACTCCTGGATTTTCGCACGTGGGAATCGTGCTGGGCTATGCCGCTGGTCGGCGTGTTTTCTCGGGGATCTCCCGGATTCTCCCCCCCCCCCAACTGCATTCCGGCGCTGCTCCATACTCGCCTCGCTTCACTCTCATCGGCTCTCAAGACCTCGATGTTAAGAGCCACCCAAATCTCTCTTTTCTCACTTTACTCTCCTGTAATGTGCCCACACGTCGTTCTCTCTCACTCCACTTATACCATCTACGCTAGGGAGGCTACCAACTAAGCATAGCTCATCTGCACGCTCCCTGTGGAACAGTATATCCGCGGTTACGTCCAAAGTCTCTGGATCCCTGTTAAATTGTTATCTTCGGACTACTTGCTACGTATACTTTCACCACAATTAAACAAAAATCACTCTCTAAAAATATATATATATATTTTTTCAAACTTCCTGAACTGAATTGGAAATTTTCAACCCACATAACTAGAGACCTGCAAAATTCGCGTTATTATATGAGGATATGTTAGACTTAAAACACTTTCCCTTTGCAATACGTTTGTCATTGGACCAGTCTTTATTTTACAGGCCCCTGGTAACTTTGCGCCAATAAATGAACTCTCCACAACCGTGTGCCCCAATCACGTGCAGCTCATTCAGAAATGGAACGACTTAACGTCAAGGCAGCAGCCAATGGAGAAACGACGCCGGCTCGAGCATACACAGTACTGTGAATTTTAGCTTGACGCAGAAAAATAACGCGAATTTTGCAGGTCTCTACACGTAACGCGTGGAAATAATACCATACATCTGGCTACAAATATGGAATGTTTAGCTTCTCTACTATACCTAGTTGGGAAGTTCCATACGCATTCGACTGTTTCCTGAGCAAATATAGGCACGCCAGCATGGCTGTTTGGGAAATATCCTTATCATTCGCGCTCTCTCGCTCTACGCGTGCGCTCGTATAGTACATTTGCCAATAGTTTCTTAAAGTGTAATAAGCGCGGAAGAACACGCTAGTCAGAACAGAAGAAAAAAAAAGGCACCGTATATGTGAGCTGGACAGACAAGCGAAAATAAAACAGTTTTGTACCCGACAACGAAAATTCCATCGTCATTTAATGTTTCATTGACGTTGAATATTTCCCAGAAATACATTATCGAAAAAACTACGTACAATAAGAAAGAACGCTTACTCGACAAATAACGGAAAAGAATTATTTCATAATAATATTTAAAAACGATTTATTACTAGTCTTTTCCAACTAATTCCCTCTTGGTTTCAGCTTGTGTTCACTATTACACTTTATAGACAAAGTAGTGTCAAGGAGAAGGTTTGCTTTAACCAAAAAGAAGTATTTAATGTAGGTGGAATCATAGTAAGCAGGAGATGCATGATTTATTCAGGAAACAACAAAAACATGTAATGGGCCGATGTTTTAAAGGTTTTATTCAATAGTAGAGAAAATACTGCGAACAGAATGTGTGTCTAGCAATGAGTTTCTTTTATCACTAGCTCGCTTCTTTAAGAGTAACACGCTGAAGGAAACGTCACCAGATAATATTTACACTCCATTAATGAAATAAACGTAAAGTGTTCTCTTTGTCTCATATCAGTTGCCGTACGAGATGGCACAGATGCAGAACAACGAACTCCCGCTTACGATTGCCAGCCCAGCGATTCTGGTATCGTTGGTTTTTTTTCTTTTCGAATCTCTTTATGAAAACGGCGGGATGGTTCCTCTGTGAATACCAAGAATTTCCCCCTTCCCGTTCCTAGTTCTTTTGGAAACTAGTCACGCCTATAATAACGAGACGTCAAACCATAAATACTAGGTATAGTATATTCACCGTTACTTACAACTTTTCTGAAGTCCTGCTGAAGTTCTACTTCCAGCATATTCATCCGCTTCGTGCTAAGAAAGCTTAACTAAGCCTAGGAAAGTACACCAGTGGGACAGTGCACTGCATTCATTCGCACTCAGTTTAATAATAATTTTAATAAGAACAATTTGTTTCTGGCCATTACCAACACACCTTTTTCTCCCTGTATTTATTCATATTATTTATAAATGAAATAGAATAATTTACAAACAAAATATAAGTATAATTTAAATTTAATAGAAAGTGAGGTATTTTTTTATGTAAACACACACTCTAAATTCAAATCAGTGGAAAACCACTGATTCGGAGTAAAAATGGCTCCACTTAGAATCAGTAAAAAAAAATGCATTGGTTAAGTGGAAAAATTACGCTGATTAAATTAGTGATGTGAAAAATTTCACTGATTCTAAGTGGAGCCATTTTTATTGCGAATCTGTGGTTTTCCACTGATTCGAATTTAAAGTTCTATTTTAAAGCGTTTGTGATACATAACGTATGTAGGAAACAACCAAGCACTAATACACTGAGTGATTTTCCAAAGGTTTAATTCAAAAGGTGCTAAGGAACCGCTAATAGTTTGTAACACTAGTTTGCACACACCAGCGAATTTTTTTCACCACACCCATTAATAAAACTATACGACATTAACATTCACATTTAAGGGCCTTCTTACAACGTGTTTTTACGATTAAAAATGATTGTTACATTAGGAATTTCTTATCTGTTTACGGGAAGAGGCTATAGACACATCACTCTCAGCGATGATGTTCTATATGTGAGGTTTCGCCTCTGTCACAGCGCGATATAAAGCGTGACCTTCTTCGAGTTGTGGTTCTTACCATGGGGAGATAAAGTTGCGGTGTGGTTAAACCTGGGCACGGCTGTGGGTTTTACGTGAATATGTCTGCTATGTTTCCCAAGCCGTCTCACTCGTTACCAGGCCCATAGCCAGGGAAGGGGAGGTGGGGTGCAAGGGGAGAGAGGAACTCTAAATATTTCTTGGCCCCTCCTAAATTTTAATTTAATAAGTTATCAAATTTCGCTTCCCCGTGAAAAGCCCATAACACTATACGTCGAGAAGCTGGGAAATCGCGAAAATTTTTCGAGCCAACATGTTTTCTATAACACCCTTACTGGTGCATTCTCTCACGATCGGATAAACAAAGGTTTGATTCGGCTGAGTTGTTTGCAGACCAGTCACGAACATTCTGCCTTAAAGTATCAGAATCCTCATTGGCCCAGTGGCGTAGGGTAGAAGCTTCACATATACATGGCAACCAATAAGGAAAGAAATCTGTCGGACGTGCACTCTAAATCTGAATCAGTGAGAATGTCACTGTTTCAATAAGTCAAACGAATCTGACTGATAAAACAGTCACTTGATGAACCAGTGAAAAAATTCCATATCTCCTTCACTGATTGATTCAGTGACATTTCCCACTGATTCGTCAGTCAATTTTTCCACTGTATTTTCAGAGGTTTCTTTTTTGACTAATAGACCAGTGAAACATTTGAGCAACTTACTCCGTCTCTAATTATTTTTGACTGATGTATCAGTGAAACTGCGTGTAAAAATGGCCGTTAAACGACGTGTGTCAAGTGAAGTACCGTAACAACGAATAAACGAATAAAACAAATACAAATTACTTTCTAAAATGCGTCTCGTCTCTCAAAACGCCATTTTACGTCTTTACGTCTTTCATTTCGTTTGCATATAATCCTCACAGCACTCTGTTCGGAGGTTTAAACTGTATTTAATGCTGCGAAGAGAGTGCACTCATATGTACTATTCATTTTAACAGTCCTAACGATAACAATAAAACCAAAAACAAAAAGTATGAGCAAAGAATTTCAAACTGTACGATTGCGCAAAGATACTATAACACATTTATCTTCTTCTAACAATTTCAACTTAGCGCGGTAGCTCAGATGGTAAACTGCACAGTATAAATATTAAATTATCGTAAATATGTTTGTTTAATGTAATTATTTGTCTACATTCAATAAGAGCAATATTTAATTCGTCACTTCAGTCAGCCGTCCTTTGTTCAATCAGTGAAATTGTTTCACCTCACAAATTCAATCAGTGAAATTTTTCACTGAAACAATCAGCGGTTTTCCACTGATTCTAATTGGATCCATTTCCACTAATTAAAGTAGTTGAATTTCACGGCGAATCAGTGGTTTCCCACTGATTCGAACTCAGAGTGTGAGTACAGTGCTTTGAATTCTAGCTAACAGCAGACTAACCACTCAGCCACGGTGGCGCCGAGCAGAGCCAGACTTGTACGTGTGTGAGCAGCTTTAAATTTTAATAATATTATTTAGTAATAATAAATTTAAATAATATTTAATACAACAAATACCCCTGAAGGAAAGATAATTGGTGACTTCGAGACCCGGAAAAAAATGTATTACAAACAACTTAAAATTAAAAAGTATTTAAAGCTCCAGGCCAATTATAAACACGATTTTCAGTTTCAAGAATACTGTCAGTCAAGAGAAACTACAACCTCACATGATTAGTAAACCTCACATGATTAGTAAAAGTATTGCTATCTGTATTAACAATGATCGTAGCAGTGGGAAGTAAGTATAGCCCCGAAGAATAAAAACAACGTATTTATGTTTAGTATTCTACTATTGAAAAGGATTTGTACCCCAGTAGATCAATAAGAGTTATGTTTATTACCTTACAATTTAAAAGTATTTATAGTCTCACTGGTAAAATAAAACACACATATCGTAGCAGTGTAAGGATTTATCACCGTCTTGCGACACACGCCATCCCGATAATTGGCCTGAACGGGCGAAGGCGCTCTATCCGCTGGTAATCACATTACGACCTCCCCTTCCTCCTCTGCAGAAGACTGGCCAACCCACTTCTGAGACTCCCGGGATACTCTGTAACTCCTACGGGGGTAGGGGAGGGAGTAGGGGCATAGCCCCCTGCACGTCTTCTAACGCCATTCGCGGTGTCACAACGATCCGCCCGCAACTGGAATGCACGATATTGCGAGCGGCAGGCCGCTGTGGCTGAGGCACTCATCGTAGTTTCACAACAAAGGCCATCCTGATCTCCGTTTACTGTGCTTTTTCCGAAATCACTGTAGGCGAATGCTGTGATGCCAGCTCCTTGCCCGTTCCTTCTTCTCTGAGCGACTTGCTCCGTCTCTATTGACCTTGTTGTCGACAGGAAGTTAAGCCTTACCTACCTACCTTCATCGAACACGCTAAACATCCGAAATTATAACGCTAAAGACGGTTCACGATCTAGTGAGCACTTTTGAAATTCACCTTAGAAAAACCCTCGCCTACATTTATTTTTACGGGCGAACTGAGTGACATACTCCCAGTAAAGTTGGTAACGATGCATCGAAAGTAGTTCCATATATTAACGTCGAACAAAAAGTGTTTGGGTAACCATTTGTGATAACTTAAATTACTTCTTTGGCTTTCTGATTGTTTTAATGCATCCAAGTGTAAAAATAACCAGATCTGTAAGATATTTACTTTTCTAATAATTGCATAGTTTCACCTGACCGACGCATGAATAAAGCAATGAGGCCCATGGCAATGTTAATCTTACATAAGGCCGAAGAATACACAACGTGCATACAAATATATCTTAAACAGGGCTTTCAAAAGTGCTCATTTTACCGCGAACAGCCGACAGTGGCACGAGGCACAAAGTTGTAATTTGGCAGAAGACAATTTTACTTACAACTGTTCTGTGCGCACCTTGACAGATTCTCTAAGCACCCGTCTGATCTTGTTGTTTTCCAGATCCCTGGAAAAAAAAAAAGTTAGGGGAACGGTTAATATCGTTATTAACAATTAGAAGGTACATTCTGAATGTAAATCATAAAGAGTGCAAAGTAGTAAAGAAACTTCGATAATATTTTTTAATGACGTAACGATTTTTTCACAGTTCGTAGAGACTACGAAAATGAGCATAATGAAAAAATAGGCAACATATTTTATTCAATGTATATCTGTTTAATTTGTTCAGTTAGCCTAAATATAACAATTTTCCAATGATAAAGTGCGATTCTGCAACTGTTTTAAAAGAAGTACTCAGGTAGGTCTAAATATTTTTTTAAAATATGTACCTGAAATCTTAAAAATTCCTGTAATTGCCATAATTTTATCAATATATCTATATAAGTTATTTGTTTAAAGCATACCAAGAATAATACATTACTACCAGAAACCCACAAAAATACTCATCAAGGCGCTCTTCTGCTGCGCCACGCACACGCTGTCGACCTTAATTAACAGCTAAAAAAAATTATCTACGTTATTATACTATTATCTTTTTACTACATTTCCAAAAAGCCGTATCAGCAGTCATGGATGAACAGCTAAAATATTCAGGAACCAATATGTCGCTTCTAATGTTCTAAGCATACAATTTGTTAGCAACACAGTCCAATTTGAATTTACCAAAGCAATAAAGGCCTTCAAATTGAAAAACTTTCAAAAATTCCCTCTACATATTACACTGTGTACCATGCTGTCAACTATTGAACAATGTTTACATTTAAATAGATATTACATTATCATTTGTTTAAAACTACTTCTTTAAAATGCTGCATTAAAACAGTACGTTAACCATAATCTGATAATTCATCAAATATTTTAAACATTGGTCGTTAGGAAATTTAACACTACAATTAAAGAAATAAACAAGACAATAAACAAACATTTACCAAACATTACACGCATGCAGTGTATTTAAATAACAATGACTTCTGCCAATAGAACTGTCATTTAAACAGTAAACATCAATTTTTGAGATCATAATAAAAGAGAGTGTGATAAAATACAATACGATCACACGTCACAATATGGGAGGGCAAGAGCTATAAACAAGCTGATACCTACAAGAGTTGGTGGTAGGAATCGAGCCCAGATCGTCTGGGTTCGAGCAAACACATTGCTTATTAACGCTACGGAGAATGTGTGCTAAGTACTTAAAGAGTAATGAGTTCTTAACTTACCCCTTTGTTGAAGACTTAATAGAGCTGACAATATCGGAAGTTACCAAAAGTTTGCCTCAACCATCAACAATACGGCCACAAAGAAACTCGACAACTGGTACAATCCAGCAATAACTATTAAACATTAAAATTCATTAGTCGAAAAGTGACTTTTTTTTTTGTATTTTTCATGACACTATGCTCATCTGAGACTTAATCAATAAAGAAAGGAGGGGCTGAAAGCAGTGGCGATTATTTCGCCGCATCAGAAGTACCATTCAGCATTCAGACTCTCGTCAAGAACAGCTATTCGTCTTAATGAATAATTATTGTGGTCCTTAACGAGGTCAATATTCAGGAGGAATATCCTTCTCAAACAAATAAAATACTGAGAAAATCAAGTCTTGGGGTGGAATTCGTAGTCTCGTCTCAAGACAATTATTGGTCAAGGTGGTCTTATTAGGTATCTCAGTATGCCATAGACAATGCTCAATCTCATCTCAAGAAACTGTCAACATGATTGTCTCCATGAAGATTGTCTTAAGACATGCGTTCGATTCTAACCTGGAAAAGTAACAATAGTATTCCATAGTCACAGCTTGAGAAAGTCATGTTTCATACCCGGCAAGGATATGCTTAAGGCGGGAAATAAGATCGTCTTGAGCAAGTCCGCTGGAAAGGTGACATGAGACCTGAGAACACTGTGGGTTTGTAATGGCGGATGTATGTAATTTATGTATGATGTAATTAACTTTACCCGTGCGTGAGAGTAGAATAAACAGTACAAAGGGGTTGTATTACTATAAAAAGTGTCATATTACGTAACCAAGCAGCTTCCTGTTAAAGTGCCTTGTGCTCGATACGCTGAATTTACAATGGATGTAGACGATGATCCTATTGATGTTGATACGCTTGATGAAGAAATGCCAAATGCCAGACGGAGAAAAATATACATGCTACAATACAAATACACCCATCCTCAAGGCTCGTCCACAACCAACGTGGTGTAAATATAATTCGTCGCACAAGGAAACGAATTAGATTATACACTAATAAGTCTTACCTGCTGAATAATACTCTGGGCAGAGTCGTAGGCTTCTGCAACACTTGCCCACGCCGCCTCTTTTCTATTCATACCGTTCACGTCACTTTTTTTTAATTCTCAATCACGCCTCTATGCCTTTTTAAAATTTCAAGAAAAACTTTTCTTTCGAGAGGCGTGTAGTGCCGAGAGTCCATTCCAGACATCACGTAATAAGGTAATCAATTCACGTAACAATTATCAACAGTGTTCAAAATGAAAAAGGTTCTGTTGATAAATGAAATCACAAACAAAGCACGAACGATATCGTATTCGTGCCTATTTGTATTATTCCGTGCCTGCTCGGGCCTAATTCCTGTATTGAGATTGTATTTCGTTAGGCCGGAAGTAGAGAAATATAAGCTTGAATGGATGCGTCTCGTCCTCATGAAGCTCGTCTTGTTCATAGACTATGAAACATGAAGTTGAAATAAAGATCGTCTTGGTCGAGGCGTGTCTTAAGATGAGACTGTGAATTCCACCCTTAGTGCTAATAATATGAAATCAAACCTAGACAAATGAAAGGTATTGATAAACGTTAGTAAATGAGGTAATCTGTAAGATCATGCGCTATAGTCACGTGTCTAACTCTCTTTCGCGTATTTGGTTCCGGTCAGTTGTAGTGGGACTGGTTTTGGGGTCGCGGAGGTAAAGTGGTTAGACTTTTTTTTAAAATTAATTTCATTAACCCTACTAAGTAGTACAGCCATCCAGGGTGTTCAGTTCTATTATGACTACTACAATTTAACAAACAGTGTATTAGTTATATATATATATATATATATATATATATATATATATATATATATATATATATATATATATAGTGGGAGGGCGGCTGTTAGTCTGGGCGCTCGTAATTTAAACTACAAATTATATTTCTATTCAAAAGCATAATTCACACTTCCTAGGAAGGTGGTGAACTATTCTGCCCCGACCGAGACAGCTTCCCGACGGGTATCCTTTCGGCCGCCCCCCGTTTCGCCGCCCCCGCCGGAACAGACCAGGGACCGAGATTCCCACGAATCCGCCCGCGCGACCAGACGCCGTCGGGCCCGCACACAGCCAAGTAGCATTTCGACCGGTCCGCCATGGCACTCAACGGTCGAATGGTCCTGCCCACGAACCCGAAGGCCCCCAGCCACCTCCCTATCTGTACTATTCTATTTTGTTATTTTTATATATTTTTCCCCTCGCCCACCGTTCTGCTCTAACCTAAGCATCGTCCAGGACATCGAAGTACCCCTTCTGGACACGCAGGCCTTCGTTTCCCGGCGGATGAGGGAATGGATCTCCGCTCCTACAGGTGCCCCCCCCCTTTTTTTTACACAGACACATACACAGACACCAACCAACATATCATCACAAATCATATCTTCCCCTCGTTTATATTTTCACCTCCGCAGTTCCTTCCATTCTTCTTTCATCTGTTTCAGATCTTGTCTTTCTTCTTCTCTTCCTTGCTGCTTCTCCTCCTCTTATTCTCTCTTCCGTAGTTCTTACACTTTCCGTCTCTGTTCTCCTCCCCATTTCCTTGTAGTAGCTAGACTACGCGCGACTCACCTAGGCGATGCTTCGATTCCCGGCTGGGTTGCCCCGGAATGTTCGCAAGTGGGACGTGCCGGAAGACGACGCTGATTGGCGGGTTTTCTCGGAAATCTCCCGTTTCACCCAACCTTCCGTTACGGCGATGCTTCGTACTAACCTCACTTCACCCTCGTCGATGTTAAGAACCACCCAAATCTCTTCGCTCACCCACTCGAAGTTTTGATAGCAGCTGTACTTTCCGCGAGAATTGCTGAATAATGCACGTGGCAATATGAAACGGCTGGCCAAAGAGAAGAAAATAAGTAAACTACGAGGGTTGATTGATAAGTAAGGTCTTCGTGACATTGGCTCATTATGTGGTAAGGTAACTGACTATTTTGTATGTGTACACAAACTCTGCTTTACCTTTAGTTTCTGCAGCGTGGAGACACAATCACAGGCAACAAGTGCTACACAAAATTGCAATGTTTAATCCCCGAATTCACCACTTTTGCATTCATAGTAATTGTATTACTGGCAATGTACAATTATAGAAAATTTAAATTTTACTAGCTGTTTAATTTTTTTATGCGTAATTTTAATTGTGTGTAATCTGCTTGCTGTAAAAATTTAGAACTTATTATTAATAAAATATAAATATATCCTTGACTTTTTACAACGATTAGATAACACACAATTAGAATTACGCACAAAAATATTAAACAACTAGTAAAATGTTAAATTGTATATAATTGTACATTGTTAGTATTTGCTATGAATCCCAAATTATGATGCGAAAACCAATAATTTCTGCAAAAGCGGTAGAAGCTAAGCCTCAACGAAGACTATTCGCAGAATGAGGCCAGGTTACCGAGTCTTCACAGCGACATGGGTCCCGTGTGATCCGGATGATGCAAGTGTATATGGCGCCGTCATGTCATGCCTGCTGTTCGAGACTAACTGGAACGTATACATCCTGCTATCCACAGAGAGGGAATCTTCAACATTTTGCCACGCGTTGACTGGCGCGCAACTATAGCCTGGGCGGCTATGTACGAAAGTAAGAATGAATGTCCCGTTCATCCGTTCAGCGTTGAAGATTCCACGTGTGCATACGTTACACCTACTTACCGGCTATTCATCCGCCCTCTTTGGCATCAGAAAGCAGGGCGATTATTATTATGTCTCTGTGAAATCTTGTGTTGTCTTTTCTTCTGCCCTATTCAATTCCACAATATCTGAACGTCGTCCCTACTTCGCCAATACCGTCCCATTACACCTTTACCGTCAGTTTCAGCCTCAACAACTCCACGCGATTTCCATTTGCGGATCGGCAAAGCGTGAACCATACAAATCGCCCGTGTACCGCCTTACATCACCTGCGACCTCTTTGTGATGTTTTTATTGCCCCCTCAAAATTTAACCACATTTTCTATATTCAAAACATTTGAAATTTAATTTAAAAAACAGAATCATAGAGCACAGTAAAGTATGATATATGTGGAACTTTGAGATTTTCATAAAATTGTTACAAATGGAAATTTGTTATTACACTCTCTAACTTACTACAAATCTCATGGGAATTTTCAGTAGTCAGAATATGTAAATTGCCAACAGTCCTGGAAACTTTGTAATATTATATACTTAGGACATGGAGTACGCGCTTACTGCCAGCCGGACGTTGTGTTGTACACCCTGTATCATTATATCCTAATGTTCAAGCGTGCAAGTCTGACTTAGCACTGAGTTTTTAAAGGTATTTTAGGCTTTATGTTAAACGATATCACAATTTCATAATAAAAGTGATTTGCAAAGATTGTTTCTTAACTTCACCGGCCTTATTTGAATGGCTTCATGGAATCATTGGGACACTGCTGCATTTGATAGCTTTGACTACGTCATCAGTTCACCAAAAACAGGCGATGCATTTTTAAATTATTTTGCTATTTCCCACAGGACCTTAAAATCCTATGTACGCACGCACCTTACATGTATGTATTAGCGACACCAGTATAGAATGGGTCACGGCCTTTGGAAAACATTTGTATGCAATACACTTTTTTTTTTAAGTAATGACATCTCGTTAGTGCAATGTTGATTTCACTTATCAACTAATGATTTGTTATAATGATTAAAATGCATTAGATATTTATATATCTTTAAATAAGATTTTGCGATGGAAATAAATGACAGGTATATTAAGATTCTATCATATATCAGTATATTTTGACAGAGTGTTTTAAGGTCAGATATTCATTGTTATTCTGTAAACGGAAATATACGAACGTGTAGCGACGTTCATATCAACAATAAATTAAGGTACCCGTCTACCTGCCCTGTATTGTGTTTACGATTCGCGTTTCGAGATGAAACCGCTGATGTCACCATCAATGTAGTTTCTTCCTAAATAATACACTTGAGGCAACGTGAGGAATCAGTATTTAAAGTTTGATGTGAGTATCACCTTGTATTACTTAAACATGTCCTGAAAAGGCATGCTCTGACTAAAATATGTCAAAATAAACCATTAAGGCGACCTTGGATATGCCACTCCTACAAAATTTTCTCCTAAAGAAAACAAGTTCTCTCAAAGTCGTGGGGAATTTTTTCTGAACATTTGTGTATACGTAATTGAGTATTTTATGCACGTCCAAATTTTCCCCTCAGCGTTACTTCGTCTCTGTGTTTTGAAGATGCAGGCGATTTAGAGATGGGCGGGTGCCTTAGTTGTCAAATGAAACAATATTTTAAACAGTTTTGTTAGGTACTCACACCATATGCAGTATGGAGTTGGAGAGCGTCTTTCTTATGATCGGTATGTGTTCCAGACCTGTGTTGACGATGCGGCTGGAACAAAAATATGACGCCACATGTGATTGCAAATTAAAGTTTCACAGCACAAATTTAAATCACCTATTATTTTTTAATAAAACATTTAACAATAACACAAATTATTTCAATGTCAAGTACACAACGGTGCGGCTGTTTAAGAAATGTAGCTGAATTAAAAAATGATATTTATGACGAATTTTGTATTCGAAAAGTATACTGATTTTCGCGTATGGATATTGCAGGTATATGTATACAACTTAAACTACGAGTTTAAAATTTAACATATAACTTGTATAAAAAAAAATCCAAAATTGTTATTATTTACTATTATTAACAATTATCTTTGTATATAATTGCGCAAGCCAAGGTGTTGATGGACGCAATGGACTGAGATATATAAGTCACATAATACACTACAAGGAGCAAAGCTCGATCTTTGTGGCCATTATAACTGGTACACAGTTTCTTGAAAAGTAGGCAATTCAAAATGCGCTGCTGATCGCGCGTGTCTGACTGATTCTTTTGCCTTCGGCAGGTTTGTTGTTCGAATACCGACACAGCGGCAAGCCAGTAATTCGCGTCTATAAGAGGCAAGCTAACTAACGCCAAACGATCCACACCGCCATTAAGTTGGTTCGCCGTGGGATACTACACAATTTCGCATGCGAGATATGCGACTCCGAGAATTCGCGAATGCATGAAACTACTAAACTTGCCAATAAAGAAAAAGTGGTCTGAATAGTCTTGGGAGGCTTGAGTCTGATCACCCTCCTACTCATGTCTGCTATCATGTAAGATCAGTGGGTCGCAAATTATTACCCCATAATAGAAACCCCCGTTATGTAATACTGGTGCTTCAGATGAATAAGCAACGCATCTGCTGTAAAAATAAATTCTATACCCTGTTGACGTGCAGTGAGTAGCTTTGAAAAAAAAAATCATTGCTCGTTAACTGTATACATGCTATAGTCTATTCGCGGTTATTCACCCTTTTTTTTTCTCCAGTCAAACCTTTGAAAAATCACTCCATGTATTACGGGTTTAGTTATTTCCTAATTTCGCTATGTACCACATGCGTTCTATACCTATGTTAAGATAAAACTTATTATTTTTTGTTCATTTCAAATCTTACCTATATTTTGTTTATAAATTATAATACGTCATTTATAATAAATATGAGCAAAACAACGAGAAAACTTGTGTGTTGGTAGCGCCTAGTAAGGAATAGTTCTCACGCAAAATATTATTACAACTGAGTGCGTACGAATTCGGTGCGATGTCCTTTGCTGTAACGTTATAAACTTAGTTAAGCTTAGTCTGTGTGAGGCGGAGGAATATCCCGAAAGTAGAACTTTATCAGGGCTTCAGAATAGTGTGAAGTAACTGTGAATGGATTATACTTACACACTAGCATGCAGGCTCACTGATAAGTTGGCAACGAAACAAGAGAAATAGTTCCAAGTCTTAAGCCGCTGTCGCATTGTCAAATTTTCGCCTACAATAATATTTGACAATAAAATTTGAAAACAAAATACGGACATAAAATTTTTCCTTCTAAGATACTTTATTAAATAATCTTGAATGTGATTGGAAATGTGTCACGCTGTTGATTTTCTTACTGGGATAATCTAATTTGAATTATTGTTTTAAAATTATTTTCATAGTGAGATATGGCTTTTGTTTTCTCACGCAGTCCATTACAGGAAGGAATGCACGGAATGTTGTAATTTATTTTAGCTTCTTAACAAAATTATAAATTTATTTATCAGAGATCTGCACAATGTGATTTTATGTCTCCGAGTTCGTAATACTATGTGCAATATTCATTTAAAATTGTATTCGTTTCCATCAATTGTTAGTGTTTTTAAAGTTTTTTGATGTCCAATTTTATCGTGCGCGATTCTGATTGGCTGAGACCGTCAAATAAAAAAAGAATTTAGAACCGGTCTAATCTTCAAACGTTTGATAGAAACGGAAGCCATCCAACTTTCTCAGACAAAAGGCGCCATTTATGACGTTTCGATGACGTCATAACTGTCCAACTTTATTTGACCAAACTAATTGGAATCAGTTTGACGGTGTGACAGAGGCTTTAACATTGCACTGAGAGTGTGATACTTAAATGTATGGTAAATTAAGTTTTGGATTTTCTGCTTTGCACACATTGGAGTACGAAATGGCATATTAGCATCTAATTTAGGTTCCCAAGAATTTCAATTTTTTACTTGACTGACGCATGAATAATGCCGAAAGGCTTACGGCAACGTAAATTTTAAATACGGCAGAAAGAAACAAAATTTGGATTCACTATGAAATAAAATACATCATTGTTTCCAGAAATTATATATATATATATATTTATTATAATCAAATAGTTATTAATAATTTTAATACGAATGTTGTAATCTTAGGTGTAAAAAGAGGAATGTACTATTATGTTCTTTATAGTAAAACTTCGCTAGCATAATTCGATGGCATTAAATTACGTGAAACTTGTAAAACTAATGGAATTCATTGTTCAAAGAAGTATACGTACACCAAAAATATCTTTCTAGCGATGTGTTTCGTAACTCAAAAGTAAGAAATTCGTGAAATAATTTTTCTCCTAGTATGTGTTGTAGGCGACACGTGTGTCAGCGGGGCAGCAGTGGCTGAGCGGTTAGCCTGCTCGCTTCCCACCGTTGCGAACCGGGTTCAATCTCCGGCCGGGTCGCTCCCCGGATTGCCGCGTGTGGGAATCGTACCGGACGATGCAGCTGGCCTCTCAGGATCTCTCGGGGGATCTCCCGTTTCCTCCGAACTCCATACTCACCCTCATCGTCTCTCTCTAGACCTCGCTGTTACGAGCCACCAACATCTCGCTCACGTGTGTCAGCACTTCTAGTGCCAGAAGAACCTCCCTCGCTTCACTGCTGCCATCGTAACCCCTCGCTAAGCCACAGGGGTGTGGCAAATGTCGAAATACAGATAACACCAATACTAACTTATGTGCTTACAGGCTGCGCAGTGAAGGTAGCTGGAGGCTGAACACTTGGTCCCCAATATGTCGGAGGAGAGGGGCATGGTTGATGTACCTAAAATAAAAACAATATTTCAGCATCAGCGACAATAACGAATATACACGATGATTCACTTGAAGTTGCCACCTCTGATAGGGTGTAGTCCTTACATCATTTGGATCAAAATGTGTCGTATAAACGCAGGTCCTATTCCCAATATTTACAGAGTAATTCTACAAATAGGAAATGCCTAGATTATTGCGTGTGGGGATGGATGAAGGTCGTTGTTCACCAAAGGACTGCACTAACACGCGAGGGACCACGTGCGTGTATCACGCACGCCGCTACAGAAATCAAAGACAGCCGTGTGCAGCCAGGTAGAGCATCACGTGCGATTCATTCGCGCGTGGCCAAGTGTATGGAAGTAGACGGAAACATTTTCGGATATCTTTTGTATGCTTGTTAGAAGCAATTGTGTTGCTCAACTGTATAAAATACGGTGTGATACTACATCACTGCATTTACTTCTGAAAGGGTCATTACTTTATTCGCCAATTTTTAAATATTTCGAATTACTCTGTGAATATTGGGAATATGACACTCGTGTATATGACATATTTTACGCCAATTGATGCAAGGAATAATCCCTGTGAGAGGCGGTAACTCCTCATGAATCATCCTGCATATAGAAATATCACTGTCTGGAAAACAGTTTTTAGTACTTACTATCTCAATGTGCATTGAAGAGGACTTCCGGAGGCAGGAGCTTAATATGACATAATATATCTAGTAGTCCTGTCGATTATGAAGTAGAATTGTTTTGGTGCGTTTTAGAAATCACGGCTGAATAGTATTGTAATATTATCTGCAGTCACTTTTTATACTTAAAATCACAAGACTATTTGACTATTTAATTCATTATTCTTTATATACGAGGAACACTGATATAGGCTGTTCACGGTAAACTGAGCACTTATGAATCCACTACTTAAAATATAATTGTATACGCATTGTTTTTTCTTGCACCACTGTTACGAAAGTAGCGCAATGCCACAGGCCTGATCACTTTATCGATGCGCCAGTAAAGTAAAACTGTGAAAGTATTAGAAAATAAATATTTTACAAATTTGTTAACTCTAACTCGTATAAGCATCAAAAAACACAGCAAGCGAAAGAAGTGATGTCAGAATCCACAAATGTTTACCCAACGCTTTTAAATCCAACGTTAGGGCATGGAACTGCATTCCAGCCATCGTTACCAACTTACTGGGCGCACACAAGTCATTGTTCCCGTTACTATACATGCAGTTGGCAGAAGTGGCATTTTCCACAGATTGGTTTAAAAAGTTCTCACTAAATGGCGTACAGCTTATGTGTTTATAGTTAATACAAGTTTATTTGTGCCGATGTTGCAGCGGGGCTTAAGCGAAATAAAGACGGCGAAGGCCATAGCCGCATGGAGCAGTGCGTGCTGAAGGCAAGGAAAGTGGCGGCCAATGGATCTCTCATTGTACCCGTCTGCACAACATGCAGAACTCGTTATAAATTAGTACTATATAAATTTTCAGAAAATAACGACTTATGTTGCATACGAAAGAAAAATGTATACATTTTGTAACACTGTAACATATTTTACTCGAATTTAAATGTTGAAAATATTATTTAATACGAGAATTTTGATTAAAAATTTTTTTTGCGTGTTTACATTTAAAATGCTTCAGAGAACATATTTTGCAAGGAAACCAGGGCAATTCTAATTATTACTATAGTTGTATGTAAAAACAATATTGGTATAGGCTGTTCACTGTAAATTGAGCACTTGTGAAGGCCCTGCTTAGGATCTACTTGCATGCATGTCGTGTATTCTTCCGCCACATATAAAATCATGGGCCTGAGAACTTAATTCATGTTTCGGTCAAATAAAATTGTAAAATTATTAGATAAGTAAATATTTGACAAATTCGATTATTATTACACTTATATGCAATGGAAAACACCAAGAAAATGACATAATTTCAGTATTTATTAATTTTAACCTTACTTTTAATTCAGCCTTGCATAAAAAGTACACGAATTGTTTTGTGAAAGTCAAAACTAAGGATAATATTTCGTTTCAGTGGTTGCGGTGTTGATTTTGCAGGTGTTGTTTTGTGCAAGTTTGTAATAATATCAACAGGCTTGATTCAACAACTAAGTATAGCAGCCCTCACCCAACTTCTGCTGAAGGAAGCAGGGGATGAGGTTCTGGAGGCGGACGGGATAGCCGAGCTTAGGACGAAGGCTCGTGCCTTATACGGCGTGATGATGGGGGAGACAGCGCCGCGGGAGCAGTTGAAGGCGAGTTCCACAAACTTATAAAGGCTCTTAGACATTTCCCCCTAGAGTTGTCCTCTAAAATCCGGCTTTTAGGTGGGCTGTTCACGGCCAAGTGGGCACTTTTCAGGCCCTAGTTGCTTTTTATTTCCAGCTACTTCTTGTCCTTTAACCACCTTTTCAAATAAGTATTGCCATATAAGTAATACACACAGCGTATATATTCCAAGGCACTCGGAAGTTAATGTATAAGGCTAAAATAAAATGCCCTTATTGACTATTCTGCTGCAGTTACCTTTAGGGCACCTGAAGTGTTACAACCAGGTGTTTTGTAAGGCCCGAGAGGAAAATTTGGGTACTGAGCAATTATTAAAAACATACATTGTGGCTGTAGCAAACCTGCGCTTGAAATCGCTAGAATTGAACAAATCTTCTAGTCAGACCATGCAGGAATTTGGAACGAAGTTTTAGGGTGTCCTGGGACATCCATGCTCTGAAGAATATTTTACACAAATAATATTTCATAATCTGCTCCCCAAAAATAGTTTTTTTTTTTTTTTTGCTACTAGATCCACAACTATGTCGCAACTTCCGTCTCTCGTGGCTGAAGTTGAGCGCACATTGTGAGATTGTTCGTTAGAACGAACGGGTAGCGAAATAAAGGTGGCTGAGAAGGAAACGGGGAAAACAGGGTCCATCTAAGTATTGTATTATTTGTGGTAAAAATAATCACGTAGCAAAACATTGTTACCATAAAAAAATTCAGTTTTCGCTGTAGCCCCAGCAGAGAGTCCCAGTAAAAGTAGTGTCAAAACCCGATCATGGTATTCGCAGACAGGGAAAAAGAGTGAAAATTCAGGAAAGGAAGATAGGTTCCATGACTTCGTATGCTATTTTCGCAGACAAAAAGGGCATATTAAGACCAAATGCCCAATGAGGGAGAAGGTTATGGGAGAGCACTCTGTAAACAGTTTGAGTTTTGAGCGCAGATATGGTTTACTTTACATATCAATAGTTATCGCGCACCAAGTGAAGGTAGCTGCCCTTCTTGATTCAGGTGCAACCTATTTTTTTTTATAAATCACGATTTTTGTAATCATTTACTGAAAAATATGCCGAAGGGGCTTATCTGTGTGCAGAAACGTGTGGGGATAGGTTTTCCCCTTGCGAATGGAGGTGTGATAAGCTCACGCGGTGTAGCAACTTTTACAATAGAAATAGATAGATTTTCTTGGAAATTTCAATTTAGGATTTTGCCGGGTTTAACATTCGAATTATTACAATGCGTAGATTTTTTTTTTTTTTGGGAACGACCAGGCCAGTATGAATGAATCTCAGAAGGAATTGATGTTCGCCTTTTGTAAGATCCAGCCTGTATTTGTTACTTCTAAGCGTTTTATTTTTCATGTAATTACTTTCCAGTCTAAAAATTGTATTGAGGAAACCCAGTTGTCTGAGTTGCAAAAATAATTTGCTGATGTTGTTACTCATAAATTAGGGTATTATAGTAAAAAATCTATACTTTTAAAACTTAATGATCATGAACCTGTTTCCACAGTGCCCTACCGAGTAGCCCCTCCAAAATTAAAGGCATTTCGAAATATGGCGCAGGAATTGCAGGGTGAAGATATTTTAGAGCCTTCGGGTAGTAACTATTCTGGTCCGGAATTTCTGTTACCTAGGAAGGTACCAGGGAAGTACATATAGGGCAATTTGCAATTTGCGATTACCGGAAGGTCAATAAAAAGATATATGTGGATCCTTATCCATTGCCGACCATAGAATCTGTATTCCAGTATGTCAGGAAAGCCAAGTGTTTTTCTGTTTTTAACCTAAACTTGGCATTTCTGCAGTGCGATTTACATCCAGGCTCACATGGTATATTAGCATTTGTAATACTCTGGGGACAATATCAGTAGTAAAGGTTACCCATGGGAGTTAACTGTGGACCACAGACGATGTCAAGAATACTGTTTCAGGTTCTCGACATATACCAATATGATTTCCTTCTCACTTATATTGACGATGTGTGTATCTACAGTGAGGCCTTTGAGGAACACCTTAAACATCTTCGCCTCTTTTTACTCGCTTTGAGAGAAGCAGAGCTTACAGTAACCCAGTAAAGGCCACATGTAAGGTATCTTAGATTTATAACTGTGGATGGGAAGCTAATATCTCGACTTGGAGGGTGGTAGCAGTCGTAGGCTCGGCTTGGCAGTTGCGGATCCCGAGATAATATGGCCAGTAGCGAATTTCCTAGCACGGGAAAACGTACAAGGGGTTCAACTTTCCCTTGGGATGGTCGGGTTTTATTCAAAATTCATACCACATTTTGACAATATTGCCGAACCTTTGAATGCTCTTAAGAGGAAAGGGGTGGAATTTATCTGTGATGAGAAAGAATATCACTTCTTTTGTCTGTTAAAAGAAAACTTAGCCACTCCTCTTGTGCTACAGTTACCCCACTTTGACAAGCCGTTTGTCCTCCAAGTTGATGCAATCTCCAAGGCATTGGCAGTTTGATTCCTGTGGCTTATGCAAGTAGATTCCTGACTCTACTAGAGCAGAAGTGTTCTGCATACTATAAACAGGTTCTTGCTGCTATTTTTGGCATGGAGAAATTCAGCGACTACTTGGAGAGTGCTAAATTTGAGTTACATACCAGTAACCAAGTGCTAAGTTGGTTTCTTTCCACTAATAAACCGGCATGTAGATTAGTGCAATGACTTGTCCGCCTTACCCGCTTTAAGTTCACTGTGCAGAATGTGAAGGGTGTAGCCAATGGAGTGGCTGATGCACTCTCACGAACGTTTGATGCCGATGAGTTTTGTGCAGACACCCCAGATGTAGTAACCATAATTCAGGCTAAAGATCCCATTCCTTAAGACCAAACTGAAACATTTCATATTGGAATTCAAACACAACCAGTAGGGAAAATAGTTTAATTCACAGATACTAAGGTACATATTACTTCAATAGAGTCTGGTATGGAACAGGCTAAGGTACTGCAAAATTTCCCCAAAGCATATTTAAAACTACAGCAGAACCAGGGAGAAGACCATGAATGTATACGCATCACGGCAGATGTTGATGCTGGAAATTGTGATCAGTACGAAATCCGTAAAGGCCTGATTGGGTATGTTGATCCAAAATCTCAATGGTTTAATTTTTTTGTGCCCAATTTCTTGTGTAGACCGATTTTACAATACTATAATAATACTTATTTTGGTGGGCATTTAGGGCTAGACAAAACAGTGGCTCGCATCAAAGAGATTTTTTTGGCCAGATTTAGCTAAAGAAATTGAAAATATTGTAAAGAAGTGTGGGTAATTCCAAAGAGCCGAACATCGTAATGCCAAAATCATAAGTCCTTATAGTGCTAGGGTAGCCAAGTTCCCTTGGGAACGACTATATTTAGATGTTTTTGGGCCTTTGCCCCGGACAAAATCAGGCTTTTCTTCCATATTAGTTGCAGTCGATAGTTTTAGTAAATATGTTTTTTCCTTTCCTTTAAGATCAATTAAATTCTCTGAAATTTGTAAGATTCTTAGTCAAAGACTTTTTTTCGATATTAGGATCACCAGTGCATGTGGCGATAGATAATGCTGCTTATTTCGCTTCGGCTGAGATGAAAATCTGGGCTTTTCTTGGGAAATCAAGCTAGTGCAGACAACTCTCTATTACCCTAAGGCTAACTTGCTCGAACATTAGAATCGTAATTTAAAAGTAGCTTTACAGGCCTTTCAAAAAGGATCCCACAAGGACTGGTTTATTGCCTTGTGAGACATATTTTTGGCATTTAATCATATAATTAGCAATGCTACAAAGAAAGTGCCTACTGAGTTACTTTTCGGAAGGAGTTTGTTTCACTCACTGATACATACATGGGGTATCCATGAGTTTCGCTGGGATGCAATAGATAGGAAAGATCTTGAGGAGGTCTGGAAGGAATCCACTCAAAACCTTAGAAGGTACCACTCTAAGTTAGCTTCTAGTTCGACACTTTGTGTGTCGCAGAACTGTTTAGCAACCAAAATTGCTGGCTACATGCACGCTCCTCGGCCAACTAGCTCCCTCCCTAGCAATCCTTCGATTCCCTCTTCTGTTCCCTCCCTCCGTTCACCGCCAGGCTTGGTCTATATAAGTCCCTTCATTTCCCCTCCCTTCCTTCTTCGGCCTACGGACTCCGTGACCTCTCCTTCCAGATTATTAATCAACATGGTGCTGTAGTCGGCAACACCTCTTTGTAATAAATGTCTGCACTTCAAGCAATGAATACATGGACGACGATTAGATTGCCAGTTTAAACACGCACCTAAATGTTGGTTAGTTAACTGATGAGTTGATGTTCCGATGGAGAAAAGTCATGAATATTGAGCAATAATTCATTTCAACCTGGGGAAGCGCAAATCTCCCAAGTAAGTGTTTGTCGGCTTCATACCATTTTTGCAGCATCGCAGCCGCCCTGATGCATTAGAGTCACAAAGTTATATAAGTTTTTCACCTGGACTGTAATAAAAAGTATCATTCACAGATAAAATACACGAATGTTAGCAAAAACGTGTGTTTATTTCCAAGTATGACCTTAGTATGTTTCGGGGTATGGGTCCCCTAGAACCTGCTTCAACCCAGTTCAGACCATCAGCCAATTATAATAATTATAATGAGTTACAGTACTTCTAAAGACGAGGCGTATGGGTCAGCCTTAAATTGACCCACTATTCACCAGTAAGTACCTCAACTAAGGAGCAGCCAGCTTAATTCACTGAGGGATCACATACGTCCGGGCAGTCGGCCCGTAGAACTCTGGGATTACCCACAACAGCAACAACAAAGTGGCACAGCTTGGTAATGGTACCTTGCACCTAGTCGAGAAATTCCATCCTCTACAATTGTTATTTAATAATGATTTTCACCACTTCTCAGATCTACTCTAACCCCAAACCACACAGCCAACAGGCGTCATGTGGCTTGCCCGAACGAGTGGCACAATTCTCACACCATCTGAGTGGCATCACACTTTTTCTCAAAACGAAATAAACAAACTAATTGTTGAAAATTTCAACCTTACAGGATACCTCTCATCGAAAATTGCATACAACGAATTACAAAAAAAAAAAAAAAAAAAAAAAAAATGGCAGCAGATAACCAACTCATTCACAGAACCATCCAAGGTCGTAGAAGACAGGTCTGGACACTTGCCTGTATTTGTCTGAAGATTAATGCTTTGAGTTTGGCAATTAAAATTTCTCGCCATTAAGCGCTAATGTTGTATGCGTATTGGATTTTATAATTTTTATACGTTAAAAACAAAATAACTACAGCAACCATAAATTAAATATAAAATAATTTCATAACTAAGCAAAATCTTTCTTTTTATTATTCATGTAGTTTATGATGTCAATTAAATGTGAGCACTTTGGAACACTAGCGCTCACCTAGCGGCGGGAACTATCCCTATGCCAAACTCTCCCATAAGAGAACTCAATTTGTTCCTAACCTGTGCACGGATTCTGCAAATCAACAACTTCTCATCTCGATCTCAATTTCGATTGAGTTCCATTTCGATCGATTCGTGAGAATGCGATTTTGTAACTTTTGGCGTATTTTCGCGGTTGAATTGGTAACAACGAGGTGGTTTCGCGCTCCTGTTCACCACTTTGATGTGAACGCACAGTGACTGGGGTAACCAGCGTTCACCATTTTTGGTTAACGCAGTCAGGAGCACATTAGTAAAATGGTTAACCGGATGTTGAAGGTTTCTGCTCATTGTTTTAAATTCCGGGTTTCTTTCATTGCAGGCGCAACTTGCATTACCACATGATTGCCTTTTACTGTTCAAAATTGAGGAATATTCAGTAGTTCAAAATGAAGATGGTAAATTATTTTGGACGAAACTTGAAAAATTTTGTTGAAATGGGTTGGATATGAGTATTACAAACGTGGATAACCTCAATATGTACTCAATGTACGCACTTTTGGTTTAGTTATGATATTGCGATTCTTAGTGAAGTTTTAATATATGCTTTTCTTCGTTGTAACTCGAAGTGCATTTCGGACATGTGAATGATATTATTTTCAGGTGAGAAGTACATGTTAGTCACTGCATTCAATTACATTAACACGTCCCTATATTCCATGTCTATTTGTGACACAATTACAGCTATTGCGCGGTTTTGAAGTTCCCTCCAACTCAGCTTCACCGTCTGTGCTTACAATAAGCATTTTTCGCGATGTGATCATTTCGTTGTGAACGCTGATGACCAGCCTGTTACCAAATCAACCACGAAAAACGCCATTTTTTCAAGTTTACCGAAACGGTACAAGAAATGTCGATCACTTTCTCTAATGACTATGTGGCGGCAACATTTTTTTACAAATTTATTTATTTACAGTTCCCTAGAACTGATACAAAAACAATAACATTATCATTGATGTTCCTCAACAGAATAATATACTAGCTAAGAACAAAATACCAACATGCTGTCATTTAGATCATAACAAAACAACAATATCATGTAAAGGGTTACTCAGCTGTTGTCTATATCCGTGTAATATATTCAGGTCACTCCACTTCAGTCAGATTAGTTATTGCCAAGACTAAAGTGGCACCACTAAAATGTGTCTCCCTACCCCATTTTGAGGTTTGTGGAGCACACCTTGTGGCCAAACTCCTACATCATTGTCAGGAGCTTCCCCTTCCAGACTTTCCTGATATGTCAGTATATGCATGGTCAGATTCAATGGTGACACTCGCATGGATCAGGAGTGCTCTCCACCTGTTAAAGGTGTATGTAGCCAATCGAGTGTCTCAGATTCAGGAATATACTCCCCTAGTAGTTGGCAACATGTGAGTTCAGCTAATAATCCTGCTGACTGTGCATCACGTGGGCTGATGCCTGATCAGTTGCCCCCTGATCACATCTGGTGGGCAGGTCCCCAATGGATATCACAGCCCGGTTTCACATGAGCCAAATAACCTTGCACTGACACCCATCTAGAAACCCTCCCAGATCTCAAATCTAGTAGCATGACTGTCTTGATTGTTACTCAAGATGAACCTGGGGTGAAGATGTTTCAGCGATTCTCAACATGGATGCAGAGTGTGTGGGCATTTGCTTGGGTAATGAGGTTTATTCGCAATGGTAAGAGGGAACATCGGCTCAAGGGATCTCTCTCTGTTGGTAAATTGAACTTGGCCACAAAAATCTGCTACATGGTTCAACAGACAGCTTTTTTTCCCACAAAATCAAATTATTAAAAGGTAACAAACAATATTCACCTCGTATACAGCATCTTGCTCCATTCCCTGATCCAGATGGATTGTTTAGTGTGGGCGGGCGCCTTGAAAACTCTAATCTTCCTGTTTGTGCTAAGCTTCCTGTTATCCTGCTGAAAGACCATCATGTTGTTCAACTACTAGTGAATCATTACCATATAATGTATCTGTATGCTGGTCCATAATTGCTGCAAGCTATGTTGGCCAACAGATTTAGGATTTTGTGCACTCGCAAGGTGATTAGATCATGCATATCGAGATGTGTATGATGCTTTCACTGTTTGCCAAAAACCACACCCCAGCTGATGGGTAATATTCCAGAACATCGTGTTACCCCCAGCCTGTGTTTCTCCATTGTGGAGTGGATTTTACTGGGTTTTTTCCATTAAGGTCAGCAAGCTGCGAAAAGCTCCATCTCTTCATCTGCTTGTCAACCAAAGCTGTACACCTAGAACTCGTTTCTGATTTATCTTCTGAGGCTTTCATTGCTGCCTTATCTTGATTCGTGTCATGCAGAGGTCTTTATGCTTATATATAAAAATAAATAAATTAATACATATATATATATATATATATATATATATATATATATATATATATACATATATATATATATATATATATATATACACACATGGATTGTGGAACCAACTATGCCGGGGCAGCTGCTCAGTTTCAACTAACTGTCTCCAACTTGTTGCAGTCATCCTCCCACCAAAACTCCATCACAAACTTTTCTCCAGCCAATGGGATCACTTTTCAATTCAACCTGCCAGCTGCTCCTCATCAAGGTGGCCTTTGGGAAGCTGCTATCAAAAGTGCCAAGACCATTCTAAAGAGAGTAATCGTACTGCAAACATTAACTTGCGAAGAGTTCACAATAGTTACAGCTCGAGTTGAAGAAGTTCTGAACTCTCGACCCCTCACTCCAATGTCATCAGACCCATCTGACCTCAGTGTATTGACTCCTGGCCATTTATTAATCGGTAGACCGCTTCTAATCTATCCGGAAGACAGTCTAACTCACGGGAAGTTTGATGGTCTCCATCGATGTAAACTAGTTCAAGCTGTTAGCCAGCATTTCTGGACCCGATGACAAAGGGAATATCTCCGTACCCTCCAGCACTGTACAAAGTTGGCTGTCCCCCAGAAAAATTTGGCTGTTGGTGACCTGGTTATGGTGTAACAAGACAACCTGCCACCCTTAAGCTGGTGTTTGGCAAGAGTAGTGGAAGTATACCCTGGTGAAGATGGCTTAGTGAGAGTAGCCAAAGTGAGAACCTCGACTGGTGAACTGAAACGCCCTACTACCAAATTGTATTCACTACCACTGGAGACAGTTTAATGACACTAATAATATCTTAGTAGCAAATTTTTTTTTGTTAATGTAAAATAGTTATTTTGGGTGGGCGGAATGTTAAGTCTTAAGTGTTCAGATACTCTGTGTAAAAATATTATGATGTGACACAGTGGAAGAGGTGCACAAATCATGTGTGCACATGACCTTCAACAGCGGACTTTTTCGTCAGTCAACAGAGTTGGCCGCTAGGTGAGTGTCTCGTGCAGTGTAGTCTCGTTATTTGGGATTTATCCCTGGTCCTCCGGGAAATATATACAAGTGTTTGTTTTGTGTCTTTAGTACGTCATTGTTGGAGGTGCGGGACAATAAATATACTAATTAATTTTCCTTACCAGGCACACGTTCAACCCCGAAGTCATGTGCCTACATGTGTAATGCCCACCTCCAATTTACTCCTGGCCTCCCTCATGTTATGCAACCATACCAAGCTTCGATTATCAGTTCGCAGCGTGAACCTCTGATATTCGAGGTAAGCGTGGTATTTCTTTATGGCCCACATGGCCGCTACACATTCTCGCTCATTGACATGTAGTACTGCTCTGTTCGCCTGAGCTTGGCGCTAGCGAAATCTATCACATGCCTCGTCCCACGGTCGTCAATCTGATAAAGTATGGCTCCGATTCCCTCCTGACTCGCATCCGTTTGAAGGTACAAGTGTTTACTAGCGTCGTAATGTGCGAATGTGGTAAATGTCTGTAATTTGCATTTGATGTTAGTAAAGGCGTTTTCCACTTCCTCTGTCCATTGGAACCTCTTTTGCGGTGAAAACAAATCTTCATGTGGGGCGATAATGACTGCCAAATCCTCTATATGCTCACGTAACCAATGTATTAACCAAAAAAATTTTCTAAGCTGTTTCCTTGTGCATGGCTGTGGGTAGCTGTCAATTTAATTTATTTGCTCTGGTTTAGGCTTGTTTTCTCCCTGATCTATTACATACCCTAAAAAGGCAATACTTGTTTTGCCCAGGTGATAGTTTTCTACTGCACATGTCAAACCCTTTATCGGTAACCTTTCCAATACAACCAATAGGTGGTGTACTTGCTCTTCCCAGCTGTCCGACAAAATTATGACATCATAAAGTTATGCAAGCGTATACTCTCTAATAATGCCATCTAACACACGTACCATCATGGATTGTAAGGTAATATGGGCGCATTTCAATCTGAATGGCATAGCGCGGAATTGAAACCGCCTGCCATCGGGTGCGGTAAAAGCTGTTTTGCTGTGGTCCTCTAACTTCACAGGTACCTGCCAGGATCAGCTTTTCAAATCCAGGGACGCCCAAACTTTTGCCTGCCCTAATGAACTTAACACGTGTCTTTCACACTAATGTGGGGGGGGGGGGGAGCGCACTACACGTGAGTTGATTTAGTGGTCGAAAGTGTATGCAAAATCTCCACATCCCATCTTTTTTTGGAGCTAGTGTTATTGCGAAATTGTATGGGCTATCGGATGGCTCAATCACGCCATCATACAGAATTTCTTGAATCTGTATTTTTATTATGCGTGCCTGGGGAGGTAAGTATCTGCGCAAGCTTGTACGAATTGGCCATTCCTTAGCTAACAGTATTTCATGCACTGCAACCGTGGTATGTTTTAAGGCATCATTCTTCGCAAATACATATCTGCGTTCCTTCAGAATGCGTTGAAACACGGCTTGGTGTTCGGGTGGGATTTGGCTGTCAAAGTCCCCTAGCTGTAACTCGGGTATACTACCTGCTGGGCAGCGATCTAGATTGTATATGGTACGCCTTTCTGTGCGATGAAATGGATATGGTGGGCCGCTGGTCCCACTATTGTGTTTTGTTCTGAAAGCCACGGTATGCCTAAAATTGCATCTTCCCTGATTTTCGGTGTAACAATAACAGAAATTATAGTTTCAATATGGCGCACTTTAACTGAAACAGTGGCTTGCCCTATTGCTGTACTAAAGTGTTCATAGTAACTAACCTAATCACATGATTTGTAGGTGTTACATCTCGCTCGTTCACAAAACTGGGGCGCACAAAATTATGTGATGCTGCTGTATCTATTAGTGCGTGGCACCACTGACCATTAATTGCGACCAAAATGCCTATGAACCTGGCTTGGCTACTACTGACCTGTTGAATGAGGGTTTGTTGTTGTGTTAAATCCGGTTTCTGTTGTGGTGTTGGTGGGGTGGTAGGAGCATGTGGCACCGTCACCTCTGAAAACCGTTTTCCCTATCTTTTTCGGCAGCTGCTTTCACTCTATCCAAGTGTGGATTGTTGGGGCATTGATTATGCCAGTGATATTGCTCAGTTGGGCAATATATACACGGCTGTTGCGGTTCTTGGTTTGGATTCAATACACAGTTTGTACTGCCTGCATTACTCACCACACTTTTATCAGGTGGTTTCTGACCACTCGACCCCAATGCACTGTTGGACCTGGCGTTCTGTTTGAACACTTTGTGCTGCTTGTGTCCGTGAGAATAACGCAGTTGTTGCGGTTGCACTGAGTTGTTATGTCCACTTCCAGTTCTGTCTCGTGGCGTTCTAGGATGATTGCGGCGTGCTTTAAATATTCGAGAATACCACTCAACAATGGTATTAAGGCTGGTCGAAACTCCGGTCTGGCAGTTTCACCTATTACCTCCAGTACCTCCCTTTCAGGCAAATGCGGGTGGAAACGCTGGACCAAATGGCTTCTTCCTGGTAAGAAATGATCTCAATGATTCATTATGCTGTTGTCCATCCAACATAAGCTTGCTTTCGGCCAGCAATGACGTAAATACACCTTTGAAGCAGCATTGAAATGAGTGCTGGAACTCCTGTCATTGGAGCTCGTAGTGGTTGAGGGAATGCCACCAAGAGCGCTCTTCCCCTTTGAGTTGAGCTGAGACACAGCTTGCCCACTCCTCTTTGCTAATGCCGTACCTCATAATGTGTGACGTGCAATCGTCCAAGAATGCCGTGGGGTACTCTTCAGGAGTACCGCGAAAGTTGGTAAAGTCTGGAATTATGATGGCAGTGATAAGTTCTCTTGCAACTAAACACTCATGGTGGTAATTATTCTTACATGCTGTACACTGTAATGGGATGATGCCCTGCCCACTGCATAGCAAGTTACTGGAATAATTTTGGATGCAATGTTTTGGAGAATCCATTCTCTTCTCTTTTAGTTGCACTGGTGTTATTATTGTATGTTCCGAAGTGTCATTCTCTATCCTTTTCGCATGGTTGTTCGTGACGTGGTTGGGTGTTGGGCTGGACTGTCGGTGGTATTGGCAGTTGGTATTGCCTCTTTCATACCTAGCTATGAAGTCCTGGGGCATTGGACGCAAACACTCTGGACACCACCCCAGCGCCAGTGCGCTGTAAGCGATCCAGCCAGCCATGTATGTTTGTAAACAGACCCATGTGCGCGGCGCGGAAGACGCGAGTCGCGGCTACACGACGATGGAGGAGAGCGAGCATCCTTCCCTCAAGCGATTTTCCCCTAAGAGTGCGCCGTCACGTGGTGTTGACCAGCGTGGTGATCGATCGCAGCTCAGCTGATGCGTTGGTGGTGCGGGTGGCGCTTGCGCCCACCCTCCGCTGCGCAGGTTGGTGGCGTGAGGTGACGACATCACACGATGTCCCAAGATGACTGCCTTCTGCCCACGTGCTGCTTCCCCAAGCGGCACTGGCTGACTCTCCACTGTTGGCGCACTTCCCCTTGTTGCCTACCACTTGTACACTTCCTAGCATCTGGATGGCGTCTGAAGGTGTCACGATGCTGCCACTGCCCTTGTTGAACTGCTCCTGTTGTCCTCTCTTTGTTTACGGGCAGGAATGAGACAGGAATGACTGGAAGATCGGAAAAATTACCAGAAAAATTGTGGAAATTTCTGGGTGGGAAACTTGTTGACGGAAAGTTTTCGCCACATGGAAGGGCGGCAAAAATTACGCAGTGTGGTGTCTCGGAATGGGGTTAGGTTAGGTTTCGCGGGGCGGTGAGGTATGAGGTATTTGGAAAATGTTGGTATTACCCAACTATGCACCAGGCGTTGTGTATGGCGACGCCAATGATGATGATGTTAATGGAACATGGTGACTCTTGGTGATCCCAGGTGAAACCTTTCGTCAGGTCCTGTAATTTCTGTGGTAATATTGCTTGTGGTTTATTAAACGGTAACCCATGGGCTGGTTACACGCCATACTAATGAAGAGATTTTTGGTGATCAAATTTGAATATCAGAGCTAACCACATGCCCAATTATATACTCACGATGCACTTAAACACTCAGGACATGGATGCACTGAAAAACACGGAAAACATATTAGCACACTTTTGGCGAGTATTATGAGGGCCTGTGCCCTTACATGCCTTGCAGCTACCGGAATAAGATACATGCTGATCAGTTCTCAGTTGCATTTATTCCGTGAAATACTCTATCACTTCCCTAGGGAGCAACTTACACGCTTGTGATGGGTTTTACCAGCTATCGTCGGTCACACTGATAAAATGGTTCAGACCATGTCACAAGATTACAGCGAAATCACGCTTCCCCGAGCAATGCAAACTGCGGGTATATGAGGACGTGTACCGGCCGGCTAAATGAAAACATGTTTTAGGATGATAAAGTCTATTGCACATTGATATGAGAAGTTCAAAAAGTTGTATGCTGCCTGGTGCACGGGAAATACGGCATGCGCGACCACATGCCACACCGATGCTACTCGCTTACTGTTCTCACACCCTGGCGGGTGAGCGGACGAAGCTAGTCGGCACACCAAGGAGGGACTACTTCCTGCACTCTTATGCCTACACGCTTTGATTACCTGCTTATTACTAGGTATTACATGCTACATAAATCACACATGAACCCTTGGTTATGATACACTGTAAAATTTTAATGAAATGAGATGCCCACAGTGCAGATGAGAAATGTAAATAAACAACTTTGCAAGAAACATACAAAATACATTGGACACTAGAATAGGAAGGCAGGAATACACATATTTATTATACACATGATACCTGGCCATGTGGTATAAGCCACAAACCCTGCACAAAGCATTGCATGCACTATTTGCTCAGATATCACTCCGCGGAGTGGAGTCTTGGCCAGTCGTACTGGCAGATATCTGTTGCGCTTCACTGGCGTGTCCTGAGTTACGCTTGCACTTTTCACACACTACACAACCTTGCCATGCCCTGCTGCACGAGCGTAGATTGCGAACTCCAACTGTGGTGGCTTTGAGTGCTCGGCCGGACAAACTGTCTAATGGAGGGGTATGTGGCATACGTCAAAGGAAGATACAATAGTAAAAACTGAAACACGAATGTAATGAATATATAAAATAGATTTGAGTAAAAGAGACACGAATTAAAATTAATAGACGGAATTGTTTATCGATGCAGATGCACTGATTCTATGCCAAAAGTGATGATGCTTGTATTTTGGAAGAATCACTGAAGTTAAGAAAGTTGTTTTTTTTTTGCCTAATATTTTTAATCAGCGCATACAAAAAATGGTACATTAGGTATACCAGCTTTACATTATTAATAAGCTCGCTCCAGCAAGTGCTCTTTCGACTTACATTGAAATTCTTAAAATTCATCATCAGGACTTAAACTAATTAATTGTAGCTTATTCTAACCATAGTTAACAGGTAAAACACAATGGGAAAAAACCTTCTGTATATCAATAGAAGGGGTTATCAGCAATTACAATACAATTATTTACATATTTATAATAGGGGGACTTAATATCTTAAAAACTATTTAAATAGTTACGTATTTACATTTGGGTGAACTTAAACTAAGAAATTTAAAGACTATGTACAGGCAGGGAAAAGAAAAGACCATATACATGGAGATATGATATGTACAATGAGATATGAAAAAGACATTTACAGAGAATTATTTACAAGAGTACATATTTACAAGAATGAAAGTATGAGGAAAATCTGAATATTTACACAGGTACAAAATGGTATGAAAAAAAATTGAGGTCAGGAATTATGTGAATGAAAATTACAAGGAATATAAGTACAGGGCTAGTAGTGCCAAAAAGGTGCATTTTATACATTGCTTACTATGTAACTTTTGCCACTCATAATATGGCGGCTGACGTAAACAATCGGTCTGCGCATGCGCAGTTGAAAGAAGATAGACAAGGCATCGGCTTCACTTGATAAACGTGGAGAAAATAGGCTGTTGCCACTCCATCATATATTACCTCCATGGGTTGGATACGGTCGTGGTTGTTGATGTTTTTCGGTTGGAGTGCGATGTGTTCCGTGACACAGTAGCCTGGGTTAGCATTGTAATAGTTCGCAGCTGTGCCAAAAGATGGCATTATTGTTTTTAAAAGGTATACCATTTATTTTGATTAGTTATTGCTGGAATTGGAATTTTTGTAACCAAGCAAATAAGATTTATATTGCTGATATATTAGTTTCTTTCAAATGAAGTATTTTAGAGTAAGCTATGTTTAAAACGTGCCGAGCACAAAAAAATTTCCAGTTTGATAAGATTATATGGTTGCAATTAAGAAATTGCTTATGCAATAAGATGATTACTACCGCTTGAGAAGGCAAGGGCCTCGGCCTGCACCCCCCCCCCCCCCCGCGCCAAGAGGTCCAGCCCCGGCGATGACAAATCGGCAAACGAACCGATATACTTGCGCTGAAAGCATACGCTGCAGTGGGGCCAGGCTGGAATCCCAATACGACGACGAAGCCCGAGGGTCATATGCACAGACCCGCCCACAAACAAAGCACCGCCAACAGCCCCCGTAGTGGAGGCCCCAAGCGCCACCAGACCCCGCATGCTCAGACAGCCCCAGCCCAAGGACCAATGCAGATTTGTGAAGCTTAGCATGGATGGTCACTAAATACGAGGACACACGAGCCTGATCGAAATCAATGACGTCAGTAGATCTCAGCCAATAGGAAGCCGCGGAAACTATGATGTCTGACTCCTCATCACCCATGAAATGAAATGGAGAGGCTTGTTCCTCGAAATATGCATATTATTCTTATACTGTTCAAAAATGTCAGTTATATGCTGGGATCAAGAGAAAGTGCATGTATAATTATAAATACTTCCAGTTGACTAATAAATATGCGAAATTGCCATTTCTAAAATTTTGTTAACGAAAATTTATGAAATAATGAATCTAATAGATTATTTTGAAGGGAGTTATGAGGTAAGCATTAATCAATTATCAGTAACACTTCATACACTCATCCAGCACCAACCATAAGTTATTTTATTGCTATTTGAAACAATCAACGAAGTTCAAAAACCAGATACATATACGCTTTATTAAATATAGTTTGCGTAATCGTTAGTAAACTTGTGTAATATGCGTAATATTATAGAAACTTAGTTCATTTCGTAAATGTAGACATTCTGTAGACTTTCCTATATTTTGGGAATCAATGTGTATACATTTAAATAATTTACACTCACATACAAGAATAACTTAAAACATGTAGTAAAAAAATAACATTAATTAACATTACCGTTATCTAGTGACGGTAATGTGTTTTTTTACTGTCGCAAACGAATTAACACGTTACTTTTGCGAATCGAATATGGAAGAAAAATTACAATATAATTGTATATGTAGTGTTCCAGTTCCATAAATACATTCTATTAACAAGAATGTGTGAATATACAGTCCCATTCACATTAAAAACTTAATATCTTAGTCAAATACGCATCTAGTTACAGCCATTTTGCAGAAAAACTCCACTTGATGGTAATTTAGGGAGGTCGTTCGGCGACTACAGCTTAAAGTAACTGAACATACACACAAAGAGTAATCTATAGTCCATTCCCGACTGGAAGCGACTTATGAAAATCAACCTTTGAAAAGCCACTCTAGGCATAACATGTCAACCTGTTTTTTCAATAACCTGTATTCCACAAATATATAACACTGTGGTTAACTTTAGAGTATTGTATTATTAGATAAACGGAACTTTATCTTAATATCTTCTATAACTTGTAATATTTATTTATTTTTAAATACGAATTAACAACAGCGAGAGCAGCGACTGGTGAGAAATAGTTCACAATTAAAATATGATTTTAACCTAGATTTTAGTATACTATTTGTAAACTAAACGGTGCCTATTTAAATATTTAGGTAGCCCAGATGGCAACATATCTCATTTTTACAGTTTAAAATAACAGCGGAAAATATCGTGAGTAGGCCGTAATGGATACGGTGTTGTTTTATCGAGCGAGAAAGCAACTGAAAATAACTGTCTGCTGGGCGAGGCTGTCGCTCTCTCTCTCTCTTTCTATGTCTCTTTCACACTCGGGAAGTTTCACTTCGCCAGTAAGCAACTAAATTGTACATGTTTTCATTTATAGCATATTTCGTACTTATTACAGCGAAATAATGATTTTTGAGTTTGTAATTTACAACTGAAAAGAGATTTAAATGTTTGAATACTTATTTTAATATATTTATATATGATGGCGGGGCAGTTACCAAGTGAAGTTGGCAGACTTAGAGAGCCATGACATGGCGTGTTGCTTTTTGCTAAACGAAGCGTAAATTATTCTTACTCCGAAAAATACTTCAAATTACCACATCATCTTTGCAGACGTTGTGTTTTTTTAAACCTGCCTAGGCAAGTTAGGATGTTGTGATAAATCTGAGTTTCCAAAGCAGTAATAAATATACTGTGACGTGTGTTTCGTTTCATTGCGTCTGTGAAATGGCGTGCCTCCGTGCATAGTGGTCGATACGCTGGCCCTGTGTGTGTGTGTGTGTGTGCGTGATTTAAAATATTTGATTAGCATTATTTATACGTTTTAACTGTGAACTGTTTTTATAACGAAGTTATTTATTTACATCCACGTCTGTTTATTTATCAAAACGTTGTACCTTTGCCCTAAGGGGTTTGAAACACAGCCGTGTAACATAATTTGCCACAATCCCAGAAGAAAAATACTAGGCCCAGCCCGATGGATTTCAATAAACCTAATAAACAGTAAGTAGAAATACATAGAAATATGAGCGGAATAAAAGTTACCGTAGGCTTATTTGTGTGCATGTTCACCGCTATCTTTTAAGTTTTTGTGACAAAAATGAGCAACACGAGTTGCGTGCTTGAATTTAATGTGCAATTTTAGTTTGACTGATTGTTCCTTCGTTTTAATATTTGTTCCAACTGAGACCATCCTTTTAAAGGATAATTAGTACAACCCTTTACCTTACAGTTGTAACAGTGTTAAACACAGTCGCGGCAAAATACTAACGTGCATTACATGTATTGTGCTATGTCGTGGAAAACAAATAAAATATGTTATTGTAAAATAACCGCAAGAACTGTCGTCAATTCAAGAATTTTTAAAACGTCATAAAGCTGACCTAAATAATGTCAGAGGCCTAAACTGTGGATATTCGTACGGAATGGTTTTTGGAATATGACAGAATTATTTGAAAAGCTGTAAACAGTAAACAACACATTTGACAGGTATAAAAAGTTGGTCACATTACAATATTTATGTTCAGATGTAGCGAAAGTATACGAACACATGTACACACACAATGGCATGTAAACATTTATTTTGACAGATACTACAGCGTAGTCACATGACAATGTTTGTTTATATTTGGCGATAGTATACAAAACGGGCCTGCAAGTAGATATTTAGCAGGGCTCCGAGAAAGTTGCTACCAATGGGGAATGGACTATAGTGCCGATTTTGCTTCGGCTCTAGTACTGGTGGCGACTAGATACTTCTCTGCATGCAGCCCTTATCAACACTTTACAAACAAGTATGACTAATACTAAACGTGACCGAGCACACGAAACCAGCCATCTAGTGACGATTTCACCGTTCTTCTAGTGTTAGTGGTGACTAGATTATTATCTGCATATGGCCCTGAGTAGCGACTAGAGATGGGCGTTATTTGCTAACGTAACAATTACAGTTATAATAAACTGTTACAATTTGGTAACGGGTACCGTTATTTTTAGAACGTCTTGGATTGTCTCACTTTAAGGCCCTGCCGTGTCTCCTGTCCTCGGATGTCCTCGGTCCTCTGTCCTCGCTGACGTCATGATACTCACACACACGGGGTGGCCATGTCCTACATCGTGCAGTATAAGAAGAGGAGCCAGTTTATATCGTGGTGTTAGGTGGGAGGGACAGCATTTTGCAAATCTGCATTTTGTTTTTTTTTTAAATAATTATACTTTACTTGTTTCTTTCTTAGGAACCAGTACATATTGGAAGTTGTAGAATATAATAAATATGTTGCGATGTACCTACATACGTGTAAACATACAGCATTAATAGATGGGATTTCCGAACAAACATACAGAAAAGACAATTAAATTAAAGAAAATTGCATTCCTGGAAGCGGCATTTGAAAACGTTCGCAGTAGATCCAGGTACTCAATTTTAAAATATTGGTAAGTATTTTGACAACCTGATGATAATGTTTGCAATAGTAACATTACCCACAGTTTCAAATATTCACCAAGTCTGTAGTAGTGACATATGAAACAAATAATAAATTGGTGTCGATATACACTATTGTAGCAGAGTTTGTGTTGCAGAAAACCAAAATTACACATACAAACACACAAAACTAAAAAGGAATAGTTGTTAATAGGTACATGACCACACAGAATTCTGCAGAAGGAATCGTTTAGTTGCAAATCTTCTAGATGTTTGCTAGTCATACGACAAGTACACTTTCGTTTTAAATGGGAATTTTTTTTTGGTGATTCTCAAATGTTTTACATGGCAATTTAACATTCTGAAATTGTAATCCAGCTAAAATCTTTAAAGAAAATGGTGTTTTGCTGGAGTTTGTATAAATCAGGAGGCATCGTGTTGTTGGCCTCGTGAAGAGCGCATAAATCCATGATTAATATATTGAAATATTTTGGAAAAGTAACCAAAATAGAATCATTTCCACCTAATTTGGTGTGTTTTAATGTTAGCCAACCAAAGATTGAAATTAAAGTTAAAATCTTATTATCAGTTTGAATAAAGAATCAAAAGAGCACGTTTTGAAATTTTGGCCATTATTTAATATGTCGGCCTATAAGATCAATATATAAGATTTTGGTGTGTAATCTGTGATGATTGTGGGAGGGGGGAGAGGGAAAATATTATATATATATTCTTGATTTGATAGTAAAGAGTTAGCTTCCGCCTATTTATATGATTGGCGGAATTTTATTCTAGGACAGAAGTATAATAAAAAATTCCCAAAAAAAATGTCAATATAGTGCGAACTGCTGTAGGTATGGAGAATCACTTTGAAGGGCGGGTTGCCTATTATATTGACTGTAAATCTTCTCCAATTAATTAGCATGGATGCTAATAGGCCCATTTTATGTTTATATATATTGGACCTTATTCATAGTCGTTTTTAATCCGGACTAAGGAAAGATCATCCTCACACCAAAATTTTTCTTATTCAGAGAGCATTTTTATCGCTAGTCCGAGGATCATCTTGCTTTAGTACGGCCTAACTTTTAGTCCGGACTGAGGGTAGGATTAACAAAGTATTAAGGTCAAAAAGAAACATGGCAAACATAAATTACGACATTTTCGTTAATATTAAATGCCAGTGAAAGATAGATAAAGTTTACAGAACATAAGAATTGCACTTAAGGCCGATTATGTCAATCTGTATGCAAAAATATGGCGACCTAACGAATGAAATTTTCAATAAATATTAATTCAAAGGAAATATACCTTATAAGTCCAATAATACATCAGTTTTTAGGTACAACAATACCTTTCAATTTTTGTGTCAGTCAAATGTCTTCTCTGAAAACAGATTCTTAGGAGACGTGATATTAATACACTCAAAGAGAATTTTAATAAAAAATCAGCATTATTTATATATCTGTATAAATGTATACATTTTTAACTAGTATGTATTGGTAGCTCAAAGGTGACATCGTGGTCTGGTGTGTAAAAGAATGCAAGTTCGAGTTTCTTTTGGGAGATAGAATTTTAAGCAGTTTACAATGTATTTTTGTAATGAATTTAATATTACAATATACATTTAACATCATTATAAAGGCAGTATTGACGTAATAAAATGAAACCAGCCCATATTAACAGTGCATGGGGTGTGCTATGAAAATGTAACAAATCAATATGGAATAATAAGATATTAGTATATTAATTTTATCCTTCTCCATTCTGCAGTATTGTCATATATGATACAGTCATAAAACAAGGGCGAAACGAATAAAGTGATGTTAATGTAATGAATAATGTGATTTGTTTATACGAGCAGGCAAAAATAGTACAGCACATTATAGACAGCATCAAATTTAAATGGAAATAATTAAATACAAATATAGGGCCAAGATATTTTATATACACTTTTTCTATTTCAAAGTTGGTGTGTAAAATATATTTATATTTACAAAACGTATACTTTATTTTCAATTCATTACACAGTATAATATACTATATTCTTTTTATTGTTATGAACATTAAGATTATCGTAAACTACTATTAAAATTGAAAATAAAAACATTTAATATTTTTATATCCGTTCAATATCAGTATTTTGGTACTTATTAATAGTTGTGTGCCAAATAAAATATGGCAAGATGTATTAATAATTTTAACTGATTGAAACAGCGAAATTCTCACTGATTCAAATTTACAGTGTAAATAGATTAAATATTTGCATTGTGGATATTGCTTCAAATCTATTGCGCTGGAGGAAAAAAACTTAATTACAACACAACAACGTTATCGATTTCATTTGCTTATTTTTTGGCGGGCGTTTTCTATTGACTGATAATTGCCGACAGATTATCCAACTTAAAAAAAAACAACACATCTTTGGTGCAGTTTCAATACCAACATCTGTATATTTACACTTCCGAGCCATCGTAATTACGACGCCTTAGTTAACGACTGGAGAGTTATGACAACACGATCCGTGCTCGCATTGTCGTGCGGCCGTCATCACGTTGCCGTCGTCCGTATGGCACGTCATAACTGTGACAGTGTCAAGTCAAATGAACCATGCTCCCGCTGCTGGGGTGATATTAATTTTACATAATAATTATATTATTATTTTCTCCATACTATTTTGATATCCTGTTGATGAACATACTATTCATAAATGTACGATCATTTGTAAACCTTTTTTTTTGCAGCCCTTACAAGTGAGTGATAGATGTTGAGAGAGGTGATTGTTATTTGTATGAGTTTTGTATTGATTTATTGTAAAAAAAAAAAAAAAAAAAAAAAAAAAAAAAAAAAAAAAATAGTTTGTGGAATGGAACGTGTAGTCAGAATACTTGCATCCCTTGGTCCGGAACAAGTATTTTCTGCGCAACAACTCTGCTCTGTCTTAATAAATTGTTTTTTTTTTTTGTATCATGCACCTGTTTTGTGATGGCTGCTGAGGTGGGGTGGATATATTCACTTCGTAAAGAAGAGCTTGCGAACCTGTAAGCTGGCCTTGACATCGATGTCTCTGAAGCAGCCACGGTCTCCGAGCTGCGGAGAACATCTGTTTCCGCGTGGCGCGAGAAAGGATTCCAAATGGGGCCGCCATGACAGTGAACGGGACCGGTGAGTATCACTGGGAGTACCGCAGCCCAATAAATTATTTCTTATTTCTCTTCACCCTGTTCCTGTCCTGAACACCTCAGAACCTATGCACATTTTACCTTTTTTTTAAAATATCTGTTACGCAAATAACAAATTTGGTATTTGTGCCGGAATGTCAGCTTTTGCAGGGTATTGCAATTAAGTGTCAAGAGGGTTCATGTCGCAGCTTCCAAATGAGGAATCAGCTAATTTAGCCGGCAGGACCTGGTTAGGTTTTAAACGACGCGTCCTTGAAGCACTATTCCCAGCACATCTGAGACGTCAATGCGAGCGGGATATCGTGTTCCGTTCTCAGAGTTCAGGGGGAATATATACTTGACTTTATTGATCTAGTGTGTGGTGATTTCACGACGTGTTATGCATGGGGTTAAGCGAGCAGGAACTGGTCGATGTGATTTTGTGTAATCTTTTGCCGCGAGTACATAGTTTGTTCACGCTGGTCCGATCCCCGTTACACTGCGCGAATTTCGCCAACTTGTGGTGGATGTACAAAGTCGTTAGGTCGGGAGTTCTGTGAGCGTCAATCCGCGGAGGCTCTCGTAAGTGGTGAGTCAGTTGGCGGTTTCGGTCAGGTCGCTACTGCGTATTTGGAAGATAAACGCCAGCGGCTTTTACGTTGCATAAATTGCTCTGTGCAGGGGCATGCCGCCCGGGATTGCCCGGAGCCCAGGCTGGCTTTTCCGAGCGAAATGCTTGAAATGCGTTCATGGAGGGCATCTGTAGCAGTTTTGTGACGAGCAGGGAAACGACGAGTGGCCAGTGTGGGACGTGGGTCTGTTGGTCGTTTGTATTCTAAATCCCCGTGTTCGCCCGTGAATTCAAATTGCATGGTGACAGTTATTTCGGTGATCACAATTGTCTTACGCTAGTTGATACCGGCGTGACACGCTGTATAATTAAGGAATATTTTCTTACCCTTTTGTCACCCAGAGTTGTCTAAATACTACTGTAGAAAAAAGTTTGTGTGTGGCGAATGGAAATATACTGAAAGCCGATCTTTTGGTAACTATTCATTTTAAGATTGGGCTATTTTCGTGGACACGTCCATTTTGGGTGATTGCGAATTTGTCGCACAATCTCATTCTATGGCTAGATTTTTTTTGGGGATTACTAGAGCCTCTGTTAATTTAGATCAGGGTTATGCATCTTTTGGATTCGTACGGAACATATGTGTGAGTCTTAAGGCGAATATTTCTGAGGAATTTTTGGTCCTGGTGTCGGAAGAGAGTGACGGCCTTAAATTGTCCCAGGAATAGTTGGAAGCCCTTAAGGCCCGAATTTGATGACATAATTACATCCCGGATTGGGTGATGTGGCGTACTTCCTTACACGTTTACTCTAACCAATGATATACCTGTGCGCGATTAGCATTTTAGGTGCCCTCTGCTAAAGTTGAAAGCCTTCCGTGACATAATAAAAACCTTCTGGATGCTGGCGTTATAGTTCCATCGCGGTCAGATTATTGTTCACCGGGATTTTTAGTCAGGAAATGTGACAGTAATAAAAATATCCTTTGGTAGTCAACCACACTCGGGTTAGTAAAAAAAATCACATATTGACTCTTTTCTACTACAAAAGACAGATTGTGCATTGCAACATCTAGGTAAAGTGTGTATTTTTAAATACTGGATTTGAATAACAGCTTACACCAGTGTCTTCTCCACCCTTCATGTAGGAAACACACAGCATTTAGTACTCCTTGGTCTCAATTTGAGTTTACGCAGGTTCCAATGGGAGCTAATTTTGGAAGTCAAGCGCTCTCCCGAGTTTGCACCATATGTTATCTGGATTTAAATTTCAGTTTGTGTTTAATTATCTAGACGATATAATAATTTATAGCGAAGATCTTGATTCGCATCTGGTCCATTTACATCGGATGTTGGAGAAAATGCATGAGGCGGGTTTGACGGTGAACCCGGATAAGGTCACCTTTTATTCCAACAAGGCCAGGTTCCTAGGATATCTTCTTACTGAAGGCCGCTTGATGAGTGATCCTGAGCGGGTTGCGCCAGTTCTGAATTTTCCTCGCCCAAAGAATTTAAAGAATGTTCAAAAATTCTTAGGGATCCTAGGATATTACTCGAGGTTTATAAAACATTTTTCCAGAAATGGCTGTGCCTCTGAACCACCTAAAGAAAACAAGGAGTTGTGTTTCTTTGGGGTCCTGAGTAAGAAGCGGCTTTCGTAGAATTAAAAAATAGGTTGACCATTCCACCAGTTTTACATTTGGCCGACTATGCGGAACGGTTCGTGGTGCAAGTCGATGCATCTTCCTTGGCCTAGGGGGCCATGTTAAGTCAACATGTCGAAAAGGGGCTGGCTCCCATTGCCTTTGCTACCCGAAGTTTGATGCTGAGAGAAAGGAAGTTAGGAGTTTACGAAAAGGAAACCCTTGCTTGTATCTTAGGTCTCGGAAAATTTGCCTACTATCGAGCACGAGGGGTGTGACCTGTATACTGATAACCAGGCACTCAGCTGGGCATTAAGTCACCCTCAACAACTTGAAAAATTGGGCCATTGGGTTCTTCTTATTTCAAAATTTCGCTTTAAAGTTCATCATTTAAGGGGGGGGGGGCAGAGAATCAGGTCGCGGACGTGCTTTTCCGTATGTACGACAGTGACGAGTTCGAAGTGGAAGGAAGTCAGGCTCCTGAAGCCACGTTAAATATCGAGCAGGGGTTTCCCGAAATTTTTGTGCATATCCGTAAGGCGCAGGGTGATGGTAGGTTCTGTCAACAGGTGGTCAAGGATTTAAAGGCAGGTAGTGTGTTGCCTTACATTGAGGACAATGGTTTGTCATATTTCACTGGAAAGAGCGGACGAGCCCGTAAATTGGCTGTTCCGGAAACCCTGATGCCCATGGTATTGAAGTACTTTCATGTCTCGGTTTTTGGCGGTCATCTAGGAGCGAGTAAGGCTCTTCATAAAATATCGAGCCATTTTGCTTGGCCAAGTATGAAATCATGTGTGTGTCTATGTACATGAGATCTTGCGATCTTTGTCCAAGGATGTAAGCAGCCACAGAACACGAACGTGGGTCGGGTAGTCCCACAGATTCCAAATGGACTTTGGAGTACCATGCATCTGGATATTTTCGGTCCATTAATGCGAGCGAAAATAGGTACCATTTGTATTTTGATAGTGTTGGATACCTTCTCCAAGTTTGTAATCCTGCTCCTCTTAAGGAACATGAAGGCGACGAGCGTTGCAAAAGCTCTATCCGACCAAGTCTGGAAAGTGTTAAGTGCCCATGTGGAGGTAGTGACCGACAATGCTAAATACTTTACATATATATCATTTAAGGACATGTGTTTCTGCTGGTCGGTGAAACATTTTACCTCTAGTCCCTATTTTCCCAAAGGGAAACAAGTAGAACACTTCAATAAGAACGTGAAAGCTTTCTTGAAGATATATTATAATAAAGATCATACGCTGTGGGATAAGGACTTAGAGTTCATTAACTTGGGGTTTAATAGCGCTTTCCATGAGTCCGTTGGCACACCTCCCTCGCTTCCTTTCCTCGGGAGACCCTTGAGTCATCCACTTTTAAACGCCTGGAATAATCCTGTCATTCCTCGGTCTCTCAGTGACGCAGACAAGGAGCGTGTGCTGACCGATGTTTTTAACAGACTGGAAGGGGCTAAGAGAGAGAGGTGGCGGCTAGGGTTGATAAGAATAGGATTTCTGGGCCATATAAAGTCGAGGACTTAATACTATGTAGGAATTATTCTCTTCCAGATGTGAGTAGTGATGTAGCCGATAAATTAATATCTTAATATCTTGGTCCCTTTAAGGAAGACAAATCTTTGGTGCATAATACTGTCAGCTTAGTAGGAGTAAATTCGGGCAGGGTTTTTAGGAAAGCCCATGTTAGCCAATTGAAGAACTATGTTGTGCGAATCTGAGAGAAAAGTTTTAATGCATTTTGGGTTTATTGTTATGTTTTCCTGTCCCTTCCCTTTTTAGTTTGTTTTCCTTACCGAAAGTTTTTTTTTAGTTTCATACCTTCGTCCCCCGATCGGCGCGAGCCCTCGCTTTTGGTCTCTACTGCTGGGCGACTTTGAAGATGGCTTCGTCTGCAGTGATCACTGCTCCTGGTGAGAAGAGGACCTGCCGTGCTGCTCTCCCTATGGCTGCCCTTTCCTCGAGAAGAGACGCATCTTCAGCCCTCGAGGCAGTGCATCCTACCCATTTCTTCGTGCCTGGGAACGACCCTGAACTGTGTCGAACTTGAATTTTTTTTTTGACTATCTTCGTGCTTTGTGTAGTGTCTATTGCTTTGACACATGTTATGCACTTGTAAAATGCTCAGTCCCTGGAGAAGGGGTCGATGGTCCACATTCTAAACGAACACGTCCACAAATTACAACAGACAACGTTTACAGACACGTGTAGCTGTATTTTTCCAAGAATTCCTGTTCATAACTACTTATGAGCGGCAGGTTTAATGCACCAGTTTACACAAGAGATAACATAATTACGTTTTACACAGCACTTAAACGCACTGTTTCTATGCCAACCTAGCGGCGAAGGACGGAAACACAGGACACATCTACGATCGCTTTTATGCTTCGGAAGGCAAGTCAAATTTTTAGCGATTTGAATTGCCGAATCATGCACTACAGCTGAGATTGTTTGAACATGAAAATTGTTAATGTCCTCGCGAACACACATATTACTGACGGGAATATTGCCGCGCTACAGATTTTGGACAATGAGGAGAAACCTGAACATAACGACTGAATCAGGAAGCTCGCACTACAACGTCATCAAGATCTTATCCTGACGCAAGCGCATCCACCAATACCATCACAATCAACCCTTAACTATCAATTTATTAACAGCGTTTTATTTCAGTAAGACGGTGTTCAGCAGGCAAGATCTTAGCGGCAGAACAGCGAGAATACAATAGACGCCATTTACAGGTTGGTTACGAAATGTCTGTCCAAATTGGCTGTTGAAACCACAGAATATTAGGACGAAAACAATACAAAATCGTTGTTAACCTTAATCTCCTAAGGCCATAACATTGAACAAAATAATAAACGAAAACGGTGTAGTAGGAAAATGTCACTGATTTACTTGTACGTATGAACAAATGCTTACTTCCGGTATTGCTGCGCCATCTTCGAATGTTATTCTTCACCGTGTGTCGTACATACAGGTGATCTTGAAATTCATCTACAAACTTTTCAAGACGATAAGTTACAAGAAATGGGGGCAGAAGACACAATACCACCCTGCGACATAACGTAATTGTTAAACAAGAGACATAACTTTAAACTTTCTAAACTGTAACGGAAGTTTCTAACATATACATAGTGTGGTAATGACACCCTACCTCAGGCTGCAATCACGAGAATGTGTACCGTTGTTATTATGCAAAGTTATTATGCAAAGTTCACCATTCGCGCTTTCTCGAAGTGACAAGGTAAATTTGCGAATCATTTCTTGGAGTGTAATTGTTTGCAAAATATCAGAAACTTGGTGAAGTGAGACAACATATTCGTTAATAGTGTTAGCCTGGTTTGATATCTACCGACGCAGAGTACATGTTTTCAGTACTCATATTCATGTCCAAAAACAGTTATTTATTTCAGAAAAAATGAGCCCTTTCATAAGCATGACACTAGAATAAAAAAAAACACTCGTGACTTCAGTTAACTTAAAACTTGTCCAGAAAGGACCATCCTACCTTGGTAGCCAACTTTTCAATAAGTTACCACAACACCTACAAGAAATTTTCTTCTCTAACCAAAAACTCTTTAAGAAACAGCTGAAAGAATTTTTTCTAAACTAACATTTTATACTGTAGATAAATATCTAAACTACAAAAATTAACAAATTATCGCTTAACATGTCTTTGTACCGCATTTCTCGTTCTGGTTTTCTTGTTTCCTTTTACTTCTGTTTCAGCAAAACGACGACGTCCCACAGCATGTTGGAGGAGGATTGGTCAAATTATAAAGAAAATATGTGATGCGTGTACATATAGTCTGACACACACACACACACACAAAATATGTGATGCGTGTACATATAGTCTGACACACTAACGCGCGCACACACACACACACGCATATATATATATATATATATATATATATATATATATATATATATATATATATTATATATATATATATATATATATATATATATATATATATATATATATATATATGTGTGTGTGTGTGTGTGTGTGTGTGTGTGTGTGTTTACTATGTCCAGTGTATAAACTTTGTATACTGTAATTTGACTTGTCCAATATTTTTGTACAGCTATGTATTGAAAACAAAAAGATCTTAGGGATGCAATAAATCAAAACAAAACAACTGTGAATATTTGACGGGTAATGACATCGCTCGTAAATCGGAAATTACATGACAGGAGGGGGAGAGGGGAAGCGGTCATGTTATTCACCGAGAAAAGTGTGTTATCCGTGCGTGTTTGTCTATTCGCGGTAAAGTGAGCACTTTTTAAGTTCCTCCCAACAAGCATTAACAACTAATAAATATATCTTATTGCAGCCTTAGGCGTTAACTTATGAGAGTGGTGAAATGTATAAGCTGTGTTTATTGGTCACATTGCAATGTTTATAATTAAAAGCAGCAGGAAGATGGAAATTGGGTGAAAGTAAAAATTCAGAAGGGCCTTAAAAAGCGTTCACTTTACCATGAACAACCTATAATAATCATGCTTACATTAAAGGAATATAAACAGTTGCCTTCGTGTAACACGCCCATACGAACAGTTCTGGAGAAAACACAGTAGTTTCTGAAAGTTTTCAAGGAATAAAAATAAATTCCCAATACGTAAGTAGAATCTACAATTGTCTAGAAGCCTACATACAGGCGTTAAGAAAGGGCGATTTTAGAAAATGTTCCATGCTAACTTTGTGAGCATATTAGTGCATTTATTTAGCATAATGCCTTGCACCGCAGTTGCATGTAAAACTTTTTCGGTGGAATGAATATCTAGGCAGAAATACACCGCTATGAAGAAATATTTGCCGGCAAAGTTAGCATCAACAGTTAAGTACCTTACTTAGTTTTTCTGTACTGGCTCTCATAAAACTGTGAAATATAATTAACCACTAAAGCACTAATTCATATCCCGCTCGCGTTGGATCATATGCCGCATTATGTATTAGACCTCCTTTTCCATTATGGTTCATTCTTGGTCATTTCCAACTTTTCCGAAGCCCTGCTAAGGTTCTACTTCAAGCACATTTCTCCGCAAAATTCGGGTGTCCCTACGCATCGTAAGTTTATCTTTATTAGCGTGTCTTTAAAATATAGGGTTGCTGTAAAAAAAAAAATCACGTTCTGGCGAGTCACGGACGGGAAGGCTGCCAGCCAGTCGGGCACTATGTGCGTAGAGGTGATGAGGGAGGGGGTACGCGAGTAAGAGTCGGCCTTAGGGTGCGTTGCGATTGACGTAACAGAATAGGTGTGGCGCGGGCTTGGGATGTGAGTCAATGTGTTTATGACTGCCGTGTGGGGGTCATCACGGGTCGTGTGAGTTCTTGGCTTGACTTAAGATATCGTGATATTTTATATCTTAAATACGAGTCAAGACGAAGTAGCCAATCAGAGCCCAGTGAAATTTGTTGTTGGTGGGGAAACTGTATTTACATCGTGGGTTTAAGTTATGTCGTATCGTGAAATTAATTATATACCTCTTTATTTAAATAAGCGTTCTAGGTATTATTAATTTCTTTAAAACGGTTATTGAATACGCTTTATTTAACATTCTGCAAATTTATTGATGTAAATGCCCAATGTTGTCATCGGCATTCCCTTCTATAAGATACCAAAAGTTATTCAAAATGATTACACAAGCAATAACCACAGATAATTAAATAGATCTATATATATAAATAATCTTCCTTCTTGCTCATTTTTCCAGGTTACGTCGGCTGCTTTGTTATCTGGCAATTCTGATTGGGAAGACTTAAGCTGGTTCCACAATAGTGCGATGCGATGTGTTGAGTTGCCACGAGCTATACTTGCTGTTTCACAACTAAGCGATGTATCTGTCGGCAATGGACGCCGTCTGAGACGGTGCTGCTATCTAGTTTAAGGTTGGAAATTACATTTTCAGACCTCACGAATGCATCAAAAGACACGCGTTAAAAGTTGAAACTGTGTGTTTTAAGTGGTAGAAGATAAAAACAGGGTAGTACTAACGCGATGTGTGACGAAATCTAGCTGGAACGAGACATAATAAGACGAAGGATACATTTTTGATGTTAATAAACGAACGTTATGACATTGTCCATATATATAAGAAGCCTTGTCTTCTATTTTGCACTTCCACGCAGCAATAATAAAAATACAAGTACCAAAACGTCGGTGTAAACGCGGTCGTCGTTTTCAAATTGTAAAAAAAAATATATGTTTTCATTTTCGTTGTAAACAAATACTTCTTCTTCTTCTTCTTCTCCGTCGCAGGCTGACGTCGACAATCGCAACTCAAGAATTTCGCGCAACGCACTCGACGCCGATGCACTGCGACGGAATCTGCTTCATCAAGATTGGCTACCGCTCATCGCAACGCATCGCATCGCACTATTGTGGAACCAGCTTTGAAAGTTGCTGGATCAAACATAAACTGCGAAACGTATTTTCCGCGTACTTAACGTGTCATGTAAGTACGATTCTGAATTCTTCTGTATTTAATCGTTAATCCACCCTGAGCAGCTCAAGCGCTGCGAGGCCTGGAACGCGCAATATATCCGCAGGCAGGCGGAACGCCAAATGGCCAGCGTTGGTGGGCAAACCTGGGCCAGGAGGCGGACGTAAAAAGGAGAATCATTTCCTCACGTGCCGCTATAGTCCATTCGTGGTCACTTCTGCAATTTTCTGAAGTCCTGCTGGAATTTCACTTCCAGTCTATTCCTCCGCCTTGTGCGAACAAAGCTTAACCGAGTCTAGAAAATTACACGAAAGGTCAACGCACCACATTTATGCGCAATCGGTTAAATATTTCGCAGGTGAACTATCTCTTACTAGGTATGTACATATTTTCTCCCTATTTATATTCAAATTAATTATTTACGAATTTTTTATAGCCTAATTTACAAATAAATATAAGTAGAAATTGAATCTAACAAAAACAATTTAATTTCATGTTAACAGAAGTACACAACGCAAGTGATAAATTCCATAATGAGGGAATAACCAAACATGCCATACAGGGGATGCTATTTCTATAGTTTGATTTAAAAAGTGCTCACTTTACCGTGGACAACTTATACGTCCCTTCATAAATAACACGGGGAATATCAAAGCAAAAATTAATTAAAAATGGAACCCTCGGTAAGGCTTCGTGTAAGAGGGGCGTACGTCCTCGTTATTATATTATTGCTCACAGATGCCTTGGTTTCTTTCTGGGCAGAAGAGTTTAAAAACTTACGCAATCTTATAGTCTAAACAAAGAAGAATGACAATACTCACACAGTATGTAATCTGTGCAGATTGTGGAATGCCTTGGCGTGTATTTTCTCCAGCAGTCTCACATTGCTGAGGACTCTGGAAAAAAGAAACACGATAAAATTAAAAACAATATTTTTAAGTGATTATTGCAGTTTTAAGAAAATGTTAATTCTCAAAAACATGATAAAATATCGTTGCTAAAAACACGAACATATGGAATAAATATTCGAGGTATAAATGTGTACATTTGACAGCAAAACGTAAAGTGTAAATTTCGAATCTTAGTAATGGAGCCGCGGTGGTGCAGCGGCTAGAGCACACGCATCCCACATAGGCGAACGGGTTCGATTCCTGGTGTGGTTGCTCCCGGATTTCCACACGTGCGTATCATGCCGGACGATGCCGCTGGTCCGCGGGTTTTCTCAAGTATCTCCGGTTCCTCCCGCTTGTGCATTCCGGCGCCGCTTCACACTCAACTCACTCCACTTTCATCGGCTCTGAAGGCTTTGGTGTTAAGAACCGCCCAAATGTTTCCACTCCGCATCACTACCACGAGAAATTAAGTTTTACAACAAAACTTAATAATCCTAACACAATTTTGAGCGTGAAAATTACATTATCAGCAGTTAGATATCCATCTCTAGTGAGAGTAGTGGTTGACTTAATATCGTGTTGAATTTCACTTGTTTCTATTATTGAATTAAGGACCCACTTTGGAAATATTGACACATTAAGTCTTGAATTCTGAATAAAGTTAGTCCCAATTTATTCACATCCATTTAACTTTATCTCTTCGAGTCTTTCTGAAAATGTATTTTCTCTTTCGGGCTATACTTATTGCTACAGAGGCTCTTAGTCATCAAACCACTATTCCGAGTTAATAAAATAGCCTTGTATCCTAGTAAAGACTGTTCACGATAAAGTGAGCATTTTAGAAATCAACCTTAGAAAAATGTCACTGCTCCTGCCAGCACATATTTTTAACAGGCTCACTGAGTGACATGCGCCCAAAAATGTTGGTAACCGTGAATGGAAAGTAGTTCCATACCTTAACGTCGAATAAAAAGTGTTATGTAACTATTTGTGATAACTTAAATAATTTCTTTCGCTTCCTGTTTTTTTCTATTGCATCAAAGTGTAAAAATGAGTAGATATGTAAAATATTTACTTTTCTGAAAATTTCACAGTTTCACTAGACCGACGCATGCATAAAGTGATGAGACCTATTGTAATGTTAATTTTACATGTGTTGGTAGAATACACAACCTATATCGAAGCGTACTTTAGTGTGAAGCATACCTGACGCAGGTATTGTAATGCACGGTTATGTTTGTCTGGTTCTCTTGCTGAAGGACAGGCATGTCGTCAGTAGCTTTGGGTAGCTTCTCGCGATCAACTAAAAAATGTGCGTTTCCTTTAAGTTCATGGCAGAAGAGATGGTTTCATTGTTATGTCAGCTGAATGTTTAGTGTCTGTCATTAACAATGCAATATAAATTTTTGACCAGTTTTGCCTAATCCAACAATAATTCTTTAAATTGGGAATCTTCGGGTAAAGTTGAACCCGGTGCAAATCCTGCAAAACGAACAAGAAAAAAAAAAAAAAAAAAAAAAAAAGGAAAGATAGTCAGAGAGAGAGAGAGACAAGCAATAATTTTGCAATGAAACCAAACATTTTTGGAAATGAATACTTTGTAGTGGTGGAATATGAAGAAGTTCGCCCTGCACGTAAGCTTTTATAAAATTATTCTTTAGGGAATAATTGCATATCTTTGAAGGTACATACATGACATTACTTGATATGAGAATGAGGACGCTTGTCGAAATAAGTAAGAACAAAACTCGCAAAACTTAACTTAACTTAGCTTCAACAACCAAACTAGGCTAACTGCCACAAATCAGATGCATTAGAGAATCTATTCTGGCACACAATGTTTAAACTAGAAGTAATTTTCGGAAGATATGTTTTAATAAATTGAATTATGAGAACAATGCATTTTTTGGTGTCCATTCACGCATACATTTTGGTTGAATAGTTTCGATGGTTCTAGAAATACGAAAATAAGTCCTATATTTGCGTTGCGGCATCGTAAAATAAATTGATTGATTGGAATTCCATATCATGTAGGTACCTTCTATAGGGTTGTTTAAACACTGAGTATAGTGAAATAAGTTGAATAGATCCTGACATATGAAATTTTGTTACGCACTTGCTGCTTCGCATCCTGCGCGAACGATTGGAAGTGAAGGACAACAGTTACATGATAGCGGCGACAGGAAGTCAAAGGATGTTTGAATGACAGTCTAGCGATAATCCTACCAGCACATTGCTACATGGAGACTTCCTTCCGTCATAACCTTTTTTTCGGCTCACCGCTCCTGACCTTCGGCGGATAAGATTTCTGCGTTTATCTGAAGAATGTTCTGGATTACTGGCCTCGTTCTCTCAGCGTGTCTCGGGGTGCGTTGAAATCTTCCAGATGGCCAGAAAGAGACAGGCCCCCTGAGTCGAGTAATTGATGAGTGAATGAGTGGTTGAGTTCCGAGCGAAAGAAGACGAGCAACGAGAGAAGTGACAAGCGGAAGGGAAATCTGCGACTGCGAGTATCAAGCAGTGAAGGGTACGGCTGGCAGGCTGGACTATTGGACTAGATGCGTGAGTGAATTACATTACAAATGGCAGCAACAGGTAAACTGAACACATGTTAATTATGAGTATGATTTAATTGATTGCAAGCAAACAGGGACAATTAAGAAAGACGTTAATTAGATTTTAAATATACATTAAATATAACGCTCACTGTTAAATAAAAGAGTAATATTGGATAGAGATAATTTAATGCTGAAAATAATAGCTATGGTAATATATTAGAAATAAGATTTAGATATTTTATTTTTATTAAGACCTCCATCGTTCAAGAACTCAGATACTCCCCTCAGGCATCCATATAACACTAATGTCAGAAAGTGGGATAGAGGCAATAATTAAATTATCTGTTGTAAATAAATTTTGGCTCTAAGAAAGTAATTCGTGTTTTCAAACAAATTAATTAACTGGAATAACTGTTTCTGAAATTAATTAATTAAGATTGTTTTGTAGAATCATCACTGTGAATGTTAACACGACAAATATCTGCAGAAGTGGAAGCAGTGCGAGCATTAATTGAGGGATTAAGTAGCCAAGTGAGCTGAAGTGCAAATAGCTTAAAGGAGGATGTAAAAAGTGAACTAATTAATGCAAATAACTAAATTAGTGGTGTGAATGTAGATTTAAATGAAACTATCAATATTTTAAATGAGAATGTAGACAGGAAAATAGAAGGAATTAGCGAGTTAGTGAACACGAAAATTGACAGTGAGAATGAAACAGTGAATGCTGTAAACGACAGGATGGACAGTGTCGAGAATGGAGTGAAACGGGAAATAAGTGCGATCAAGAAGGAATTACAGAAATTATTTCAGCAGCCGAGTTCCCTTACCACCACAACGACCGCCGAGAAAAGTGAAGAAGCAGTGCAAGTCAAAACCAATACAGCAACCTCGGAGGAGAGCTAGAGGATCTGCAGATTTCCTGTTACATAAGGATCTAGGAGTGGGGTAGGGGATCTCAATTAAGCCCTCCCCTTATGATGGCCAGTTTGAAATAGTCGCTACCCTTAATGACTGGACAACCGAACAGCGGGCTTACTTCCTTGCTGCTCTACTGAGAGGCCCCGCTCTGAGTATACTACAATCTCTGTCAGAACGATATTGACTAGATTACCCCACATGGGCGTCGGCCTTGGAGCTACGTTTCAGCGACCGGTGCCTGCGACATGCACACAGTGCCCACTGCGAAGTCGCACCCAGCGACCAGGAGAGCCGCTATGGCAAGACATTGTGCGGCTCTCCTACCTATCTCTGGAAGAGTGCCCCGAGGAGGCGCACGACATCATCGCAGTCGGTTTTTTCATCTATCCAATAGCTGAAGCAGAGGTACGACAAGCGGTAGGTCTGGCTGCACCCCACAAAATGCAGGACGCCCTGGCCCGAGCACCGGAAGTGGAGTCAGCTAGACAGGGAGCCACACCCCGACATTCGGTACAGGCAGTGATGCTGAACGAAGATGACGAAGACAGATTAACGAAGATACTGAAGGAGATGCAGATGGCCATAACAGACATCGCATCCAGGGTCTGTGAGACAGAGCTTTGCCGCCTCCCACCTAAACGGCCGGAGTGTTGATCATGTGGACAGCCGGGGAACCTGAGAGCCTACTGCTCACAACAACAACAGCAGCAACAACAGCAGAAGCAGCAGCGGGAATAGAGGCAGCAAGAGGTAAGTGAGGATACAGCACATTCGGAAAATTTGTAAACACCGATCTTGGGAGGCGAAGGTTGGTGACTACTGGAGGAAGGGCCCCAATGTTATTACATGTATGGTCGGTGAAACAGGATTGGGATGCAATACTGTTGGCGGGGAGCCTGAATGTTGTTCCTTGCAAGATGGTCGTCGGCACTGGGGCTATCACAACCATAGTAAGACCAGACATACTCGGGTATTCCACCCAGCGATCACCTGATGACAGAATGGAGCGGTGATAATTTACTACAATAACATGTGAGACCACACTAATTATTGGTAAGAGAAAAGCGATCTTGAAGCTTGGCGACCTTAGCATAGAGCACGACATTTACATTACAGAAATAGAAGATGCATGTCGTTTGGGCTTGATGTACTACATAGGGTGGGGTGCTGTATCGATATTCGATGTGGTATGCTAAGAATAGGCAGTACAGAATTGGTGTGTCAACACGGAATGATTTGTCCTCCCCAATTAGCTGCCCAGTAATATGTGGTCAACACATTGTGCTGCCCGCTTATAGAGAAATTGTCATTAAAGGCAGATGTCAAGGAAAGTTTGTCAGATGTTTGGATCTAATTGAGCCAGCAGAGAGGATTGGAGTCTTGCTAGGTAAAGTCGTTCTATCAAGGACTTTGGTATCTTATAATTCTGACAGTTTTCTAGTTAGAATGATAAATTTCTCCGAGAGTGTCATTCATCTTGAAGAGGGGGCCATGATATGTGTTTGCAAGCAAGTCACACAGGTACTTCCAAATGTTACAGGAGATTCTAGAGTAAAGTATATAGAATGTAATTTACCATAATTACTGGAGGAACTGCTAGCAAGAACAAAAAAAATCTTAACTGGCGACAGGAGAAGTTTCCTGAATTACTGCAGAAAAATAAGGATGCCTTCTCATGTGGACCAAATTACCTTGGAACGACTAATGTGACCTGCCACCACATTGATACAGGAGATTCCAGGCCCATAATGCAGCCACCAAGACGACTGCCACTAGCTTCACATGAGGCAGTTGAGGGAATTCTGAAGGAAATGAAGGATCTAGATGTGACAGAACTATCAGTTAGTTCCTGGTCATCCACCATCTTTCTTGTTAAGAAGAAAGATGGCTCTCTGAGGTTTTGTGTAGATTATCGAAAGTTTAAGAATGTGCCAAAGAGAGACTCTTGTCCACTTCCAAGGATAGATGACATATTAAACAGCCTAGTAAGTTCGCAATGGTTTTCTACTTAGGGCATGAAGAGTGGATGGTACTGGCAGTACAAGGTGGCTCCAGAGGGCCAAGAAAATACTGCATTTTGTGTCCAAGCGAAAGGAACCTGGCAGTTCAATGTTATATCTTTTGGGCTATGTAATGCCCCTGCCAGCTTCGAATGCCTCATAGAAAATGTTTTGCCTCTAGATATCTGTCAGGTTTATCTAGATGACATTGTTGTGACAGGAGGGACATTTTAAGAACACCTATCGTGCTTAGACTCTGTATTCCAGAAAGTAGCCGCAGTTAACTTTAAACTTGTTCCTAAGAAAAAAACTACCTGTTACAAAAGAAAATAAATTTCTTGGGTCATGTTGTGTCCGCCCATGGATTCGAAACAGACCCCGAGAAGACCAAAGTGATAAGAAATTGGCCAAAACCAACTGACAAAACCGAAGTACGGAGTTTTCTGGTATTATGTTCCTACTACCGTCGATTTGTACTGTGTTCGCCACAATTGCCAAACCACTACAAGATCTGAATGAGGCAAAAATGAGATTTAATTGGATCACTGAGTGTGAAGATGCTTTTAGTTAACTAAAAAAAAAATTATATCTCCCGAAAAGTGACGGTGTATTCATTTTGGACACTGATGCTAGTGATGTAGGCATTAGAGATGTGATATCTCAGGTTCAATATGGGAAGAAAAGACCACTAGAATACTTCAGTAAGGTATTGCCTAATCCTGAGAGGAATTGCTGTGTTACATGTTGGGAGATTCTGGCCATGGTGAAGGCAATTTCACACTTCCACCCCTACCTTTATGGCAGACATTTTACTATAAGAACCAACCATGTTTCATTACTCTAGCTACTAAATTTCAAGAAATCTGGAAGTCAAATAGCTCGGTGGATACAGCATCGTCAAAAATATGACTTTTAAATAAAGCAGAGATTTGAACACCTTCAAAGCAATGCAGATGCACTTTCTAGGATGCCATGTGAGTACTTTGTTGTCATTGCGAATGCAAGGGAGAAAAGAGTGGTGTATCGTTGAACGTTCGGAGGACTAGGAAAAACCAGCTGAATGATCACACTTAGCAGCCATTATTAAAGTGGAAAGAAGCTGGTTGTTGGCCACGATGGGAAGAAATATATAGTCTGAGCACAGCAGTCAAAGCATACTGGGCACAGTGGAATTCCCTCATACTGAAGAATGGTGTATTTTACAAAAACTGGAAGAGTAATGATGGAAAACACACACATTTACAGCTGGTCCTTCCAGAATGCAGAGTTCCTGATGTCTTAATAGAACTGCATAATGTGGCAGCCAGATGGCACTTTGGTGTTAATAAAACCCTCGGCATAGTTAGACAGAGATTCTTCTGGCTTCATTGTCGGGACGATGTTGAGAAGTGGTGCCGATTGTGCTACACCTGTACTGGGAGGAAGTGCCCAAGGATCAGAGGACAAGGTCAACTCCAGAAATACAATTTTGGAGCCCCATTCGAGAGAATGGAGGTAGATATTCTGGTCCCCTTGTCTGTCACTGAGAGAGGTAATCAGTATCTACTGGTGTCCCAAGATTACTTTACTAAGTGGTTTGGGGCCATTCCCCTCTCAAACCAAGAAACACGAACTGTGGCCGATGCACTCATAGAACATATATTTTCGAGATTTTGTGTACCACTAGAACTCCATTCTGATCAGGGAAGAAACTTTGAAGCTGCAGTTTTCCAGAAGGTGAAGAAAATTCTGGGGATGAAAAAGTCTAGGACTACAGCCTTACACCCTCAGTCGGATGGAATGGTCGAGAGGGTTAACCACACTCTTGAGCAGAACCTGTCAGTATTTGTGGCATACATTCAAAAGGACTGTGGTTCTAAGGTGTAATTGTTTTTCCTTGCTTACAGTTAAGCAGTTCACGAGTCGATAAGGGTAACACCATAAAGGATGTTGTTTGGAAGAGATCTACGACTCCCCAGTGACCTGCTGTTTGGCCGACCAACAGAAGAGGAAGCTGCAGCCCCTGATTTTGCCAGCGAATAACATAAGAGACGTGATGGTATTCACGATTTTATTCCGCAGCACCTTAGAATAAATAGTGACAGGATGAAGATGCGGTATGTTAGGAGAATATCGCGAGAGGTATTTCATGAAGGACAAATGGCGTGGCTGTACAAACCATAGAGGAGAAAAGGGTACTGCCCAAAGATACAGATATGCTGGGAAGGATCCTAAATGATTCTGAATAAGATCAATTATGTGGTCTTTTGGATTTGTCGTCAAGGCTCTCGGGCGAAGCCGAAGGTAGTCCACATCGACCGACTGACACTCTATGATGGTCCGGATGTTGCAGTGTCCATTTGGGCTGTACATATTTGTTGAGAGGGCAGTGTTACGTGCTCGCTGCTTCGCATCCCACGCGAGAGAGTGGAAGTGAAGGACAGCAATTATACGATAACGATGGCAGAAAGTCAAAAGATGGTTGAAATACAGTCGAGCTATAATCCTACCACCACATTGATTTATGGAAGCTTTCACCCACGATAACCTTTTGTCGGCTCACCGCTCTTGACCTTCGGTGGGTAGGATTTCTGCGTTTATTTGAAGAATTATCTGGATTACTGACCTTGTTCTTTCAGTGTAACTCGGGGTGTGTTGAACCTTCTAGATGGCCAGGGTGAACGATATAATTGTGAGATAGGCCTCCGAGTTGAGTAGTTGAGTGAATGAGTGGTTGACTTCTGAGCGATAGAAGATGAGCAGCGAGAGAAGTGACCAGCGGAAGGGAAGTCGGAAACTGTGAGTATCAAGCAGTGAAGGGTGCGCTGGCAGGCTGGGCTATTGGACTAGATGCGTGAGTGAATTACATTACAAATGGAGGCAACAGGTGGACTGAACACATGTTAATGATGAGTATGATTTAATTAACTGTAAGCAAACAGGGACAATTAAGACAGGCGTTAATTAGATTTTAAATATAAATTAAATATAACGTTCGCTGTTAAATAAAAGAGTAATAGTGGATACAGATAATTTAATGCTGCAAATAATAGCTATGTAAGTAAATTAGAGATCAAATCTAGTTCTTTTATTTTTACTAATTGAGACCTCCGTCCCTCACTAACTCAGATACGCCCCTCAAGCGTCCATGTAACAATATTAAAATGTTTATCTTTCATTAATTTATAAAATGTACATTGGAAGAAGCTGAATGGGTTTTAAGTATCTCATTGCTAATTGCTAATACGGTAGCTTTCTTTTGAAATGGGATTTAAATTTTTTTTACACACAGTCTTAATCTTTTATGAAGCATTCAATGAAAAGGATGTTATTCTTAGCTGAACATTTTCAAAGTGCTGCGTTTTAGTAGTAACGTGAAGTGTAAACAAGTCTGCATTTCTTTGAACTTGTTGAAAAGCGCTGCGTTTTAGTAGTAACGTGAAGTGTAAACAAGTCTGCATTTCTTTGAACTTGTTGAAAAGCGCTGCGTTTTAGTAGTAACGTGAAGTGTAAACAAGTCTGCATTTCTTCGAACTTGTTGAAAAGCGCTGCGTTTTAGTAGTAACGTGAAGTGTAAACAAGTCTGCATTTCTTTGAATTTGTTGAGAAGTAATTAAGGGTCAATCAGCCCGACGAACTTCAAGGAAACCAGACCACGTTTTCAAAGGGACGCTAATTACGTTTGCTGTACTCTGCCACGAGATAGATAACCCGGGTGTGTTGTAATTTTCGGTTTTTTCTGTTTGACTGTGTGGTGCATTTGTTGATGAAATAATTCTAATTCTCGCTAGGTTGCTGATGTACTTCGGCGTACAGCACTCTTCACATTAAAAAATAAATAACTCAAGTGCTAATTTTACTGTGAGGTTGTTCCAAAGCCAAGTATTTTTTGTACATTTCAATAAAATATTATGATATCGATGATAATTTGATAAAATTACCAAATAATTTTTGAAATAAATCTAATAATTTTTTTTTCCAGCTTAATAGAACATTTTAAATTTGGCCCTTTCAGACTCACTTTAATTTATGCTATCATGTGTTGCAAAAACAAAAAAATTAATGATGCATGCTGCACATAAGTCGGCAGTATTCACAGCCAATGAGCTGTAGACTATATCTTCGGCCGCAATAATATGAACCAATTGTGACTTAGACCAGTAAGATGGTTTACGAATCATTTACGCACAGGTGTGATCATTGGTCGTTGAGCTTCGCAGCGTCCAGTACAAACCAAAAACTACCTACCAGAGCGTAATGCACACAACTGTGTACACTGGGTCTGAATGCGTTAAAATCTTGAGTTGTATGAATGTCAAAAAGTTATTTAAACACATAGACGTGTTTCAGCTAAAATGTTTATTGAAGTCACAGAAGTGGCATGTTTATGCTATGTATTTCTTCAAAATTCAACATTTGGCTCACCTGTGGCAAGGGTTTAAGTTTTAACTATTTTAAAGTTTGATTATAATTATAATTAATATACGGGCGAAACGCATATCAAATTGCCGAGAAATATTCTTCACGCTATTCTAAGAATCAAATATTGTTCTAATTGAATTTGGCCAACCCATTTTGAGAAATAAACATATTTATGACAGCCATTGTTTGTATTGCGAAATTTAACGCCAACTTAGAAATGTAATATTTGTGGTACCCAGGATTTGCACCCACAACATTCCAATTCAAGACAATTTACCTACTGTTCGATCTACCAAGCCAAGCTTGACTATAATTGGAAAAATATACATACAGGCTATTCACGGTAAAGTGAACACTTTTGAAAGTGCTCTCATTTAGAGTAATAGTCAATAGATATATTTTATTTTACCCTTAGACGTTAACTTCTGACTGCAGTGAGAGATATGCACTGGGTTTATTACTTACCTGGCAATATTTATTTTAAAAAGTGGTTAAAGGATAACAAATAACTAAAAGGAAAAGGTAATTAGGCCCTCAAAAGTACTCACTAGACTTCACTGTACCGTGAACAACATATGTATATTAAAATACTTTGTCGAAAAAAAAAGTTGCTTTAAATTGTATGTCCTTTCTATTTTCGTTTTTAGTTCAATTGGTAATATTAAGATTGTTAATGGAAATAATACGCTCGAATGCACGTATTTCACCACATTTAATGCAGTTTAAACCTTCAAACCGAGCGCTATGAAAATTATATGAAAATTAAATGAAAGACGGAAGAACGAAATGAAGACGAAAAAAAGAAATTCAAGATGTTAAAACGAAATTCAAGATGTAATAACGAAATACAATACGCAAAAAACGAAATGCAAGACGTAAAATCGAAACGATAGACATAGAAACGAAAGAAAATAGTGAAGCGATTTGGGCGGCTCTTATCGAGGTCTTGAGAGCCTATGATTGTGAAGTGAGGTGAGTACAGTGCAGCGCCGGAATGAAGGGGCGCGGGAAACGGGAGATCCCCTAGAAAGCCCCCCGACCAGCGGCATCGTCCGGCACGATTACCACTTGCGAAAGTCCTGAGTGAATCGGCTGGGTATCGAACCTGGTTCGCCTAGTTGGGAGGCGAGCAGTCTAACCACTACAGGAAAACCAAGAAGATAATCATGAAAAAACCGCACTAGAAATAGAAGAAGATATACATTGCAAAAGATAAATTTTTTTTCAAGAGCTGGAAACAATACTAAGAACAAAAAAAGTGGCATACATGGAAATCATGACAAAATTATCAGAAGTACAGGATATAGTTTGGCAGCAGAAATTGGAAATAGCGAAATTTAAAGCTGAAATGAAAAGATTTAAACAAGAAAGAAGAGGACAATGAGAAGAATAAAAAAAAAAGGAAAACAAGAAGAAGAAGTAAACAATTATATGATTGGGAAAAAGAAAATGGAACCAGTCAAAATTATAATAAAGCCAGATCTAATGCATAAGGACGGTAGCAGCGAATAAACCAAAAGGGAATTAACATAATACATTAGGCCAAATTAAAAGAACATTAAAGTAAATAAAATTATCAATACAAATTCTCATACCATAATTATTGAGATGTCAAATGAAGAACGAGCAGAAAAATTAGATGAAGGAATAAGGAATAAAGAGGTGGAAATGAAATTTGACCGACTACAGAAGAGAAACCCAAAAATAATGGTATATGGAGTAAAAATGGAATTAGGTAAAGAAGAATTTTTGGAAAAAAAAATATAATCAAAATTTGAGTGAAGATTTTGACTTTGACGAACATCAAAAAGAAACAAAAATCTGCTTTGGAACAAGGAAGGTAAACAGAACAAAGGACATAGTAATAGAGACAAGCCCGAAAATCTATAAACGAATAATGAATGAGAAAAAAATATACTGCGGATGGGAAGCATAAAATGTCAAAGAATTGGTGTCGCCTATTAGATGTAAAAAATGCCACAGATATGGACACGCCGAAAAACAATGCAGGCAAAAAGAAGAAATTTGTGGGAAATGAGGAGAAGAGGGGCATACAACAGGAACATGTAAAGAAGAACATAATAAATGTATAAACTGCATACGTGGACAAAAGAAAGGAGAAGAAAGAAATCACACGGTATTCGACTAAAAAAGGAAACATATTATGGGGATTAAAGTGGTACAATCATATCTGTAGAAGGCCCGTACAGTAACATTAGACTTAAATAATTAATTAATAGAAGATAAATACGAGATTGCCTTTATACAAGAGCCATATTTATTTAATAATTAATATATACATTTAAACATCAACTACCAAATTATTACAAACTAGAAAGGGCAATCACCATCAGCAATAATAGATAATAAATATAACATTTTAAATTTACAACATCTAATAACGAAAGAAATAGCAGTAGCAAAAATTATGATAAATAATGAAGAACTGACATTAATTTCAATATATTTGCCTCCACAATGGGAAATAAAAGATATATTAAAACAATTGAATAAAATAATAGTGGAACTAGGTAAAAATAAACTAATAATTGCAGGTGACTTTAATTGCAAAATCTAGACCAATGTATTCAAAAATATCAGACACAAGAGGAGAAGAGGTAATTGAAATAATAAACAAAAACAATTGGATAATTTGTAACGAAGAAGGTAATTTATATACATTTGACAGCATCAATGGACAACAGAATATTGGTTTAACTATAACTACAAAAGATATGGAAGGAAAAATTATAAATTGGATAGTAAACCATGGTATAAGCGATCACAACAAAATAAATTTTGAGATAGAAATTGGAACTCAACAGGAAATCAAGATAGAGAAAAGATTGCATTTAAAACTTACTAACTGGGAAAAGGTTAATGAAGAATTAAAAAAAAAAAGTTGTTAAGATGACAGATGATAGAATGGAAGATGATACAATTGAAGGAACAATAGACAAATTCCAGGAAGCAATAGTTAGCATATGTGATAAACAAGAAACAACAAATAAATCAAAAAATAAAAACATTCATTGGTGGTGGAATAACGAACTAAAAATAATGAAAAATAAACAACAAATAAACACAGGAAATATAGGAGCTGTTGTGAATGTAATGCTAAACTGATTTATAAGGAAGATTAGAAAGAAATTAGACGGGAATATAAAAAGTTAATCAGGATAAACATAAATACTAAATGGATTGAATTTGTTAAAAAAAAGAAGCGAGAAATGGACCATGGAATTTAGTAGATAAACTGGCAAGGAAGAATTTGAGGAAAAAAGAAACCATCAGTAGCATAAACTTGGGGGAAAATACACCACAAAAATAAAGGAAACATATAAAGTAATGATGGATAAACTACTACCTAACCTTTAAGGGATAGAAGAAGAAATAGATATACATACTTGGGAAGAAGGAAAAAAAAAAAGCATCTGAAGATATTAAAGGAGATATTGAATAAAAATAAAAAGATGCAGCATAAAAAAAGCACCGGGAATCGATCGGATAACAATCGAAGCAATAAATAAAAGCTGGGAAACAAACAAATCAATACTAACAAAAATAAAAAATAAATGCTATACATTAAGCAGATATCCGGAAATATGGAAAACAGGAAAGATGGTATTTTTATACAAAAGTAAGAATAAATTAAAAACAGAGGTTTCATCCTGCAGACCAATGTGTCTCTTACCAACATTGGGCAAAATATACGAAAGGATAATATATAGTAAAATTAAATCAGAAATACAAAAATGCTTCAAGATAACCAATTTGGATTTAGAGAAAAAAAAAATCAACCGAACAGACAATAAATAAGCTAGTACATTTAATAGAAACAAGTACAAAAATACTTGATTGGCATTTCAATAGACATAAGCAACGCATTTTCAACACTGTCGTGGAAAGACATTAAAGAACAGGTTAATAAAATACCAATAGCGAAAAAATGGAAAGGATTTTTATGGGACTATTTGAATAACCGGTTCAGAATAGTACAAGATAAACAGATAACTTTAAAAAGGGAAATAAATCGCGGCTGTCCACAAGGATCAGTAATAAGGCCAAGTCTATGGAATTTAGTAATAAATGATTACATAGTATAAAACAATAATGAGGATTCAAAAGTTGTGGCATTCGCGGACAATTGTATAATTTCTATATAAGGTAATACAAGAAAGGAAATATAAGAACGGACACAAAAAATAATGGATAAAAACTTTAACATGGATGAAAGAGGAAAAACTTATATTATCAGTTGAGAAAACAGTAGCCATAATTTTGAAAGGCAAATACATAAAAGATCGCAAGTGATAAAGTATGACCAACAAACAATTTAAGTTAAAAAGGTAATAGTATATTTGGGCATTATTTTGGATAATAGATTAATCTTTATCCCACATGTTAAATATATAACCGAAAAATTTAAGAACATATTTTTAAAATTAAAACAAACGGAATGGAATATCAAAAATTATAACAATGAAAATAATAAAATAATACATCAGGCATTATACCGTAATATTATACGATATGCTAGCACTTGTTACAAAATTAAAATTGAAAATACACACATTAAAATAATACTAAGAGCATGACAAAGATATGTAGAGATAAAAATAATGAATTTAACACCAACAACATCATATGTATCCGCGATAACAGTTAGTAAAGAAATCTCAATAGGCTATAGTATAAAAGATATAAATATGATATACCAAATCAATAATGAAGTAGACGAAATAGAATACAACGGAAATACATATAATAAGATAGTAGAGCACAATAATATTTGGATTGAAAAAAATAGAAATAATCAACCTGTTAGTTTAAAAGAATTAAAGAAATAAATCTATAAACAAAGTGTTATAAATTGGCAAACAGAGTACGATGCAACAGAAACCGCCCTAAATACTAAAAATTATATTAAAAATATATAACAATGGTACGAAAGTAAAAGCAATATAAATAATAGTGTGTTGAAAGTAATAACGGGACACTGTTTAATTAAAAAATATTTAGCTAAAATAAATAAAATAAAAGACGACAGTTGTCAGTGTGAAAAGGGAGCTCAGACGGTATACCATATTCTGTACTTGTGTGACATGTTTAAAGAAGAAAGGAAAGAATTATAACAGAAATTAAAACATTTTAATGTCAAATGGCCATTACAAAACACAGTATATGACAAGGAAATTGTAGAAATAATAAAGGAATGTATTAGTAAAATATATGATTTGGTAAAAACTATGAATGATGATTTAACTGAGTAGTCTAGGGAGCGGATGAGGGTGTGCTGGAACTAAGGGAATTATTGAGTGAGTGTTTGTGTTTGTCTAGTGTTTTATCGTTTAAATTTAAAAAAAAAATTATTAATAACGCTCTCTTTTAGATAAGAAGCAGAATTTTCAGTAAATATTAAAAATTGAAAAGCTCCAAACACGAAAAAATTATAAAGAACACAAGATCCAAAATGAATTCAAGAAGAATTGAAGGAAATGTGGAGATAAATAGAAGAACAAGAAGGAGGAAGAGAAGAAAAAGAAGAGAAAGAAAAAGAGGAAATAAAATGGCGTGGAGAACAGAGAGAGAAAGTAGAAGAACAACAGAAGAGATACAAAGAGGAGATGCAGCAAGAAAGAGAAGAAGAAAGAGAAGATCTGAAACCGATGAAAGAAGAACGGAAGGAACTGCGGAGAAGAAAATCTAAATGAGGGGAAGATGTGATTTGTGATAATATGTTGGTTGATGTCTGTGTATGTGTAGGTGAAAAAAAAGGGGAGGGGGGAGCGCCCTTAGGAGCTGAGCTTCATCCCCTCGTCCGTCGGGAAACGAAGGCCTGGGTGTCCAGAAGGGGTACTTCGATGTCCTGGACGAGGCTTAGGTTGGAGCAGAACGGTGGGCGAAGGGAAAAAATAAATAAAAAGAACAATATAGAATAGTACTGATAAGGAGAGGGCTGGGGGCCTTCGGGTGCGTGGACGGGGCCATTCGACCGCTGGGTGCCATGCCGGACCGGTCGAAATGCTACTTGGCTGTGTGCGGGCCCGACGGCGTCCGGTCGCGCGGGTAGATTAGTGGGAATCCCGGTCCCTGGTCCTTCCCGCGGGGGCGTCGAAACGGGGGGGGGGGGGGGGGGGGGGGGCGGCCGGAGGGCTACCCGTCTGGGAGCTGTCTCGGTCGGGGCAGAATAGCTCACCACCTTCCTAGGAAGTGTGAATGATGCTTTTGAATAGAAATATAATTTGTAGCTTAAATTACGGGCACCCAGACGAACAGCCGTCCTCCCAAAAATAAGTGAATTTATGTAACTTATATGTTGTTTGTTAAACTGTAGTAGCCATTATAGAATTGAACATCCTGGATTGCTGTACTGCTAAGTAGGGTTAATGCAATAAATAAGTCAAAGCGCTCAGCCACAGCGGCCCCTAACGAAACTAAAGAGTGGATGTTCAAGTTACCTCGTAAAATGGGATTAAAGACGAAATACACAAAAATATACTTTATAGGTTTTATTAGTTTATGTAATGTTATTTCGTTTGCTACAACTTGTTCAACTGATCCATTAGTAGAGACGTGCAAAATACGCGTCATTTTTCTGCAGCAGACTAAACTCCAATGCGTTATGCGTGCTACTGACGTCCCTCAATGGCTGAGAGTATTTGCGGCACGGCGTGAAAGACTCTTTTAACCAATAGTAACAGTTCGACGCCAGAGTGACCAATCGCCTGTAACACAGTTACACAGGCACATGACCTCGTATAGAAGCCATCAGCCAACGAAATCACAAGTCGTGCTCAGGAACTCATAGGGCAATGACGTCTAGCTTGTCCCAAGATAATAACGCGAACTATGCAGATCTCTACTAATTGCAGTCCAAATTTATTTAAATTTTACCTACATTTAGGAAAACAAAAGTATGTTTTCCGATGCCTGAAGAGTCGTACACGTTCTACAACATCGTTTTGGATTTTAATATAATACTATAATAATTAAAGAGAAGTGTATATCACAGAGAAATAACAATTTTACTAACTAATTGGAAAGAAACTCCACTGTGTTTCGTTCGTTTTCAGCATTTCATTGCAAGCTTCCTTGCAGGATAACAGATGGCAGCATTGCCAGAACATCGCTCGTCGCTGGAGGCGAGCGTTGGACGCGACGCGCTGCATCGCGCCGCTCAATTGTTAAAACCGTTTAACTCGTGTGAGGAGTGTTAGAATCCAGCTGCTCGTACTGCAGTATTCTCTAAGCCACGACCTGAGCTGTGAATATTTTGGGTATCTCGTACTTCCAAAAAATGGCACACTCGCCGGACTTTTCGAATTCCCAAGCGTGTCCTACTGTTTTATTCCTTTTTGCTGTGCCACTCGTATTTTTGCAAACAATAAGTTTAAAACTATAGCTGAAAAAATGTTTTCGCTGTGTTTAAATAAAAAAGTTTTAAAATCTTGATTATTTTCCACGTTTTTTTTATAGGAAAAATGCAATTAAACAATAAAAAATCAATGTTTTGTATGAAACAAAAAAAAAACAAAACAATCCTTGGCATCCTGTCTTGGTTAGTTCCTTTAATGTCCACAAAAAAATACAACATTCCTCAAGAATACAAAACGTGACATAAATACTATAATTTCCAAGTCGGCTGTAGCCAGTAAGCATTTAATAACTTCTAGAACGGTCGGAATTTAAAGAAAAGACATGATCATTTTTGTAATTGATTTTATTTGCGTCCATCTGTCGTAAACATTTATGGCTGAAATTGACGCAGATAAAATTAATTATAAATGTCATATAAAACGTTATTATTAAAATTGTCTTACATGTAATCCTAGAAAATATTATGATCTTTCTTGAAGAACATTTTAATGTAAATTCTGCTTTCTGAATTATCCAGAATAGAAATGCGCTTAAATATAGCTAAAAATGCGGAATCTATCGATCGATTAAATTTTACATTTAAAAAGCATATTTTAGTAAAATATTATATAATGTTACAAAATATATAGGGGAAAGTCGCCGAAATCGTACACCGCTGGTTTTCTATAAAGCAGGACTAGTGGAGCGCTCTCACGGTGAATATTTGAACTACTAGATGTATTGAGCAGTTCGTGAACATAGCTAGTCAGTGTAAGCACGTGTGTTTTTATTATAGTTATATTGTTTGAGTGTTTGCTGATGTAGTTTTTCTACTCCATATGTAAGATAATACGGCACTTCAATGAAAGTGTTGTTAGATTTCATGCAGTTGTCATTGAGGTGCAAGTAATATTGAACGTAACGGCTGGTCGCTTTGTAGTGAGACACTTGTTTTAGGTTAGAAACGACGTAAAGAGTGAAGTTGTGCGCAGTTGCCTAAGTCGTACCACGGGTGGGGTTCCTAATTCGTACCGGTACGAATTGGGCTATCATATTATTTTAAGTTCTATATTTGCAATTTGTTTGCGTAAATTAAACAAATTTTAAATAAACACAAGTAAAACACGTGTTAATTGCGTGTTACAGAATGGCGGAAAGGAAATATGGTGCCTGGAGTGAATCAGACATGGAAAGGACTCTGGCAGCGTACAGAAATGGGGACACGGGGTTCAACGAGTGCTGCCGCCAGTAGGGCGTTCCAGAACCAACACTAAAGCGCCACTTGGACTGTAAAAACGTAATTGTTAGCGACGGTACGAAGGCGCTTGGACGGACTACTATCTTGCCTCTTGAAATAGGAAATCAACTTGTAGGACATATTTTAAAATTGCAAGAACTACTTTTTGGAGTCACGATAAACTATGTATGCAAGCTGGCATATCAGATAGCAGAGCACAGCACATTCCACATTGTATTGTTGTGTATGTGAAGAAACATTTGTGGAAGATATGGTTCAGTGTTTAGTGTGCGCATCCTGGGTTCATGAGAGTTGTGCGGCTAAGTCAGAACTGGAACATTTTGTTTGTGTAGCCTGTAAATAATTGAATATTTCTTGCATTTACCGTAGAAAAATAATCAAACTTTATTAGTATTTAAGTACTACAATAATCCTGTGTGTTATTACATGCTGTCTTGTTTGTTCTCTCATTTGTTTTAATTTATAATGTTGTGGTACGATTTAGGACATAGGTGGTGCGGTTTAGGAAACCAGTTTTTTTTATATCATACCAGTTGCAGCCTGTTACAAAAAGTTCTTTATTTCTCCCCCGATGCTAGATTTTGAAATGTAACCCACAAATGTACCCATAAATAGTCATACTTTTTTTATACAGATTCACAAAACCTTGCATTTTGTCATTTGAGAAAGATAAATTGCAAATGCAAAAAATGGTACGATATAGGAAACTCTCCCCTACATTCTTCTTTCGTATACAGCATAGATCGCACTTTTCTGGCAGTTTTTATGGCATCTGTACTAGTTTGGTTCGAGTTCTTCACGCTGTGTAGTCGGGTGCAGGGCTCCATAGCCAGTTGCTTTACTTCAACCTTAACGCCTGTGATTCGCGGGCGCGCACCTAGGATGCGCAGCTGTTGACACCGTCCAATCACGATGGTGAATCTGAGGCAAAGTGCTTTGAAATACAACCAGACAGAAATAATTTTTGCGTAAATCGGGCGCCGCTAATTATATCACGACTTGTAATAAAAGCGTAGAGACGGAAATTGTAACAGCTGACGTAATATTTCTTACAGACACCGTGTTCGATCATCCATAAGACAGAAAGGAATTTATATTTCGCTGTAGTAATATAAATATAACTAACGTATAGCGGTGCAAATAAACAGCGTGATTTTTTTTACACATATATACAAGCGATTTCGATAAGGCAGGCCCTACTTAAGGACATAGTAGGGCAATGTGCATGAAAGAACAAAAGCATATTTTTAACAGATACGGTATTAATAGGTCGAGCATTTCCCGAGATATGACAGAAGTTTATAACAAAATTAATTTATACGAGCACCTTTCAAACTGACGGGCGATTGAAGATTTTTTTAGTCAATACAGTGCATACAGTAGGCACTAAATCTTTTTATTAAATCGTGTTAATGGCGCTAGAGTAATTGCTTATAACACGTACTGTATGTATAACTTAACCACACTGAAAATATGAGACGCGTTTGGGCGGTCTTCCGTATGACTTCTGTAACACAAAACGTGGAAACTGCTTGAGGAATTACTGGGATATAACACTAAAGGTAAAATTTTAGACGAAATTTCTCCAAATGGCACACTAATGATGTTATTGGGTTATATAGTAGTGTATATCATAAGAGCTGCCAGCATGAAGCTTTAGATTCAAGTCAGTTTAACTGTTGCAGATATGAAACGCAAACCTTCGCAAAGAGGCAGCAATTTCGGAAAAGTAATTCATACAATTAAAATTTCTCAATCTGTACAAATTGATTCGCTGGAATTAGTTTTGGTATCTTCCATTGTTTTTTTTTTTTTTTTTTTTTTTTTTTCAGAACGTTTATATCCCACGTGGAGCTATCTTACAAAAGGAACAAAAAACTACAAATGCTCATCTGCGAAATGCAAGCATGCAAAGTTTGATTGAAGTTGTTGAACAATTCGGTGCATAGCCTATGTCATTTTAACTTTTAATATGTTGTTCGTCAATTCAGCAATTAATGACCAAGAAATTAAATATAATATTTGGTACTTGCACTTTAAAAATGGAAATGATGCATTGCTTATGGTAAAATAGAGGAGAGACTAATATTTTGGTATAGGAGACAGCGCGCACATTAATGAGAATTCCAGTCAGTTTTATTGTTATTTATGAATGCAAATTATATCGTCAGTCAGGCGCGGTCTTCGGTCTAGCACAATCACTGGGCTAAAATTGTGACTTTTTTAAATTTTATTTATAGATGGAATACTGTATCTTGAAAACATTACCTTCAGAGTTAGTTGATAAAATGTAACTTTTAGAACCAGTTTATAAAATTTCTCAAACAGAATTACTTTGTGTTTATATTAGTCCAAAACAAAGCTCGTACAATTAACGAGTCCATAGAAAACCAGCTGCTGCATATTTTCATGGATTTTATTCTTTACTTCAGCTGTTTTGTATTTTAAAAAACGTATTCATAACTGGCAGCCCGCCATCGCTTCGCTCAGGTGTTACGAAGTAACTACAATATATACTGCGACTACCCGCGAATACCTGATAACTATCTGCGACTACCCGTGACTACCCATGAATACCTGCGACTACCTGTGAATAATGGTTTTGTTTAGCGCATGCTTAGAAAGCAGCCAAGTAGCTCTTTTTTCTCCGACGTGGTTTACAAATATCGAAATTTCTCAAGAATTAAAAATAAAATTAAACTTAGCCTATGTCTATCTGGAAGAATTTAGCTTTCTAATAGCGAAGGAACTATAAGAATCGGCCGAGTAGTTTCCGACACTATCCGAGACTTAAAAGCAAATGTACAAACTCACATTACCTCTTTATAATATTAGTATAGATGATGAGACGTGTACTTTATACTATTAAGAATTTGCATTCACCAACTTCTAATACGCGATACAAGATCATAAGCTTTCTGACGACGGGAAATTTACTGTTAGTAACCAAGAGTTAAGGGCTACCTGCAATTATTAACACAGTAATGGCATTAAAATGAAAACAATGCTAGAATGAAATATTTGTTTGAACATAACTGGTAAAAATGCTCAAAGATTGGCATCCATTTTTGAGCCGCTTATGTTACAACGTTAACTTTCGTTAGGACTATTGTACTCAACATCAGAAGCATTTTTGGTTGGTAGGAAGGTAGGTAGTAGGGCTTAACGTCTCGTCGACAGCGAGGTCATTAGAAACGGTGCAAGTTGCAGAGGGAAGAGGGATTGGGGAAGGAACCGTCCATGGGCTTTTTTAGGGACCCATCCCAGCATTCGCCTTGGAGTGATTTCGGGAAACCACGGAAAACCGAAATCAGGATGGCCGGACCGGGAATCGAACCCGGGTCCTTCCGAATGCAAAAGCATTTGATAAATCTGTCTTAAGTATGTAATCTTAATTTCATCCCAAACATATTAGCAGTATGATCTTTACAACGAAAAAAAAAATTGAAATGAAATGTAAGCTAGCTCCCCACGTGACGTGAATAGAGCTTTACAAGTGACACGTTTCTACTCACATCTCTCTGAGAGAGGTCCGGTACGGCTGGAGTGCTCCTGTCTTGAGCTCTGTCATACCAGCGTGCACCACGGTTCTGAAAAAAAAAATACAGTCAAATATTCAAGTTCGTAAATGAATTCTGTTGTAGCGAAAGTCCTGCTTAAGATCTGCACGTTGTGTATTCTCCAATCGTATGTAAAATTAACATTGCCATGGGTCTCAACACTTTATTCATGCGTCGGTCAAGTGAAACTATGAAATTATTATAAAAGTTAACATTTTATAAATCATCTAATTTTTACACAATTAGGCGTTAAAAAAAAGAGAAAGCGTAAGAAATAATTTAAATTATCACAAATAGTTCCCTAACAATTTTTATTCGACGTTAACGTATGGAACTACTTTTCATCCATCGTTACCAACTTTACGGGGCGCATATTACACAGTGCGCCCGTTAAAATAATTGCAGGTAGGGGCAGTTACATTTTTCTGAGGTTGATTTCAAAAGTGCTGACTTTATCGCGAACAGCCTTTACGCAATTTCATATGCTTTTACTTATATACGTTGCAACAAATGGAAAAAAAAATTTACAATGTAAAATAATGCTGTGGGTAACCGGTTGGCATACATGTAATCTCAGTATAACAGTCCATGCAATGAAGAAATGTTTAAAGTTTCTTTACTTTTAATTTTTTTTTAAATATAGGGCCTGTTATTTGCTGACTACGTATAGTTATAGGTCGTTCACGGTAAAATGAGCACTTTTGAAAGCCCTGCTTAAGATATACTAGTTTGCACGTTGTGTATTCTTTCGCCTTATGTAAAATTAACATTGCCATGGGCCTCATCATTTTATTCATGCGTCGATCAAGTGAAACTGTGAAATTATCATAAAAGTAAATTTTTTTATAAATATACAAATTTTTACTCATTAATGCATTAAAAACCGGTAAGCGAAAGAGATAATTTAAATCATCACAAATGGTTATCTGATATTTTTTATTTGACGTTAACATATGGAACTACTTTCCATCTATCATTACCAACTTCACTGGGCGCATGCCACTCAGTGCACCCGTTGAAGCATATGCAGGCATGGGCAGTGACTTTTTTGTAAGGTTGATTTCAAAAGTACTCACTTTATCGTGATCAGTCTTTACAAGGTATGCCTTCTGGCCGTACTTGGTATTAAGGGCTAGTGGGGTTCATAACTGAGAATCATGATATGGGGCTGTAGCAAGCGGTAGAGCTAATGGGTAGATTGACGCAAGACAATCTGGAATAAAGCCGGGTTATTATTGTGTTAAGAGAACATTGCAATTACAAGAAGTCGTGGATTATCGGCGGAGCACTTTGTATATGTTTATGGAAACCTAATGAGAGCCTGAAAGTAACTGGGCTTGTCCCACCTTGTGTTGAGTTCCGAGGCGAGCTCCTGGGGGTCCTCCAGTCTGGTCGGCGTCACTGCTTAGAAAGACGTCACCTGCCGCTCAGTAATGCCACATATTCGAGTCGCATGTTGCATGTTGCTCCGCCCAGTTGCGCAGCCTCCCTCACCAGAGCGATGTGCAAGCACCACTCTGGTTAGTCCAGTCCACTCTCAAGAAATCAACGACCCACCTCTTCTCTACTATTATTTCATGCCTTCTAATAAACATCATGAATTTTTAACATATGTTCCCCCGTAGCATTTATCTAGACTAAGTAATGCATGAATAATTTTGAATTCTTTTCTGTCGAAATGGGTTTTTACGGTCCTTTACCGGTTTTTTTCCCCTCTCTCTTCTTAGCTGAAAGTAAATATAGGTACACTTAGGGAGGAGGTCATGACCCCAATTGCTGGTCAGGGTTGCCCAATCCCTCTCTACCGTGATGCATGCCTCCTTGCACGATGTCCTTCCCTCTTAGGCCTACGGGGTTAACCCTGGCACGTAATAAAATCCCGTCTTATCTTCGGTCTTCCATTCCACCGAACACCTAGATTTAAGGCAGAGTAGAAAAAAATTCACGTCGCTGTACCTCTGGCTACAGCCTCCATCATGTATCTCAACCGTAAACCATCCCCCCTCCCCAAACCCTTAATTACAAGTACGGCCAGAAGGTATACTTTGTTACAATATGTGCCTCGCTATAGCCCATGACATTAGCTTCCTTTGTAAATTTTTTCACGTTTACAACTTAGTATTTGTTACTATTGCTGTGACAAAACAGACAAATTTTGGGTTTGACATCAATTATTCAAAAAGTACTAAAGTGTAAAATGTTTTTATTAGAGAAAATAGTTATGACGTACAATGCGTACAAGTTGAACAATGCTTGCTATAATTGCAAAATAATAATTTTTTTTTGGCATCCAACTCCCTTAAGCATGTATGCCAGGATGGGAGATTCCATGCAAGTTTGCAGTGGCCGCTTGCATGGATTATTGGATTATTCTGTGGAAGATTTGACACTCTATGCTGGCCGTTCTCATAAATATTTACGTAATTTGGCCGTGCGCAATTCTCGATGGAAGGTTCCATACCTGGTTGAAAGTTGAGTCAATCAGGGAGAGGGTGTTAGAGTCATTCTGCTTACTTTGTTCTGAGAAAGAGCAATCAAGACTATTGAAAACCCTGAAAAAAAAATTGACGAAAATGTTTACTGATTCTAAAACAACAATGTGTGAATCTTATGGTAAACATCCATGTTTATTTAACACAAAAGTTTCAGACATAACAACAATACGGTTATGCTCTGTGCTTAAACTCATAACGATGAAGTCATGAGTGAAGATTGCTCTCAAACCACTGTTGCAGGATTGAAATCATGAAAAAAAATGCACTCGTATTTGCTTATGCTACAACACTCGTCGTTAGATACACTATAAGAAATTATTCGTAATTTTTTTCGTAATTATTAGTGAGAAAGCGGTAATGGTAATATTTTCCCCTATACACTCATTGCATGTTCCTACGTTTGCTCAGGAAACAGTCAAATGCGTAGAGAAGTTCCCAACTTTGTATTGTAGCTACTCTAAACATTCCTATATCTGCAGCTTGATGTGTGGTATTATTATCATACAGTGTATAGGTTTAAAACTTCCATTACAGTTTAGGAAGTTTACCAGAAAATTTTTTTACAATGTAGGTTATTCCAAAGAAACCTCCATACCTGCTTGCATGCAAGTCTAATGGAATCTTTCGCCCGAGCTTGTACGGAAAATTTTTTATCGTGGCATACAGGCTTAGTTGCCTCTCGGTCGTATGCGAACTCTCGTGCGAACATATCGAGCAAATTCCATACGAAACATCGTTCACGCACAGTTTGCGCAGAAAAGCTGCAGCGAAATTCCTTCTTGTAAAAAAAGTATTGGATGGGCCTGCTGAATTACTTCACAGCTAAGATGTTGGCTTGAAAACTCCTGGACTTATAGTACTCTAACTTAATGTGGAAAAGCTTCCTTCATATTTTATTACAACACCTGTACGCCACACTTTTCTTAAAAAAGTATTGGATGGGCCTGGTGAATTACTTCACAGCTAAGATGTTGGCTTGAAAACTCCTGAACTTATAGTACTCTAACTTAATGTGGAAAAGCTTCCTTCATCTTTTATTACAACACCTGTACGCCACACTTTTCTTAAAAAAGTATTGGATGGGCCTGCTGAATTACTTCACAGCTAAGATGTTGGCTTGAAAACTCCTGGACTTATAGTACTCTAACTTAATGTGGAAAAGCTTCCTTCATCTTTTATTACAACACCTGTACGCCACACTTTTCTTAAAAAAGTATTGGATGGGCCTGGTGAATTACTTCACAGCTAAGATGTTGGCTTGAAAACTCCTGGACTTATAGTACTCTAACTTAATGTGGAAAAGCTTCCTTCATCTTTTATTACAACACCTGTACGCCACACTTTTCTTAAAAAAGTATTGGATGGGCCTGCTGAATTACTTCACAGCTAAGATGTTGGCTTGAAAACTCCTGAACTTATAGTACTCTAACTTAATGTGGAAAAGCTTCCTTCATCTTTTATTACAACACCTGTACGCCACACTTTTCTTAAAAAAGTATTGGATGGGCCTGGTGAATTACTTCACAGCTAAGATGTTGGCTTGAAAACTCCTGGACTTGTAGTACTCTAACTTAATGTGAAAAAGCTTCCTTCATCTTTTATTACAACACCTGTACTCCACACTTTTCTTTAAAAAAAAAATAATAATAATACGAAGACCTTCTCGACTGGAATGTGTTATAGCTAATTCCCTTTTGCACACCTTTAATGTACTGTTTATTACACCTGTTTCTTTGTTTGACTTGTAGTTGTTCACATAACCGTAGTGTATATTCCACCTACTGATCTTTAACGAGATAAGCCTTGCAAGAGAAGTTGCTATAAAAAAATTTAACTAAAGGGTGGCATTTTGCTCGAGATTTTCACTCTAAATCGGAATCGGTGAATATTTACTGATTGCCAGTTAAAACTGCTCCATCGGGAATCAGTAGAAAAAATATCACTAATTCGTCAGTTAAAAGAAATCCACGAATTCAAACAGTAGGAAATTAGTTATTTATAGTTGGCTAGTAAATAAGCTCCAGGATAATAAAAAAAAAAACAAAGCATTCCTATGTGAGATAAGTTACGTAGGATTGATTTTGTCGCAAAATAAAAATTACGTGGACAAAACAAATTGTGGCTATGGTTATTGTTGTGAGTGACCCCCCCACCCCTTGCCTATACTTTTTTTCACAAACAATGAAAGCATGCTGCCGTCATGGGTAGGCATATTACACACTGCCCTATTTTATTTTACCACTCAGAACGAGTACTTGTGTTATGGCTGTTGAACACAAAAGTATAATGGCAAATTGTTGTATGTTTCATGATGTGAAAGTACTTCATGCTGTCTAAATACGTACACATTCTAACACACAAGTCTATGTCTATGTGTGCTAGGTACACGGCTCACGCGCCCTTTCGAAACTATTAATTTTTCAAGAAAGAAAATTATATATCATGTTAGTAGCTATATTCCAGAAAGCATTAGAGGCAATGTGTGTAAATAGTAATGCGTTCTGCTCTTTTACCGGGGCGCCTGCGCAGTAAGAATAAACTGAGCTAGAACGTTCTGCCTTAGGCTAAGGCAACACGTGCGTGATCTCACACGTGCGTGCCGTTGTAGCCTAGCCACACGCGCGGTGAAAACACGCCGCGCAAGTATCCAGCCTATATCGTAGTGTAAACATAGAGCCATTGTTGTGTACCGTGTGGTATTTATTATATGCAAAATTAAATGAGATATTAAAGTGATCATTTTGGAGGTGCAAAAGCACCAGTGGTACACGAAACAAGGATGATAAAATCATAGATAAGAAGAGAGATTCTTGAATGTCGGCATCTGCGGGTGTAGTCGGAGAAACGTGGACCGAGTTGGACGCAGCACACAAATCCATATGTGGTTAAGTACTAGTAGTGCAAACAAACTTTAATACTGTAGCATTTATTTTATAAATAAGGTATACTATGCATTCCTATTCACCATCTAGAACAAAAACACCTTCCCCTTCGCCTAGCTCTCTGCTTATGTCAGCAATCTTGATCCTTCGTCAGAGAAACCTACCTTCACCTCCTACCCATCAAATCATGGATCCATCTCCCATTGAAAATAACGGGGGATCCTACGACGACTCTTTCATTTAATTGTTTACTTAAGAGGTTTCTTTATCATAGGTTTTTATTGTATCTTCATGTCTGTTTTGTTTGATGTTGTTACATATCGACAACGTTAATAAATTAACACTTGGCACAATAAATAACACATTAATGTTACGGCGAGTTTTTCTTCTGCACTAACACATACCCTCATTGCTGTGTTGGTTTTTTTATATCATGTCCGTCACAATAGACAACAGCATTTAAAATGAGCTGATAGGCATTCTGTACTATTCGAAAACTTCTCTGGATTTTCTTTCAGTTTCGCATCTAGGAGCACACAGTTCTCCTTTGTTGGCATCTCACTTGATATGGGATGGACCCAGTATTTCTCTAATGACGACGACCCCGCCTATGAATAACAACCGCTGCACATGATACAACTGAATTTTTAATGATGTTCTGTTTATAATTAATATGCTGCACATAGGCGATGTTGTCAGTACACATTACAAAGAGTACATTGTCGCAGGAAACTCGCAGCGTGAAATCACGAACGTGTGGCCTTAGCCTTACGGCAGGCCGCTGTAATTGCAAGCAGGAGGTTGAAAAGGAAAATTGGGGGTTTGGCCGTTTGTTTTGCGTGAATACGTCTACGTTGACGCGTTCGGACGCATTAATGTTTATTTTACGTTCCCAGCACCGCATCACTCGATCATATGGGGTTTTATGGGCATCACTGGATTGATTTTGGGATGCTCTTTACAACCATATACGATTTATGTATTTCGACTTGGTTTTTTGACAAGCATAGGCCGAAATTGTGTTAAATTTTTTAAATTTTTTACATTAAACGCATACAATTTCACCATAACCACGCCACACAAATGTTTTTATGCACGCAATCGATTGATCTTGACGGGAGCTGTAGATTGAAACCCAAACGAGCGCCATAGCGTCTCCTAGTCAAAAGTTATACAACGCGGAAGTTATGAGACGCGGCGAAACTAACTCTAAATTGCGACCCTTCCCCGCCCCTCCCGCAGACGCGATGCTTCGCAGTCCTCACTCAACGTAACACATTCTTTGATCCTTTGGCAATCGAGCGGTGTAACTGAATTTTGAATGCAGACGATAGATCCGGAGCTGCAATGCCGAACTGTACCCCGCGATTTTCTTATCGGTGGATTTTCTGGATTGTTTCCCAGTATGGTTGTAGATTTAAAGACGTATTCGCGTCAAAAGTGAAAGGATTAGCGCGCAGCTTACAAGACGCGTCGAACAGGGTGGAAATATTGTAGCACTAGACGGGCAGCAACCCTCTGTTAGAATATACTATTCGAGGCTTCTGCACATTCTTTGAACCAAACCTTTTAAAAACCACCCATGCATGGCGTGTTTAGTTGTTTTCCCAATATATGTCATGCATCACAAACGTTTTATACCTCTGCTAACACAAAAGTATATTATTTTTTCCGTTAAATAAATGTTTTACCTGTATGTTATATATAAATTATAATATTTGATTAATAATAAAAATGAATAAAAACATTGAGAAAACATGTGTGTTGGTGGCGCCTAGTACGGAATAGTTCTAGTGCAAGATATTATTAAAACTGCGTGCGTACGAACTCGGTGCGTTGTCCTTCGGTGCAATTTTAAAAAACTTAGTTTCCACGAGGCGGAGAAATATTTTGGAAGCAGAACTTTGGCAGGGCTACAGAAAAGTGCGCGGTAACCGTGAATGGATTATACCGGAATGTGGCCACTGGAGACTGGAGGAATGTTGCGCGCGCAGCCGAGAAACACGAGAAGGGAAGTAAACGATGTAATTGCGGATGTACGAGATTCATTGTGTGCTGTCAGGGTTGCCAGATTGGGCGATCTCTCACCTTTTGTGCTACTTTAAGGCAAAGTTCGCCACCAAAAATGACGAAAATGCGACTATCGCAATTCGGGCGATTTTTTTGTTATGAATATGCGATATTTGGGATACTTGGAATTATTTACTTAGTATCGAAATATTTATTTTATTGTGAACGAGATAATTAACTCTTATAAGTAAGATAAGCTTTCTAAACAGCAACCACCTGTGGATACAATAGAAGAGGGTCTCTTGTTCAGACTCGCTGCAGAAAATTGTGAATTGAATATCACGCGAATATTTATGTGTTTAACATATTTTAAATCTTGTGTAGGCCTATATCAGTTTTTAATTTAAAAACAATCCGTGTTTCATACATGTGAAATATTACATTAAAAATTTACAATACATATATAAAAAAAAACTAATTTAACATAAGGTCCAATAAAATTGGCCGACGTTTGGGCGACAAAGGATTGGCCATTTAGGTGACTTCAACAAAAACAATCTGGCAACCCTGTGTGCTATCGCCCGGCAGATCGCCCCTGCGTGAAAACGTTTGCTGGAGTGTGGTACACTTTCGTGACTGACATTCTCCACTGTCAACGCACTGTGTTTAGTTTTGACGTGAATATGTTTTTAAATTTGCAACCATAGTGGGAGGCAATCCAGAAAATCCGATGATAACAAAATCGGGGGATACAGTTCGGCATTGCAGCGCTAAATATATCGTGTGAATTCGGAATGCAAGTACACTACGCGATTGCCAAAGGATCAAAGAATATGTTACGTTGAGAGAGAACTGCGAAGCAACTGGGGCAAGGCGAAGGGCGAGTGGAGAGGGGGAGGAGTTTGGGAAATAAAAAGGGGGGCAATTTTTTGTTCACTTCGTCGCATCATATAATTTCCGCGTAGTACAACTTTTGACTATGAGAACCTACGACGCTCGTTTAAGTTTCAATCGACAACTCTCGTCAATATAAAAACATTTGTGTGGCGTGGTTATGGTGAAATTGTATCCGTTTAGTGTAAAAAATAAAGCAAACTTAACACAATTTCGGCCTATACCAGTCAAAAAGCGAAGTCGAAATCTAAAGTTTTTTATTTCGTCGAATTTCCACCTTCCTGCTGCTTTTAAATATAAACATTGCAATGTGACCAATAAACACAGTGTATATATTTCATCACCCTCAAAATTTAATGCCCGAGAAAGCAATAAGATATATTTAATTGTAGTTAATGTTGTTGGGAGGGCCTTAAAAAGCGCTACTTTACCGTGAACAGCCTATATAAGTAGAGACCTGCAAAATTCGCGTTATTTTTCTGCGCCAAGCTAAAATTCACAGTACTGTGTATGCTCGAGCCGGCGTCGTTTCTCCATTGGCTGCTGCCTTGACGTTAAGTCGTTCCATCTCTGAATGAGCTGCACGTGATTGGGGCACACGGTTGTGGAGAGTTCATTTATTGGCGCAGAGTTACCAGGGGCCTATAAAATAAAGACTGGTCCAATGACAAACGTATTGCAAAGGGAAAGTGTTTTAAGTCTAACATGTCCTCAAATAATAACGCGAATTTTGCAGGTCTCTAGGTATACGTTTTTTTTCCGTGCATGTTTGACGTGTGGCTGGCTGCTCAAGCGATATAAATTTGGGGCGGAAAAGGCCGTTGGTGATGGGGGGGGGGGGGGGGAGAGTAATATTTTCCGGTCATCATGCGAGAACATATAATCTATTCGCAGTATCTTCATACTTTCGATCTATCTTTTAAAAAATTAATTCTCCCCCTCCACGTAAGACGTCTTTGGTTGTTTCCTAAGTATGCCATGTACCACAAGCCTTTTATACTTCTGTTAGCAAAATTGTTGCTAATTCCCGATTAACCTGAACTTGAACTTATGCTTGCGTATACATTTTAAGGTTTGATATATATTTAATATGAATTAAAACAGAGTGAAAATAGGAGTGTTGATAATCCCTAGTAACGAATAGTTCTCATGCAAAATATTACTATAGGCTGTTCACGGTAAAGTGAGCACTCTTTCAGGCCCTTCCAATACGCATTAACCACTGACAAATATATCTTATAGTAGCTTCAGACGTTAACTTTTGGGAGTGGTGGAATGTATATGATGTGTTTATTGGTCACAAGGCAATGTATATATAAAGTGACGGAAATGTAGAAAGTGGCTAAAATGAAAAAAATTGCAGGGCCTTAAAAAGTGCTTAATTTATCATGAATAGACTATAATCACTTAACATACACGTTAATTTTTCGGCTTAGGTGTTAAAAATGAGTGGAATAAAAAGTACTTGCCCATTTATTATAAAAACGAACACTTTATAACCTAGTGTAAGATTTCCAGCAGATCCATGGTACAATAAGCAAGCAATTACAAAATACCTGGTGAGTAAAAGGAGCATGTCACTTCTAGGACATATGAATGCAAAAGTGGCTCAAGGGGCATTTGATTTACATGGGAAGGGTTCTCGGAGGGAGCCTTTCCCATATAAATCAAATGCCCCTTGTGCCACCCTTGCACTCGTGTATTCCAGAAGTGACATGTTCCTACTACTCTGGTGTGTCAGTAGCAACCAATGTCATTGCCCAGGAAAAGGCACCTTCTGTATAGGTACTGGATTCTGGCCTTGTACAACACCGAGCACGATTTCACATACTATGCGACATGTCAGACTTGACAGAGTATATTCGGGATAGTATGTTAAGGGTTTAAACTGAGTGCGCACGAATTTATAGCCTTGTCGCTTTGGTGTTACTTTCTATGGGATATTCACGGTAAAGTGAGCACTTTTTAATGTCCTTTTAACAGGCATTAACAATTAATAAATATATTTTATTGCATTAAGTGTTGAGAGTGTTGAAATATACATTCTGCATTTATTAGTCACATGGCAATGTTTATATTAAAGTGTCGGGGAAACATAAAAATTTGATGAAAGGAAAAATTCAGAATGGCCCTAAAAAGTGCTCACTTTACCGCTCGTGAATAGTCTATAGACTATGTTAAGCTTTGTTTGCACAAGGCAGAGGAATAGTCTGAAAGCAGAAATTTAGCAGGGCTTCAGGAAATTAGAAATTACGATTAATGGACTATAGAGTTTTTGAGCCGGCAAATGAAAGAGGCTATAGGGAAAGTTATTTCTCTCCGTGTCGCGAGGTGCGTTTTATGGTACAAAAATTTCGTCGCCGCCGCTTGGGTACTCAAATGAGACAGAAATTTTGTTGGAAATTATGGAACCGGAAACAACAGTAAAAAGAGTTCTCGAAAAGCCAGGGTTAACGTACACGTAAAACGCGTGTGTTTCAGACGCTATTGGCGGAGGAGAGATACGCCAGAATGGCCCTGACACTAAGCCAAGTGCCAAGGCAACAACGATTATACAAATAAACAACTGGCAAGCGTACAGTGTGAAATATTACACAAGAACAAATATATATGTGAGTCGCATACAGCGACACATTTTTGAATATTTAGTACTGACCTAGAAATCTTAAAATGAGAATGAGGGGCCTGTCTGCTTGGGTGATCTGGGCAGCTAGCTAATCTAGAGGCAGTGTCGCAAACAGGCGGCCGTGAGAGGTCATACATATCATCGACAAAATGGAAAATTCATGTTTCCTAATCTCTTCACATACTATTTGGCGAAGGGTGAATGGGAGTAACACATTAATGAAACCTTCTCGGCCATATTGGCTGGTTGGTTTTTCTAGATTGTTTATATTTTTAAAAAGTAAAATTCCGAAAGTACCCCCGTACCCAAATAGTTAGTGACCTTACACTGCAGTGCAGACAAGACAAGGAAACGACGAAATGATTATTGCGTCTCAACATTAGTTCTGCCAGAATCAAGCAAAATCAATATAGTGACATAAATTCGGTTCGTGGAGTGGAGTGGAGGTATTTGGGTGGTTCTTAACATCGAGTTCTTGAGAACCGATGAGGGTGGGGCGAGGTGTGTATGGAGCAACGCCGAAATGAGAGGATGTGGGAAATGGTAGGTTCCCGAGAAAACCCGCCGATCAGCGGCATCGTCCGGTATGATTCTCACATGCGAAAATCCATGAGTAAAATTCCTGGGAATCGAAACCGGTTCACCTGGATGGGAGGCGAGTAGTCTAACCACTACGTCACCGTCATCCCACGATGTTAGCGATATGCGATGTTAGCGATATGCGATACTAGCGAATTGCGATGTTAGCGATATGTGATGTTGATGATATGCGATATTAGCGGTATGCGGTGTTGGCGATGTGTGATATTAGAGATGTGCGATGTTGGTGATATGCTATGTTGGCGATATGCGATGTTGGCGATATGCGATATTAGCGATATGAGATAATAGCGATATGCGATATTAGCTACAAGTGATGGTTGGCGATTTGCGGTGTTGGCGATATGCGACGTTGGTGATATGCAATGTTGGTGGCATGCGATATTAGCGATATGCGATATGAGCGATATGTGGTTGCTGGCGATGTGATGTTGGCGATATGCGATGTTGGTGATATGCATTGTTTGTGATGATAGACGTTGACATCATGCGATACCAATGTCACCGCTATTTGAAATGCCCGATATTTGATATATCAATATATGCGATATTTGCGATATCAACATAAGCAATATTTACGGTTTATCGCCATCGACTTTCAATACTCTCTAGGAAAGAGATATCGCACCGATACCGATATGGCCATCACGTTTCGAAACGATATTCGAAAGCGGATAGGTGGCTGCGTTGGCTGAGCGATTAGCACGCTCGCCTCCCACCCAGGCGAACCGGGTTCAATCCCCGGCCGGGTAACCGGATTTTCGCAAGTGGGAATCGTTCAGGACGATGCCGTTGGTCGGGTTTTCTCGGGGGTCTCCCGTTTCCCCCGCCCCTCAATTCAGGCGCTGCTCCATATTCACTACACCCCCATGGGCTCTCAAAGACCTCGCTGTTAAGTGCCGCCCAAATCCCTTGGTAGTGGGTAGGGAGATATTTCTAATGATGCAGCCCCCGATTCTTTATGAAAGAAAATTAGTAGTTGTTGCATGGACCCGTTATGTTAGATTTGGACAGAATAAAAATGGTAACTTTGGTCATGTAGCTTTGAATGCATACGAACTGTCATGGCCAGGCTTCTTCAAGGACAATCGCAGTTGACGAAGACAGAGTTGAATGGTTCGTGGAAGGTACAGACGTTTCTCGGGTGTCGTTGGTGCAGAATGGATGGCTTCCTCGCCGGCCGTCTTGTAGCAAGTTTGGAAGTTCCGAGGTCGACCACGTGACAGGAGCGCGCGAAAAGATGGCAATGTACATCATTTACATCTCATTTAAATTCAAATTTAACGACCCAACAAGAAACAACGAGCTTCGTGTTTTAATTAAGAATTTTTTGTTTTATCACAGCGTTAGTAATTTGTGTCGTGTAATGCAGGAAATTAGAAAAGCAATGTAGTTATAGGTTGTTCACGATAAAGCGAGCACTTTTTATGGCCCACATAATTTTTCCTTTCATCCAATTTCCATCTTCCTGCAGCTTTTTATATAAACGTTGCAATGTGACCAATAAACACAGTGCATACATTTCATCACCCTCTAAATTTAATGCCTGAGGCTGCAATAAGATATATTTATTAGCTGTCAATGCCTGTTGGGAGGGCCTTAAAAAGTGCTCACTTTACCGTGAACAGCCTGTATGTAATGTTATTGTTGCCAAATGTTTAAACAATATATTTTATATCGATTATTTCAAAACACGTATATGGTGTATAATGATCCTACTTGGCATGGAAAGAACTTGGGCATTTTGCAGTGCATCAACGTAGTCTATTCCCGTTACATCCACACTTTACAAATCAAACCTTTGAAAAATTATCCCATGGTTGAAGTGTTTGGGTTTTTCCCTAAATCTGCCATGCAGAGCAAGCGTTTTATTCTTCTGTTAACATTAAAGTGGCATATTTTTTGGTTATTTATAACATTTACTTATATTTTATATTCAACTAGCGACCCGCCCAGGCTTCGCTCGGCTGCGATTTAAAAATATGACATCGTTTAAGTTTACAGTGCAGTTCTGTAGTGCATTAATTTTGGTGTTTCTCTTACTATTTAGTCAGCGTAAGCCATGTAAGTTCCCGAAAAGCGGCTTTTTCCGACTTTATAATAAAACGTCATTTCTCTACTATTTACTTATTAATGTATTATATACCAGAGCCTTCCTTAAGAAATTCTCTAAATGATGATGAAAACCGTATCAAAATCTATCTAGTAGTTTAGAAGCCTTAGCCTAATACACAAACGCACGCGTCCTGGCGACTCTTGTTTTAGACTATGAATAGATTATAATATTCCATTTATAATTAATATGAATAGGTGTATTGCTGATTGGGGATTTGTGATGTTATATTTAATTCGAAATTTCTTTAAAAAAATTAATTCTAGTACAGGTGGTAGAAAGAATGGCTGATGCCTGGTTGCACCAACATATTACCCGATCCGAGATCGAATGATCCTAGTTTCGAACCAGGATCCAGTTTGATCTTGGTTCCAATGTAAAAGTGTTGCACCAACGAAATTTCATTAATGATTCTGGATCTCCGATTCGTCGATCTTAGTTCCAAAGCGAGAGATCGAGATTAAATATGAGACAAATTTTGCCATTGGTTTGTAATATATGACGTCATGGAAGTAGGCGAATTTTTCACAATAGAAAGAACTAGATGTGCAATGTATCATCTGTTTTAAGTGAATTATTGTTGTACGAATTTTGCTGAATAATATTCAAGTGCGTATAATGTTGTTTTAATTTCCCAACAAAACAATCGAACGTAGTTATATTTGTTGGCGTATTTTCAAACTACATTTGTCGGAGATGGCTGCTGACCCCGGATCGAGATATCAAACCACCAATTTCGGCTGTTCGAAATTAATTTCATCTCGATCTCCAGTCAATCTCTGAACTCGAATGACGCGACAATTTTCTTGTTTGATCTTAGATCCGATTTCGGATCGAGTTTCGAACCACGACGGCGCAACCGGGCATGAGTCGTCGTTAACACTCTTCTACAAGGCGCGTGCATTTTTTGAGGTGGCTTCCAAAGTCCTCGTTACGTTAGGTTTACCAGGTTCTCGAGGTGGGAGAGAGTGAAACGCGTCATCTTCTGTGGCCAACTCCTTCCTTCGTGCCACGGCTCCTGCGTTAACATGGCGGCGCGGCGTGGCGAGGTTCGGAATGGCGCTTCATTAGTGTTGTCTGGGAACTAACGTCTTTACTGCGGACACTTGTCTGCGGGAGAGCCGCGAGGTATGGAGCTTGTCCGCGCTCGTTCTCCACGTCAGGAAGTGTGATGGCGAGCCCGGCTGTCCCCCACGCCGCACTCTCAACCACAAACATGAGGTAGGCCGATCTCGCTGGCTGCGCACAGCCAATCTGCGTGTCGCAACACTGAACTGCTTTTCTGCTAACACGTCTAGTAATAACGGCATGGTTTGGATTTTAGGTTAGAAAACTGATTTTTAAACAAATCATTTCAGACGTATATATACTTCCTCCGACCAATCTGTAATGCAGTTTCATCAAATTCAAACAGGTGAAAGTATTTTATTCATATAATAGTGCTAGTCATTTTAATCCATTCGGACACAGTGTACAAAATTGTGAACGTTACGCACGGGTGGGTAATTTTTGGCGTGTACTGTACACTACGAAGCTCAATGACCAATGAGCAATGATCTTGCCTGTGGGTAAATGATTCGCAAACCATTGGTCTAGGACATACAGCTGTGACAACGAAACAACTGCTGTTTCGACTTAAGTACAGCACGCAACATAGTATTCTATGTCTGCAACACCTAAGACGTTGATTAAAGTCGGTCTGAAAGGGTTGAAATAAAGACAGACAAACACTTCCATCAGCACTGAGCACGTGACTTTGACAGTTGTATAGGATTGGGATAGGTCAATATTGGGTACATGCGCAGAGGCGAATGAGCGGTCTACCTCATCTTTAATCTATGGTTCCTTCGCGGTATGTCGTGACAGTAGATTGTAGTGCCTGGGACGTTTCGCGATATGGGCTATTCGCGGTTTATTCACACTTTTCGAATCAAACCTATGAAAAATCTCCCCATGGATGATGTGTTTGGTCGTTTCCCAAATAGTCCATGTATCAGACGCTTTTTATACGCGTGTTATAAATGTAATATATTTCTGGTTAAACAGACATTTTTACATATATTTTTAATATAAAATATAATATATCATTTATAAACAATATGAATAAAAACTGCGAGAAAATACTTGTGTTGGAAATACCTAGTAAGAAATAGTTCTCATGCAAAATATTATTACACTGAGTGCGCACGAATGCGGTGCGTTGTCCTTTTGGTGTAATTATCTAAGACTCGGTTAGGCTTTGTTTGCATGAGGCGGAGGAATACCACGGAAGTAGAACTTTAACAGGACTTCAGAAAAATTAGAAGTAACCGTGAATGGAGTACAGTAACATGGTCGCGAATTCGTGCGCAATTCAGATAAAATGGGATAAATATTTGTTCATGTGAATAATAAATTATTTTTGTGGCATTATCATTTGACAGTCTCAGGCACTAAACGCGAGTAATTAGCATATGAAAGGTCGTCGTTAAATTTCGCTGTCCACGTGATAGCCATTCCTTAATTTAGCACGAAGCGTTTTAAAAATAAACTCAATGAAAGAGAAACGGGTAGGTACAGTCATAAATATTAATTGTAAATAAATAACTTCTTAGCCAAGTAGGCCTGAAGCACTTTGAAACAGCCGCTGCGTCATTTGAAGTTTGGAGAGTGATTAATTCACATGCTCCCAGATCTTGATGCCCATTAAAATATTCAAATTAATTTCCTTAATTAAATGATATCCGACACGGACGAGGCGCAAGATACTTAATAGTATTCATTGAACGTGGTCGCCATTACCATACGCGCCTTGCAATGTTACCATAATTGTTGACCATCGATATAGGAGTCCCAGCTTCAATTTCCTGTGACAATCCGCGACTTGTTGCGGTATACCATCGATTTCAGTATGCATCTCAAGTCCCTTAGAAACTACATTATCATCACAAAAGGAAATAATCTACGCCTTCTAAAACTGAATTTTAGAAAAGCTCCATTTATAATCATCAGAGCTGCTAGAAGCACTTATACATAAAACTTGAGGAGACAACTTTTTTTTTGTGTATTTGAACCGTACTGTTTTTGAAAATGTCACCGCATCGAAATCTTGATCAAAAACCCGGAATACAAAATGGCGTCTAATCGGATGCTTATCCATCTCTCGCCTATTTATCGGCATCCAAAAACTCGCCGAGTGATTCACCAGAGCCATCAAACATGGTAGAATGTTAAAGAATTTAATATTTTACTAATAGATGGCACATTATACAAAAATTCATTCCGAATCGACCTACTGAGTAAGGGAAAGTTTGAGTTACGTATGCATTTAATTAAAGCAGGGCGAGTAAACTTATTTACAAATAACAAACAATTGTTGCGTATAAGAAAATATTTCAACATTAAGGAGAGACTAGAAAAATTGCCTAAAAATAATATAATCACAGACAAATTGACACAGTGTTGGTTAAGTTGTTAAGTGATACGCAAACAGAACTAATATTCAACCGTTAACGCACTGGCCTTTGCGAAACAGTCTTACGCATAGTAACTGGAATTTCGTGTTCTACGCACTCCATTTACTCGCTGGGTCCTACAGTGGCAAGTCCTTGGGAACTGACTTAGGATTCATGAAGACCGGGATGAGCTATCCTTGAATCAGTCCCTAGCCGCAATTGTCTGGAAACGGCAGTTCTGGATTGACGCGATGAGCGTCCTTCTAAACACCTACCCAACAGATTAATAAAGGCTGTTCACAGTAAAATGAGCACTTTTGAAAGCCCTGCTTAAGATCTAACCGTATACACGCTGTGTATTCTTCCGCTTTATGTAAAATTAACATTGCCATGGGCCTCATCACTTTATTCACGCGTCGTTCACGTCAAACGGTGAAATTATTAGGAAAGAGAATATTTTACAAATCTGCTCATTTGTACACATCGATGCATTAAAAAGTACAGAAAGCGAGAAAATTATTTAAGTTATCACAAATTTTTACCTAACACTTTTTATTCGACGTTATGATATGGAACTACTTTCCCTCCGTCGTTGCCAACTTTACTGGGTGCATGCCACTGAGTGCGCTCGTTAACATATATGCAGGTAGGAGCAACGACGTTTTTCTAAGGTTGATTTCAAAAGTTCTCACTTTATCGTGAACCGTCTCTATGCAGAATACATATTTTTTAAGGATATATCTTTGGACTTGAAAATAAACATTAATAATGTATTAAACGTAAATCTTAAATCACAACTGTCGTTGAAAATGTAACACCTGGTTTTTCTTACTAATTTGATGAATGGTATTAGCGTAATTTGAATATCACAGGTGGTACATATATGTTAAGTTTTATCTGGTTCAAAAGGAAAAAAAATAGTTGTATAAATGTTAAACAGATCCCTTAGTTGTAAATTTGTGATATTTAACCCTGTATTAATATAAGATAATGTTATTTTTCAAACTGTTTTTTATGTAATGTTAGGGACGTTTTAAGGTTGTTCTAAAAATTATTAGTTTATGGAATTAAAATAAGTACTAGGTTCCGATTTAATGAGTTTTTACTGAAGTTAATTTAATATTTGTGTTTAATTTCAAGGCATGTTATTTTTATGATTAAATGTTGTCAAGTGTAAGAAACAGAAGTATGCAAAAGAAGAAAGTAACTGCATAATATTGAGTCGTCAGTGACAGAGGTGTCAACGACGAACTCTCAAAGGGATTGAGAACTTCGTAATTTGGTTTCCAGAGTAACTTCTGGTCAGACATTATCATCCATTTCCTGAAGGAGGTACGTCACGAGGAATAGCTCCATCTTCGGGAACACAATCACCGCTTCAGTGGTTGAGCATCCAGGAGCATGAATGAAGGAAGGATGTCGGAGCACCTATGCCGTCATGGAATCGCACTCGACAGTGAGTTGTGAGGTACCACGTTCGAACCCAGGAGAACCGCAGATCTAGCTGTTGACTACTTTATTTTTTCTCATCAACAGATAAGTCCAGCTTACACCATATTATTCATGAAACTTTTGCGAAGGCTAATTAGCAGTGCGTTTTCGAAGGGTGTTCCTGAAAATTAATTGGAGTTCTTCTATTATCTATGCATGCTTACATGGTAGAATAATTTTCTTGTAGTATTCTTTCATATATTTGAATAATACGTTGATTTTAATTTTAATTTCATAATTTAATGTAATATTAACTTTTGTACTTTACATGGAAGAGTCTCATAGCCGTGGCAAGTAAATAATTAATAGTAATAATTAAATATTTATGTACATATAATAATTTGTACATTCCGTCACGTTATTCTGTTGTGCTAGAAAGTTTTATGTTGTGCACATTTGATTTGTAGGAGGTTGTGCCATATTTATTGTAACAGTTCAGGGTGGTAGCACTGACTGATATAAGACATAAAATTTTTTTTGAAAATTTTACCCGTGAATTTTGTAAAATAACATTCTGTCACAGGAACCGGACCGGGATTTTCAAATCCCATCACCATAGAAGAAAAAATCCTGACATGAACGATATTCTTCCATCTATAGTTAAACATTTATAACAGACAATATCGACAATATCATGCATCCCTAGAGCATTAACTTCAGTAACGCGTTTGATTCTATGATTTGTAATCTGTTACGTGGGTCTGTTACAAATTTTGGCGTTGTTTAAGTAAATCCATTAAAAAAATATGTAATTTTATATCACAAAATTTTCTACATATTCTAATTTTTTGTTTAAAACATAAATACAAATTGTTCTCCTGGAAACTTGTTTTAAAAAAAGCGGAATTAACGATGTGAAATAAAACATCAGTGCTGATATTAGTAAATGTAACACATAAAAAAAAAACTTCAAGTTGGATCTACTGAGTATTAGTAAAAAAAATAATTTTTAAGGAATATAATACTGTACTATTCCAGGCTCCACTGAATTAACAGGAAAGTTTTTTCCTTCCTCCTGCAGTCAAAATGCTTTTTGGGGTACGTATTTTTAACAAATAGTGAGTCAGGATGACATATTGGTTTATTTATTTATTATGTTCTGAGTTCTTCCGAACAGCAACAAGGCCTTAGCAGAACAAACACTACACGTTCCTTGCTTGTGAGATCGCCCTTAATATCAGTTTATGTGAGTATCGCCCTTGAAATGACTGAAACCCTGCATCGAATTTCACCAGTCTCCAAACGACTTTAAGAATGAAGTAACGACATTCGTTGAAGTTTTCAACTATGCCAGGCACTTGTTTTCAATTAGGCAGACTTCCGAAATTTTTGGGTGCTACGTCACATCTCAGGAACGACACAACAGCCTTGAGTAAACATATATCCTAATTAGTAAAGTCATTTTTGAAGACGTGGTCATGTTAAGTAAATTTTTGCTTTGACAGCATTAAAAAAATATATTTTAATAATATTTCAGAAACAAACAAAAAAATCTTTACAAATTAAAAATAGAATTCCACCTGAAATAAAATAGTTTGGTAAGTAAAACACGTATTTCCAAAATAGCTGCAGATATAGGTCTTTTTGAGTTTCAATGCTTTATTTCTGGAATCACTTCATTTTTAAAACTAACCTGGTATGCTGGCAGTATTACTTGTACGCAAAATATATTCAATGTAAAAAAATTCTGAGGTAAAATTCCCTTATATGTAAGAGAAGCTAATTACCTGTACATGTCAGGTATAATTACCTGTCAAATATGGAGTAAATTTACATAACAAGTAAGGGACTATTCCCTAATCGTACGGAAAAAGTATCCGACAAATGTGGGGGAAATTCCCACACAAATAAGGTAATATTACCTTTAATGCATAATAACATTATATTTGTAAACACACGTAGTATTAGTGCTTTTATTTTTTATTACCTACAGCCTCTGATGCATAGTAACCGAGACTTCAACTCTAAAATCTTCGACACTTGCTGGTGGGTGGGCGCCAACAATGGATCTCTATCACGATAGGCCGATGCGCTACCTTTACACCACGACGACAACATGACATCATAATTGAATATTACTCTGTAAGAGGATTGTTCCTTCCATCCGTCCTCCCAAGTTGTTGAGACAATGCTGAAGAGATGCACGTGTCGTTACGTAATTTCCCCATCCATTTATGGTATTTTCCACCGCTATGTACTTCAGTTTTACTTCTGAGTGCGGTAATTATGCATTACATATAAAGAACCATGTTGGACAGCTTGTATGATTAGACAATATAAATTAATTTTAAGGTAAAAAATATATATTTTATACAACTATCAAATAGTTACAAATCGACTAGGAGATCCACACGTCGTAAGGTAATTTTTCCATCCATGTATGGGATTTTTGACTATCATGTACGTGAATTTTACTCCAGAGGGCGGTAATTTTACCCTACACGCAAGGAAAACTATGTTTGCCACACAAGTTGGAGTTTCAAAATGAAGATATTATACTTTTGGTTGTATATACAGTATATCTGGAATAACCGGAAAATTTAACCAAATAAACTCATTGCTGTAAAAATAGCGGCACCGAGAATTATTTATTCACAAGAGACTAAAGTTGGTGTCCATCATCATCGTCGGTGCTGATTTAACTGTAAGTTCGTTTGCATTTGAGCCACGTAGAACTCCCGCCAAACCACGATGACTGCCACCTCAAATGTTCTGATTTACAGGTGATTTCTAAACGTTGTTTGTCAGCTTGGAGGATGCCAAGAGCGTACAAATTTCGGATATCTGAGTCGAGTCCGCCATCCACAGCAAAGAGAGTTGGTCTGCTGACAAAAATTTACAACACTTACTAATATTCTTATGAAATATGTATGATGAATAAATGTATAGAACAATTGTAAATAATAAAAATATACATAAAGTAATTTGATGTAACTAATTGTTGTTTATTTCTAGTAACCGTTTAGTACTTCGATGCATGGAATCGTCAGTGCAGTCTTATATTATTGGGAGGATTGTTGTGATGGGCGTGGAACCCTGTGATTCAACCTTTACCACAAAGCATGGTACATAAAGCCCATGCGAATACGTGCATGTGTGTGTGTGTGTATGTGTCTCGAGGCTACCTCTAGAGTTTAGCAGCTGCAACATCATCGTCGTAATTGAAACGCTGGTTAATCAGGAATTTGATCCGAAATCCCCCGAAATTGCCGGGGAAGGAACAGTGTGTTTGAATTGCGAGATACGTATTCAAAGGACTGACACATTGATTGATTTGCACTGTGTTCCAAAACCGACGAGATAACGGTTGAAGTGAGGAACCGCGAACAGAACGCCGCCCATCGGAGCTTTATTGAACTATTGGTTGATTATAGTAGAGTCCTAAGCTGCCAGGTAGTTGTAGTGATGTTTATTAAGGCCGCATTTCGAGTAAATTTTTTCAGTGTCAAAGTAAAATGGCCACAGGTCACAAATAGCCATATTTACGAAGATCAGGTTTAAAGCTTAAACATTTTTATCAACGTTTACCGTGTTGAAGCAGATACAAGTTTTTCAGAATCTCTCCTCTCACACTTTTGTATACGCAGTTTAGCAATATTACAAACATTAGAACAGATAAATTTTTATTCACATGCAATTAATATATATACAATTGAAATAGAGTTATTTTGACACTACATTACAAAGATCGAAAAACATTTTTTTTTTAACGATGGGTTTAATTCAGTTTCGCGTTTTGGGTTGTGGCCTTACTGCGTTGACTGTGAAACTCGATTCTATAGAGGAACTGAATAATTAAGAATTAAGATTTACATATAGCATTATTAGTTTAGGTACTCCTCCGTCCACCGATAAAATGTACATTATTTGCACTCCCATTACAGTATATGCGCATAAGTAAACCACGTGCAAAAATTATGAAATATGTAGTGTGCGGATTTTTTATTCCCGATATTTATACATTCCTGGCCACAAGCAACATTCCAATAGGACACACTTTTGACTGACTAGCTAGATGTTTAGAAAAAAATAGGGTTTGGCGGCCGTTTGTTTTGCGTGAATACGTCTACATTAACGCGCTCGGACGCCTTGGTGTTTATTTTACGTTCCCGGCACCGCTTCACTCGATCACATGGGGTTTATGGGTATCACTGGATTGCTTTTAAGATGCTCTTTCCGACCGTATACGATTTCTGTATTTCGACTTGGCTTTTCGACGAGTATAGGCCGGGGTTTCTTAATTCTTAAATCAAACGCATGCAAGTTCACCATAACTACGCCACACAAATGTTTTTATACGCGCATTCGATTGAACTTGACGAGAGCTGTCGATTGAAATCCAAACGAGCGTCATAGCTTTCTCTAGTCAAAAGTTATACAACGAGGAAATTATGAGACGCGGCGAAACGAACTCAAAAATTGCGAATTGTGGTGCCCCCCCTCCCCCGCGAACGCGATGCTTTGCAGCCCACACTCAATGTAACATATATATTTTTTTATTATTTGGCAATTGAGTGGTGTAATTTAATTTTGAATGTAGACGATATATTCGGAGCTGCAATGCAAAACTATATCCCCCAATTTTGTTATCATCAAATTTTCTGGATTGCCTTCCACTATGGTTGCAAATTTAAAGACGCATTCACACGTCAGAAATCAGCTTAACATTACACGCGTAGTTGGACAGAGTTCTTGGTCCGAGGACCTTCTCCGTGCCTGAGAGTTCGGATGCCTTGACAGCTGCCTGGGTTAGCATACATGCTAACTGCCACGTGGCGGTCGCCCATCCAAGTACCGACCACAGCCGGCGTTGCTGAACCTTGGCGATCACAACACCACTGGGGTGGCAGAACGATACGACAAGCAGCGGCAAATTATCTAGAGCGTGTGCAAATCAGAGGTCAAAGCGGAACGTACAACGGCGGCAAATTAGTTTAACTTATAATCAAATTACTTGCCTAATTAGTGGCGGTTTGGCTACAACTTGAACTTGATGACACGCTGACGTGGTTAACGTGAAATACGTTCATAAGACAATGCACTATACAGTAACAGAAACGTTGGTTAACATAGGTTGTCTGTTCGTATCAGCATAGACAGCACACTGTTGAAAATTCTCCATATATTTACGGAAATTCTCACGAGAATGCACAGTAAATATACGGAGACGCAATCCGTAATGACGAAAAACGGAGTTAAGTGCATAAATACAAAATACGGAAAAGCTTCGGATTTTCTTATAACTTCCGGTTTTGGGCACGAACAATGGCGAGTCTACACGAAGCTTTCTTCGCCACTGTAACCAGAAAATTATCGTTTATGCGGCAGTTAAGGTTATCCATGTTACTAAGACCTGTTCTCTCAAACATTAAAAAGTAGTAATAGGCGTCTGTAACACTTAGCAACACTTAAAATACACTAACTTTAATAGAAACTAAAAAAAGTTGCTTATGTGACTAATACAGAACTTCAAAAATTGTGCTAGATTCACCATGCGAGAATTGTAGGTAATTACCTACAATTCTCGTTAGGGTCGTTGATTTGACTTTTTTGACTCGGGTTCAAATCTTGCTCAAGTATAATGAAAATTAAAGTAAAATGTATATTAGAAATGATTTAAACTAAAAGTACAGAAAAGTAACTAGGGAATTAACGGAGAGGTTCAGTGAATTTTACGGAAAGTCCATTTTTGAAAATTAATGTGTCCGTAATTTCATGGGGAGTTTACGGACACGTCTGGATAAATTTTTACCAGCACATTTCCGTAAAATGAAGTAAATTTTTTTTCAACAGTGTACCATTTCCAAGTTTGTGAAGGATTTGGATCTTAATACAAATTAAAGGGCTAAATTAAACTTGTTAATATTTTACAATGTTATAATATTACACACAGATATTATTGACATTAAACTGCTCATGTCTACTATTTCACTTATTATACTGTCAGTGAGCACAATACTTAATGCCAATCTTAATTATAATCAAAGTCCTTTTCACTGTGTTTATACTAACTACAGTCATTTTCTCCTTACTTATTGTTTCGCACTAACGCCATTTCAAATGCCTGTCAATCACGCGTCCATTCCATCTTCTCCACAGTTCAGCCTGTCAGTCTCTCTCTCTTTCTCTCTCTACTCCCGATGTTCACAGCTTATAGTCAGCCCTAAAATATTTAATGCATGTATTTTTTCGAGATACGTATTCGAAATATATTAAGTAGTTCGAATTCCATTCTTTAATATCCCCCCCCCCCCCCTGAAATTCACGTACTAATGCCCGGTTGCACCAACATCTTCCCCGATCCGAGACCGAATGATCCTAGTTCCTAACCAGGATCCAGTTTGATCCAATGCAAAAGTGTTGCACCAACGAAATTTCATGATTCTCTATCTCCTATTCGTCGATCTTGGTTCCAAAGTGAGAGATCGTGATTAAGTATGAGATGAATTTTGCTTTTGGTTCGTAATATATGGCGACATGTGAGTAGGCGTATTTTTCACTATAGATAGAAAGATGTGCGATGTTTTATCTGTTTTAAGTGAATTATTGTTGTACTAATTTTACTAATTAATATTCAAGTTCGTGTAACGTTGTTTTAATTTCCCAAGAAAACAATCGAACGTAGTTCTATCTGTCGGTGTATTTTAAAACTACATTTGTCGACGATGGCTGCTGATCTCAGATCGAGATTTCGAACCACGATGGTACAACCGGGCATAAGATATTTTGCCTTAGCCCTCAACTAGCCACTGGCTTTCAGTATCGCAACATCTCTGACAGAGACAACATATCGCTACTTCACGGCAGTGGCTTCGTGTCTGTTGAGCGGAATAATTTTCCCCGCCGAAATGTTCAGCTGCACGCAAACTTTCTCCGCTGGCAACAAAAACCTGCAGCTATAAATACTCGCCCGGAGTCCAAGCTAAAAGAGATACATTAAGGCCCACCGCCGGCTCGGGGGGATCAAGCCTTGTCGGGGTGCAAATTAAATTTGTACGACCCTCACAATCGAGTTGAGTTACGGTAGGCTCGGTTTTTGTTCTCGCGACAGCGCCGCCACCCGGTGGAATGTAAAAGCTCAGCGGCGATAAGATAGTTTAAATTTCGATCCAAGTTCAGCGGATAACGTCGATAGGTCGAGACGACGCTACATTTGTCACAACTGTATTAATAACTCACATAAAAAGAAAGTAAGAGGTTTTTTTCTTAGAGAGTTTATGGTTAAATATTTAAAACACAGTATACAATTTCACGTTTTAAAACTCTACGTACATTTAAATGGTAGGTAGGTAGTTGGGCTTAACGTTACGTTGACAGCGAGGTCACTAGGGACGGTGCAAGTTGCGCAGGGAAGAGGAATTGGGGAAGGAATCTGCCATGGACTTTCGGGAAACCATGGAAGGCAGAAATCAGGATGGCCGGACCGCGAATCGAACTCGGGTCCTCCCGAATGCGAATCCAGTGAGTTACCACTGCGCCACCTCACTCGGTTACACATTTAAATAATATTGATTATATATATATATATTGATTTGATATAAAGTAGAACCTGAATGTTTGGAACAATTATACAGGGCGAGGCATTTAAAACAGGCCACCTTAGTAAATCACCCACTTGTAAAGATAGAATAAAATGGTTCAGACAAACGTTTTTTTTTGGGTGAAAGGGGCTATAATGTGACGTTAACAGTTCGGTGTTACGTGGAGGGGTGAAGGAGATATGGGGGTAAACTTCAGTTTTATAAATGGGATGACATACTTTATTTCACACCTCTGAACAGCTCTTCGCAATATGAATGCAAACATTTGCCACACGTACTAGAAATGTGAACATTAAACCACATCGTCCCATTTAACATACCGAAGTTGACCCCCATATTTCCGTCGCTCCTCGGCGTACAACACAGCTATTTACTAACGTCCCCTTTCCCTCAAACAACGTTTGTCTGAAACATTTTCCTCTATCGTTTCGAGTGGCCGATATATTAGGGTGGCCTGTTTTAAATGCCTCACCCGATATATAAGGAACTTCTCTGTGCATACAAATTATATTTTCGGGCAGAAAAATTTATGTATTGAATGTTTTAACCTTTATGTGAGGAATATTTCCTCCCACATCCCTTTTTCTTTTACCCCGACTCGTGGAATGGGCTAACCATTGCCTCTACGTATAGAAGGTTCGTGGCGTTATTTCAGAATGAGCTATTTGAAAGAGACTGAAGTCCGTACATACAGCCATGTTTAAGCTTAATCCCTAAACCTCCATATATGGAATTTAAAAAAAAAGGGAAAACCTGGATTAAAGGAAAACTGAGTTAAAAGGTAAATTTCTATATTTGTAAAAAGATATGTAGCTTTAAAATTCTCACAAACGGGTTCGAATTGTGTTTATATAGAGGCGAATCACAGGATACGCATATATTTACTCATTGTCAAACAATCCACACTGCAGCGTTTCCGGCAGATAATTTAATTACTACTAGAACATGTTTAAGACTTTTTGTCCTCCTTCCCAGATTAAAAGTCTTGGGGGCACTTTTCAGTAAGTACACATGTGCGAAGAGGTTAGGTAATTTCAATAGCCAAGGTGGTATAGATAGTAGGTAATAGGCTCTAGGTAGTTTATTTGGTCACTCCAGCTTCTCATCGTATTCACCCAGCGCTTTCACAGTGGTGTTACATTCAGTTGACAATTTCTCGTACATTTCTGTGGCCATCTTGTATATAGGCTCATCCATCCATTCTGTGGCCATCTTGTATATAGGCTCATCCATCCATTCTGTGGCCATCTTGTATATAGGCTCATCCATCCATTCTGTGGCCATCTTGTATATAGGTTCATCCATCCATTCTGTGGCCATCTTGTATATAGGCTCATCCATCCATTCTGTGGCCATCTTGTATATAGGCTCATCCATCCATTCTGTGGCCATCTTGTATATAGGTTCATCCATCCATTCTGTGGCCATCTTGTATATAGGCTCATCCATCCATTCTGTGGCCATCTTGTATATAGGCTCATCCATCCATTCTGTGGCCATCTTGTATATAGGCTCATCCATCCATTCTGTGGCCATCTTGTATATAGGCTCATCCATCCATTCTGCCCTTGTGCAGCTGTGCATTGCTGGTATACATGGGCGTGATGTTTATCAATCGTACTCCGAATTTTATTCTGGAATGTAGCGAAGTAATGGTTTGTACAAGATACTTTTGAGTAGATGGAATGTGCTACTGCTGTGAGAAATGAGGCATAATGTTCGCGATTGGAAAATAGATTTCTCTTGCTGTTTCGTGATATGATAGTCACATACAAGGTTACTAAGTATTATATACTCCAGGAATTTTTCAATTCTACACGCATATTCAACGTGTTGGCTACGCAATTAAAAGTTGGTGGCTGGTAGTTTTCTCTTCGCGTAAAATGTTATAGCTCAATTTTTATGCACTCTGACCTTCAGCCTCCATTCGACTAGTCGGGGTTCTATTTGATTTAGGTCAATGTTTTTCGACTGAAGCCATATCTGGCCTCTCTACCAACCTGCATGTGATGGTCGACTTTTTGTGTGTTATTCTATGACCACTGCTTTCAGACCTCATTACTTACGATTTGAAGAATCCTGCGCTCAATTCGGTGGTGTCCCCGACCAGGAAACATAATCAGGAATGGAGACGATCTTGAACCTTCATTTGTTTCCTCACGAGTAAGTTACAACTTATTAATCGATCCCGACCATCTTCGGAGAGACTTTCTGCTTGGAGGATCTCATATCAACGTCTAATATTACATTTACATAGCAATTTCTCCACTTGAGACTAAACTTCACTTTTCTGCTACCGTCCTCAAGTGTTAATGATTAGAAATCATTTTCAAAACAATCACTGGGGTCATGGGAAAGATATACTCATGCCATTTAGTGTAGAATGTAACTGTCATACGGCCCAGTTCTTGCTCAAGACGGATGTAGATGACTGTATCGTCTGAAGATCACTCGATAGTCCCCACCCCTTTTTCAATGGTCCGGAGTTCGTGCGTGTTCAACAGGATTGGACGCAGGATGCTGTTCTACATGACCCTAGACCCGTAGACTTTTCACGGTCCACACTGACATGAAATGAATAAGAGGTGACATGAGGTGGTAGGTAGGGCTTAACGGCTTAACGTCTAGTCGACGGCGAGGTCACTAGAGATGGATAAAGCCGCTCGGAGAAGCAGAATCAGCCATGACCTGTGCACTCTAAATTCAGATCAATGAGAAACCACTGATTTTCCGTGAAATTCAACTACTCGAACCAGTGAAAATTGCTCCACTTAGAATCAGCAGAAAACCGCTTATTTTTTTCAGTGAAAATATTTAACTGATTGAATATGTGACGGCCGACTACAGTGGCGAATTAAATGTGGTTTATATTGAATGTAGCCAAATAATTACGGGAAATAAACATATTTACGATAGTTTACTATTTATATTCGTAAATTTAGCGTAATTTAAAGAAGTAAAAAAAATATTCGGACTATGTTTCATACTTTTGCCACGAAATCGTGAAGATTTAATTTGTATGTTCTTATTTTCGTTTTTGGTTTAATTGATACCGTTACGATTGTTTAACCGAATAGTATACACTTCATTACATCATGCAGTTTAAACCTTCAAACAGAGCGCTCTAATGATTACATAAAAACGAAATAAAAGACGTAAAACCGGAATGAAAGGTATTGGGTTTATTAGTTTACTCGTTATTTCACTTGATACACTTTGTTTAACGGCCATTTTTAAACGTTGTTTGGCGGCAATTTTTACACGCTGGTTAACTGATCCATCAGTCAAAAAGAAACCACTGAGTAAACAGTGAAAAAAATGACTGATGCATCAGTGGAAAAAGTCACTGAATCAATAAGTGACGGAAATCTGGCATTTTTTTCACTAATAAATTAGTTAAATCCACGGAAGTGACTGTTGAATCATTCAGATAGGGTTGACTGATTGAAATAGCGAAAGTCTCACTGATTCAGATTTAGCGTTTAGTAAGGAACCATGCCAGCATTCCCATGGAGCGATTTCAAGGAGCCATGGAAACCCCGAAATCAGGATGGCAGGGCCAGGAATCGAAGTCGTGTCCTCCTGAACGTGCGAGTCAAGTGGCTTACCACTCGCCACCTCGCTTGGCGCGTGGCGGAGATAAAGGTACGGGTATTACAATATTGGCATTATGAGAATACTGACACTTAACGACGATATTCCAGCTGCCATAAGAATAGGAGGACCACCTCCACTACCTGTCTTGTTTCCTGGCTGCATCCCCCTCGCCACTCTGGGGGGGAGTGGCGAGGGGGATCCCTTCAACACGTCCAAGAGAAATAATTCCACACCAAGAATGCACATTGATGGTGACGAAGAACACTGCTGTCGTCTTGTGGGTCGTTAATGTTTTCAACTCATTTGTGGTGTGTGCATTGTGAAAACATTAGTTGTGTTGGTGGTTCGGCTCAATGAGACTGGAACAAAATTGATATCAGTGGTGCTACAACCCGGCGAACGCCTTTTAGACATGGAGGCATTTGTCTATGGAGTGGAAGCCGAGACACGAAAGAAAGTGGAACAGAAGATGAAAAACAAGGACAGGGCTGGTAGGGGCAAAAAGGTGCATGTTTCACATTGCTTACCATGTAAGTCTTGCCACGCATAATATGTCGGCTGACGTAGACAATCGGTCTGCGCATGCGCAGTTGAAAGAAGTCAGACAAGACATCGGCTTCACTTGGTAAACGTGGAGAAGATAGGCTGTTGCCACTCCATCATCTGTTACCTCCATGCTTTCAGATGTCTAACGGAGCGACAAAAAGGCGACGATGGTAGTCAATGGACTTCTCCGCTTCCGGAGTGAGGCGAGCGTGCTTACTCGATTGTAGAGTGCACATATCGAGCACAAAGTATTCGATAAATATTATGGAACGATACGAAACGTATTCTGCCATTCTCCTATTCACTACTGGAGGTAGAACTTGTCTTGTTGAAAGCGATATAATTAGACATGAAACCAGAAACGTATGCAACAGTAGCGAGACAATTACAAATACACACGTACCTTACCCGGGACTCGAACCCATAAAATATTATACCATAAGTTAGTATGCAATCAACTGCATTACACAAAGGCTGTTAACGATAAAGAGAGCACTTTTGAAATCGACCTTAAAAAAAGTCACTTCTCCTACCGGCATATATTTTAACGGGCGTCCTGAGTGACATTCGCCCGGTAAAGTTGGTAACGATAGATGTGAAGAAGTCCCGTATCTTAACGTCGAATAATAATTGTAAGGCAACTATTTGTTATAATTTAAATTATTTCTTTCACTTTCTGCCTTTCTTTAAATGCATCGGAGTGTGAAGATGAGCAGACTTGTTAAATATTTACTTTTCTCTAATTCAACAGTTTCACTTGCCCGACACATGAATAAAGTGATGAGGTCTACGATAATGTTAATCTTACATAAGGCGGAAGTATACACAACGTGCATACAAGTAGATCTTAAGCAGGGCCTTCAAAAGTGCTCATTTTACTGTGAACAGCCTATAGTAGGTCGGATTCAAGCATCAACTTCGAATTTAATCAGTCTAATATTTCGAATAACAGGATTTACTAACGTCATGGTAACTGAGTTACTTAAAATATGTAAGTTTACATGACATACCATAGCCCTACTTGTGTGAAGAGAAGAATTTCGTGAAAATCGGTTGATTGGTCCCTGAGATATGGGTTAAAACCTTAATATTCTTCATGTGACAATTTTCATTAGTAGAGGACAAAAATACATGTATAAGCACACTCAATGACTGTATACTATCAGTATAAAAAGTTAGGGTAAAATCAGTTACATAGTTTCGTAGATATTGCACATCAAACTTTGATAGTTTTCAAGATATAAAGTCAAATATTTTTTTTTCATTTGGTGCTATCTTCAAAAACGACGTACTAAAAACATTACACGTTAAAAAATTAAATGCTTACACGATTCTCTGCCAATATACGCAATTTGATATGACATTAGCTTAAATATTAAAATTACCACCATTTTTAAAGTAAGTGCCCGGCGTGGTCAAAAAATAAAAGTTAGGTGTCCTTACAAAGTACTATTAACGAACCGAATGTGGTGATATTCGGTTGACGCGTTAAAAAAATTGAGGAGGGGGGACACACTCACGTACACGAACACACATACATACATACATACATACATACATACATACACAGAGATACATAGACACGGATTGTGATCTCAGAAGCCTTTATTCCTTCGAAAAGTAGGTTAAAAACGGTAGCTGGTGGCAGGTGGTTCTCGTACAAACCTTAAGTAATACCTTCGTATGCTATCTTCATGTCGTCTTCATGTTTAATTAATTTTTCGCAATAGTATATTTTTGAACATCTTTCGCAAGAAAAAGTTTTCCTTTAGTAATTATTAATTTGGAGCAAAAATAATTTTGAAAAATATTTTAATCCAACAATAATAAATTTCATTATTAAAAACAATAAGTTTGTACGTTTTTGTTTTTATCTACGATTATTTGTAAAATAATAATATATATAATTTTAAAAAATTAGTTTATTAAAATGACTGATTTTTCCTTTTCGAATTGAAACTGAAACCACTTTGATATGTGTTCACTTCTCAACGGAATCGTGCTGGCATAAAATTGTAGTGACGTATTTGGTAAGTATGCAAATAAACTTAGAGCGAACAGTTTTTTATGTGTATTTGTTGAACTACATCCTCGTCTGTGGCGTTGCCGAGCCAGATGGCCATTATAGTCCATACATAGCTACTGACAACTGCTCTGAAGACCTGCTAAATTTCTCCTCTCAGGACATTCCTTCGTCTCATGCTAGCAAAGCTTAACTGATGAGACGAGAACGTTATACTAAAGTGGCAACAAACAGTTTACGGGCGTTTTCACTATAAGGTTGAAGTAAAGAAACTGCCTATGGAACCCTGCACCCGACTTTACAACGTGGAGAACTCATAAAAATTTAGTACAGATACAATAAAAATTGTTATAAAAGTGTGATCTATGCTGAATATGAAATAATAATTCATACCTTTTGCAACATTATCAAATATTTTACTAAAATATGCTTTTTAAATGTAGAAAATTAATCGATTGGCAGAGTCCACATTTTCTAACCAAATTAAAGTGCATTTCCGTCATGGATGCTTTGGAAAGCAGAGTTTACAAGAAAATCTTCTTCAAGAAAAATCTTCATAATATTTACTGTAATCGTGTGTAATAAAATCATAGTAATAATATATCATATCAATTTTATAATTAACTGTATTTACGCCACTTTCAGCCATAAATGTTTGAGATGGATAGACGCAGGTAAAATCAATTGTAAAAATTCTTTCCTTTGTTGCTATAACAATTTTCTTACACACAATCGTAGTAAACACTATGGCGATATTCTATGACAGTTTTTATTGCTAATTAAGCATCCAGAATGAAAATGTGCTTAAATTTGGTTAAAAATACGCACTATTTTAATCGATTATTTTTTTGCATTTATAAAGTATATTTAAGAAAAATATTTTATAATGTTGCAAAACACATATATTTTTCTTTCATATACAGCATAAATCGCACTTTTCTGAAAAATTTTTATGGTGTCTGTAATACTCTTTATGCGAGTTTTTCACGTTGTATAATCGGGTGCAGTACTCCATAGGCAGTTGCTATACTTCAAACTTAATTACATTTTACGTGGGAACTATTTATTCCTAGGTATTTCCAACACACCTATTTTATACCTTTTTGGATTAATGTTAATTATAAATGAAATATTTTAATTCATATGTACAATCCAAGTGAAACTTCAGTTTACCACACTAATATACTTTTAGCTTAACAAAAGTTCAAAATGCTCGTGATTGTGTGACTTGTTTAGGAAACAAGAAAACTTGTGATACACACGGGGTGAGTTTTCAAAGGTTTGATCAAAAAACAGCGAAGAAACCGCAAATATAATATAATGCCTGTGGAGAATTCTAAAACGGCAAGTTATCCTTATAACAGCCAAAATTTACTTTTTAATACTAGCGATACAGTGAATGATTATTTTGCTTTTGACAATATTTTAATTTATACGCTGTTTTGGCGGCAAGTTAGTTTTTTTTTTTTTACTACAGTGGGGAAATACGCATGAAAATTTGTTTTCTAATGTTGTATTTGCTTTTTTTTTTTTTTTTTGCGCGCCCCGACGAGTCCGACACAATGGAAAGTAGAAAACAACAGAATCGACTTTCGCCAGGCTGTCGTGGCTGCGATTTTGTCAGACTACGTCACAGCGAACTTACTTTTCATTCGCTGCTACTCAGACAACGTTGTGTCGGGGTTGTCGTGTCGGGTTCGTCGTGGTATTGTGTACCCCATCTTAACTGACGATTCTGGCACTAATGACAAGCTGACGACACATACACGTGGTTGGGGGGGGGGGGGGGGAGGGGCAGGTTCAGCAACCGGTGTCAAATTATCGCGTGGATTGCAAATGGTCGCTCTCCCCTTGACGTGATCGCAAGGCAGGAATTGGACAGTTCCTGTTCTGCAATCGTTTCAGTGACGACTGACGCTACGAACTACGAACGCTTAAAAGAATAGAAGGCTGATGATACGAAATCAAAAGGGGCTGCCGCAATTCGGGACAGTTTACATATCTACTAGAACTAGAATTCACAAAAAAAAAAAAAAAAAAAAAAAAAAAAAAAAAAAAAAAAAAAAAAAAAAAAAAAAAAGGCATCTTTCCCCACGAGTTTTTCGAGAAACCATTCGGAGGCGAGGTGGAATCCAAACACTTGTTCTTTTCTCCTACTGTTGTGATTGGGCGACAGTTCTTCAGACACGCCCCGTTTAACTGTGAGCCAGCAATAAGCAGGAAGCAGCAGTGTGAGTGAGTGTTCAACAGTCCTGTACAGAGACCTCGCTTGATCACCGCAACCAATAAGCGAACGATGATATATCGAGTGGGATAGAGGGCTGTTCAGCCAAGCTCGCTGCCAACTCAATCCGCGAAATACTCCGGACTCTACTAGTGATAAGAGTACATTAAATGGTATTTGAATCCAGCTTGAAATCAATGTATAAGTGCAGTGTGATGTGATGTGAGTTCCAGAAGGAAGTAATGTTTCGTGGATCGTAGTGTAGTTGCGTATGCGACACAAGTAATACTCAAAGACGCGATCATACTGGAGGGACACATTACCACGACACGCTACCCTCCTGAAGGAAAACATCGCAGAGGAAAATATACTGGAGTAGGTTGAGGCATGCAAACTGCATAAAATGTAATTGTGCGTACGTTAAATATGTGTGCGCATATTACTAAGAATGAAATATAATAATTATGGTGTAACCTAAATAACTCGTCTGCGTGTGGAAGTGGTCGTTAGGCGTGTGTTTGCTGATGCGTGCAGTGATTCGAGTATGCTCTCGGACACTACGTGTGAGATTTGTAGGCCCGTGTAGAGAGACTACGTGTGCAGCGCAGATGTAAAGAACTTAAGCGCGTGACAGAGGAACACTCACAAATGATACAACAAAACTAACATGCAAAACGACCCAAAGAAAAATCGCTGAAGGCTGTTCACGATAAAGTGAGCACTTTTGAAATCAACCTTGGAAAAATTTCACTGCTCCTACCTGCATGTGTTTTAACAGGCGCGCTGAGTGGCATGCACTCGGTTAAGTTGGTAACGATGGATGGAATGTAGTTCCATATCTCAACGTGGAGTAAAAAGTGATAAGGTAACCATTTTGTGAAAACTTAATTTATTTCTTTCTCATTTTTTTAAAAATATATCGAACTGTAAAATGAGCAGATTTGTAATATGTTACCTTTTCTAATAATTACGCCGTTTCACTTGATCGACGCATGAATAAAGTGATGAGGCCCATGGAAATGTTAATTTTACATAAGTTTGAAGAATACACTACGTGCACACAAGTAGATCTTAAGCAGGACTTTAAAAAAATGCTCAGTTTACCGTGAACAGCCTATATAAATCAACTGTGTCAAAACACTTAAAACCTTAAAAGAAAAATTCAACTGCATTTCGTATGCTGATAACGGAAAATGGCACGTCACTTACTACAGCTAGCGGCTCTTAACTAAAAATAAATTTTTTTACTACACATAAAATGTCTCTTTTGTATGAGACTCTTCCAGTGTCAATGAATTGCCGCTTCCGCGGCAAGTCTCTTCGAATACTTGTCTCCTTGAGGCTAATGAGATAATCAACGCGACGCGCAGCGCAGCTCGTCCGCCCGCCTGAGAGAACAAGAATACTCTGTCCGCGCATTTCAAAGGCGCCACTGGTTTCGGCGTGACGTGTTCCAAACGGAACGTAAGAAATCTATGTCAGCAATGAATAATCGCGGAAAAGAACTCGATCTTAATGAAATTTAAAATAAACAACAGTAAAAGGAGTTCATCTCCCAAATCATACTCCCCTTGACCCAAGTTAAAATATTCGGTACGAACTTCCCGGCAACAGGACGTTAATGCAGAAAATTTCAAAATAAATCTCTTATAAACCAGTATTTAAATATATATATATATATATATATAAATTTAAATTTAAATATTCACATGAAAGCAAATAAAGAAGAAATGTAAAAACAAAATAAAAAAGTCTTTTAGAATTAAAAAAAAAGAAACTTACAGTCCAAAATACAACATAAAACCTTGAAATAAAAGGAGAAAAAAATTACATCTGAAAAACACCCCCCCCCCCCCTACACACACAAAAAAAAAAAATATATATATATATATATATATATATATACATACATACACGCACACAATTTTCTCTCTCTCTCTACAGTCACATGCTGTTTGCTGGATCCCGGTTGGTAAATAGCTTCAGAAATCAACGTGTAATTACAAGGATGTTATTGTATAATCTATTCTTCATAGTTTTTGAACCAAAACTTTGAAAAATCGCCCCATTCATAACGCTTTTGGATACTATCTAAATATGTCGGTAATGTATCACAGGCGTTTTGTGCTTTTGTTAACATAATAGTATCTTATTTTTGGTTAACACTATCTCAGGCATATCTTATTTATATATTTTAATATTTTATATGTAATTGATATGAAAAAAAAACTGAGGGTAAATGCCTTGTAAGAAAAAATTTTCATGCAACATAATATTTAACAGAGTGCGTAGAAATGCTGCGCGTTCTCCTTTGGTGTAATTTTCTAGACTCGGTGAAGCTTTGTTTGCACGAGGCGGAGGGTTATATTTGGAAGCATAATTTTAGTAAGGCTTCAGAAAAGTCGGAAGTAACCGTGAATTGTCTATAGTGAAGTTTCCAACTTTGCATAGTAGCTTTTCTGCATTTGTATCTTATGGTAAAGGTTCCATACTGTGTACATGTAAAAACCTTCTATTACAATTTAGGAAGACTACTGAATTCTCAAACTCTATTAGTAAAAGTAGCCGTACTTTTAATGTATTGTTAAAGCTCAATGTCCAAATGGAATTACAGGTGGAATCTGCTTCTTTTAATTTATGGATATTACAATAGGGATTGGCATTGTACAAGTATATTTAGCATGGTAAAATTTCCACAGCGTCATTCCATCAGCGCATAAATACTAGACTTGTCGCAGTTTAGTTTTGCACGTACTGCTAGAAAATGCTATATTATTGGTCTATTAATTATTTACTTAAACTTCCAGAATAAAACCTTAGAAAAAATCAGTATATGTGCGATATGTTTGGTTGTTTATTAAGCAAATAATTGATCAAAAGGGTTCTATACTTTTTTTAACATCTACGTACCTTCTTTTTTTGCATGAATTTAACTTACTTTTTGTCTATAACTTATACAATTTATTTCATAGTTAATATGAATTAAAAACATAGAAAAGAGATACGTTGGCAATCACCAGTTGTAAATAATTCTCGTGCAAAATATTATAAAATTAAGATTTTTCACCTTGTTTGTTTGGTATATGTGTCTTACCGCCATATTCAGATTTCATTTAATGCAACGTTGAAAAAAAAAAAAAAACAGTTAACTTTTATGGATAGAAATATTTATTTTCGACTGTTTGATCTTCGCAAGAATACGATGCATCGGTCGGTTTCTATTTGAAGTTTTCTCCCAGACCCGTTTACGTTTTGTTTACTTTTATCTGTGGCGGAAGGATACGCAGCGATCAGCCGGAAAGTAGAACTTTTGCAGGGCTTCAGAAAAGTTGGAAGTAACCAAAATATTCCATACGCAATGGAGAGAAAGAAAATACACAAATCGGGGCCATCAAGAGTGCTCAGCGAGTCGCAAACCAACAAATTCACATCGGCATACTTTTCTTTCACACCCGGTCGAACAAATCGGTCCAGTATGCGATATAAATAATGGCGATGTCGTCTACCCTAAAGTTAAATATCCAACGTCTTCCGCCCACGTGGTGGAATTTAAAAAAAAAAATGGCTTAGACCCCAGTCAGCGGAAACTGCATTTTAAAAGTAGCGTTGACCCATCGTACAGAAGGTCTAACCTATTACACCTATACAGCAAGTAATGGGAATGGGATGCAGCGGATAGAAATTTATTAAATATACTGGGATGGGCCTTCAAAACACCCGTTAACATCCGTCGAAAACAAATCATATCAAGGCAGTCATACCAGATGTTTCCCTCGTTATTCACCGTGAAATCCGCCCTGTTTCATTCACCCAGTGCACAGTGATTACGTGTTTGTCAACGGCTTAATTGTGGCATTCCCTTTAACGATTGCCTGAGTGGTAATTTCCCAACAAACTCTGCCCTGTCTGTTTTGATGAATCGGCTAGAATTGAGCGATACTGATATCGAGCCAGCTTCGTGACTTCCAACAGTCACTCAGTGATTGATCGGTTATACATTAAACTAGGGAATTTTCACAGAAGAGATTCATGAATTACTTCCTATGACCATCAGCTATAACAGTGAAGTGATATTTAAGTATGAAACATTATTAAGGGGGGCTCAGAGGCCCATGTTTTCTCAGCGCGTCGTTACTATAAATAGCTTAAGGTTGAAGCAAAGCAACTGCGTATGAGCATTGCACCCGACTATACAACGTGAAGAACTCAGACACCGTAAAAATGGTCAGAAAAGTTCAATTTATGCTTTATCTGAAAGAAGAATGTATGATATTATGCAACATTTTAAATTTTTTTACAAAAATATGAAATTTAAATGTAAGAAATTTACCGATTACAATAGTCTGAATTTTAAACCAAATTTAAGCATATTTCCGTTCTGGATGCTTCAGAAAGCAGAATTCGACAAAAATTCTTCGTCATGGAATATGGCCATAATGTTTTTTTTCTATTGTTGTGTGTAAGAAAATGTTTATAATAATCTAAAAACAAATTGTTATAATTGATTTTATGTGCGCCCCTTTATCACAAACATTTATGGTTGAAATCGACATAAATAAAGTTAATTATAAAATTGATATGATACATTATTACTATGATTTTATTAACACATGATCACAGTAAATATTATAATCGTTCTTCAAGGAGATTTTCTTGTAAATTCTGCTTTCCGAAGCATCGAAAACGGAAATGTGTTTAAATTTTGTTAAAAAATGCGGACTATTGATCGATTAGTTTTTTACAATTAAAAATTATATTTTAGTAAAATATTTACAAAGTATATACATTATTATTTCATATAAAGCATAAATAACACTTTGTACAATCAGGTACAGTGCTCCATAGGCAGTTCCTTTACTTCAACCTTAAGTGAAATACGTTTCCAGGGTTAGCCGTCTAGGGTTACACTAAAGTAAATACAGTTTTGGTTCATTCTAAATTAGAGGTACTGCAACAGACAGCTTATTTACAGCTACAACGCCAAACATAAGGAAGAGAGTCGGAATCTTTTTAAACCCTACCCACGTCTCTTAATCAGCGTGATAAGCGTAACAAGTTTTTTTATCGCATGGACGATCTCGCTAGGCATATTCAGATATGCATGAATCTCCATTCGTAAATCATTAAAGCAATTACTTTACAGACGACAGGCTACTTAGAGATAACTGGATAAATTAAAAACAAGCACGCAGCAATATACATGCTATTTGAAGAGTGGGACGGACCCCCCCCCCCCCCCCGTAGGAACCCCGCGTCCAAGGTCAAGAAGCGAGGGAGCGATACGGGAGACACTAACACGCACGGCTAGTGCCTCATCGCTCCTACGCGCAAGGCGTGCAGTGTTTCCGTCGTGACGCTGTAATATGCGAATTAGACCTGTAACAGTGGGGTTTTATTACACGCGATGAAAGCCCACATATTAAACTGCGCCCGTATATTTGTGCTTTTCTCTTGCCGCTTAATGAAATTGCATAGGCAAGCTTTAAAAATGCGATTGTTTTACTATTTTCACGATTTTTGACGTGAATACGTCTTAAAAATTGCAACCATAGTGGGAGGCAATCCAGAATATCCGATTTAACAAATCGGAGGATAGAGTTTGGATAGAGTTTCCGAATCTATCGCCTACATTCAAAATTCAATTACACCACTCGATTTCGAATGGATCAAAAAATATATTACGCTGAGTGAGGACTGCGAAGCATCGCGCGCGGTGACGGGGAGGGAGGAGGGGGCGCAATTTTTAGTTCGTTTCGCCGTGTCTCATAACTTCTGCGTAGTATAACTTATGACTAGGTGAAGCTACGTCGCTCGTTTGAGTTCCAATCGACAGCTCTCGTCAAGATCAATCGATTGCGTATATGAAAACATTTGTGTGGCGTGGTTATGGTGAAATTGCATTAGTTTGATGTAAAAAAATTAAGAAAACTTTACAGAGTTTCGGCCTGTACTCGTCAAAAAGCCAAGTCGAAATACAGAAATCGTATACGGTTGGAAAGAGCATCTCAAAAGCAATCCATTGATACCCATAAAACCCCGTATGATCGAGTGAAGTAAAATAAACGTCAAGGCGTCCGAGCGCGTCAACGAAGACGTATTCACGCAAAACAAACGTCCGTGTCCCCAACACAGCCAAACCCATTTTTTTTTCTCCAAAAAATTCACTTAATAAGACAAAAGTAAACAATATTCGAATAGATACAAATGCGGAGACCGTCCACTCTTTAAGATTATCAGTGCTTCAAGTGGGCAATTATATACGGAGTTCAGTGTAGTATATGTAGCCTATACAGTTTAAGACAAATATCATCACGACTTAGAAACATAATTCTGAAGTTTTCAACGCCATTACACCCCATTATGTTGTTCTCAGCGGCGGATCTAGAGGTCGAATAAGGAGGGGCCGACTTGCGTAGTGCTGTACATTTAATTTGAACCACATGTCCCCTAGTACACATTAAATTTTAAAACATACATGGGTTAGTACTTAGTGGGTATGCTATCTAGATACTTTTTAAATTTTTCTGTCGGTATAATGTAAAAAACTGTGTAATTTTTAACTAAATATAAGTGGGAGTAGAGTTTCCACTGACATCGGTGTAATTTTACACCTACAAATGATCATGGCTTTACTCTACGTCCAAGTAATTGCTTCCTAGAACTTAGTAAAATATCATTTACATTGTACGACTAATTTTACACAGAATGGTGTAAAATTACTATTACTATGTAGCAGAAAATAAACCGCAATATTCATGTATTTTCACTCCATGCAATTAAATCTACACAGGTATCTCAATTGTAATTTCACCACTGTGTATGTGTACTTTCTCGCTTACAAAAAATATGATCGCAGATTCGCTATTATGGTATTTGCATAATGCCTGTACATTTTTCACTATGTTACTAAGCAATTTTACTGTTAGCATATGTTATTTTACAGCTGCGTCACGTTAATTCACATACTTTGTATGTGTTATTTTTACAATTTTCATGTTATTTTACTCCGTTTTGTAACTTGGTAGGTTAACAGAGTTATAAAATAAGTTATCTCCAAAATGTGGGAAACAATTGACTTCAGGTATAGAATAGGTAGAGACATAATACAAAAACAGCATATTCAAACAGCGGGAGTTAATTTTTCCTTTTGAACACACAAAATGAGTTCGAAGTAGTTCTACTACCTACTGCTAGATCGCATGTTTCAAACAAATACTTGTAGTTATATTTCAATTCATAGGAACATTACCATAAAATTACAAATACTGTACTCGTTTTAGCAAACTACACATAAAAATGTAAAATTACCAAAAATTTGTAAGTGTAAATATACGCTCACAGATACTCCAGAATGTAGTACAAGTTCACACACACACACACGGCCATTTTAAAACTACACAGTTGAAGACGTACAACTATACTGATATTGGATGTTTATGCAACGACCATGTAGCGGCAAAAATTCACAACTTTTAGTGTTTACACGACAACCATGTATCAATAGAAATACACAACTTGTGTTCACACAACGACTTCGTAGCAGTAAAAATACAACTTAAGGTTTTAATACAGGGAATGGGTGTATTTTTACACATACTTCAAAATGTCTAAAGTAACACCAAAATTGTGTTTATTAAAGCATACATTCATGTATCTTCATGAAAGACATGTAGTATTTTCTGGATTATTATAGTGGAAAGCAAGGAGGGCAAGAATTCAAGGCCCTGTATCTGGTGATGGGTCATCTGCATGGCATGAAAAAGACATAAGAAATGGTGATCAGCTAAGTGACCCCACCTTGCATCCACTATTGGAGTGGAAGGAAACCGGGCGTCGACCGAGATGGGAGGAGATATCTAGCGTAGGCGTGACAGTCAATGCATACTGGGCGCAGTGGAATTCACTTGTTTTAAAGAATGGTGTGCTTTACAGGAACTGTGAAACTAATGATGGAAGACAGCAATTTACAGTTGGTCTTACCAGAGTGCCGAATCCCAGAAGTGCTAAGAGAACTGCACAACACAGCAGCAGGTGGTCACTTCGGTGTAACTAAGACACTTGACAGAGTCCGAATGATATTATATTGTCTACATTGTCGGCAGGATGTTGAGAATTGGTGCCGTCTGTGTGATGCATGTACTGCAAGGAAGGATCCGAGGGGTAAGGAACACAGTCCCCTCCAGAAGTACAATGTTGGGGCCCCATTCGAGAGGATGGGAGTTGACGTTCTCGGACCCCTACCAATCACTGAGAGGGGAAATAGATACCGTCTGGTGGCACAAGACTATTTCACAAAGTGGCCCGAGGTCATACTGGTGCCAAACCAAGAGGCAGGCACAGTAGCTGATGCTCTTGTTGAGCATGTTTTCTCCATGTTTGGAGTGCCACTTGAGCTTTATTCGGATCAAGGACGGAATTTTGAAGCAAATCTTTTTCAAGAGGTAACAAGGATTTTAGGAATAAATAAAACCCGAACCACTGCATTACTACACTCAGTCGGATGGAATAGTTGAGAGGCTAAATTGTACCCTGGGACAGTATCTGGCTATATTCGTAGAAGACAATCAGAAAGATTGGGACTCTAAGGTACCCTTATTTCTCCTGGCATATCGCTCGGCAGTCCACGAGTCCATAAGGATAAAACCTTCAAGGATGCTGTTTGGGAGAGAGCTCCGCCTACCTGGTGACCTGCTGTTCGGACGTCCAGTGGAGGGAGAAGCAGCCACTCCAGAATATTTTATTAAGCTGCATCAGAAGTTAACAGACATTCATGAGTTTTCCCGGAGGCACCTTAAAATTAACAGTGACATAATGAAAACACGATATGACCGAAGAAAATCTGAGGAGACTTTTCAAGAAGGACAGCTGGTGTTGTACAACCCTCAAAGGAAGACGGGATAGTGCCCGAAGCTACGGAAATCTTGAGAAGGCCCGTACAGGATCCTGAAGCAGATAAATGATGTGGTTTATAGGATTTGTCGACAAGGCTCTCGGGCGAAGCCTAAAGTTGTCCACATCGACCGACTGGCGCTGTACGAAGGTCCTGATGTTGTAGTCTGTTCGGGGCGAACAGACTTAAGGAGGGGGCAGTGTTACGCGCTGCACCTGGCACTGGAAGGCTACCCAGCGCTGTGGTGGCGGACCCACCTCACTCCTCCCCTCCTTCGGGCTGACACTTGTTGCCTCCTGACCCCCCCCCTTTTTTTCAGGAAACCAGTGAATAATGGAAAGTTCCCGTCGGGCTGTGGCGCTGCTCGGCGCATTGCTTGCGTCACGGCCTCTCACCCCTGCTGGAGGTTCCGAAGGGTTTGGCGACGATGCAAGAATGTTCTGGTAAGACTGGCCGGTGCCACGGCCCTCCTCGGCGCATCGTGCGAGTTGAAGAAGATTATGGGTGACGGCCTAAGACACTATATATACTGCCGCAACCCAGCGGCCGGCAGTCTTTGACGGAGGCCATCTGGCAGTGCGCGGACGAAGATAGGTGCGAGACGATGGCGGCGGACGAGTGTCCTTGATATGAATGGGCGAGAGGGCGTGAAACCCGGCGAGTGAACCCTAATGTGCGTGTGGGCGCTCGGAGAACTCTACAACATTACGGACTGGCGGGACATGGACTGAACTGAGGTGGGAATGAATGGAAGGGTAATACGGATTTTATTGTAATATTAGAACTATAATTATGGACGTATAATTTATGGAATAATTGAATAGGTTGATTAATTTTCTATTGGGACTGATCTTTAATTATTTAATTTCATTGATTTCTTTGTGGTAATTATAAATCTTATTAATTTAGTCATTAATTGTACCAGTAAGTGATATCAATTTATTGTGAGAAGTTGAGTAGAGAGAATTTTACTGTAGTTACTGTACATAAAAATTAGAAAATTATAATTAATTTTTTAATTTGAATAAGACCTACGTCCCTTAACGAACTTGGTTTAGCCAACATAATTTCTAGAGAGAGAAATTGTAACATTATGAATGAATTTTTTTGATAAAGATTAAGTTCTTTATGGTTAGAAAAGACAGTGAATTTTACGTTTGTTTTTAATGCGTAATTTAAATTGTGAATACATTTATTACTACTTACCTACATATATATAATGTTACTGCTGACTTTTTTTAATAGATAATTTAATTTTGCACAATTCTTTCGTACATGATTATGTTATATCTCTGAGGAATTAGACAGTGTATTCCATTAGAGCCCGCTGGCGGCAAACTTTTTTTCCGACTTGATTCAGTAATACCGTTAATGCTCAGCTACTACAAGTGCTAGGGCAATTTTAAAACGCACAAACCTTCCTAAAAAAAATGCAGACCATAACACTAAAAACACCATCCACATCTGTTCAGTGGTTCTCGAGATTAGCGCTGTCATGCAGACAGACGCGCACCAAGGAATTCCTTCTATACTATGTATTGATTAAGATGAAAATACCTTATTTTTCATTAAATTGGAGTTGTACCTATGTTTTATTTATAAATTATAATATATAATTTATAATAAGTACTAATAAAACAGAGGGAAAATACGTGTGTTGGTGGCGCCTAGTAAGAAATAGTTCTCATGGAAAATATAATCACAACAGAGTGCACACGAATTCGGTGCATTGTCCTTTGGTGTGATTTTCTAGACTTTTAGTTAAGCTTAGTTTGCACGAGGCGGAATGATATCCTGGAAGTAGAACTTCAGCACGGCCTCAGAAATGTGTGTGGTAACCGAGAATAGGCAATAAGGAGGCTCGTTAAAATGTATTCACTGAATGCTAGGAAGGTGATGTCAACCTGGGCGTCTGAGGACCAGAAATTAAAGAATTGCAGTCCGTTACTGCATTGCTTTATACAATATTCATTGCGATTTCTTCATCAAACTAAATTACCGAAGATGATAACTTCGTGTACGCAAGCAACTTATTAAAAAGTCTTCTTGGGGAATTAACCCCCGTGGAAGTCAGGATTCCCTGAAACATTATCCAAAGCTGGCACATCTGAATCCAGTCACGTAGATTCTACGAAACATTAGCGATTGTTATTTATACTGTATGTTCAGTATATGATGTAACAGCTGATACGTAGGTATGCTTTCATCGACACTGTGTCGAGTGGGCGGGGAAAAGGCGTCTAAATCTATACTCGATCTTGCGCGATTAACACTTTGTAGACTATGTTCGATTGTAGCTCGATGGAAGCTAATTTGAAAATTTCTTTGTTATCCAGCACTAAACTCGCATGGGTGTGTAGTCTTTGTTCGGGTAATGTTTAACACGGCATCACAAGGACACGACATTGCAGTTACAATTATATTGCTAATGATTGAGTTTCTTTTTTTTTAAATAGCCACTCAAAGGGACATGAATGATTGCAAATCCTTTTATACGATAAAGGACATTTAGTTGGATCGATATTAGCTCGACTCTCCATTGGTTGATGACCAACCAATAATGATCGCTGTAAAGTACATGGTAGTGTCCGGTGTGGTATGGACCAATAGGACGACGGTGAGTTCTAACACAGACACCAACAGAACCGGTGATCTTGCAGTAATGGATATAGGTGACTCACTTCTAGTTTTACTTAAGTTCCAGAAAATGTGTGCAGACCTCAATGTGTTAAACAGCGAATCCGCGACATTGAGCTTCGGTGACTGAATGCTCTCGTCGAACTGTCAAAGTCACTTGGCCATCAGTGATGAACTTCTTCGTTTATAACTTAATTTTTAAGTGGCAACCACAATTAGAGGATGTTCGCGATAATGTGAGCACTTTAGAAATAAACCTTAGAAAAAATTCACTGCTCCTAACTGCATATATTTTAACGGGCGCACTGAATTATATGCGCCCAGTAAAGTTGGTAATGATGGAGGGAAAGCAGTTCCATATCTTAACGTCGAATATAGAGTTTTAGGTAAACTACTCGTGATAACTTAATTATTTCTTTCACTTTCTATTTTTTCAATCCATCGATGTTCAAAAATGAGCAGATTTGTAAAACATTTACTTTCTAATAATTCCACAGTTTCGCCTACTGACGCATGAATTAAGTTATGAGGCCGATGACAATGTTAATTTACATATGGCGGATGAATACATGACGCGCGTACAAGTAGATATTAAGCAAAGCTTTCAAAAATGTTCACTTTACCGTGAATAACTTATACATGAATAACATCCCTTCACCAATTTGAATTTAAGCAAATTTCATTACAAATTGGTTAGAGGATGTATACATACAACTGAAAGCGTGTGTTAACAACCCAGTTTTCTAACCTCAACTCCAAACCATGCCGTTTTCGCTAGACGTGTTGGCAGAAAAGCAGTTCGATGTTGGGACACGGAGATTGGGTTGTGTGCAGCCAACGAGATCGGCCTATCTCATCTTTAGTCTATGGGGTCGGTGAAGCGTAACGGTCGAATACGGAATGGAGAGGTTCGAGCGGCTATTTACGTCGTGGCTTTCGAGAGCCGATGAGGGTCGATATGGAGCTGCTAGAGAAACCGCCGACCAGCGGCATCGTCCAGCACGATTTCCCGCCTGGAATCGAACCCGGTTCATCTTGGTAATGGGCGAGCGCCATAGCAGCTGAACCAGCACAGTCCCTGGACTGTAGAATGTAATTTAATACAGAAATGCGAGCAAACGAGCAAGTATCAAACCTTAAAAAAGAATATAGGCGACAAACACATATTACAAGTCTTAAAAAAGTCTTATACAGATTGTATAACATTTTTTTTTTTACTTATTTTAAAATGCTCCGCACTATATAAAATTTAAACATTAGTGTGGTTTTCTCCCATAATATTCACGTTAAGTCATAGGCCGTGTTATATTTTCTACCTGATTTTCCGTAACGGATAATCTCACAAAGTGTCTACTCAGACTTGGTACCTAACGCTGTATATTTGTGTTGGTTTTACATGGACGTCTATAATGCGGGAGGGCCAAAAGAAACACTCAGTGTGTGGTGTACATCTGTAACAAATATCTCCAGTATTCTCAGTAACAACGGCGCACGAGTGAGATGCAGTCGAAGCCACGTCTCCCAAGTAAAGGTTGTTCACAATAAAGTGAGCACTTTCGAAACTAACGTTAGGGAAAAGTCTTTTCGCCTGCCTGAATATATTTCAATGGGCGCATCGAGTGACATTCGACCAGCAAAGTCGAGGACGATGGATGGAAAGTAGTTCCATATCTTAACGTCGAATAAAAGGTGCTGGGTAACCATTTGTGGTAACTTAAATTAATTCTTTCGCTTCCTGTTTTTTTTCAATAAATAGAAATGTAAAATCGAGCAGATATATAAAATATATATTTTTTCCTAATAATTTCACAGTTTCACTTGACCGACGGATGAATAAAGCGATGAGGTTGATGGCGATGTTAATTTCACATATGGTGGAATAATACACAAAGTGCATGCACGTAGATCATTAGCAGGGCTTCCAGAAGTGCTCATTTTACCGCGAGCAGTCTATACCACGAAGGCGGTTCGCCACCAGTGCCTGTTATGACGTCTTACAGGGAACTTCGGGAACTGTCCTGAATCTCCCAGAGACTGCGAACAAGTGTGGCGTTGCGAACTTTTCGCGCGTAATGAATTGCGGCTCGGCTCCCAAGTCGTGCTCTTCCCGCAAAGTGGAAACGAGGACAGAGTGCGCGCGTGAGCTGGGCAGTAGCACAATCCGTGTCCCGGGGCATTGGGCTGCTTCTCTGCAAGGCAACACTTAAAAAAATAGTATTTGCGGTTAGGACACTATTTCAGTAAGGGCTTTGGGATGTCTGTACACCATTCCAATGAACTAATTTTTATACGACTGAATCATATTCAAGTTTTTGAAATTATTTTATATGCGTGAGTTAAAGATTGTAGGCATGTACGTATGTTTGTTCCCTACACAATTCTATACCATTCGATGGACCTGGACCAAATTTAGCAGGGCTGCCGTTCGGTGCCCAACTCGAAATACTGCGTATGCCGAAATTGACTCTTCCCGATTGGGCCAGAAATCCTACCACAGGGTCGTATAGCTCCAATTGCTGTCTTACACCCGGATCACGCCGGGTAGTTCTGATATTCGCAATGAAAGCGTGGGCCTGTTTAAAGTTAAGATGTATTAAACAAAAACGGTTGAACATTGTTGGACATGTGACTTTGGCAGTTACACTGCCGCTGGACATGTCTGTGTTATGCGCATGAGCAGAAGACGTTACTCGGTCCACGCCACATCTAGTACATGGGACTCCCGAGTCCCAGCGGTGTTTACTTTCATGCAAAAGGACATCTCCCACGAATCAAGTCAAGTGTAGGAACGAATCCCTGCCTTAACTGCATTTAGTTTAGCTGACAAGTCTTGATCAATGCTGGCAGTATTTACGAAAATAATTCTACATTATAAGGGCACCATCTGGCTAGAGGTATTCAGCGTGTTCGCTGGCCGGAAGTTTGAATACGTCATAAAAATTACTATAGGATATTCACGGTAAAGTGAGCACTTTTGAAAGGCCTCTCATTTGAAATAATAGTCAATAAATATATTTTATCTTATCCTCAGACTTTAACTTCCAAGTTCTGTGGAATAAGCACACCGTGTTTATTACTTACATGGCAATATTTATGTTAAAATGTTAGTTAAAGGATACAAAATGGCTGAAAGCAAAAAGAAACCAGGGCCTGAAACGTGCTCACTTTACCGTGAACAGCCTATAATCACAAACGACCCAGGCTGCCAGACAGGGTGGTATAAGCTGTTCACGGTAAAGTGAGCACTTTTGAGGCCCTAGTTACTTTTTCGCTTAAGCAATTTTTTTATCCTTTAACAACCTTTTTAAATAAATATTGCCATGTAAGTAATAAACACAGTGTGCATATTCCACCGCACTCGAAAGTTAATGTCTAAGGCTAAAATAAAATAAATTTATTGACTATTATCCCAAATGAGGGGTCTTTCAAAAGTGGTCACTTTACCGTGAATAGCCTATAGTGAGGTTACTTCCCCTCTCGCGTCGTACCCTCCCTCCGGCAAGATTGCCCTCTGAAGGAATGCTAAGAGTGACCTAGGTGCGTGCATCGAATGTCCGGGCGCAAAGAACTGAACTGGCCTGCAGTCTTTACAATGGCAACTTGCTTCTATAGAACTTTCAATTATGGCCATAGCATTCTACTGTGTAATAATAACAGACAAGTGCGCTGCATGCCCCTATTTTATGTGAAGCAGCTCTTGTACCGGCAGTTGTTTACCTAAAAATGATGGCGTAACATTGGTATTAGTAATTTCTCACTTGGGGTAAAAAATATTAATCAGAAGCCGTGTCCGAAATGACAAATTTGGATAGTTAGGATTTAGGAATTTAGGGTGGATGGTTTCGAACGGCTTGTAACAGCGCTATATGTGACAAAGTTGGAAACTACAGGCTTGTGGAATTTCGACGTTATGTTATTTGTCACACTATCATTAAATAACTTACTCCCAAGCATTTTTCACGTCTTATAAATAACTTATCATACTTCTTTCTAGCTAAAATCAATATTATCGTTATTTCTCCGCTCCCTGCAATTAACATTCCATTTGAAATAACCGATAGGCCTTTTTTTTTTACAGCAATTTTAATACAATTTATGAACTTTTATTTTAAAATGACTTCATGTACATCCCTGATTCTCCATTTTTCACGTGCACGTATTGTGCAGAGTTTCAAGAACAGTATATACCGACGTTTCCGCTACAATGCGGGAAATAAAAAGTAAATAAACAACAGCAGACGATTTTACGGACCTATTTGGGGATTTAGTGTGCTACTTCACCTCAGTAAATGTCAACCCTAAATCCCCACATATATAGGGCCTAAACTTGGTCACGTGGTCGATTTAGTAAACTAAATAACCGTACCGTGGCCGTTTCGGACACGGCTAGAGGCGGATATTGTTACGACGCGCTGGAGCTGCCGTAGGGATGCGACTCGAGCAGCTGTGCTTTGGGAGGAAAGGGGAAAACAAAACAGAGCAGTCGAGATTGGGACAGCAGCGTGAATATATAAGGACGGGATAACAAGGGCGCAGTAATATGGGTGGGAAAATGCTTCGGCAGTTATCAGCAAAACTCCAGAGACTTGCCCGCTGCGAGATGGATTATGGTGTAGTGTGCTCTCTGAAGCAGCTGGTGGGGGTTGTGGAGTGGCACACCTAGCCTAGTACACACTCCACACACACCAACACCCACAAACAAACATACATATCACCACACTCAGCTTTAAGTGAGGTCGCAGGCAAGGCGATAGAAATATTATCCCTACTTATAAGTGTTTTCCTTCTTATGCATGTAACACACTGGCACTTTTTCCTGTTTTACAGAGAGATGGCTGGCATCTGTCGGGTGAGTGGCACAGTTCTGTCCCCCATCACCAGCGCGACCCTGGTTACACATCCAGTTGCGACCTCAATTCATATCACCCTGCACCTAATTCACAAAACTCTATCTTCGCTAACTGACAACTTACCCTACTTTCTCCAGCCCTAATCCAGTCAAAGGCAAATTATTTTATCTTCCGCGACTGTCGCATAAATTTTGCACGGCCCCTCCGCTTTGCCTGGTTTGTTATGCTCTTCCGTCTAGACCCTTCTTCTTTCGGGGTGTGTCCATGGCCACAATTGCGGTCGTGGCAGCAGACAACCCTGCTATAGCCGCGATGAATGCTCCCAGTTTATTAAAATAAAGCTGACCTACGGCGTAAATGGCTTGCCCTGAGACGCATCCGATTCTCCAGCCGCCTTAGCTACTAACATGCATTCTGGAGGACTCACAGAATTCTGAAGGTGCTCACACGCTGGCGTAGCGGGATTTGAGGGCTCGCCAGTAGAAAAAAAATGGGGTTGACTGTGTTGGGGACACGGCCGTTTGTTTTGCTTGAATAGGCCTACGTTGACGCGCTCGGACACCTTGATATCTATTTTACGTTCCCGGCACCGCTTCACTCGATCATACGGGGTTTTATGGGTATCACTGGATTGCTTTTCAAATGCTCTTTCCAACCGTATACGATTTTTGTACTTCGACTTTGCCTTTTGACGAGTATAGGCCGACATTGTGTTAAGTTTTCGTAATTTTTTACATTAAACTCGCACAATTTCACCATAACCATGCTACATAAAATTTTTTATTCACATAATCGATTGATCTCGACGAGATCTGTCGATTGAAACTTAAACGAGCTTCGTATCTTGTCCTAGTCAAAAGTTATAATACGCGGAAGTTTTGAGATGCGACGAAATGAACTCAAAATTGCCCTCCCCCCTTCTCACCACGCGCGATGCATCGCAGTCGTCACTCAACCTAACACATTCTTTGATCCTTTGGCAATCGACTGGTGAAATTGAATCTTGTATGAAGTCTACAGATTCGGAGCTGCAATGCCGAACTGTATCCCCCGATTTTGTCATCAACGGATTTTCTGGTGTGCCTCACACTTAGGTTGCAAATTTAAAGACGTATTCACGTCAAAGATCGCCGCGGCCTTGAGTGCGTCATTGGACCGTCGAAGCCACAGAAACCCAGGCGCTGGCAAGGATGGCGTCGACGGGAGCCCTCGTACGTCGGTCGTGCAGCTGAACGAACTGTCAGTGGTGAGTACTAAACACCGTCGTGAATGTGAGACGAGGCGTAGTGGACACGGGCCACCGAATAGTTCAGATAACGTTTAAGTATGAGATTAGACTGAGCTGCCAACTGCGCGAAAGTAATTCAATCCCGTAAAGTAAAATAGGAAGAGCAAACTGCAAATGTAACGACTACTTGGATGAAATCAGTCGAACGTAAAGTAAACAGTATTTTATTTGTCAATTTAGACAGTTATTCAGTTAACGCGCCTACCAGTAAAGTAAATTATAGCTATTGGTTTTTACTCCCTTTGCTTGTGAAAGGTAAATAACAATATACGAAACATACATTAGTATTCGAACAGGAAACATTTCATAATCACATACTGCTCAGAAAATATTGAATAGTTAGCCGGGGCAGATGGCGCCCTTAACATTTCATTTAAATACTAGGTATACGATTTTCAGTTCGTGGTATATTAAATCCGTTTATCATCTTTAAAATCCGTAGGTTGCAATAAGCAAATAGGAAAAAAATTATGTTCGTAACGATTTCATAAAGTCAATCGAACGACGCGCTCAGGTTAGTTTTCGATTCATGATAGTGTTGGTGTTGCATGTGGCGGTGGAAATATACACAACGAGCAGGGTTCAACGACTAAGTAGGAAATTCTAACGTGTTCAGGAGAATAGGCTAGAGCTTCCAGCAATTCTTACACACGTAGGTATCTAAACACACAGCTGGGCAGATGGTCTCCTTGGTGGCTAAGCAGTCGACTTCGAGAGTGAACATTGTGAATCTGAATGCTTAATAAAGTCAAAGCTATCAGTGTTCGTATCGAATGGAATTATTTATAATTCAGCATGCGAACTGGTGTACTGACAATTGAAATACATTATAAAAGCGAAGCTTACAATAATTTAATATAGCCATATATACATATACATAAATACGCACACACACACACACACACACACACACACACACACACACATATATATATATATATATATAAGTTACATAAATACATGCATTAATGTTTATCTCATTCATTATTAGTTTTTTTTTTTTTTTGCGAGGAGTGAAATTAATTAACAGGTACAGTAAATATGTGTGTATTGAAAAAATTTATACCTTAGGCTCGCTTGACAAAGGAAATAATTAATTTAAAAGGGAATGACGCCTGTAGAATCCTTCCACGCAGTGGCTCCTCTTTGTGATAACTGGGCTTGACCGAAATTAATTTCAAGAATGCCAACGACAAAACAATTAGGTACTCTTCCCGACGCCTTACGAAGTATACGCCGTTCAGGTGCTATTTGAGAGCTTTCGAAACCAACCTTTGGAAAATGTCACGGGCACTACCTGAATATATTTTTTACGAGCACACTGAGAGGGATGGGCCGGTAAAGTATGGTGCCTACAGATGGAAAATAGATCCATGTGTTATCGCTGGCTTAAAAAAAAGTGTTAGATAATTTTTTAATCCTCATAAATTTTTTAAAAGTATTTACTTTCAAAATTTCGTAGCTTTACTAGATCGCCGCATGAATAAAACTACGAGGCCGACAACAACGTTGGTTTTACAGAGGGTGGAAGAATATGCTATGTGCAAACATGTAGGTTTTAAGTGGGGCTTTCAAAAGTATTCAGTTTACCGCGAAGAGCCTAAGACATGTGTTGAAACACTGAGACTTCACTAGCACTCCGTCTCGACTGGGAGCAAGCAATTCACCCACACACAGTATATTACTCCAATTGGAATACGACGATCGATGAGGAAATACGAGCCAGTGTGGCTATACGCTGTTCACGGTAAAGTGAGCACTTCTGAGGCTTCAGTTACTGTTTCCTTTCAGCCATATTTAGTTTTTCAACCACCTTTTGAAATATTTACATGCTAGTAGTAAACACAGTGTGTATATTCCACCGCACTCAAAAGTTAGCATCTAAAGCTAAAATCAAATATACTTATTCACTCTTATACATAATGAGAGGGCTTTCAAAAGTGCTCACTTTACCGTGAATAGCCTATACTTGTAAAAATTTAATGGGTGAATAGAGATGTTTATGAAGGGGCTGTAACAGCATGCCTGTTTCAAATGTGTAGCCTGTTCACGGTAAAGTGAGGACATTTTAAGGTACTCCCAAGAGGCATTAATCACTAATAAATATATCTTATTGCAGCCTCAGGCATTAAATTTTGAGGAAATTTTGAGGAAAAATTTAGAAGGGCCTTAAAAAGTGCTCAATTTACCGTGAACAGCTTATAAACTCGTATGAATGCCCTGGTGGAGTAAGTTTGTAAAACAGCGCAGTATTTTCTTTCTCATTCTTTTGACAATTTTGTAAAACAATTCTGGAGTCAAATTTGCAAAATGAATCTGTTTAATTATATATCATCTAGTGATACTTGATTTAGAGTAAATTCGAGCGAAATTTAAAAAAAAGTTAATTGTAAAAGGTGGTTATAAATGTAAAAAGTGGTCAAAACTGTAAAATAGTAGATGAGATGAGCGAGCGCTGACTCTTAGTGGAACACATGTCACGGCCAGCCTGGAGAATGGACGAAGATACAAATTTGTGACAGGATGATGCCGGAATGTGGTGGTCCAGGAAACGTAAATATATCTCTAAAAATTTCCCCAACGCGACATATCCAGAATCTAATGCGCTGGCGATGTAATACTTATCGCCGCGGTGGGCAGACTTGTGTACTAACTGCTTCAAAAATATTCGTCACCCATCGGCAAATGAGCAACTGATTATACGGATACTAACGTTTTTAGCAGGGCATCAACCTGCACGCGCTGCCACCTTTCCCCTCGACTGGCACATCTCATTTCCCGTGGCACTAACTGTATAGTTTCGGGCAGACGTCTGGGTAAGTGTCAGTGTGCGGGGGGAGGGGCGAACATCGCAAGGGGTGGGGGGATATGCGCGCGCAGTGATGGTCACGCTATCAGCTATCTCACAAACATCAGGTGGCGCGTCCTTACTCCCGTTACCGAAGACTGAATCCGGATGTTTGTGGGACAGCGTATATGCAGCCGGGCCGTCCCGTTGTCTCACAGCTTCGCACTGGTCCGTGACGGTCTACACATTGGCGAGCACCAGGGAACTCGCGTGCCGAGATGTCTGCCGGGCACTGCACGTCAAATAATAAATGCATTAAGATGAGTTGAAATATTTGGGCGGCCCTTAACGACGAGGTATTGGGAGCCTACGAGAGTGAAATGAGGTGAGAATGGAACACCACCGGAATGCAAGGACGGGGGAAACGGGAGATCCCGGAGAAAACCCGCCGACCAGCGTCATCGTTCGGCACGATCCCCACTTGCGAAAATCCGGAGTGACCTGGCAAAGAAATTGAACCCGGTTCGCAATAAATACATTACGTTAACGTAATTACTACCGGCAGAGTTGTGGGCCAGGACCATCTCCTAGCCAGCAATCACGAAGCGGCCGTGGTAAATCTCCTTCATTCGCGTAGCGGAGAAAGCATGTGCAATGCTGATAAGATGCTGGGCGTGCAGGCGCAGTTATATCTCGATTTACTTACGGCTTAAAAAACTAAACGTTTCTAAATTAGAAAACTATTCTATGCATTTTTAAAATGTTTACCTACCCCTTCTTCTCCCCCTCTTTTTTTTTTTTTGCGTGCCTTAGTCTCAGATTAACAGACATCATGAAACACAAGGTAAACCTCAGTGAAAAATATTTATTTACATAAATTTTAATAACGTTAGTATAGTTAATAAACACGCAATTCTGTTTATATACCTGACCACACATACCCTGTCGTACTGTTGTTAGAGAGGCTTGGTGAACAAGTTTTGTCAATTCATAAGAAAAAAAAATGGAATTTAGCCAGATATTATGTCTGATATTAATGTACTTAATATATCCCAAGCAATACCTGACAAAAGTCAGATGAACGTATTTCTACACGCATAAAATATATTATAATTTTTCCAATATTTATTTATTCGAGTGTCGCTGCTTGAGTGCTCTGTAATTCGATGGATTTCTGGTACTGTCCGTAGGCCTGTGTAGTCTATCACGTGCTCAAACCTCACGGGTATAAAAATGGCGCGGTTTAGATACGTAAAGGTTGTTCACGATAAAGTGAGCACTGTTGAAATGAACCTTTGAAAAATCCCACTGCTCCTGTCTGGTATGTATTTTAACGGGCTCACTGAGTGACATGCATCCAGTAAAGTGCGTAGCGATGGAGGGTAAGTAGTTCCATATCCTAAACGTCGAATGAAAAATGCTAGGTAACTATTTGCAATAACTGAAATTATTTCTTTATCTTTCTGTTTTTTAATGCGCCAAAGTGTAAAAACGAGCAGATTTGAAAAAAATATTTACTTTTATAATAATTTCACAGTTTCATCTGACTGACGTATGAATAGAGTGATGAGGCCCATGACGATGTTAATTTTACATAAGGCGGAAGAACACACAACGAGCATACAAGTAGATCTTAAGCACGGCTTTCAAAAGTTCTCAATTTATCGTGAACAGCCTATAATAAGTTTTGGCTTTGAAAGTCTACCTTAAGGACGTTCTAGTGCCGTAAAACAGTTTCTATGTGTTCAGCGTACTTTATCATTCTGTGGTACTGCATCAAATAACCGCCCATTTAATTAACAAATATTTAGTACGGGAGTTATGGGGTGTACAATTTATATGTTTTGCATTGTAAATGTCAAACTTTTGCGTAATTTACAGGTTTTCTACAGTTTGCACATATCATTAAAATAAAGCCAACAAATTTAATGGGAAATCTTTGCGAGATCCGCTCACAATTATATTTTGAGCTGTATAACTAAATTTAAATTTAATTTAGCCCCAAGTTAAACCCCAATAGCATGCCAGACTTATAAAGAAAACGTCTCTGTGACGCTCATAAGACTTAAAAATTGTTTCAGCTGAAATCAACTACTGGGATTGTATAACATTTCCTTTGGTACATGATTTAATGTTAAAGCACCAATTATTCTGCTACAAAGTAGATTGAATATATTCTTTAACTGGTTCAGCAATATTATTACATTTTTACTGATAGGGCTACTATGTCACAAAACCGTAGAATATTTTCATGGCAAAAATAAGGCATTTGAACAGCGGCAAATTGCTTGGTTGAGGAGCGCGAACGGATTCAACTTACATCTGCGGCGCGGGTGATTATAGAACTGCCCAGGAAATAGTTGAAGTGTTTCGAGGAAATCATTTAGAAATTCTAAACAGGGGGAAATTAGAATGCCGCTTAAACCAGGCAGAATGAAGACCCGATATTCTGCTCAGACATGTTTTATTGTTTTCTTACATGTATAGCAACGTAGGGGCACTATATTCCAGTATAATTAGCATTGCTACAGACCAGAAAGTGGAACTTCATTCTTAAATTAAAGTAGCGTATAAGAGTAAGTTAAATCAATCAATACCGTGTCAGAAAATGTTTTAGTGCATAACTCATAATATGCGAAAACATATTTGCAAACATGTGTGAATGAATGTACTAACATGTAGATATAGTTTTGTAAAAGGTTATAGTTAACATCACTTTGTTGGCAAAATTAGCAGTTATAATTTCATGACTTTATATTTACGTTATAAATCAGAACTAGAGTAAATTTGAAAATAGTTTTAGCTCAATTTTCTTTACGCTAATATGGCTCTAGTTACGCATCTTCAAGAAATTAAGGTGTCTGTAACACGAGGTAAGAAATCTTGACAAAGGCTATTTTGATTAATCAATAAGAGATGTTGCCTTTTCAAGGAGAAACAGAAAAGAGGGAATGACTGGAAGAAGAAGGAAAAGTATAAGAAAGCCTTATAAACAATATCCCATGATTCCTCGGAAATGTGTTTTTCTTTAAAGTTTGTAGCCACGTAGAACTTTTAATTTGTTTAGTTACTAACATGAACATTGCTAATTACTCGTAATTTGCATGCAGTAAATTTATTCAGTACAATCAATGAGTGGAGGGAGGTTCCGGTGAGGATAACGTAATGAATGAGGGTGTTTCGTTCTGAAGGTTTTGTTTATACAGCAAGATATTACCTAGGCTTCTTACCATGGTGTAGTCACAACTGCCCGAAAGATTTACGTCTGTGTACAAAAAGAGTTCATTCAAGCTACACGAAGCAGGCGTGTTACGGATTCGCTGCAAAGTCCCCTGTGCCTGCGTCAGTTTTGTAGCAAAATATCGCTGTGTCACATTCAATAAAAATTTAATCAAAAATTGGGTTTGGCTGTGTTGGGGACACGGCCGTTTGTTTTGCGTGAATACGTCTACGTTGACGCGCCCGGAGGCCTTGATGTATTTTTTACGTTCCCGGCACCGCTTCACTCGATCATATGGGGTGTTATGGGTATCACTGGATTGCTTTTGAGATGCTCTTTCCAACCGTATACGATTTATGTATTTCGACTTGGTTTTTTGACGAGTACAGGCCGACATTGTGTTAAGTTTTCTTAATTTTTTACATTAATCTCATACAATTTCACCATATCTACGCCACACAATTTTTAAAAACTCACACAATCGATTAATCTTGGCGAGAGCTGTCGATTGATCCTTTGGCAATCGAGTGGTGTAATTGAATATTGAATGTAGACGATTAATTCGGAGCTGCAATGCCAAACTCTATCCCCCGGTTTTGTTATCATCGAATATTCTGGATTGCCTCCCACCATGGTTGCAAATTTAAAGACGCGTTCACGTCAGACTCCCTTTGTACATATTGTTACGTGTCGTTGACCCGCCCCGAGTGAGCAAGCTAAGAGGAGGACAGAGAGTCGTTATATGATAGCGGCAGCAGTGAAGCAAAGGGATTTTTTTGAATGAACAGACGAGCGATAGGCCGGTGGCCGCGTAACTTGGATACGATCCTCAGGCATTCGTGTACAAATACTTTACTGAGCTATCTCTGAGGCATGCCTATAGAATTTTTAATACTGAAAAGAAAAATGAGTCAATTCTGTTGGGTGTTACAGTCCTCTCGATGTACATACATCGAATTTCAATTAAACGATTGTAATAAATGTTTTTTCTTTTCAATGTGTTCTACTTTTTCAGATGTACATGATAGAGGAGTGTGTAAAATAAAAGACCTTTATTTGAAGAAATGGTGTGCATATTTAGGAAACCAAAGTAAAACATCGACTATCCTTCAAAATCACTGCGACTGATATAAGAAATAGATTACCCTCCGCCCTCAATTTCCTATGATAACGAACCAAAGGCGTAAACATATTAGAGTGAAATGTAAATTTAACACGGAGGTTTAAATTTTGCATTGAAATACATCATAAAAATAACATGATACTGGATGTCGGTTGGTGCGCCACCGATCAGGGGCGGGACTCCGGGTTCGAATCCCGGCTAAGGATTAGGAATGGGCGTTAATTTAAGTTAATTTATAAGTAGAGATCCAGGAATTTCGTGGATTCACTTGAGGACAAGTTAGACTTCAAACACGCGCACATTTTGCTTTCTTTTCAATCGGATCACAGTTCGTCAGCCACGCCATGGACGAATTTGAGCCAATAACAAATCAGCAAGGAAAACACGGCTGAATACCGCGCTACCAGATCCGAGGTAAAACTGGAGCATCATTCAATGAACCACTAACTGAAGCTGGGGTACACAAAGAACTGTGGAGTCTACCTTGTTGCCAGATGACTCCGCGAAATTTCCTTCCGTGTCTCTAGTAGCAAGTTAGTCTGTAAGCCGCCCCCTGTTTAGCTTTCAAGCGTAAAACCCGGGGGAAGTTATAAAGTCCTTTACAATACAACATGATACTTAGGGTGGTGAAAGATTACAAGACAAGTTATATTTCAAAACTCTGTATGGAAGATTACCAATCTTGATTGGCTGAATTACTTTTCGACACGTGTCCAACTGTCTGCACGCGAATTACGTAGGAGCCGTGCTGATGTTGTCGAATTCTGAGTGGCACGGTCAGATATGAAAACTCCTTCTCAAGCAGACAGCAACCAATGGCTATAGACAAACTGATGTTGGTTGATTATAGTATTGAAGTCTATCCTGTACTTATATTTTTTCGCGAAAAATCACTAGCTGTAATGGTACTGCATGAAAATAAATCAGCACGTACTCACAGAATTAATAATAAAGTGATCATTCAAGTAGCTACGGTGGTGTAGTGGTTAGACTACTCGCCTCCAACCGATGAAAACCGAGATCTAGACCCGACAGAGTCTATCCCGGATTTTCACATGTGGGAATCGTGCCGCACGATGCTGCTGGCCGGCAGGTTTTCTCGGGGATCTTCCGTTCCCCTCGCCCTTTCATTCTAACGCTGTTCCATACTCACCTCGTTTCACCCTCATCGGCTCTCAAGACCTCGACGTTAAGAGCCACCCAAAATATTTTCACCCCCTTTTACAAAAATATGTACGAGTTCATTTTAACATTTGGTTTTGACTGCAATGTCGTATATTCTGTTCCAATTCCAAAGACTGTTCACAATAAAGTGAGCTCTAGAGAAACGAACCTTGGGGAAAAAAGTCACTACCTCTGCATACATATATTTTAATGGGCTTTTATTTTTATATTTATAATTAAACTGAGTTTCATTCGCGCAGTAAAGTTGGTAACGATGAATGGAAAATAGTTCCACTTCTGAAGTCCAATAAAATATGCTAGGTAACCATTTGTGATAACTTAAAAATAATTCTTTCACTTTCTGTTTTGTTTTTAATACATCGAAGTGTGAAAATGAGCAGATTCGCAAAGTATTTACTTACTTAATAATTTTATGGTTTCGTTTGACTGGCGCATGAATAAAGTTATGAGGACCGTAACGATGTTAATTTTACATAAGGCGAAGGAGTACACAACGTGTATACAAGTACATCCTAAGCAGGGCTTACAAAAGTGCTCATTTTACGGTGAACAGACTAGAGCATATTTTTACAGCCTTTTATTTAACTTGTTTGTATTATTACGTGCTGCAGCTGGCGCCAACTCAGCTGCTCCGCGCCGTGGTAGGAGACACATCTCGCCCTCCCCTCTTCCTGGAACGATGCGCTTACGGCCTCCTGGTGCTCCTTTCTGGGAAACCCGTGAATAATGGACAGCGGCCCCGTCGGACTGTCGCGCTGCTCGGCGCCTTGCTGGCGTCACAGACCTCCTCTCCCCTGCTGGAGGTTTCCTAGGGTTTGGCGACGACGCAGGAATGTTCTGGTGAGACTGGCTGGTGCCTCGGCCCTCCACGGCGCATCACGGGTGTTGGGGAAGATTCCAGGTGGCGGCCTAAGTCATTATATATACTGCCGCAACCCAGCGGCCGGCAGTCCTTAATGGAGGCCGCCTGGCCGAGTGTGCGCGAGCGAAAAGCAGTGTGGACGACGACAGGAGATTGCGGGACGACGGCGAGCGAGGTGTTCGTGGCTTGAATGGACGAGAGGGTGTGAAACCGACGAGTGAAGCCTACTGTACGTGAGGGCGCTTGGAGAACTCTAGAACATTGCGACTGGCGGGACATGGACTGAACTGAGGTGGGACTGAATGGAAGTGTAATACTGATTTTATTGTAAATATTCGAACTGTAAGTTTGAACACATATTTGACAGAATATGTGAATAGGTTGATACACTGTCTATTGGGACTGATCTTTAATTATTTAATGTAATTGATTTCTTTGTGGTAATTATAAATTGTATTAAACTGGAGTAATTAGTTGTGAACAGTAAGTGATATCGATTTATTGTGAGATTCTGAGTTCAGAGAATTTTTTGTACTTATTGTAAATAAAATAAGGAAATTATAATTAATTATTTTATTTGATTAAGACCTCCATCCCTTAACGAACTTGGTATAGCCCATTTAATTTCTAGAGAGAGAAATTGTAACAGTATGTATGGTTGGTGTATGTGAGGTGTCTGTCCAGCGCCCACCGAGTCACTAGCAATCACGACGTATTTGATGGACAAGTTGTCGATTACTGGTGGCGTGTAGAGTTTCAGAGCCGGGCAAGTCCTCATTTACACATGGTTGTGTGGGTAAAAGACCATCCAAACTTTGAAACACGAGAAGGAATTTAAATGATCGACTGCGTGTGTGTATGTGAAATACCATTTGAAGATTCCGATCTGCGTGAGCTCGTGTTGAAATGTCAAATACATCGACATATACACACGTGTAAGATGAATAATGAATACTCAGCAGGCCGGTTCAACTTCCGGCCACAAGAGTGCACTGAAACTCGCCTGATCGCAAGCGATACCGATAACGGACGAGTCTGTGAATGTATAAAGAGTCTACCTATATAATAAAGAAATAGGTAAGGTTAAAAAGTGAAAAAATAAGTTAACTGAAAAAAGCCTTTTAAAGCTAAGCTTTTATTTATAAATGCACTCAAAAGAGAAAAATAATTATAGCAGTATTTACAGAATTTCTAGAACTTGTAAGACGTGGTCAAACAGCCGTGATAAACATTACTCCAAATTACTATTTTTGTATCAATTTATATTTAGTATATAAAATCTTGGCGCCAATATTTAAGGGCCTTACGCAAGATATGTGCTTACGCAAATGAGGTATATGTTCTATATTGCGCCAAGTTTTTTTTTTTTTTTTTTTTTTTTTTTTTTTTACCAAAATATAAATTTGTAGTAATGTTTATTACGGCTGTTCGACCACGTGTTACAATTATTTTTATATTTTAGTTTACTTATAAATAAAATATTGATTTCAAAAGGTTTTTACAGTTATATTTTCTCCCTGGGGCTGACGGTTAATATAAGTTGACGGTTAAACGGGCGACGGTTAATCGATGTTCTACTGTTCATTACTGTGTTCTTTAGCATCCCCGATTAAAGTTTCGAAATGAGGAAAAAAAAACAGCGGCAAAGGTATCGCTGACATGCTAGTAAGCGTTCGCGACTGTGGGCGTTTACTGTTCGAGATATTGCGAATTCGTACAGCTCATGCCTACGGCTTTTACGTGCCGATAGAGAGACTCGCGAAACTTTGAGTGGATTTCAAGTTTATTGTGTCGCTTTATGCTCTGTTTTACGCGCAGTTTCGCGCAGTGTAGACTATCTTCCTCTTATACGACCTCGCGTAAATCTTTCTCGAAGGTTCCAGTAGTGACTGGCTTGGAATATGTCGCTATAAAAAAAATTATCCCGTCATTCCACATTGCGCAGTTTAATTTATTACTCAATTGAAGATCTGCCTTCGTACCAGGAAAATGAAACAGCGCCATAAAATAAATTTCGATTTAAGTATGAATTACATCTCAAATAATGTATTTATATACGTTACGTTAATATGAAGCGGGCATTAAAGTTTACGTATATCACCACTTTATTGTGTCACATAATAGTTTGGAAAGTTATACAGATTTATGCACTTTATTGTAATAAATAACGAAAATAATGGATAAATTGAGTTTTAAGACTTACCTATGGGGACATTCAAACACACGACCGTAAACAAAATATATTAAGTTCTGTGTGTGTTTTTTTTTAATAAGTACACCTCGGTTATGCATATTACATAAGGAATATAAAAAAAATTCTAAAATTTGTAAAAATTTGTCTTTGTCCGTAAACAATACACATTTCACTCTTCTGTGAGACAATTAAGATATTCATGTAGGCTCGTACATTACCCGATACAAAATGGTCAGATTTATTTGTTCTAATTCGTCAAGAGCAATCACCATCTCATGCATACAGTCACTGAATAGTGCTAGAGCTCCCACAATTTATAAAAAGAATATTATTAACTGTTTGAGTTCAAGGTGACCGTAAATTCCATTGACGCTTACGTAATCAGTCCTACAAATGACCCAGAGTTTATTGCATTAATGCGCATAGAAACATTTCATTGAATGTTCGCGGTTAAGAACTTTTGATATCAACGTTTAAAAAAATTTCACCACACCTAGATGCACATATTTTAACGGACACACCGACTGCCATGTGTCCAGTAACGTTGGTAACAATGGATAGAAAGTAGTTACGAGTCTTAATTTTCATTTAAAAGTGCCAGGAAAACATATGTGAATACGGAGATTATTAATTATGCTTTGTTTTTTTTTTTTAACACATGTAAGTGTAAGAACAAGCAAATTTGTGAAATATTTACTTCTCGAATAATTTAGCCCTTTCAGACCCACTTTAATTTGCTGTTTAAGGTGTTGCAGAACTAAGAATTTTATGATGAGTGCTGTACTTAGTCGACGCAACACTTGTTGCGATGTCTCAGCCAATGAGGCGTAGGCTGTATGTTCGGCTACAATTATATGAACCAATTACGACCTAGACCAGTAAGATGGTTTGCGAATCATTTACCCGCAGGCGAGGTAATTGGTTACTGAGCTTCGCAGTGTGTAGTACGTACCAAAAATTACCTACACGCACTTAATGCACGCAATTGAGTACACCGGGCCTGAATGGGTTAACAGCTTCGTTTGACCGAAGCGTGGATATTGTGACCAGGTTCATAGAAAATATTAGTTTTACAAGTGGGGGAAGAATACACTATGCGCGTGCAAGTAGGTCTTACGCAGGGCTTTGAAAAGTGCTCACTTTACCGTGGTTAGCCTATACCTTTGTTATTCTCAGTGAACGCGGTATTTAATGTGCGTCTCAATTTTAGTTAAATTACTCATCGCTGTCTCTATATTAGTTAGAGTCACTTAATTCGTGCTCATTATTTACATATATTCAGTCTGTCTATTTCCTTCATTCCAAAAGCCTGTCACACACGCGTCCAGTTCAACAGTCCCACCCGTCAGCCGCACCCTTCACTGTAGCGATGTTCGCAGTCCGCGGACTTCACTCCCGCTGGAAACTGCCCCCCCCCCCCCCCCTCACACGCCGCTTCGCTGTCTTCGCACACCTCGCGTTCGAGGTCGTGCAACCCTCAAACGCTAGACTGCCGGTTCAAAAGTTCGTCGTAGTTCAAATCATCTCGCTAGCACGATCCAGAAAGTTCCTCGCACCCCCGGTTCTCGCTGGGAGAGACTAGGGCAATGACAAGAACATTGTTGCAACGATAAGCCCAGAAATTCAGTCCGTTCGAGGACGGGAGCGCACGAGTCCCGATAGACTTATCTGGCACGCGCGGCGTCAAACCCGTGTATGGGCTATTCATGGTAAAGTGAGCAGTTCTGATAGCACTCTCACTTGGAATAATAGTCAATAAATACATTTTATTTGTATTAAGAAATTAACTTCGAAGTGCGGTGGTTTATACACACTGTGTTTATTACTTACGTGGTAATATTTATATATAAATGTGGCTAAAGGATTTTAAAAAATGGCCGAAGGGAAAAAGTCACTAGGGCTTCAAGCGTGCTTACTTTACCGTGAACAGCCTATAAATATTCAAACTCTCTTCGGCTTACTACAGTGTCCGGCAGTTATCTGAGCGCGTCTCAGCGTTGTGAAGTGAGGAAGCGTGGTCACGGGAAAAAGGGGAAAAACGGGAGGAAAATGGCACAGGGGACTCCCCTCAAGACTAGGGAGCTCATGCGCCCAGATACCTGCCGGCGACAATACTCTGTCCTCGACACTTTGTTTCGCTCACTCCAGCGGACGGTGCAAGATAAGCGAGGCAGAGCAGAAACATGTAACAATGTAAATACGTTACGCTGGCAAGCTGCTCTGAATGGATGTTATGTTCAATTCGCGGTTCCTTCAAATTTCAATCAAACCTTTGAAAAATCATACCATATACAACGTGTTTGGTTCTTTCCTAAATAAGTCATATATTAGATGCGTCTTAAGTATCACAAAAGTATGTTATTTTTGGTTAAACTGAACTTTGACTTATATTTTATTTTTAAATTATAATATTTAATTTATAATTCAAATGAATAAATAAATAGTTCTTATGGAAAATGTTATTGAAGGAAGTGTCATCAGGGTAGCCAATACTTAGCTTTCCATCGTACCGATGTGCTTTGAGGGATGTGTTTATGTTGGGAATAAAATCGTGGCGTGTTTCCAATTCGCAGCTCGAAATGAAAACTCGGCGCAATGCCTGACAGTGTCGCGTATCTAACTGGTTGCCCCACACGTGACCCCGGATGGGTCACGTGTGCTGAGGGGAATCCGCGCGGGGGCAGTGCAGCACGCGGAGGGGTAGCGCATGATGTTTGCGGCTAACTGGTCCCCCGATGGACAGCACGGCCGGGGATGCTAATATGCAGTATATCTCCCCAGACCACCCACACACACACATGCCACCGCGCGTCTCTTAACTCCTGGCCTTTGCCGCAGCCCACTAATGTTTCACCGCTGTATCCTGTTCTCCTTCCACCCTTCCACACGTGTTTATTTGTTCCCCGCAATCCCGAGACCTGCGGGAAACGAGCGCGCGTGTACTTCAGTGAACGCCGGTAAATACGGTGTAAGGTTTTCACACGTAGCGAGGCCCGGCAGTCTTTCATACTGTTACGGCACTGCGACGACCATAGGGTCACGCCGCGCAGTAGATCACACCCAGGGGTGGGTCAAAGCAGGCGGTTTTTACGAGGTGTGTATTTAATCAACCGCGTGGTCTCAGGTCCGAAGGGGATGCCGAGAGACGACCTGAGACCTTGCGTGTGAGACCACATCTTTGGTCACGGGACCCGGTGGGTCTTAACAAGTCGTAAGAGAGCAATTTCCTGTTGTGTGAGAACGTGGTGTAATTAAGTCGAGTTATCCGAACGTCAGTTGCAGTACTGAAATTAGTACATTACATGTAATACAGTTACTTCTACTCTTGAATGCCAAACAGCCACTTAATGCTTGTTGGTTCATTTCGCTCACTTCAACCCATGGCGACTCCCGTCAGTGACTTTGAACAACCCTCTGTTGAGTCAAGCTAAATCAAGGGGTTCTTACAAAACGTGTACAAAGCACTCCTCAACACCATCGAGATGTAAGAGTATGGGAAAGGTGGACATCACTAGTCAAGAAAGTAACACAAGTGATGCAAAGGACGTTTATTTAAAAGTGGGTTCCGAGCACAGGAGGACAAAGACAAAAACCTCCATGTGACAGGCGGCAGGCAAGGAAAATGTACACTCGGGATTCGTCAACATCGGCACGGCACCTACGTGATTCGCGTGCACAATTAACACGTGCCAAAAAAGTAATTCAGCCAATCAAGATAGGCAAACGAACCTACAGTGTTTTGAAACATAACTTGTCTTGAAATTTGTTTTGCGAAATTTCACTGCCCCTAGCTACGGACATGGAAAAGTGGGCAAAAGAACAGATACCAGTGTTAATGGAAGCATTTAGAAGAAACATGCTTGTATACGAATTTTGAGGTTATGTGTGTACTCACTCCAAATCTTCGAAAATCATTGCCAGTTCACTCCTATTTTGTTCCTTCATACTAATCGTTATCTGGTCTGCAGTCATTTATTTCGTATGCATTTTTTATTCTCGTGATCCATAACTGAAATAAGTGTAATCATACTGATCTTTCATCGCCGAACCGAGTTCGTTGTTTACTTTCTTCGCCAGATGTAAAAAAAAAATTAATGCTTGCCGACGTTACTAGTTGACGTAATAGCTCGCAAGGAAACCCATAGCGTGCGAGGCAAAACCAGTGTGACGTACCCCGCGAGTAACCAAGTTACATACACAGCTCTTCGCCTAGCTCTCAAATAATATCTCAGCGAAACTCGCACGAAAAATCGTTCCGTGTTCTCTATCCCAGTTCGCAGCAAAACCAAACACAGCTGGGTGTCGCGATATTCAGTATGGGGTGCACTGAGTTAAGTCTGTTAACCCGTTCAGGTCCGGTGTACTCAATTGCGTGCATTAAGTGCGTGTAGATAATTTTTGGCACGTGCTACACACTGCGAAGCTCAGTAACCAATTACCTCGCCTGTGGGTAAATTATTCGCAAACCATCTTACTGGTCTAGGTCATAATTGGTTCATATAATTGTAGCCGAACATACAGCCTACGCCTCATTGGCTGTGAAATCGCAACAGGTGTTGCGTCGACTAAGTACAGTACTCGTCATAAAATGATTTGTTTTGCAACACCTGAAATCGTTTATTAAAGTGGGTCTGGAAGGGTTAAAGGCTGTTCACAATAAAGCCAGCACTTTTGAAATCAACCGTAGAAAAGAGTCACTTGCCCTGCCTCCATATATTTCAACGGGTGCACTGAGTGACATGCGCCCAGTAAAGTTGGTAACGAAGGATAGAAAGTAGTTCCTTATCTTAACGTCGAATAAAAATATTTAGGTAACCATTTGTGATAACTTAAATTATTCATTTCCCTTTCTGCTTTTCTCAGTGCGTAAACGTGTAAAAATACGCAGATTTTCAAAATATTTACTTTCCTAATAATTTCACAGTTTCACTTGACCGACGCAAGAATAAATCGCTGAGGCCTGTGACAATGTTAATTTTACATAAGGCAGAATAATACACAACTAGCATACAAGTAGAGCTTAAGCAGGACTTTCAGAAGTGCTCATTTAACCGCGAATAGCCTATACGCTGACTGACTGATGTTGCAAGACTACTGCTCAGAAGAAGACGCAGTGCTGATTGCAAATTTTCCACCCAGTTTATAGTAGATATATCTCAAAACACGCGCTGTTCTACTGCGGCACGAATCTGAAAATACGTATATTAGAATTGTGCTTTAACTTGTCTGAATGTCTGAATGTTGTTATTGTAGCCGTGCTGCAAATCAATACAGAATTTGGCTAAATATTAAAATCAGCGAGAATTATGTTACTACTACACGTTAAATTTGCAAATAATACCTGTTGTGAGTTAACATCTTGTGTTCTGACCTAGGGTTTATTTGCAATGTTCTTTAATTTAATCTTTCAAATTTAATCGGTTTTTCTGGAACGTGCTATACAAAGTTCGAAATACGAACATACATGTACATCTTAGTTGCTAACCAAACTTTGACGTTCTTCTGCAGCAATGCAACTATACGATTGTCCACCGTAAGTTAATACACGCGGAAACGTTGCACAATTCCTATATTTTAAGCCTAGAATATTCTTCCTTCACGTGAAAAAAATTAATACCGCGGACATAGTGACGTCAATGATGCGTCGATCACACGAACTATTAAAATGTTAGAGAAATAAAAGAAAGAAATATGTTACTGATTTATCAGTACTTACTATAAAGTGTACAAAATATAAAAAAAAAAATTCTACTTCACAGGCTAATATTTAACTTAAAGTCAAAGTGAACACTTCTAAAATCGACCTTTGAAAACAAAAATCATAAATATACGTATAAGTTACCATACTGACATGCAGTCTTAGAGTTGAGTTGCAGCGAATTAAAAAAAATTGAGTTCCAATCCTTGTCGTTATACTACATGAGTGCTGATTTCATTTATGGCCAAAAAAGTTTGTATTTTATGCCATATTCCCATTTGAGCACACCCTGCCATATTACTAACATATTTAAATACCATAAAGTTGCATGTTTTCGCTGGACTGGTGCACGAATAAAGTCTTTATGTCTATCTAAATGTAAATTTTACACGTGGTGGAGCGATATAAACTCAGGTGGTCACTATACATTAAGTAGTTTTTTTATAATGCTCGGTTTACAGTCAAAAAACATATAAATTTCTACAGGAAAATTTTTTAAGGCATAGCATTGCTTTTCCTAGCTACCCGGTAGTATTTTTAAATTTTACAGGAGGTATTTACGTGAAATACTTATTCAGTTAGGTCTACTAAGTGGAATCTTTTAAATGTTGATTTCAAGAGAGTTGTTTTATCCGTAAGCCCGATACATAAAAAAAAAAAAAAAAAGCTTGTCTATTTATTTGCTTCGTAATTTTTAGAAATGTATTTTTCGAAATACTTATTTAATTATTAATTATTTAAAAATCTATTTTAATAAATTTTCTTGGCAAAAGACGAAAAAAAAAATTAAAAAAAAAATATTGCGTAAAACTAGTTCAACTAGGAAATATTCGGCACAACTGCACTGCAGACTAGCCTAGAAGGGGCGCTGTAACTCTTTTTGTTCACCACCTACGGCATATCATGTTACAAAACTGTTCTATTTCAACGGCAACACCACCAAAAATGCACCTACTCTACTCAAAATCGTCAAACGCTGCGGCCACTGTATACAGGACTGTTCTAGTTGCAGCAGTAGAACGACACAACGAGACAACACGATTTACAATATCACAATGACGTATATCAGACAGCTGACATTTGGTTGTTCCTTCTCCAAAATGAAATGTACACACTGGTGGAATATTTGCACGCAATGTCACTAAAAATGTTTCCCTAGCATTCCTTCCCTTTGTTTTTGTATGTTGGTTTACAAAAACGCATTATTCAGTTAACCTGTATTGATAATTTACGCCCTACGCGTTCTTACACGCTACGCTTGGGCCTCAAGCTAACATTTGTCTAAATACAGTGGCGTTTTAAACACTTGTCCCTCACGTTCACGTAATTAGTTCTTAGGGAGATTGCATAGAGAGTTTTCGACAAGAATTTTGAAGAGCGGTTACAATTCTAGTCATATTTCCTCAGATACTTCTATCCACATTGTTTCTTTTTTCAGTTTTACTTTTTTTTTTTTCGCTACAAGACAGAAATACGTAGGAAAACGACTTTGTATACATAGTAATGCCCCAACGCCCATTTGAGCTTACAAGTTTACATGTCTGGTAGTTCGGTTTTACAATGCTCTACAGGCAAAGATTTCTATTGCTTTAATGCTGATTATTATGTGTAGCTTTGTGATGACATTCTGGCTCCTCTCACGCCTATAAATATCAGCCATTGCTGGACAGAAATGAAGAATATTGTATAGTTATAAGATTTTTTACGTTATGACAAATTACATTTTTTTAAAAATAAAGCTCTGAATTGTTACAAACTTACTAGCAACAGCTCAAAAGATAAGCATTAGATAAATACGCTTTCCTATAAAAAAACTTATGAATATATAATTACGATAGTTAATTTGTAAAGCTATATTCTATCGCCCTCGTCTAAATTAGTTTCAAGAAATATTATACACGAATCATAGGATGTTTTGGTAAACAGACTGCATTTTTTTATCATTATTGGTTCAATTAAAACAAACATAAAAAAATATTGCATTTTTAATTTTCGTAAATATCAAGAAGAAATGAATGCATATGTAGCTATAATTATCAGGCGAAAATTACTAACTTAATTTTCAAATTTTTTTGTTAGAATATATTGCTACGTGTCACTCCTTAACATCTCCCGAGCGAGCGAAGAGAAGAAATATGATATGGGGCGGGAAGAACGGAGGAATGAAGATCCGTCGTGCGATAATCCAAGAAGCAGGCATTTTGTTTCTAAAAGCGAGACCACCCCGATAATCCCTTTGGGCGCACACTCCTGACCTTTAGCTGATTGGATATCCACGTTTATCTGAAGAATTTTCTAATGGTTTACTGCCATAATTTCTCTCAGCATGACTCGGGGTGCGTCAGGCCAGTGAGTATAAAAGTGTGGCGGGCCTCCAAGCCGCAGTTGATGGGCGGGTAAGTGGCTGGAGTTTCAGCGATAGACGATGAGCGAGAATAGAAATAGCGGCGAGAGAAAATGACCAGCGGAAGGAACATCTGCGACTGCAAGCATCGGCGCAGCGAAAAGTGGTGATTGGCAGGTTGCTCTATTGGACTGGATGCGTGAGTGAAATACATTACAAATGATGGCAGCAGACAAACTGGAAGTTAATTTCAGTTAAAATAAATATTATATATTGCACTTACTAAGAAATAAAAATAGTAATAGTGGATGTAGATTAATGGTGTAAATAATAAACGTGTGAATAAATTTTAAAAAAATTCAGTTCATTTACTTTTATTAAAACCTACATCTCTCAAGAACTCGATACGGCCCTCAGGAATATTGTAAAAATATTTTGTGTAGCTTATTTTTAATTGATATTTAAGAAAATGTCTTTTTTTGTATACAGATTAGTCTTGTACACACACACACACACACACACACACACACACACACACACACACACATATAATATATATATATATATATATATATATATATATATATATTAGTTTTTCGTTATTTTTATTAACAGTTGTGCAGTGGATGGAGGGAAGATTCGTTCCGCTCATTGTAAAGAGTTTTCGCCCCTTGGAAACGGCACAGTGAGTGAATCTGCAGCTCGCCCAGGGATTTCGCGCCACCACACTTCCACTCAACGGGAGAAATTTACTTTATTAGCATCACTGATTTTTTTTTATTCCTTCGTAGTTTAAGTTAACTACAATATTCGCCGGGACTATTATGATTAACATCTAATTGAAAGATAATTACTAAACTTACTTTTCACAGAAACTTATTAAAATTTTAGTAATAGTAAAAATTCGATAAAATCAGGATGATTCAATGTGTTTGTGATAAATCGCAGACACATGTTACCTATTTAGCTATTTTGTTTAGCAAAAGATACTTCGTTTACTATACATTATTTCACGTTATTTTCAGATTGTTCCAAAACACGTAGAACGTATAACTTTAATGTATTATTAACTTTAGTAACTAGCACAGAGATATACTATGTTAGAAATGTGCAGTATTTCAAAGACTCTCTCAACTACTGTATTCGAGTACATGGCAAACAATACTGATTTGTTATTCTAGGATAATTTTTCTTTTACCAAATTAAATAGAATGTAATGTTACTGTGCGTGTATGGAGGCATCCCTCACCTTATCATATGTAGAGGTTTGATATGTCAAATAATTTAATAAAGTTCAAAACTCTCAATAAAATTTCCACAAAAAACCATTATTTACTGTACGGCAAAGAAACAATGGTTAAACTTAAGACAAATAATTTGTAGGAGAAAAGGAAAAAAATGTGAAATTTGACATTTGTAAGTCTTCTAATAATAATATATTTAATTTATATCTTTGCCATTTTTCAGTAAAATGGTTGACTTGAAGAGCACATACTGTAATACGCCGGTAGCAACTTTTAATTACTCATTCAATCTTAAATATTCTAATCTATTTAACTTTAAGCTTGAATTTATCTTACACTGGCGAAGTCGAAAAAAGGCCTGCTATCGACCCCCTATCACAAGTCTTCCAATTTAATAAGTGGTGCATTCTTCGGCGCGGCTATGGAACGAATAAATTTTGACGCCAATTCGAAGCTGTCTTCACACCCTGCATTCTTGCATGGGTTCGGGAGTTGGCTGAAGTTCTCCGCCGAGAATTTGCCGTCCTGAGAGCAGCTCCGGGAAGTAGTTTGGGGAGGGTAAGCGGATACTCATAACGAACCACCCTCGTCCCAAAGAATTCAGCCCCCCCCCCTCTTTACATCCAAGTGTGGATCCAGGGTTGATTCCCGAGAGAGGCCATTACTGACAAAGGAAGTGAGTGAAGAGATCTGGGCGACTCTTAACAGCGAGGTCTTGAGAGCCGACGCGGGTGATTGAGGCGAGAATGGAGCGGCGCCGGAGTGAAAGGGCGGGGGAAACGGGAAAACCCGCCGACCAATGGCATCGTCCGGCACGATTCCCACGTGCGAAAATCCGGAGTGACCCGGTTCGCCTTGGTAGGAGGCGGGCGGGCTAACCGCTCGGCCACCGTGGCCCCTTGACAAAGGAAGAAAATGCTAAAAGGAAGACATGCGACGAGCGCTAAGAAATAATTGGAAATACGTTTGCAAGAGGTAACAGTTGGCGATATTAAAATATAGTTAAATACAGTTAACCCTTTCATGACCATCGTAGACAATCGTCTACATGTTGCAACAGGAAGCTTATACAGGCTGTTCGGAAATCAAACGCTGAAACTATGGGAGGTGATTCCTTATGAAAAATGAATTGGAAAATATACAGGATGCCGTATACCTGAACGGGATATTAAAGGAGATATAAAGATTTGAAAATTGCGTTTTGAAGATGTATTTTTGCCGAATGCCTTATACAACGCCTACAAAGTCGTCAGGAAAAAGGGTGACTTATGCCTCCCGTGTAGCAGAGACACGTGCGTAATGCAGGCCGTCCTCGGTCTGTACGCATTGTTCGACTTGAAGTGATTGTCATCACACTGGAGTCCAGATCCCCTCCGCTAGTACACGCTCCATAGCGCGCCAAGTGGGCGTGCCCCATTCAACCGTGTGGGACGTAATGTGGGCAAATCGCCGCCATCCCTACCGCTGGCAGAAAGTACGATGCATTCAGCGAAAATACGTTTCCAAACCCCAATTTTTACGCTCTAAATCGAAATCAGTAGATATCTACCGATTGCCAGTTGAAACTCCTCCATCCGGAATCAGTAGAAAAAGAAAACTATTAATCTCTTCAGTTAAATGAAATCCACTAATAAAAACAGTAGAAAATCAGTTATTTATAGCCGATTAATAAAAAGCACAAGGATTAAAAACCGCACATTACGGTTTGAAATAAATAAAGTACAATTACTTTGTTGCAAAATAAAATTATTACCTGTACAAGGAAATTTTGGAAGTGGTTGGTATCGAACCGCCACCCCAGAACGCAACACAGTCTGTTGTTTCTGTTTGGCTGACGTTCTACCAACTCTGCTACTTTGCCACTGAGATAAACGATCTCGCATTTGCGTAGTAGCAGAAACTTACAATGGCGAACGGCTGTAAGTTTCGTACTGTGAAAGTACTTCATGTTGTCGAAATATACACATATTATGCGTACGTAGGCCCTACATGTCTTTGTAAGGCTCGGAAGTCTTTCTAAGTTAGGTTTAGTTCAGAGTATATACTTCAAAAGAGAAATATAGTGGTTTTAACAATATTGTCGGTGTTTTCTTGTATCTGCCATTTTACAATGCAACGAAATTTTACAGAATGAAACTGTTATTTTAAAGAGACAGATTGACTAGAAATAACTGTGCTAATTAGACAGCGGAACGTTAGAAACAATGCAATATTTTATAAAATTGGTCGTTTCCTCATTATTTGATCTGTTAGCTTGCAGACCACAAAACTTTTGTTGGTGAAAATCAACGCGTAGGCAATATTCGTGTTCTGCGACAAAATAAATCGTACCTTAACTTACATCACATAGGAATGCTCTGTGCTTATTTATTAACCAACTATAAATAACTAGTTTTCTTCTGCTTGAATTAGTAGATTTATTTTAACTGATGAATTAGTGATATTTTTTTCGACAGATTCCGGATGGAGCAGTTTCATCTAGCAATCGGTAACAAATAACTAATTCCGATTTAGAGTGTACAGCGTCATATCTCCTTTAATATTTTGTTTAGGTATATGGTGTCCTGCATATTTTCGACTTTATTTTTCATGAGGAATCACCTCCAGCAGTTTGAGCGTTTAATTTCCGAACACGGTATATTTGACTCAGCGAGCCTTAACACCGAGTTATTTCCCCTGAGGGTTACTGATTCCCTAAACTGTGCTTTTGTTCAACGTTATGGCTGGTTAATAAACACTCTAAAGGCTGTTCGCGATAAAGTGAACACTTTTGAAATAAACCTTAGGAAAATGTTACTGCTCCCACCTGCATATATTTTAACGGGGGAACTGAGTGACATGCGCTCAGTAAAGTTGGTAACGATGCATGGAAATTAGTTCCATATCTTAACATCGAATAAAAAATGTCACAATCATTTGTGATAACTTAAATTATTCCTTTAATTTTTTAAAATCATAATTTATCGAAGTGTAAAAATGATAAGATTTGCTAAATATTCACTTTTATAATAATTAATCATTTTCACTTGACCGACACATAAAGAAAGTGATGAGGCCCATTGTAACGTTAATTTTACATAAGGCAGAAGAAGACACAACATGCATACAAGTAGATACTAAGCAGGGCTTTCAAAAGTACTCATTTTACCGTGAACAGCCTATAGTTTATTGTATGCCATAACGAAGCATGTTCTTAGCAAGTTTAGGTACAGCATGCATTCAAAAATTTCTAATCTGTAACATTAGAAATTCTTAGTTAATGTGTGAATGAAAGGCTTAAATAAATAAAGTTAAGTAAATTACAATTATAATAAACTGGTTCGTTTTGTCTTTCTGTGTCTTTTTGTTTCGGCACTACGCAGAACCTATAGGATGGATATTAATTAAATTAACGTAGGTCTTAAGAGCTCTGCCTACTGAACATGTAACCAAAGAGTTTGAATGGGTAATCTGTGTTAAAGAAATTCCTTCTTAACCCTTTCAGTCAAAAACAAATATATAATTTTAGGCGTCGCAACAGGCAAATCTTTTGTTGGTAACTGCACTGGCATACATATACAGTAGTTTTGAAGGAAATACTCGCATTACATTTGATATTTTCTTTTGTTTTCTGGATACAAAGAATGCCCATTAGAATTTTTTTTAGACCAAATAATAATTGCTTAAGGATTGGAAACACGCGGAAACATGTAGGCCTACTGGAACATCTAGTAAGCGTTCTGAAAAATGCTTGTAGTAAATGGGCATGTGCAGATTTTTCGAGGAACCCAATATTGCATGAAGTTAAAGTATATTTGTATATAGCAGTTTACTTAAGAATTTGTAACATATGTTTTTATCCAGCTAGCATTATCACTGGAAGACGTTTTGTAAATTCTGTTTCAAAGAATACAGTTACATAAATTTTTTCCGATACTTGGTTTTAAGATACACTAATTTAAGATATTTTCTTTGAATTCAATGAAAACCTTATTTCTTAAAGTTAAGATATAATTTGATATTTTTAAAATAAAATTATAAAAGTATTTTTTTATATTAAAAATACTTTCTTGAATGATTTTTTTTTTTGCTAAATTTCCTTTAACTGTCTAAAACCGTAGGTTTTACTTTAGATTGTTTACCATGCGTTTGTGCATCACAAAGTGTATACATTATGTGAGAATCCCATTAGTATTACCACAATAGACTGGATTATCGGCCATCATTGGGGGATTGTGGTATTTAAAGCTGAACTCATTCGTGCTTAGCTGATAACAAGTATACGTAATGAGCATGCTAGAATTTAGCTCTGAGACAGTGTGAGAAACGTTACAAAACCAACGAGAGAAACTCTTCCACTTACGGAATAAAAATACAATTTAAATGCATTGAAATGATGGCATACCCGATGGCAATTTTACTAAACGAGTAATGTAATATTCTCCGAGAGCATGGGGGAAAACAACATTGCCAAAGTTAATTTCAGTAATTACATTTTATGTTTATCACACGCAGTAGGTACTTCAACACACAAAGTTTGGTGTAAATATATTAAATCGTTACCCAGAGATAGGACGAATATCACAACAAGAATAAAGGCAGCCATTGTAAAAATGATTGACTGCTTTACGAAAATTTTAAGCGCCCTCACACAGCACTCCTTGCATGTGGCGAAACTCGGAAAAGTTAACACGAAATGATGTTCAAAATCAAGATTTCCGATGACAGTCTCTTCCAATTCGAGGGGCTAAGTAGGTTATCAAGAAAACATCATCGATGACTAAATAGGTACTGCCATCTTACCAAGTTAATTTCAGGCCAGCTTACTGGTTAAAGATGTACCACATATACAATACTATTAGACTAGAATTTTTTCAATAGCAGGTACCTTACAATTTTAATGTTCCATATTTCTAGGAGTAGCGAAATTTCACGAAAATATTTCCAGGCAAGTTATACGTCAAAACACTGCAGGGTCTTTTGCCTATTTTGATGGGCTGAATTACTTTCTGACACGGAACTGTCTGCGCACGAATCACGTAGGAGCTGTGTCGATGTTGCCGAATTCCGAGTGGCCCGTTCAAATATGAAACCGCCTTCTCAAGGAGACAGCAACCAATGGTAACAGACAAACTGATGTTGGGTGCTTATAGTGTTGAAGTCTACCGTAAACTCATATTTGTTTTTTTTTTTTTTCTCGCGGAAAGTCTCTAGCTCTAGATATTTCAAACGAGCTGCCATTGAACAATTGCTTTCGTCTGGTAGTTGCTGAGATGTGGCACATCATTTTTATGAAGTGCAGTGGCATCCTTCCCACTGGAGACCTAATGATGGTAAACATAAACAATGTATGGCCCGCAGTATATACTACCAGCGTACCAAATTAGATCGGAAAAGTTATAGCCTAATATTTCGCTAAACACGCCCAAATAAACTCAAAATGTTCAAAATGTGACCATCTAAAAAATATGGTTTAAAATCACTTAAAGCGTAAAGTCTAATCATCCGTAGATACAGCACACTAAGCTAAAATGTTTGTATACGCGCCACACAGAAAATAAGGGACATACATACTTACAAGTTACAAGTTAATATAGCCTACCACTGTACAACTTCTTCGCCAAATTTCAAAGAAAATGAATTATTGTTTCCCGAGATATGGGATAAAAACTACATTATTTCATTTGAGGCTATATTACAAAATGGTGGAGAAAATAACGCTTTGTATAGAAATATGGATTTGACTGATAATCTCAGCATACAAATTTAAGTTAAAAATATTTTTTGCAGTTTCGTAGGTAGAAAATTCTGCGCCAAAACATTGATTTGGGCGCCATTTTTAAAATAGTGTGTCTTATCCTCTAAAACTTTATCATTTTACATAGCCTGCCATAGTGCTAATTGTTTGCCGAATTTGGTATAAATTGGTTGTTTTTTTCGGAGATCACGTAATTTTCATTTGTCAAGTAATTTTGCAAAGTGGTGGACAAAAATGATTTTGTGTATACACATTTGATTGTTTTAATATATACAGCCATCATACAAAATTGTATTGGAATTGATTGCATGGTTTCGACGATATACAATACTAAAACTACTATATGGGCGCGATTTTGAAAATAAGTGTCCCGAATACCTAAAACATATCAGTTAACATTAACTATCGCAGCACTACTTGTTTTCCATATTTGGTAGCAATCGGCCAATTGTTTCCCGAGATATTACATAAAAACTTTATTTATTCGTGTGGCACTATCTTACAAAATGGAGGACAAAAGAGGTTCCAGGTAGACACATTTTATGTTTGTTTCATATATATATTCCCAGCATACAAAGTAATATTGGAACTGATTAAATGGTTTCGAAGATATAGCATACTATGCTAAAATAGCTATACGGCCACCATTTTGAATATAAATGTCTGAAATTCTGGAATGATATTTCTACATATCAACTGCGCAGTAGGCTACTATATAATTGCCAAATTTAGTAGGAATATTTCAATTATTGTTTCCCGAGAAATTACACACAAGCTTGATTAATTCATGTAGCCATATCTCACAAAATGGCTGAAAAAAATGGTTGTTTTTGTCTTATTTGATGCTTGTAATAGATGCTGTCAGTGTACAAAATTTAGTCAATATTGGTCAAATGGTGTAGTAGTTAAACCAAATAAACCTAACATATTTGTATGGCCGCCATTTCGAAAAAAAGTGACTAATTAAGTTCAAATACTAACACTTACCTTGCCTATTATAGTATTACTTACGTGACGAATGTGGCGAAAATTCGTTGAGTAGTTTCCGAGATACCTACAAGATACAAGCATTATTTTTTCATGTAGCACTATCTTCCAAAATGGCAAACCAACAACAATATTGACCTCTGAATGTAATGCTTACAGCTTGCACTGTGAACATACGAAGTTTGGTTTGAAACGGTAGTATGGTTTTCGAGACATGACATATCGCCCCAAATTTTGAAATGACCGCCATTTTGAAAGGATGTGTCCGGCGTGGTAGAAAACTATAAAAGTCTAGTGTACGAAGTTTTGTGAAATAGGGTTCACGCGTTCAGAAATTGAAACGGGGACACTCACGCCTGCACATACAACTACATACACACGCATTACACAGTAACAGACTGGAAACTGACATCAAAAGCCTTTGTTTCCTTCGGAAAGTAGGCTAACTAATATCTCATGTGGAATCCCCACCTATACCCTTCCCAATATATATGTATACACACATATTATATATGTATAGCTGTACATTATTCATTAAACTCGCAATTAAGCTTTCTACAATCTGCGCCAGAGACAATACATATCTAAGGAATAAGACATGTTATTATTAAATACATTATAAAATATAAATTAAAATTATAAGTTACAATCGGGTAGCAAAGAAAATTTTACAGTATCGTGACAGAGTAATATTATCCCCATATTCTTGTTTACCAACAACCAACAGTATTCGTTTCATTTTCAGCAGCCGTGGGGAAGAAAATTAAATTTGCAGCCTGCAAAGACTCCCGGAAAAAGTTCAACGGAGAAAACTGGATTAAAACGCAGAGAGAGTACGTGCCACTGGAGACGCAGACTTGATTATGACTGGCGGAGGGTGATGTCGAAGACGTAATTGTACGGCGGCGAGATGGAAGGACGCAGTCGAAACGAGCCGCAGTGGAAGAAGTCTGCACGAAGGACACTCTAAGTCACACGGCACAAAGGACAGACTGGGTCACACGTCGCAAAGGACAGTCTTGAGTCACACAACGCGAAGGACATTCTGTGTCGCACGACACAAAGGGCAGTCTGTGTCGCACGGCTCAAAGGACAGTCTGAGCCCTACTGAAGTTCTACTTCCAGGAAGGGCATTCCTCTACCTCGCGCAAACAAAGCTTAGCCGAGACTGGATAATTAACGTCGAATGCACAACACAACTATTTCGTGTACACTCAGTGCAATAATATTTTGGCTGAGAACTATTTCTTACGAAAGGCTGTTCACGATAAAGCGAGCACTTTGCAAATCAACATTAGAAAAAAGCAACTGCCCCATGCCTACAAATATTTTTACTGGCGCGCTGAGTGACATGCGTCCAGTGAAGTTGGTAACGATGGAGGGAAATTATTTCTGTCGCTTTCAGAATTTTTTTATGCGTATGATCGCAAAAATGAGCAGATTTATAAAATATTTTCTTTGTTAATAATTTGACAGTTTCACTTGACGGACGCGTGAATAAAGTGATGAGGCCCATTGGCAGTGTTAATTTTACATAAGGTGGAAGAATACACAACGTGCATACAAATAGATCATAAGCGGTGCTTTTAAAAGTGCTCATTTTACCGCGAACAGCCTTTAGGCACTTACCAACACCCTATTTTCTCTGGTTCTATACATATTAATTACAAGTGAAATACTATTTTTAAATAAAATATAAATAAACGTCTAACTAAAAATAAGATATTTTTTATGTTAACACAGGTACAATACATTTATAATACATTATGTGTTTTGGAAACAACCTATCACATCATACATGGGGTGATTTTTCAAAGGTTTTAATGAAGAATGTGTGAAGGAAATGCGATAGACTGTGCACCGCATATCTGGCTGCGAAAGACACTGGAAGTGGCGCCTTGTGTCTGATTGGCAGCTGCGGGCTGCGAAAGAATCCCTATTGGCTGCGGGTTGCCGTTTGGCAAGGAGTGAGTTACCAGGCGCTGAATGGCGGACGTCGTTCAGACAGTTTGCTCCCACGACGAGAAACAAAACTGTCAATCAGTTCCTGCCTGAGATATGCAATATCCCGTAGCTTCTGGCTGGTCCGCAGTGTTTCTAGATGCAGTACTCCATCCGAGTGCATCCCAGACATGATTTACAAGGTTGCGATCGGGGAAAGTGGCTGTAAAATCCAAACAGGCGATGTCCTCGGCTTCAAGGTATAGTCCACTTACAGTTACTTCAAACTCTTCTATACGCCTACTAAAGTTCTACTTATAGGATATTCCTCCACTTCATGCTAAAAAACTTAATTATGCCTAGAAAATGACACCACAAGAACACCGCACCGAATTTGTGCGCACTCAGTTATATAATATTTTGTATTAGAACTATTACACACTAAGTAGTATTATCAACAAAACTATTTTCTCTCTATCTTGATTCATATTTCCTATAAATTTAAAATATTGTAATTTATAAAAAAAAATAAAAAAAATTCAATTGAATAAGAAATAAGTAATTTTATTTTGATATAGGTATAAAACGCTTGTGATACATAGCATATTTAGGAAAACAAACAGGTATGTTATACATGGGGTAATTTTTCAAAGGTTCAATTCAGAAAGTGTGAATAAACCGCGAATATTCTATATATTCTATTCGCAGTATCTTCATACTTTGGTAAGAGGAGAAAAAAAAAGGGGGGGGATTGAAAAATTACCCATGTACGGTTGCTTCTAAATATTGTACACATCTCGAGTACTTTATATTTGTCAACATAAGAGTGTCATATATATATATATATATATATATTATATATATATATATATATATATATATATATATATATATATATATATATATGTGTGTGTGTGTGTGTGTGTGTGTATAATTATTGTGAGTAAACTCAGAGAGAAAACAAGAGTGTCGGCAATGCGTAGTCTGAAACAGTTCTCATGCAAAATGTTATTAAAACTGAGTGTGCGTGAATATGGTATGGTGCGGGGACTTTCTTCGTGTGTCATTTTCTTGACTTGGTTAAGCTTTCTTTGCGTGAGGTGGAGGAATATTCTGGAAGTAGAACTTTAGCAGCGCTTCCCAAAAGTTGGACGTTACCAAGAATGGTCTATAATATTCCATTTTTCTCGTGTGTGCAGCTTGTGTTAGTATTATAAGCGCATAGGACTCTTACGTATACCTAAATATCCCTTGTTGACTTCGAGGACTGGCCATCCAGCAGATTGTCTGGTGTCAGTAGCAAGCAGAAGTGGCACTGTTGCGTGCTATGGAGGTGGCTGAATTCATGTTTTAAAATATGTTAACTATATAGTTAGGTTAGTGAAACAGTGGTGCACGAAATAATGTGAATGTGTTTTTTAATTGTATTATGATTTATAAATTAGAAAAAAAAAAAAGCAATGTTGAAACTAGTGACATTCATTTGATAGATAGACAATGTCAAGTGTTAAATGGTGAATTAAATTACCCATGCCTACCTCCACTAAGGTAACCTAATCCAAGTGTAATATAATTTCAAATTTCCTCAATAAGTTGGAGAAAAAGGACGTATAGAATAAATGGGAGGAATAGAAGACCTACTTGTTTGAAATTCGATATACATGATCGATAAACATGAGTATTAAACTACAAAAGTCTTTGAAGTAGATGGTGCTATGATTTTATTGAATTTAAAATGCAGTTTCGGTATTGAACAGGGCTACGTTTATGTGGAAATTTCTTCGTTGGATTGTATCGGAATCAAATTTAAAAAAAAATTACAACTAGCCAACATTTCATTTCGTAAGAATAAAACTGTTATTTGTAACAATTTCTCAAAGGAACACGGTGGATTGTAAAACATGTTAACTCCGTCATGACACATTAATTTGCTCACTGTCAACGCGCGACTTCATTGGCCGATGGCCAGCCAATAATAAACTTCGCAAGGCACAGTAAGTATGCTCGCTGTAGCCAAGACCAATAGGAAGATAGTATGTAAACATACACTCACCAACACAAGTGATATTGATCAAGTCAAAAATATAGGCAGCTCACTTCAATCTTATCCTCAGTACCTGCACATTTGTGAAGTCCTTAACGGGCTAAATCACAAGGAAGGAAAGCATAAGTGTTTAATTTTAAGTTACGTTTAAAGTGCAAGCTTCGCCCCTTCTCCTTCGCTCAGCTCACACTATCGGGATAAAATTTAGCTCCGTAAATAAGTAGCAATAATTAAAAAAATAAAGGAGGGCGAGATAAAATGCTAGCACGTGAAAGGGAAAAGGAACTATATTACCGCATAGTTTTGAGTACCATTACCATATAAAGTTTTCACGATAAAAAATAACTAGGGGCCCGGAGATTTCGCTTATTAATTTGGCGACAAGTTAGATTCCACAATCGTTTGTATACTCGAGCCTCAGCTAGTTGTTTATTGGTCGTTGCTCCACTTTTACACGAGGCCAGGTAGCACGGGACTCAGTCTTATTTTTTCGCCCGTGTTACTTATTGGTAGGGATAGGAAAATTTTGCCAGTTCAATGACCTGTATGATAGACTCCACAATCCTTTGTATAGTCGAACCTCAGATGTTTGTTCATTGGCTGTTACACCAGCGTTACCCCACATCTGACAGTACGGGATTGGCTTTCTGTTCCCTTGCAAGTCAGCTATTGGTGCGGAGTCGTCCAGGTTGTGTCTAATACACTCTGATCCAATTGCAAATGTGACCTCAGTGTACACGCGTTTGAAATACATCTTGTCCTGAAATGAAGTCGCGAATTTTTCCTATTCCTACTTATTGGTTGAAATGCGTCCAGGGCGCAGCTTGCAAACGGCAATCCAATTAAAATTACAGTTAAATGTGTATGTATTTGAAGTCTAGCTGGTCCTTAAATGAATCCACGAAATTTCCGGGACTCTAAAAATAACAAAGGACAGGTTGTGCTTTCAAATCTGTCGTGCCTCTTTATGCGGCATTTGCCACCCCTCTACGATGTTTTCAGTTCAAGTTGTAATTAGATCACGCGAGTACAACATAATTGCTATGTAATTCACCTCGGAATGTAATCAACGAATTAAAAAAAAAAACTAGAGTCAGAATTCTTCGATAAATATCCTATTCCACATATCCTACGAAAGTAACATGACACGCTAAAAAAAAAATAGAATAAACAAATAAACAACATTTGAAAATTTCCCAAATTTTTTTGATGGATTACGATAAATTTGTTATAAAATCGATTTGTCAGTTCATTGTGTTAGTCTTTCTGAACGAGACATAATGGCCACTCGATTACATTGTGACAAACATTTTTTTGTGGTTTCTTGTGCTCTATTTTCCGTACATACGGTATAAAGTAACAACCGCATTAAACTATTTGTAATTTTTTTTTTTTTTAAGTCTTTGATGTAACCATGTGCTAAATGAAACTGGCCGTTTTAGATTCGAAACATTTTCTCCTGGCTTTCCTGTCACGTATACGAATGACAGTGTTCAGTCATTATACGCGAATGTAGATATCAGTGGTCGAACACACAAAGTATAAATAAACACTCATGCGGTTGTCGCTCGAGGAAAGTTTTGAATAAATATGGGTTCAACACATTTACTGAAATGACACATAAGTTACACATTGCAATTTTAAGGCGAACCAAGATATAAAACTTAAAATATTTCTTTTTAATATTTCAAGCGTGGGTCTTAGAGAAATGGTCGCTTTCTCTATACTTTATTCGCCATCCTTTTTTTTTTTCGCTCTTTTTTATTCCAGATTAATGGAACTCGTTGCATTTGAATTTATTGTTTACGAGAAATTCGCAGACTCGCTCTTTATCTTCTGTTCCGTGGGGACACACTAGCCCCGATTTTGGCTACAGTTCTTCCTCCGTTCGCAAAAAAAAAGCACACCCATTTAATCTGAACCAACAGTATTATATTCTCTCAGAGTGATTTTCTTGTGTAAACGCGATGCCATCTATTCTAGGCTTTCCACATCAGCTTCATAGACAAACCTGATATCAGTCAGCTTTCGTAAAATGAAGGAAGAACTCTCTTGCTTATTGAAATATTTGTATACAAATCATACAGATACAACACCGACTGAATTAATTGCTTTCGTTTAATAACAATACAGTACGAAATAGGTGTGTACTCGCAATAAAAAGAGGTTCCACAAACAAAATGCCAATATAACTTCTTCCTACATACACTCTACGACACTTATTCAGCTGTGCACAATGAAACATTACTTTTCCTAGCGTCAGATATTTACTTTCCGCAAGCGACTTAGCTCGTATTTGCTTGAATATTTTAAAAATAGTAAAATAGTGGCTTTGACTTGTGATAGTTCTTAATCTGCGGACTTTGTAGCTACTTATTTCCTTTGGGATGACAGGATATCAAGTTTGGAGTTGACAAATCGTGTTTGATTTAGAAATAAAATGTTCCTTTCGTTTTGCTATACATAGCCACATCTCTCGTTGCTAATCTACATGAACGAAAGCATAGAATGTTGTGGCTCCCGCCTACCTAAAGCTTGTTTTCCACGTTTCACGGCGCGGGAGCTATAAGGGCGACACTGCCACGCTCATCAAGTGCGCCATCGCCGCTAAGCGCAGATGTTTCTTAACTGGCGTGCAGCGTTCTCGCCGAGCCGCGTGTACCTATAGGAACATTTAGCGACGACTATTATTTTACTGGGGGAAAGTCTTTATGAAAGTTCGACGCACAGCCCTCGGGTAGTTTTATGTGTGTATGGCGCGTATATTTTGAGATATACGGCGCTTTAAAGAGAGCAGCTTTTCTTTTAAAGCAACTCTGAGGATGTCTGAAATGGCATTTTGGACGGGCGCGAAGTATTGAAAGCACTGGACAGCCTTCCTCATGAAGTGTATGTTCTTCTCGTGGATCAACACACTGGACGCACACGGGATAATGTGTGCTTCATGCACTGTGCAGAGCATTTCAAGAGCCAGTTGGTTCGGCCCCTCGCGAAAAAGGAGTCTGTTTTACTTTCAACTGAGAAAATTAAATATGTACCATATTGTAAATAAAATCACAGTAAATCACCGTATATATTTATAGTAGCGAACCGGTGAGACGCCTTCAACCCCAGAGTGTATCGGATCAGATACTGCCTCACTCTTATATACTTTCAACAAAACGCCCAGACACCCTCGCAGGACAAAGAGCTGTCGCGGACTTAAAACCCATTGACTGCATGCAACACGGACATCCTTAAAACTAAAATCATACTCATACAAACAATATCTTAGGTTAGCAGAGTTTAAGAAAAGTAAACTTCTGAAAAAAAGGCCCACGCGGGGGGGGCTTTTTCTCCAAAAATGTTCGCTGTCCCCAAAAATACGATTCACGTCCAGTTTTAATACGTAACTTTACGCACCCGCTCAGTCTACCTACGAGGTCTTTATAAGTTTTCATCAACACAGAACTCAAAAAATATTCACAAATAATTTTTAAAATAATCTCATAAAAATATATTAAACATTATTGTGCTCATCCCAAAATAATTGGCCGGAATTTGTATATTCAGTCTCTCTCTTGTCTTGGTAGGCCTGACAATTTACGTTACACATTTACGCCAGTAAAAAGAGAGATATATATATATATATATACATATATATATATATATCAATTACAGTAAAATTATTTAATTAATCCTTGACCGTCGCTAGCGTGTGTGTATTTGAGAGTTTAATTCAAGGTTACGAGTTCTGACTGCTAATGTTCCAAGACGTTGATAACCAAGTTACAGCGAATGGCGGGTGGGTTTCTTAATCGTGCTTGCAGGACATGCCTGGGCAGCGGCCCTGATCTTACGTGCGGTACGGTGAAACCAACAGCTGAATATCGAGGACTGGCTCTGTAGTGAACCAGCGTCCCTCCGAACGCGACCTCGGGAGAAGTCAGCTGCTTGTCTTCAGGCGCCGCTTCCACGTGCGTTCGCAGGTTCGCAGGTGGGCGCAAAGACGTAAGCAAGCTTTCTCGACTCCGAGGACTCGACCCGGAAGAAAATGATCCACTTTGCACGCGCCCACGTTTCGCCGCCAAACTTGATGCAGCTCTCTAACTGCAGACGTAAACACTAAGGCTTCCCCAGTTATCATCATCGCGGCTCTCGTGATATTCTGTACTCGCAATTTCTAAGGCGCAACGGCACACGTCACCACCAAAAAAAGGTGCAAAATTATGCGACAACGTGCCCAACGAGCTACGTGATTTTTCTACTTTCAGTCGAAGCAAATTTAAAGTTAACGAAACTCACGCATGTTACCGACGCCCAATTTACAAGGCAAGTTTCCAATAAGTCAAAATGCATGAGAAGCGTGCCGTAAGTTTTTAAACCAGTATAGTAAAGGGCAGTTACCGTCCCTACGATCTCGCAGGAGCCATATTATCACTGCTCTCTCCCGCCATCGGGGTACTATACGCTGCCTTACTTTACCCGCGAGCCCGTGCGCTGCACAGTGTCATAATTTAAACATCTAGAGGGACAAAAGTCAATTTTGACACTAGTTTACGCAGGCAGAATAGTTAGTTATGTTAAAAATAGACAAACTGTAGTACTAGGAACGAAGACTTATTTTCCACGAAGTCGCGCCGAACAATAGACAAATGGGTGTGAACAGCGGGCTACCTGCGTTCCGCCGACCAGGTGCTCCAAGCGAGCACACTAGTCGTCTGAGTTTACTCGACGAATACGCTGTCTCTGTGTGCGCTAGTAGTGATTGTGTGGCGTTATCGGTTGTGTGCGAGTATCAAGGTAAGTTTGCATACGTTTTTTTCCTTAATACGTTTTAAAACGTTATCACGAGAACCATTAGAACTGAGCGAGGTTATTTGTGATTATAAAAACCACTAAGACAGTTTCTACTTGAGTTTTAGTACCGGATTATACCGATCTCTTATTGTATCTATTTTAAAGAGCTTCTTGTTATCTACAGGAAATACGTTCATTTGTTTGCGCATGTTTGCGAAACTCATAGAAATTTCCTTATTTGCAGAATGACTGCACACATTTCGCGCAGAAAATTCTTCGACGTTTGGGGTGCTCACGCAAAAGAATCAAAAGCAGATGCTTTGTTACAGTTTATATTGCAAGAAATTGGCGACCCATCGTTTTCTGATGACTATATAAGGAGTTTAAAAGCAAACTATCAGAAGTGTGTCAAAAAAAAAAAAATCGAACAAAGATGGTCGAAGTCGGGAAGACATACAGACCGCTTCCTAAACACAAGTTCTGAGTGGTTAGAAGAAAACGTATCGTTATCAGATATTGTCACAGACAACGTTTCGCTGCCTGGAACTTGTTCGGGTCCAGTCGGAAGACGTCTGAGAAGAACTCTGAGAGTTCAAGCACCATAACGAAAAGACGGCGAATCAAACATCTCCTTGAAACGTCAAGTCAGGAAGAGATATCGATGGCAACCGAAGTACAGCTTCGCAAGTCAGGAACAAGAGATCCCGCAGCAATAGTAAAAGAGCTTTGTCTCCATTCGCCTAGAAGATGCACTAATATAAAGAGAGCGCGGAAGTGTTCGGAGACCTCAAAACTAGTTGGACTATCGGAGGACCAAGCTGTCGCATTAATGATTGATGCGAATCTCTCGGCACACCAATATAACGTAATACGCCAGCAATAGAAATATATTAACAAGAAAATGTATCCCCTTATTATAGAGTGAAAATGGCGAAATATTCATGCTACCCCAGAGACATTAATGTCAGCGAAACTCACGCTGAAATTAAGTTTGCAATCTCTTATGGATCACATGATCACACGATTGTGCAAAGTGCAAGAAGAGGCACTGAAGACTATAACGGTCGTGAAATGTCTTGATATAAGGTACTTGTAAAATGGGGCTGTGATGGAGCGGAACAAAATAAGCACAAGCGAAAGTTTTCAGCAGAAAATTGCAGTGATGAATGTTAATTCAGCATATCGACGGTGCCTATTCAAATGTACTTAGAAAGTGACCAAAGCGAATACGTGATTGTGTGGCAAAAAACCCTTCGCTTTCTTCGACCAGGTATTGTCGTCCCATTCAATTTGTGTTTGCCAAGGAACCCTGTGGATGTTATAATGACGGAAGTCGATGAATGAAGGAACAGGCAGCGACACTGTCGTTCACTAAAATAATTGTAAATGAGTTGGAAGTCTTGGTAGATTGATATTTTGCATGATTGATGGAAAAATTTTTAACGCCGTAACGTCACGTGCATCCACACAGACTTGCTATTTGTGTGGCGCTAAGCCTAGCGACATGAATAATGAAAGCCGCATCTTAGAAAATCCAGTTGACAGCGATCTTCTTTCTCTGGGCCTGTCACCTCTGCATTCTTGGATTCGATTTTTCGAATGCGTATTGCGTATCTCATATCGACTTGATATAAATCGTGGCAGGTTCAGGGAGATGAGGAAAAAAAAAAAAAAAAGGAAGCAGCTGACAAGAAAAAAGTTCAGGAGTGAGTTAGACATATTGGTAAATATGCCTAAGCAACACACAGGAAATACTAATGACGGGAACACAGCTCGAAAGTTCTTCAGAAATGCTGAAAAGTCAGCCGAAATTACTGGTGTCAAGGTTGAGTTTATTAAACGCTTCCATGTGATATTAGAGTGTATAAATAGCGGGTATCCTATCGATATCAACAGGTTTCAAGAATACGCTGAGGAAACGAGAGAATTATACATGAAGTAGTAACCATGGTACTCAATGCCTGTAAGCGTACATAAAATACTTTTTCAAGGAAAAAATATATAATGGCTTCTTGTGTTCTTCCAATTGGCCAACTTTCGGAAGAAGCACAGGAGGCTAGAAATACGCACAGTAAGAAATTCAGAGAACTTTTCTCTAGAAAGACATCAAGAGTGGATACAAATACAGATTTAATGAATAGGTTACTCATGACGTCAGACCCACTCATAGCAAGTTTACTTGCTCCTCCTAAAACTATTCGCGGCAAACTTACTCCGGAGGTATGCGAGCTTTCAGCGACGAGGAAGCCTATCATTGCACACGAAAGAACTCAATCAGACTATGCGGATCGCGAATCCGATGAGCCTGGGAGCGATTTTGAAGAATATGATGGTGATGCCGAATAATCCGATAGTGATTCAAACAGATCTCACAAGTTTATAATTCTCTAAATCATCTATTGTCTTTGTTTATGTTAGGATATGTATTTGTCTTCTAGGTTTGTATATTGTATCGTATTCGTTTGTTTTTTTGTATTTTTAGTTTATTAATTTTATATATACACATTGAACCTTAATAATGTAAAATGTAATGTATAAAATGTTGTGCATATGTTGCAATATATGTGTAAAATCTTGACAGTGTTTTTTAATTTCACCCCATACATCTTACTTGGTATTAAACTTGTATAGTTTGAGCTCAAGTCTTTCGTCCTTCTAGATTACGAAAATATCACACCGTGCGGGGTGACCCATCATATAACGCGATGCATCGCCAGAGCGATGTCTAGCAAACTTCGTAAAATTTCTTATTCCTGATGAGTTAATATTCAAACACTCAAGTACAGTTTCTCTTCCTGGTTTGTCACCGCCCGCGCTTAACGAGTGGGTGCAGCCGACTTCAACGTGACATCTTAGCGTGAGCTCTTCACGTACGCACGTTAACTATACGCGTAGTTACAATTCGAAATCGACTCGCCGACCCTGCGGCACCGGCCGGACTGCCGAGTGACCGCGCGCGATGCACACCCAGGACCAGCGACTCCCGCAGACCGCGATAGACGTGGCCACCGAGTGCGTGATTCGAAACACTGAGTCGACTCGCCGACATGGAAGATCGATTCGAAACACTGAGTCGACTCGCCGACCGTGCGGCACCGGCCGGACTGCCGAGTGACCGCGCGCGATGCACACCCAGGACCAGCGACTCCCGCAGACCGCGATAGACGTGGCCACCGAGTGCGTGATTCGAAACACTGAGTCGACTCGCCGACATGGAAGATCGATTCGAAACACTGAGTCGACTCGCCGACCGTGCGGCACCGGCCGGACTGCCGAGTGACCGCGCGCGATGCACACCCAGGACCAGCGGCTCCCGCAGACCGCGATAGACGTGGCCACCGAGTGCGTGATTCGAAACACTGAGTCGACTCGCCGACATGGAAGATCGATTCGAAACACTGAGTCGACTCGCCGACCGTGCGGCACCGGCCGGACTGCCGAGTGACCGCGCGCGATGCACACCCAGGACCAGCGACTCCCGCAGACCGCGATAGACGTGGCCACCGAGTGCGTGATTCGAAACACTGAGTCGACTCGCCGACATGGAAGATCGATTCGAAACACTGAGTCGACTCGCCGACCGTGCGGCACCGGCCGGGCTGCCGAGTGACCGCGCGCGATGCACACCCAGGACCAGCGACTCCCGCAGACCGCGATAGACGTGGCCACCGAGTGCGTGATTCGAAACACTGAGTCGACTCGCCGACATGGAAGATCGATTCGAAACACTGAGTCGACTCGCCGACCCTGCGGCACCGGCCGGACTGCCGAGTGACCGCGCGCGATGCACACCCAGGACCAGCGGCTCCCGCAGACCGCGATAGACGTGGCCACCGAGTGCGTGATTCGAAACACTGAGTCGACTCGCCGACATGGAAGATCGATTCGAAACACTGAGTCGACTCGCCGACCCTGCGGCACCGGCCGGACTGCCGAGTGACCGCGCGCGATGCACACCCAGGACCAGCGACTCCCGCAGACCGCGATAGACGTGGCCACCGAGTGCGTGATTCGAAACACTGAGTCGACTCGCCGACATGGAAGATCGATTCGAAACACTGAGTCGACTCGCCGACCCTGCGGCACCGGCCGGACTGCCGAGTGACCGCGCGCGATGCACACCCAGGACCAGCGGCTCCCGCAGACCGCGATAGACGTGGCCACCGAGTGCGTGATTCGAAACACTGAGTCGACTCGCCGACATGGAAGATCGATTCGAAACACTGAGTCGACTCGCCGACCGTGCGGCACCGGCCGGGCTGCCGAGTGACCGCGCGCGATGCACACCCAGGACCAGCGACTCCCGCAGACCGCGATAGACGTGGCCACCGAGTGCGTGATTCGAAACACTGAGTCGACTCGCCGACATGGAAGATCGATTCGAAACACTGAGTCGACTCGCCGACCGTGCGGCACCGGCCGGGCTGCCGAGTGACCGCGCGCGATGCACACCCAGGACCAGCGGCTCCCGCAGACCGCGATAGACGTGGCCACCGAGTGCGTCATTCGAAACGCTGAGTCGACTCGCCGACATGGAAGATCGATTCGAAACATTCGTCTGCCGGTGACTCGATACTTTCGCCAAGGTTCCGAGTTGCGATCTGTTCCTTGCGTTTTGAAACGAGCCAAAGGTTTTTTCGATTATTTCGCAATGGTTTGACGGCTCGAACTACATGGTGGTGATGTAGCAGACACTGAATCGTAAATAGTTTTAACTCTCGTGTGTAGTAATAGTTATATCGTCGTTGCATTGCAGTGTTTATTGGTACAGTTTAAGCGCTTATTTTTATAGTTTTATTTCTATTGTACATGTCTTTGAGAAGCCTCAAAGTATATATCTGTATTTTTTTTAAGATTTCCATTAAAAATTAAAATAAATAAATAAAATGTTCCTCCATAGGATAGACATTATTTTAAAACGGGTGTATATGTGACAAAATAATCATTTTGAATCTCGTTAAATCTTATATTATTACATTTTAATATTTTAATTTCCCACTATATTGGTATTTTTTTTGTCTCTCGCCTATCACATGTCACTGCAACACAGCTTTTCGGAAACGATCAACGATTCTCTGTGAGCATCTGTATTCTATGGCCGTGGTGAGCCGAACCTACTGTTTCGAGTTGAAAAAAACCACGCAAAGATGCGTGTGTGCGTGTGTGTGTTGTTGATTTAGTACAGTTCGGAGCTCTCGCGATGTCTCGAATCTTGAGAGTCGAATTAGGGAGTCGACGCATCTAGCAGAGTTGACCCGAATGTTTCGAATCAATAAAATGACTCGTTTCTCCCACGTCTAGCTCGCATACTACTCGCCCTTACGCCCGCCTGGCCGGTACTCGCCAGGGTGACGTCACGTACTCCCCAACCACACACCCTAGCGGCGACTTTAACAACCAACATATCGAGACACACGATAAAAGCTTTAAATAGGAACAATAAACCACAAAATAAGCATATTTAATATTAAAATACGCTAATAAAAGTTTAACCAACTTACTTAACATTCCTTCGGAAATATACCACAGAAAAACCAATATAAAGATGATGATAATAATAATATAGGCTATTCACGGTAAAGTGCGCACTTTTTAAGGCCCTTCTAAATTTTTCCTTTCATTCAATTTCCATCTTACTACTGCTTTTTAATATAATCATTGCAATGCGACCAATAAACACAATGTATACATTTCATCACCCTCAAAATGTAATGCCTGTGGCTGAAATAAGATATATTAATAAGGGGTTAATGCTTATTGGAAGGGCCTTAAAAAGTGCTCACTTTACTGCGGACAGCCTATAATAGCGAGACCGGCATCAAAGAGTATAACGCGTTAAAAAATGCACAGACTTGCCAACCTTGGCACACAAATATATCAAGGCGCTGCCAAATAATTACGCGGGTACGATTTAGTTTTTCTGCGTGCCGCGGCGCGCGGGGCCGTACGCTCGCCTCTTACACCTCCCCCCTTTGCCCTGCTCTACATACCCTACACCAACCCCGCCCACGTATAGGTCTGTGCGTGCGTGTCTCGAATTTAGAAATCACTTTTCTACAAAACTTTTCATAACTTTAAAATTATTGGCGATAGTTGTATGATGTAAAGGACATTCCTTAACTACATTAAACAGTTTTAATTGTGAATTAATTATGTTAAAGATCAAGTTCTTTATGGTTAGAAAAGACAGCGAATTTTATATTTTGTTTTTATTGCGTAGATAAATTGTATATACGCTTATTACTACATATATATTAAAGATAGATATATGCTACCACTGACTTCATTTCTAGATAATTTAATTTTACACAATTATTTTGTTCATTATTTGTTATATCTTTAAAGGATTAGACAGCGTATTACATGAACGCGCGCTGGCGGCAAACTTTTTTCGAGACTTGATTCAGTAATACCGTTAATGCTCAGCTCTTATAAGTGCTAGGGCAATTTTAATACACATAAACCTTCCTCGATAAATGCAGATCATAAAAGTAAAAACCGCATCCAAAACCATTCGGTGGTTCTCGAAATTAGCGCAGTCACACAGGCAGACGCGCGTCTGGGATTTCCTTTTATACTATGTATTGATTTTCTAAAATGTAAAGCTCCATTGGACGCGTTCTCTTTGTGGCTGGACCGCGGGAATGGCGGAGGGCAAAGGTTATTACCTAATGGCACCTTTTATATGCATTGAAAATTGCTTTTATTTTTACTAATAAAACGAAATTTGCATTACTTGTGTGCTTAAACATTTTAATTAGTCACATGCGCAGAAAAATAGGAGCAACTTGTTAACAAAAAAAAAAAAAAACACGCCGCAAAAAATATGTAAAGTATATCCAATCGAGGAGCCACGGTGGCTGAGCGGTTAGACTGCTCGCCTCCCACCAGTGCCAACCGGGTCCAATCCCCGGCCGGTTCACTCCGGATTTTCGCGAGTTAGAATCGTGCCGGACGATCCTGCTGGTCGGCGGATTTTTCTCGGGGTTCTCCCGTTTCCCCCCGACAAATCATTCCGGCGCTGCTCCGTACTCAACTCACTTCACCCTCATCCGCTCTCGAGATCTAACTGTTAAAGTGCCACTCAAATCTCTTCACTCGCTCCATGTAAGACCTTTCCCAAAACACGCTGTGCAAACAAACATTGTTTATTATTATGGTTTTATGTTTCATACCAGGGATTGGGACTATCTTTTATGCTCAGAAAAGGGAAACTTTATGTTAACTAAACTGAAGTTAAAGACTGTTCACGATAAAGTGTGCACTTTTGAATTGAACCTTAGAAAAAAGTCACTGCTTCTGAACGCATATATTTTAATGGGCGCACTGAGTGACATTTGCCCAGTAAAGTTGGTAACGAATGGATGGAAAACAGTTCCATATCTGAACGTCGAATAAAAAGTGTTAGGTAATAACTTAAATTATTTCTTTCGCTATATGTTTTTTTAATGCACCGAAGTGTGAAAATTAGCCGATTTGTATAATTTTTACTTTCCTAAGAATTTCGCAGTTTTAATTGACAGACGCATGAATAAAGTGATGAGACCCATGGCAATGTTAATTTTACATAAGGTGGAAGACTACACAACGTGCATACAAGTATATACTAAGCAGGGCTTTCAAACGTGCTCATTTTACCGTGAACAGCCTATAATTACGAAGACAGGATAGGTGACTAAAGGAATTATTCAAAGTTACAATAAACTATTGGCAAGGGAGGTCGCAAATTAAATCCTGAATGATGTTGTCTCCGTAGGCTGAATGATGTTGTCTCCGTAGGCTGAATGATGTTGTCTCCGTAGGCTGAATGATGTTGTCTCCGTAGACTGAATGATGTTGTCTCCGTAGGCTGAATGATGTTGTCTCCGTAGGCTGAATGATGTGTCGGAGAAGGACGAGCGGTACGTCAAGCTTCCTCTTTAGGGCTACTTCTCGGCGTGGGTCTGCAGACAGACGACAACGACTTCAACAAGGAGCCTATTATTGCTTCAGTCCCCAGCGTGTAGTTTCAGAGTATTTGGCGCTATTGACCCGCCTCATGAAGCCTCCTTGCCCGGGTCGCCCAGGTGTCCAGCGACGACCTCAGCAAGAATCGCACCGCACACCAGGCAGATTGGTCGTATTGCGAGTGAATGTCCACTGTCCGCTGTATGGTCCGGCTTTGAATACCTCCTTCGAGTCCTCGCGGACTGGTCAGGGCGAACGGCCAGTCGATTTATCACAGTGTACGAGTATGTGCGCTTGTGCTTGTCTTGACCAAAGCACGCCGGCGCGATCTTCCAACCACCGGCCGCACGAGTCCTTTCCCTCCGCGAACATTTGCCAAGGAGCACCCTCGACATGGGCTCTGAGGCCAACCCATGCTTCTCCTTCCTTTCCATGACACTAGTGGGTTTTCCCGAGGCATGGCAGACAGACCACGTACAAAGTGTTGCTAGTTATTGTACAGGCTGTTTCGTAACTTATGTTACAGACTTTAAGAGGTGATTCCTTATGGAAAAAACATTACGAAAATGCTGATACACCCCCAAAAGCTGGGCTTTAAAATTAATATTAACTTAAGGTATTTAACTGTTGTAACATAACATTACTTTTTTTGCCATTTAATTGAGTAAAAAATTTAATTTAAAGCCCAATTTTCGGGGGTGTTTTCAACCCTTAGACGTCGATTCCTGACATACGTCAATCGACATTTTCGTAATGTTTTTCCATAAGGAATAACCTCCCAAAGTCTGTAACATAACTTACGAAACACTCTGTGTAGTTTCTGGTGGCTTAATTGCCCCGAATACCGTGCCACGGGGAGGAGGGAATCCGATAGCGCTTCGGTGATGACATTTTACAAAACATAGCTATTGTTGCAAACTTGTATTGGATTCTTGTCCTGGCCTGGATAACGACACGATACTGCAGTTTGCTGGGCTTGTTAGCATTCACTGAACCATAACACCATGCTCTGGGGCTGACTCTTTCTCTGTCGTGCTAGCCGTACGGACATCAACCTTCATTACTTTGGAAGAGCAACGGAAGTACAATCATCAGCTTCGTTTCCACTCTGCATCCATCACGGTAGACTAGATGGGATAACGAGCTCACATCCACATTGAAGTTGTTTCTTTTCTCCTGGGAGAGATCTTCTTTGACCACGCAACAAGCATTTTCTGTATCTATCAGTGCTTGGGTGTGCTCACATTTCGATTTGGTGCTCACTTGTACTGGGACACGTAGGCCATTCACAATAAAGTGAGCACTTTTGAAAGCCCTCTCATTTGAAATAATAGCCAATAAACATACTTTAATTTAGCCTTGGATGTTAACTTTCGAGTACAGTGGAATATACACACTGTGGTTATTACTTACATGGCAATTTTTTATTTTAAAAGGTTGTTAAAGGATAAGAAATGTACGGTAGGAAGAAATAAGTAGGGCTTCAACAGTGCTCACTTTACCGTGAACAGCCTATATCCAACTGTGAACATATTTAAAAACAGTTTTAAGAAAAATCCAACCAAACATACGCTTTACAGACTGTAACGCATTAAAATACGTCCACCAATCGATTTCATCATGTGGGTAAAATCCTTGGCAAAGTTTCTCATCCAAAACAACTATTCCAGAACTGCCCGAAATACCCCGAATTTCCCCAAAAACAAGGCAGAGTTGCGCAGAGAAACTGAGACCCCAGGGTATCAACACCAGCACCTCGTGTGTTCAAGTGCCAACACCGATCGTCCCGAGTCCAACAACGACCAACAACTAAGCAGCTGGAAAACTAATAAGAAAATATTGATTCAAACTCTCTCTCTCTCTATCTCTCTCTCTCTCTCTTTCTCTCTCTCTCAAACAGCTCAAACTCCTCAGCCACCCTAACCCAGAATAAGTTAAAAGCATAGGGGAAAATCTGGGATACTTTGCCACAGAAATCCTTTTACAAACCCCAGATAAACAAGAAAAGTTTCTTAAATTTCATTTTATGAAATTTCAGAGATACAACTTTATTACTATTACTATATTACAGGTAAGATTTCGTTTTTAAATCACGTTTTTCTCTTAAAACATCTGAGCTCAAAATTATACCATAATAGTGGTTTAAATAGCTACATAATAATTGTGCCCCAGCGTGATATAAAGTTGCTCACACGATCATAATCAGACCTTATGACGATTACATAATATACAGGCCACATGATTTCTCCAAAGTATTTATGACACATTAAAGACTTCTAGCCTTCACAAAAAAATTAAATAAAACTTGCAATCAGGCCTATAAAATTTTTCATAATGAAACCGTAACACAAAATATGGATCGCAAAATGCCCAGCTTTGACCAGAAAAGCTCCTAAATACATTGCTTATCTTAAATGCATGGTAACACAGACGGGAGCCGAATACCCTGAGACGGTTCCAGCCTGGCCATTTCATACATCAGAAATGTACACCCTCTCTCTACCGGGGGAAGAAATATCGCAACATTGTGATTTTCATAATCAGTTGAATTATGGCATCATAGCCAATCTAAAATCTTCATTTAAATTGAAGCATGCGCAGGAACGCAAAAGAGTCTTTTTTTTTCTTGCCTTCGTTATTGTAGGTGTTGGGACTCCGCTGACGCTAGATGAAGGTGCAGGGACGTCATGAAGCACGTGATCACCCTGCCGGCAGCGCTAGAGGCGATACTACTTGCGCCTGGCAGTATGATTGTTGGCGTACACGAATACAGCAGGCTACTGGGCTGCGGTCACTGCTGGACGGCAGACCCGTTTGCCGGCGTTGGTGGCCGGCCGGTTTTCGGCAAGGATGGAGAGGTTCACATTGCTGGCAGACGAAACTTCCAACTTCAATTTAAGGTAAATGAACAACGTAATATCCTCTTTTCGAGATGCGCGTAATTATTCCCACCGGGATGCGGGAATTATTCAGTCGTGGCTCGTAAGGTGCTCAAGGGAGAAACGCCCATGCTTCTCAGTCTTACGTCATATGAAGTACACAAACCTCTCGACGTTCATCAACCGTAAATACAAAAAAATTGAAACGTCACAATACATATATATATATATATATATATATATATATATATATATATATATATATATATATATATACATATATATACTAAAATAAATCAAATAGATCATTCCAAGATATTTTCTTACGCCAAGTTTGAAATCATCACTACTAAACACGGCATGCAAAAAAAAAGAAGCGTTGTAGATGCAATCCAGTTGTAGAAGGATCTATGTGATTTTAACGAATTTATGTGTGATACCCACGTTATATATTTAGTAGTAGGGGCGCACAGGTCCTATCCCACTTTTGAGTGATTGAAAGGGCTAAATTGATGCCAAGCGTTAATTACATTAATTGAAAGGGTTAATCAAAAGGGTTAAACTTTAATCCGATCGAAAAATTCTTAATCCGATCTTAATCCGATAAAAAATGTCTTATTCCAATCTTAATCCGATCAAATTTTTTTGGTGCATGGGTATACTTTTTTTGTTTCTTTCTTTTGGGTGGGGGGAGGGGGTACCAGGAGCTCTGTCCGATGTTGACGGTGTGGTGTCCTGGAGGCGATTGACCAGAGTGGTGGGTTGCAATGTCTTATATAGGTGTAGAGTTTACTGTAAGAGTGGGCTAAGGGTAATTTTAAATAATTTTTCTAATGTTGAGGTGTTTGGAGGGATGTTGGTGGTAGATAGGCGATTTTTACTAATATATTTAACGCACAAGAGAAATTTAGAGTGTTCTACGAATAAATAAATTACACGCATCGAATCGCAAATTTTCAAACGACTAGGTGAATAACAATAAGTGGAATTACGTGAGTCTTAAACCATCAGAGCAGGTTGTTTCAATATTGGGGGCAAACGCAGAAGATGAGAATCGTTCTATTTCATCTTATCTTTGTTCGCGAGGGCTGTACCATGACCACCGAAATCACGAGACCATACAACCTCGACGTGACGTCACTCATGGTTGGTAGTACAGACGCCATGAGATGTCATTTTGGAATATGTAGTAAGTAAAGCAGGGAACTAAAATGAGCACTTCTGAATACAAACATTTTGTTGCTTCCAATTTGTTGCATTTATGAGCATGTTTAGACCGATGTTAAGAAATATTACTTACTTACTCATAATGCAATTAACATTTCACTACACCTAATTACCCTCTATGGGTCTCGAACTAAGGACTAACTTCTCAACTCTACACCCCTCTTACCCTTAGCCCTCCAACCTCATTACTTGTGTTTCAGCAGCTGGTGAGTAAACATGTGTACTTAGTGTCTAATTACTATCATTACATACACATTATGCAATTACTCATTATGCAATTACATGTAATTACACCTAATTACCCAATACGGGTTTCAAACAAAGGACTGACCTCACACCCCACATCACACCCTCCAAAAATGTTTAAGTCCCACACATGTTGCTTGGGTGCTTCACATACTAAAAGGGTACCCAACCACAGGCAACAATCAATCACAACACACATCAGAAGGGGTGTAAGAACCCGTCAGCATATCACAGCACACCTTACAGAGGTGTTAGGAGAAGGGGGGGAGGGGTGATCTGCTCCCCCAGTTTAAGGGTTGCGCACAATTTGTATTTCTCTCTGAGAGACCCCTCCCGAAGCTAGTCAAATACTCCTTATGCCACAAATGCCTCCCAAATGTCGTAGAACAACCCTGGTCCCCCTGATACAGTGGATGTGTTTAAAAAACATGCATTGCCTGTTTGCTAGGAATTATTTAAATTTATGTTTTAAAAAAGGTTTCTACTGTCTATCTAACTTTATAATATATACTTATAGGGATATTCTCCTAAAAAAAATTCGAAAGTACATTTTATTTGTAACCCCTTTGTGTTTAAAATTAACGCACTGAGGCGAGATTTCCTTAACATGGGAGTCTCTATTGATATTTCGCAGCTGCAGGCAGCAGTTGGGCAGAGCTCTTGAGAGTTCCTCTTGAGTACCGCTTGAACTGCATTGCCGTATGTTTGAAACCTTGTTTCTTTTTACGAAACTATTAAACCTGCCCCCAGTATGTTCACCTATTGAAAGACATCATACCCCAGACGAGGAATGGATGGTACTTCTAAAGTTATCATGTATGCTGTAAACATTATTTTGGAGTCCTCCAATATAGTTACAAACGGCTTTTTCGGACTGCCGTATAAAAAAAAAAACACTTGCCGGATACGAGCCAAACTAAGATAGGAGCCTGTATTGAACTTCGCTACGGACTCTTCGTCGAATAATGATAGGGTCACCATTCAAAGTCCCACGTGTATACGCAGCACTACGAGAACACCGCATGCCAGTTCAGAGCCATATGTGTAGCGGCGATAGCGCTCTTGTAGCGAGTGCCAGTGTAACCCTTATACGGGGAGCGAGTCCTTTAAAAGAGGCTCTGTGGTCTATATTTCCTCATTCCCTCGCTCCGTTACACACATCTCCCAAGCGATAAGCAGTCAGCACACATTTATCTCATATGAGATTATCAAAGTTCACATGCTACAGAGTCTAAGTGTTTCAGAATGACAAGTAGTATACGTCTGAAATGCCCAATTTGGAGAAGTTTCTCCGGCTGCGGCCCGTAAAACTAGGGCCGCTGCCGCGGTCCTTCGGGAAGTATTGTTGAATGAAACTTCCTGCATATGGAAAAACCCCTTACTCTACATAGTATCTCATATGATCCCATACATATATAATAACATAACAAATACATATCAAGGCTTATAAAGCAATTCTACATAACCTAATATTCTCATATTACCACAAGTACCTGTTAACTTTTTATAATTATTTTAAAGGACTCACTCTGTAGCTTCCGTGCTTCGCGGTCAAGCGGGACCCTTGACGAAGGTTCCCTATCGCTGATTAATTGTGGGCGCCGCTGTGATATATTTGAACTGAAGTCGTAAATTTGCGAATAGTTTATTAGAGTGAAGCTCTTTAGTGCATGGTTTAGTCAGGTGACGCTCCCCCAGACCAGCGCTGTCAGTTTGACAGGAACTGCCAAACACAAGCAGTCTGCCAACAACATCGGAACTCACCACGGTATTGGAAATATCGAGCAAACTACGGCGTATAGCCGGGGATTACCGAGGTTTGGATTGGGGGGGGGGGAGGGAAGTCATTACCAAATTCCCACACCTACTATCCTCTTATTTAGAGCGAGAGAAGAGACGGCTCTAACATCGAGGTCTCGAGAGCCGATGAGAATGATTGAGGTGAGCATGGAGCAGCGCCGGAATGAAAGGGCGTGGGAAACGGGAGATCCCCGAGAAAACCCGCCGGCCAACGGCATCGTCCGGCACAATTCCCACATGCGAAAATTCGGAGTGACCCGTCCGGAGATTGAACCCGGATCGCCTTGTTGAGAGGCGAGCAGGCTAACTGCTCAGCCACCGCGGCCCCTATTTAGATAGTAGAGTACCTGACTGAGATACAATGTACCCTTGTGGCTTACTTAGAACGCCCCCAAAAATAACTGGTAGTTCAAGCACAATATCCTCCTGTCATGTTGAAACTACGCAAGGATTACCACCAACTTATACATATTTTATGTACACGTATAGTACACGCAACTGTACGATATATAACTTAGTTTAGCTACGAATCATGGAATGTATTGTTTCGGTCTCACAGATCTTTGTTATTAATTGCTACACATGTTTGTTCCAATATTTTGGCACATAAAATATTACCAAATTTATTTTAATTTTTTTTTTTCAGAAAACAATACTCAGAGTTACCTCCACAAACAGAAATAATGTATCTTACGTGCCTATTTTTTTCCTACGGTTACTGGTAGCTCAATTACTACTAATTGGTTCATCAGTACTAACATAATTTGCTGTAATAAATTATATATAATTTTATTTAGTAGATTACCAATTTGATCTCTACAAAGTTTGAACCAGCCAACTCTGATACATTTCCCAATTAAGATATTTGACTAGAAGAATCTATACAAGCTACTGTTTAATATATTTGGTGGCTACGTTTATATAATACAGCCTCCTCCTCTCAACAAATCTTATTTTGATCGAATTTTTTTCTTCCCACATTAAATATAACGGGATTATGCTTTTGTGACTGGCGCAGTTTTGTTATGAAAAGGTTATGTATGTATGTATATATATATATATATATATATATATATATATATATATATATATATATATATATATATATATATATATATATATATATATATATACACATACATACAAATGAATGGCTATTGCAAAATTTGCATTTCTTGACTACGTTGATATCAACTTGGTGACCGCGCAGATAAATATTTTACCAGAATTGTCCCTACACAATACATCAATTAAGGGTTTTTCTTCTGTGAAATAAAGAATTTGGTTTTTGTGTTATTGCCCAAAAGATAAACACATTTATAATTTTCAGTCATATTTGTCTCCTATAAACCGCTAGGGAAATAAAATATTATTTCGCGGGAGTTGATTGTACGCTGTTAATCAGGGTTTAATTTTTCCTTGTAACTCGTGCTGTCAAGATACTTTTACAGTTGATATAAACAGGACCTATTGGCTGGAGGATAATTAATTTCTATTGTTATATGTGTAAAATGTTTTCCCTCCTGAATCGTACCTACACTCTAAGAAATTATTTGTAAATTTACCATATTAGATTATACGTGTAGTGACAAAGCGCGAATAGTAAAATATTTTCCCATACATGCATGGTAACGTTCCTACAGTTGCTCAGGAAAGAGTCAAATGCGTAGGGGAGTTGCCAACTTTGGTTAGTTGTATTGGTTAACATTCCCATATTTCCAGCCCGACATGTAGAATTATTCCCATTCACTGCACAGGTTAAAAACTTCCATTACAGTTTAGGAAGTTTACAAGATTTTTTTTTTACAGTGTACGCACAGAATCTGAGATCAATTTGGTCCTGTCATTGCCATGGTTTCAGTATGTGTGCGGTAAAAATTAAAATTTCATAAACGACCAAAATAACGCATTTCATCCATTTGTTAGGACCCATTACGCGTTGGTAAGTATGACATTTTCTGTGTGCTTATGCGGAAAAGGTCACGAAGGCTTAAAAATATTTTGCTGAAACATGATCAAGAATGCTACATATGTTGCTTGTCTATGCGGCCATTAATAAACTACGCAGATGAATCGCACATGCTGTTTTCGCAGCTGTTCATTCGACGTGAACCGAGTTTGCGAAATATTTATCTCGTTTTAAATAAAGTGCATTGTGTGCCCGTATTTTTATTTCGGGAAAAGTTAAAGCAATGTCATTTCAGAACAAAAGTATAGGCTGTTCGCGGTAAACTGAGCACTTCTGGGAGCCCTGTTTAGTACCTACTTGTACTCACGTTGTGTACTCTACCGCCGTATGTAAAATTAACATTGCCATGGGCCTACTCGCTTTATTCATGCGCCGATAAAGTGAAACTGTGCAGTGATTAAAGAAGTAAATATTTTACAAATTTTATGATCCTTTCACTTATATGATTTAATAATAAACAGAAAGTAAAATTAATCATTTCGGTATTCATAAATGCTTAACATAATACTTTGAATTCCATGTTCAGACGTAGAACTACTTTCTCTCCTTCGTCGCCAACTTTACTGGGCCAGTTTGCGTGCCCATTAAAATATATGCACACAGGGACAGTGATATCGCTCAAAGGTCGATTTCAAAATCGCTCACTTTATCGTGAACAGCATTTGAACAGCCTTTGCCAGCATTTGAGCGCATATGCGTGTCACGCCACTTGCTGGTTAATCGATGGAAGACATTAAATCAAAACTGGACGACGGCTGTCAAGGGCTTTAAATGACGTAGTGAGTGAACATTTGTGCTTCATTACCCACAACGATGACCTGGGGAGTTGACGGTGTCGCTAAACGAACAACGAGCCATCTCACCCTCCAACAACTGCCCGAACTATGTAATGCCGAGGGGCCGCGGTGTCTGAGCGGTTAGACTGCTCGCCTCCTAACAAGGCGAACCAGGTGCCAATCCCCGCCGCCGGGTCATTCCCGGATTTTCGCACGTGGGAATCGTGCTGATCGATGCCGCTGGCCGGCGGGTTTTCTCGGGGATATCCCGTTTCCCACGTCCTTGCATTTCGGTGCTGTTCTATTCACACGTAATTTCACTCTCATCGGATATCAAGACCTCGTTATTAAAATCCATCCAAATATCAACTCAGCTCAACTGTATACTACCGAGCTGGCGTAGCATGCTGCGCAGAGGGAGTAACCAACCAGCTATTGTCGGCTTATACATTCCAAAATCTCTGTGTCAGATTCTGGGGGAAATTTGCCTGCATTTACACTGCGCGTCTGCAGGTAAATTCTCTGAAATATACTGAACACCACGTTGCTTAATTTTTTTAAGTAATGAAACCCGAATGATTTTTTCCCCCGTCAAGGTATTTTGCTCTCCTGTATCATTTCCTCAAACGGAGTTAACGAGGTTACAAAATTAGCTGAATAATATAAGCTATTCACGGTTAAGTGAGCACATTTGGAAGTCCTCACAATCAGAATAACAGTCAGTAAATATATTTTCTTTTATCCTTAGACGTTAACTTCCAAGTGAAGTGAAATATACATATTGTGTTTATTACTTACATAGCAATATTTATTTTTAAAAGGTGGTTAAAGGATCAAAAATGGCTGAAGTAAAAAAGTAACTAGGCCTCAAAAGTTCTCACTTTACCGTGAACAGCCCATATCCGTATTGTACTGTGCTACATACTTGAGCATACTGGCCAGTTTCTCACAAGCATATGGGCCTATGCTAATATGTGTACGTTCCTAATTAATGGCTGTAAAATTTCTACACTAAAGTGTAAACATTTGTTACTAAAAATGCATATTTAGACGTGTTTGATAAAACAAAACGAATCATAATGTAACTGCTGGATTAAATTCCGAATAAATAATTATTCGCGTAGGAGGTCGTGTCCACAGACACACTCACTCACTTGGGGACCCATAATGCTGTCAAGTTGAAGCAGAGAGGCTTCCGACCAGTGGCGTGTGTTGAACTGTTGCAAGGTGAGCTATTTTTTTTTTTTTGCTCTGTGCTATACATAATCGTTTTCTAGTTCACACATCGGCCACTTGAACGTGGTAGTGCAGTTGACGTCACAGCACGTGTGTAATGGGGGGCCTCGCCGCTCTCTCGTGAGTGGACGCGCAGTGTATTGAGATTCTCCTGGCATCACTATGGTTGGCGTCGCGGTGGCCGAGCGTTTAGCCTGCTCGCCTCCCACCAAGGCGAACCGGGTTCAATCCCCGGCCGGGTCACTCCCGGATTTTCGCATGTGGGTATCGTGTCGGACGATGCCGCTGGCCGGCGAGTTTTCTCGGGGATCGCCCGTTTCCCCCGCCCCTTCATTCCGGCGCCACTTCGCACTCACCTCTATCACCCTCATTGGCTCTCAAGACCTCGCTGTTAAGAGCCACCCAGATATTGTCACTCACTCCACTCTGGTTACTGGTTCCTGCTGGGTGCGCCGAGCGTGTACAGCACTGAGTAAGCAAAAGCTAACCTTGCAACACTTCACCACACGCCACTGCTTCCAATGGCGCACTGCAGCCAACTATAAAACACGAAAATATCTTATTAAAATAGTACAGACACTACGTGAATTGTCAGAAAAGTACTACTTACGTTGAGTATTAAAGAAGATTGCATATATTTTGTAACATTTCAAAATATTTTGCTACTATGTAGTTATTTAATTAAGAAGAGGCTATTTTCAATAAAATTTCAAGTATATATCCATTCTCGATGCTTCATAAAGCACTCTTTGCATGGAAATCTTCGTTAATTAGGGCAATCATAATCGTTATTATGGATGTATGTAAGAAAATATTTCTAATGGTGTTTAAAAAGTTTTTAATAACTAATTTCTGTACATTAAATTTAGTCATAAAAATGACGACCCTCGTTGCTGAAATGGATATTATGTGATTAATTATTAAAAATATTTGTAAACATTCCTAATTATTTATTACATACATCTAGAGTAATAATTGTGATTGCCCAACTTGGCGAAATTTTCCTTGCAAGATATGCTTTCCAAACCATCTATAATGGAAATACTCTACTTATTATTATTAAAAATAAAGTCAAATTTATTTATTTTCTAAACACTGAAGTAAGTGAACGCTAAAGAAATATTTTACGACGTCTCAAAACAAATGCTTTCTTCTTTCATATGCAGTTTAAATCGGACCTTCCTGGCAATCCTGGCAGTGTGAGTAGAACTATTTATTGAACTATACATGTTTTACAGCCAGGTGAAGTGGGCCATTGACAGCGACAATCCTAACATTTCCGGTGCCCCGGAGCAAATAGCGTCCATATTCTGTACACAGAGTAATGGGGGGCGGGAAATCCCCGAGACAAGGTAGCATCCGTCATATAAAAGGCTATTTGTTTAGTTGGATCACGCACATATTTTGAACATAGCATCAGTGGAGCTAGTGATTTTTCGCAAAAAAATATAAGTACAGGATAGACTTCAATACTAAAAGCACCCAACAGCAGTTTGTCTGTTGCCATTGGTTGCTATCTGCTTGAGAAGGCGCTTTCATATCCGACCGTGCCACTCGGAATCCGGCAACATCGGAAACGACTCTTACGTGATGCGCGCTCAGGCAGTTAACATGTGGCAAAAAGTAATTCAATCAATCAAGGTAGGTAAACTACCCTACAGCGTTCTGAAATATAACGTGTCGTGAAATCTTTTCGCGAAATTTCACTGCCCCTAAACATCAGGCCAACAACAGCGCGACAAAAGAAGGATTCGTATTCTTCTTGTTACTACTTTAAATTTGTTTTTACTGGCAGAGCTTACACACTGCAGATGTTAGTTTCTTTTGGAAAACTTGCAAAATTCCCCTCGATCGTCGCTTTTGTGCTGAGAGGTCCAGACATTAAACATCCCCTAAACTAATTTTACGTTCATTAGTTATGCAAGCCACCGTCATGGCCACGATTATGCTCTCGGCATAAAGCGAGGAGTGTTGAATAGCCATACAAAACAAACCGTATTTACGTACGTCATACTCGATGAACATGATGTGCTTGGACTGACAATTCTCTTAACGGAGTTTCTACGTTCCCATGAAACAAATTCGTGACGATCTGGAAGTGTAAGATTCGTTGCCGTTGTTTACGGGAACTCAACAAAGGACAACTCGATTTATAAGTTTCCCCTGCTATAAGTTTTCCTTAATTGTATGCCACTTCTGAGTTTAAATTGTTTACGAAATTGCCGTTGAACGTTACTCCCTAGTTTATATTTATGTACGTCTTCGGCCCAATCCCAAAGTATCTGAGTTACTTTGAAAATATGTCTAAAAAATAATATTTTTTAAACTCTCTATTACTCTTCTGTGGCAAGGCAAATATATTTCTATAGTTTACCACGTCTAAGAAATTTCCGACGAATATTCTTAAACTACTTTTTTCGTATTCCGACTGATTCCTTGTTTTCAAGGCAACTTCAACTTTGAGCAAAGTTAATGACAATCCTATTTATTACTTATTATATAGTTGTTATGACTATCACTAGCCACTTGCCCTAATATGATATGTATATGCCGTTCACTATCAATTTGACGCACTTTCTTTCTAATTCTGTATCCTCCTGCCATATGATTACTATTCACAAACCAGTAAGTAAAATCGTGATATATTTTAGTATTTTAGATGTGTTAGTAATATGAAAGTTTTATCTATAATGTGTATAAAGCAAGAAATACTGAAATTAGTGTCAATAAATTGGTACAACACAACGGCAATCATTATATAGTCTGTTCGCGGTAAAGTGAGCTCTTTTGAGGCCCTAGTTATTTTTTCCTTCCAGACATTTCAAAACATTTAACCACCTTTTATAAATAACTATTGACGTGTGAATAATAAACACAGTGTGTATATTCTACGACACTCGGAAGTTAACGTCTAAGGCTGTAAGTAAAATGTATTTGACAATTATTCCAAATGAGAGGGCTTTCAAAAGAGCTCAATGTAGCGTGAACAGCCTACAACCATGTTTTATTAATTGGCTGCCAACTAACGAGAAGCCTGCACTTATCAGTGCACGCTACAGTATAAGTAGGGGTGCTTGTTTCTCGCGAAAAGATTTCCGGACAAGTTGTGTTCCAAAACACTCTAGTTCAGAACCACTTTCGTGATTGGATCGCTTGAATTGTTGCGCGTCTGACCTGCCTGCGCGCGAATCTCGGACGGTCAGTATCGGAGAAACTTCATTCTCGTTAGCTCACTCATGTAACAGTCTGTCTTCACGCAAAGACAAGCGGCCAATAGCCAAAGCAAGGCTGCAAGTGTGCACATATGATATTGAAGCCTAGCCCCCGGGTGAATATTTTCGCAAAAAAACAAATAGAAGGTGGCCTTACGTATAAGTGTAGTTATGGGCTTTGATTTTCCAAAGGTTGGTTTCAAAATTACTCACTTTACAGTGAACAGCTTTTAGGTAGCTTCAGGGTCGTAGGGCACATTAAAAAAAATGAATACAGTTAGCTATCAGCAGAGTCCTGAAAAATTCACGAGTTCAATGATGTGCAAGCTAGACTCTAAGACCCTATGTACAAATATTCTGATGTCAACTGTGCATTGGTTGCCTGCTGTCACAGTGAAAGGCTACGACTGGGCCAGCTTTCTCCAGGTGTCAAACACCGTGTAGACCAATGGCTAATGTTATATAAACACACATGTTTTGAATTCTAGCTTGTCCCAAAATAAATTCGCGAATTCTTCAGGTCTCTAGCTATCAGTAAAATGGGATGTTAGTAAATAAAACGGTATAAGTAGACAGTAATTGTAAGTACAGAATTATAAAATACAGGTTCCTACATATATTGTTGCTCATCCCCTAAAAAAAATTATATACGCTGTTTTATCAATGAACAACAAATCCCGCCCCCTCTCTCCTTTTCGCAAATAAACTTCTGTATACGCCACTGAGTCGCTTACATACAGGTGATATGCAGAAAGTAAAATATAAATAATGACCGTATTCAAGCATATTGCGTATGCCCATTCGTAGGGGCAGGTTTTTTTTCGCGATAATATTTGTGGCCATGCTAGACTTCAATATCCTACGACCACAATCACAACTTTCTTTGGTTATTGGTCGCATGTCTGCGCGAGGAAACTGTTCCTATTTGACGCGGCCAATCGTAATGAAGTACTCCGATACCGAACGCCCATGATTCACCGACAGACGCTTGAGGCAAGTGACATTTAAAATCATCCAACCACGAAAGTGCGTATGAACAAAAGTGGTTTGGAGTGCAACTGGCCTTGAAATCTTTTCGCGGAAAATACCTGTCCCTACCCATTAGCGAATTTGCGAATCTTAAAAATATTGGCACATGCGTAATGGCTGCTTATTTCAATTTAATCAGAATATACCCAAACCGTAATTCGGAATTTAAAAAAAAGAAGTGCTGAGTGGAAGTAATTCAGCAAGTTTACACGTCGGGCGAAAACAATTTGCCGAAAATGTTCGGATAATATCTTCACCACTTTACTCGTGCCTCGGCGCGCGGCCTTTGGATTATTTGGAGGGGGGGGGGGCAGATAGAAACGGGAGCTTGCAGTGGGGCGTTGGTGCGACGGTAAGCCGCCGTATATCTCCAGTAGGTTGTGGGGGGGGGGGGGGGTCGTTGCGGTCGCCATGAATAATTCACAAGAGCGGTTGTTGCAATTCCACCGCCACCCCGTAGCAAGCACAAAGGTTGCCGGGAGAGATCGCGACAAAGTATTGCTATTGTGGTGACCAACCCTAGTGAGAGGGTTCGCTGTTCCGCCCCCCCCCCCCCCCCCCAAATTCCGAGGCGCCGAATGAAACACTGATTTTTATTCGAGAACATTCTAACAAAAGCGAATTAATTTGGCGACGCTCTGGAGTGGAGCCGCCGTTAGTGAGTGAAGAGATTTGGCCGGCTCTTAACGTCGACGCAAATTTTGCACGTCTCTTCTGATTGCGGGGCCGCGGTGGCTGGGCGGTTAGCCTGCTCGCCTCCCAACAGGGCGAACCGGGTTCAATTCCCCGCTGGGTCACTCGCGGATTTTTTGCAGGACGATGCCGCTGGTCGGTGGGTTTTTGGGGATCTCCCGTTTCCCCCGCACCGGCATTCCGGCGCTGCTCCACACTCACCTCGCTTCACCCTCATTGGCTTTCAAGGCCTCGATGTTAAGAGCCGCCCAAAGCTCACAACTGCAACAAGCTTCCGGCACTATGGAAACATTTTGAAATAAGACTTTCCTGTGTCAGCACGATAGTTCTCCCGTGTAAAAAGCAAGCGAGGTTAATTGTATCGTGGTTTTGAAGACGATCAGGCGGGTCTTATTTCTTGACAAGCCCGAATCTTCGTCTGTTGCCTTACGCAACATGCTTGGTGTGTACTGAAACGTCTTTTACGTGTCGAAACATCGACTAAAGACGAGCTGGATCGATTACCTTCTGCACATACACTGACCTACCCCACACCAATATAAGTGTCGAAGTCACATGCTCCGCAATGATGAACATGATGAGCATGTCCTTATAGTTTCATAGTTTTTTTTAATTCTAAATATTACATTTTATCTTAGATATTTCATATTTTTTTATTGTATTAATTCTTAAAAGATAAGAACAATTATATTAATAAAGTGTTTACACAAATTTTAATATAATATACGTGCATTAAAATAGTTTAGAGGAAGTATGAAAACATTGAGACGATACAACCTCACGAAGACCCCCAAAGTAACGAGTATTGAATAATGATTTAATTGATCAATGCACTTGATGAATTGGTAATCTTATGCACGAGTAGCTTTACGTTCGTGGATGACAATGCCAGAGTAGGAATGATAGAATTTGTAAGCAATATTGGAAGTGATTTTTGTATTTACAGAATTTTGTAGAAACTCAAATTGCGAAATACGCTTTACCGAAACTATCCACCAAAACAAATTTAGATAACTTACAGGTTTCCTGAGACGGCTTCTTGTGTTTAATATACATAGGAGCTTTTAACCATAATTATTGATATTAGAATAAAACCAACAAACTTTTTTTCTTCAGGAGAATAACTGCTTCAGTATTAAGAAATAAAATTCAATCGAACAACTCATAAAAGTGACCACGTATATTCCAACTTTTATTACACACAGATAATAATAAAAAAAAAACAAAAAAAACATTCACAGGCAGTCCATTTCCATTGAATATCGTTTCCTGGCAAGGACACCAGATGTCGCCCCGCACACAGGGCTGCACGAGACGACCCAGCGAACAGCATCAGAAACGTCAGTGTGTCACAACATCTCAAAGAACGTGTATACATGAACTATAGCCTAACCTCAAATGCTATCCACATTGATTACGATAGTCTATCAGCACAACATCAGTTCAATGTTGGAACACGGAGACCCGTTTGGCATAGCTAGCGTGGTTACTTCACTCCATAATCACTCTACGTGCACGACCAAATGATACCTGCCGAGAGTGATTAATCACCAGTCGTAACGCTGAGAAGACATACGAGATACGCAGTGCGGTCGGCCCTCCGAATCGCCTGCCATCAGGCTGTTTAGATTCCACAGTCTGATTGCGTTGGGAGCGGTGGAGAAGCGAAGGGGGGCGCTGAATTGCATGCCGTCTCTCGACGATACCGAAATACAGTTTTATCGTCAGGCGTGGATTAACTGTGCCAGCAGTTTCCTTGTGTGCCCAAAGCTTTCTAACCGTACCGTGTTTTTGCCACAATCATCTGCAGATGTCCAGCGCATGCAAGTAGGTAGGGGGTAGTGAAATTTCGCGAAAAGATTTCGAGACGAGTCATATTTCAAAAACACTGTAGGGTAGTTTGCCTATCTTGATTGGCAGAATTACTTTTTGCTACGTGTTAATTGTCTGCGCGCTAATCACGTAGGAGCCATGCCGATGTTGCCGAATTCCGAGTGGCCCGTTCAAATATGAAACCGCCTTCTCAAGCAGACAGCAACCAATGGCAATAGACAAACTGATGTTGGGTGCTCATAGCATTGAAGTCTATCCTGTACTGATATTTTTTTCCCGAAAAATCACTAGCTCTAAAAATAGGTGAACCCGACGATTTTTATGTCCCCACGTCATCAACATCTCACTAGCAGTGGTGTAAGCTTAGAGAAACATGGAAGACTGCGAACGGCTGACATTATTTTCTTCTCCGGCAAATAACGTTATTCTTTGGAAACGGATGACTACAGTTTCAGAGTTTCGATGTCTATGGATGTCTCAATTTACAGTGGCACACATTCCATTCCATAGTGTAGGGGGTCAAACCTGTATGCCTGCCATTTGCTGCTTGTAATGATACAAGGCTCATTGGATGTAAAAACGGCATGGTTAATAATTTTTTACGTTCCATTGCACTAAGTGGGTCTGAACACTTTCATTGGCCAACTAAAATCATTTGTTTGCCCTTCGAAAATTTGCGGGACAAGGCGAGACGTCAACTGCACCCAGTTCGTGATCTGGAGCATGTTTTACAAACGTGGCTAAAGCTCTCGCAGGATAAAAATTGTGTCTGTTTTCACTTCATACCTGTTTCGAAGCATACATCCAGTCACGAGGAAATGCAACTATAGGTTGTTCACGGTAAACGAGCACCTTTTGAAAGCCCGGCTTGAGAGGTACTTTTATGCACGTTGTGTATTCTTCCCCCTTATCGAAAATTAACATCGTCACGGGCCTCATCACTTTATTCATGCGCCGGTCAAGTGAAACTGTGGAATTATTATAAAAGGAAATATTTTACAAATCTGCTCATTTTTACACTTCGCTGCATTAAGAAATACAGAAAGCGAGGGAAAATAATTTAAGTCATCACATATGGTTACCTAATACTTTTTGTTCGACGTTAATACATCGAACTACTTTCCCCTCCACCATTACCAACTTTAATGGACACATGTCACTCATTGCACTCGTTAAAATATATGCATTAGGGGCAGCGACTTTTTTCTAAGGTTAATTTCAAAAGTGCTCACTTTAAAGTGAACAGACTTTAAGTATAAAACGTGTCTTTCTGTTCGCAGGTGGGCGGAACATAGTACTGAGTCGATTATATTTGTAATTACTTTTCTTGACTGTTAGCTTATAATTCTACAATTTAATTCGAATTTTATTAATCCGAAAATTTTTATGGTAACAAGTGTATGAACATTGTGAATGAGTGAGTGAGTGCAGAGATTTGAGTGGCTCTCAACAGCGAGGTCTTGAGAGTCGATGAGAGTGATTGAAGTGAACATGGAGCGGCGCTGGAATGAGGGGGCGGAGTAGACGAGAGATCCCCGAGAAAACCCACCGACCAACGGCATAGTCCAGCACGACTCCCACTTGCAACAATCTGGTGAATCGGCCGGGGATTGAACCCGGTTCGCCTTGGGGGGGGGGGAGGCGATCATGCTAATCGCTCAGCCATCGTGGCCCCATGACCATGGAGGGGGAGGGGGGGAAGGAAACTCTACTTTCGCTTCAAAGGCGGGACATCCTTTACTCCTCCCTCCCTCCAAGGTTTTGGTGATGAAGAGGCTTTCATCATCCGCACACAGAGCTCTTGCAGGGAAGCTTTTTTTGGCGACATGCTCTGAACAGGCCATCAACATGATATACAGTTAGCCCAAGCCGTTTCCTGTTCTCGGTCGCTTTAGTAAAACAGCAGTAGGTAATTAAGGCCTGCGCCTAGTGGGAGTTCTGTTTGTACGAGTGAGACGCAAGATCGATAAAACCCTGCGCGCGACGCTAACCGGCTCTTACAATGCAGTACAACTCGACGCCTAAAGGCTGTCCACGAAAAAGTGAGCACTTTTGAAATCAACCTTAGAAAAAAGCCACTGCCCCTGCCTGCATGTATTACAACGGGCGCACTTGGTGACATACGCCCAGTGAGGTTGGTAATGATGGATGGAAACTAGTTCCATATATTAACGTCAAATTGAATGTGTTACGTAAACATTTGTAACAACTTAAAGTATTTTTTTAACTTTGTATCTTTTTTTAATGTATCGTAGTGTAGAAAAGAGCAGGTTTGTGAAATATTTACATGTTTAATATTCTCAATACTTCACTTGATCGACGCATGAATAAAATTAAGTGATATATTGTCATATTATTTTCGAATAGATATATGCTGTGTATGTTGAAAAATTTGCATACACAACAATGGGACAACACATATAGCACTTAAGTGATCAGGCTGTACAGCTGACTTGCAATAAATCAGTGGGAAAGGATGTGATCCTACCTAGGCTGCCTCTGTATAATTGCCCGGTTCAGTCCTGGGCCGGTAGGGGAACAAGTTTATTACCATTATTACCCTCTAGAAACTAACAATTTAGTACGTACGTCAAAATAAGGCAGACAATTGAAAACTCTACACATATGTAAGACACTGGGTAAGAAATAGGTTAACTTGACACTACAGTAGAGAAATCGAAAAAACTGATACGCCCATTAAAGATATTTCATTTATTATACTTTTCATTTCCTTTGTATTGTAATTGTTTAAATCAGAAATAATTAAAAACCCTGATGACAATATGAGAAAAACTATAAAGACAACACACTATCCTAAGAACGCTAAAAGTGGCCATGACTAGCCTACTTGAACCCTTTTACGGTTACGCGACATAGCTTGCCAGAATCTGAATATACTGGTTTCAAAATCAAATTAATTACACTGTTCTCTGTAGTAAATATTACGTTAAAACAAAATGTGTTCTCACTAAACAGTCTAGCTCTGGTAGAAACTACTGTTATCACAGGTCTTGCAGTGGGCGTATGTGTGCTGGAAATTTACGTACTTATAAAAGTCAAGATCGCGTCGCTTGTGTACTGATGCTAACGGACATCGAGCTGAATCAAACTGTACGTAAAATTAGGTCCAGATGAAAATGTCAGATCTTTTGGTAGGACTTATCTTTTAATCACCAAGCGGATTGAAGGTAGGATGCTCTTGCAGGATTTGGCGAAGCAGGATTAAGGTGGAGATACGTGGAGCTCCGCTCTACACGTACGTAGACGGCGTGTTTAAACTATCTAGCTCCTGACCACTTAACCTCGCGAATGAGCGACCATTGACACAAGCTCCATTGCTGGTTACAAGTTTACTTAAAAGTTGGTTCAGGGACACGTCTACACACCCTAAAACTAATTTAAAGTCCTACCTCTCCGTCCACTTCAGACGGGAGGTCCTAACCTACGTCTGACGTCGTTGGAGGCTGCTAGCGAAGAGAACCTTAGTCTCTGCAGGCTGACGCTAGCTTAAGGGGGCCTATGGCGCTAGGCAATCAAACCTGCGGGCCAATGGGGATCAAAACTACTCAAACCACCCACATGAACCACTTCTAACGACCTAAATGAAGAGAAAAAAAAGAATACGTGATCTCGGAACTGAGATATAATACAATAAAAAGTAGAAAGACTGACAAAATTGAGATCACAATAAAAATAAATATTAATTATATAAAAATAAATACACAATCAATAAATATGAACTAGTCTATCAAAATAACACATATATAGTATTACCATCAGACATCTAAGTTTAAAAAGCTTACGTGTTAAAAAAATAAAATTAATAAAAATAAATAAAATTTACGTAGGTATTTGAAATCATATAAGTGACATGTGTGAAAAATATTACATTAACTCTTGCGTGACAATATGTGTAGCAATAAGAACAGGAAAAATAATATCAGTTAATCGTATGCATGCAAACCCTATTTTCGTGGGTGTTACAGAAGACCTTGGCAATCTTATTTGACAAAAGGCGGAAGAATACACAACGTCCATACAAGTAGATACTAAGCGGGGCTTTCAAAAGTGCTCATTTTACCGTGAACAGCCTTTAAGGCTTTCGATGTTTTTGTCCTAAACATGCAGTTAAAGTACTTTTTAAAAATTCACCCGGAAGTTTTATAGTTGGGAAGACGGTTGCAAGATTTAACGCCCTTACTATCTTCGCATGTATCCTGTCAATAATTTAAATTTTGTGATACAGCAATCTGAAGAAAAAAAAACACCGTTTTAGATTGTTATAAGGCTTTGCGATATAGTTCATTCACAGTTATTTCCAACTTTTCTGAAGCAGTTCCATTTTCAGACTATCCATGCGCTACATGCTAACAGAGCTTAAGCAAGTTTAGAGAAATACACTAGAGGAATGACGCTCTGTATTCGTGCGCACTCAGTGTAATAATATTTTACATGATAACTATTTATTACTAGGCACTACCAACGCACCTATTTTCTCGCCCTTTTTATTGGTATTCATTATAAATTAAATATAATCGCATGGACGCCTTCGAAAATGTGGTGTTGGCGCAGAATGTTAGGGGTATCATGGACTGAAAAAAGAACGAATGTTTCCATTATTGCACAGCTAAATGTATCTAGGCAACTTTCTTCCCATGTTAATGAGAGGATCCTCCTGTTATTTGGACATATAGAGAGGAGGAACGATGTCAATCTGGAGAAAAGTATACTACAAGGCACAATAGAAGGTAAAAGACCTCGCGGAAGATGTCCAATCAGGTGGTTGGAACAGGAGTCCAAGATCACCGGCTTGCCATTTCAGCGGACCATAAGGATGGGGTTCTGTGATTCAAAAGTCTACAAGAAATCAAGTTTGATGGGGTTACGACGCTCAGGAATGAGCAACACGACTGATGATGATAAATTAAATATTATAGTATATAAATAAAATATAACTAAAATTAAATTTAACAAATAAAGCTTATTTTTTGTTCACATGGGTATAAAACGCTTGTGATACAACAGCATATTTAGGAAACAACACAATCGTCATGCATTGGATTATTTTTCAAAGGTTTTATTAAAAATATGTGAAGTTGTGAATAGAATATATCAATTTAATGTCGTGATATATAGCGTTATTCTGTACAGCTACATTTACCGAGGTGGAATTTCGGGACGACATTCTATATACCCCCATTTATCATAACTGCAATTTGTTCTGTCGTAATAATCTGTGGTTGCCTGCTAGCTTTTCCATATCACCACAGCATTTAACAAATGATGTCCATCGATTTCAATCAAATAACATCCTTTCGAAATCGACGCAAATTAATCACATAACAAAATATTGCTTCACAGTAAATTTATTTTGTACACGAGAAGATTAATTTTTTTTTTTTTTTGCCGTTCATATTTTTTTGGGGGTTTCATTTGCGTATCTCTAAAAGCTTGGAGAGTATTCAGTGCCTTGCCGAGAAATATACGGTGCTTGAGTTTATAATCAGTAATTTATTTGAAAAAGAAATCTTTGAAAATAATTGTTACGTTTACGATACTAGAAGCTGTTTGTTGGTGAGAAGTTAAGAAATGTATAAATTATTTTTCTGAATTGAGAATACAGCGTTTTATCCTTTCATATAAAAAACATTAGAGGCATACTTTTAAATACTGAGTTATTGTTATAAATAGGAGTAGTGAAATTTCGCGAAAAAATTTCAAGGCAAGTTGTATTTCAAAACACTGTAGGGTAGATTGATTACCTATCTTGATTGGCAAAATTATTTTTCGACACGTGTTAACTGTCTGCACGCGAATTACGTAGGAGCCGTGCCGATGTTTCCGAATTCTAAGTGGCACGGTCAGATATAAACACGCCTCCTCAAGCAGACAGCAACCAATGACAACAGACAAATTGCTGTTGGGTGTTTATAGTATTGACGCCAATCCTATACTTACATTTATGTCACGAAAAACCACTAACTTCAGTTATAACTGTACTGTGCATGCGAGTACAATGATACATCAACTTTAAATATGAGTCCCAGTTAGTGCGAAGAATTCTGCGCGTGTGTTCTCAGTTTTCCTTCTTCTTCCGCGCCCCCTTCCAAAAGACCGATATCCAACAGGAAGGTTGTTCGTACAGGCTCGCAGAAATGCGGCGCGCAGTGTACATTTGCGCCGTTCGCCATGTTCATGCGCATTTGTTTCCGGTGGACCTTGTGTGCACTGGATACACATAGATACCACGGGGCTAGAATTCGAGGTTAGGAGACTGTTCGCGTGAGTGCGTTAAGCTGTTCGCACACTCACTCCAACCTAGTTTTAACATTTTGAGTGTGGCGAAGGTCCACGAACAATCAACAAAAGCCAGAAGTGAGTCGCACGTATGCTCGAACGGGTGAACCAGCGGCGTGTGGTGAACTGTTGCAAGGTAAGCTGCGTTTTGCTCTGTGCTGTACACAATCGTTTGCTGGCTCACACATCGGCCACTCGAACGAGGAAGCGCAGTTGACGTCACGGCCCGTGTGTGACGGATGCCTCGCCGCTCTCTCGTGAGCGGCCGCAGTGTGTTCGGTTTCTGCCAGCTCCACCCTGGTCACTGGTTCCTGCTGCATGCTTGCCCAGCGTGTACAGCACTGGGCAAGCACCAGTTTATCTTGCAACAATTTCAGTCTTGTTGGTGAACGCAGTTCCATCTGTCGACGTCGTATTTGTTTACACTACTTCCTGCTCTGTGCAACAGTTGTCACTCGTCAGTTGTCTGTCAGTATAAGAACAAGTTCTACGTGTCCCGATTAAATGTTATTTTGTACGTAGAATACTACACATTCCATCCTCTTTTCATTCATTCGTTCATTCATTCATTCGTGTTCCATCGATCTCCATTCATGGATTTAGAACGTGTCAAATGCAAGACAAGACACCACATATCAACACAATAAATTGCCAATATATGAAAATGTGAACAAATATTAAAGTACTAAAATAATATAATAAATATCGCAGTAAATAACATTTTAAAATTGCCTAATTCATATAATGTTGCATCAACTTCCATGTTTGAAAAATTAGTCCACGTTATAAAGCAGTGATCAAGTAAGAACTTGAATAAGGTTTTACAGAATTAAAAAAAAATCGCCTGTTCTTTTAAGTTAATTTAAGCACTTTACACATTGGGTGTTTTTCGTTGTAGGGAACTTTACTAAAACTACTGGCGAATCAGTATTTCGTCACCGGTGTTTCCAAAGAACGCGGATGCCGTAACGTTACAGAAAATTCAATACAACTCAGTTAAATTCAGGAGACGTAATATTACACAGGCAGCCTCGAAGTGTTAATGCAGCTAGATTACTTTCAAGTGGGCCAAAGTACATCATTCACTTACAATTGCGGATCTGTTGATAATTCAAGTTTCTCTTTGTTGACCACGCGACTTACGAGTATTATCGACGATGGACTAGTCGAAGTTGGGGACTTGCACATATATCTAAGAAAAATTGGTCTACCTCATCCTTAGTCTATGCAGCAGAATTGGTACTGTTGATGATAGTTCAAGTTGCTGGTGGGATATCATTGGCTGTTCCTTTTCGTGACGTCACCACCTGCTGGTAATTTGTAGTTGGAGGTGGTAGGCAAAGGTAGTCGAACTCGTAGACTAAGATGTGGTGGCCTGATTAGTCGTCTTTCGCGCATGTACCTACCCAACACTGACCTACCCCAAAGCAACACGACTGCCAAAGTCGCATGGCCAACAGGGATGAACGTGTTTGTTTACATCTTGGGTTTTTAATGACAAGCACTATTTTATTAATAAAACACTTTTACCAACTTTAATTTGCATTACAAATTCGTTAGAGGAGGTATGAAAACATCTTAAAGTACTCGTTTGCTAAATACAGTATTCTAACCACAAACCCACCACCCCACGCCATTTACTCTAGTCGTATTGGCAGAAAAGCAGTTCAACATTGGGACATGGAGACTGGCTGTGCGAAGCCAGCGAGATCGGTCTATCTAACCTTTTGTCTACGGTCGAACACTTACCATTCTTTATGGTTGTTAGACGCAAGCACCAAGAAGCTTGGAAGTACCAGCAGGTAATCAGAATGCGTTTTGATGACGTCACAGAAACGAACGTGCTGCCTGACGAAATATTTCTTTTTTAAACCCTTTTGGTCGCCATGTCCGTGGTCGATGACATGTTGCACATGGAACATATCTATGGTCGGCAATCTACACAACAAGGAGTCCGATGGCCGTGTTTCGAGAGTCTCCAGTGTAAGAAATATGATTTGAAGTTTCCTCAGCCCTCATTTGCGAGTGGTCAATGCTGACAGCGATGAAAACCCTCAGAAGGTTGCTCGATGGTCACGAGAGGAACGCTTGATACAAGTACAGCGATCGTCTAAATATTGTACTATTGCAAACGTCACGCGCCTGTATACGTTTTTCAGTTCCTCCATTTCTCTCTAAAAGCATGCCTTTCTGACAGCGAAAATGGCCCAAACGAGTGTTTTCGCGGTCTTTTTTTTAGGTATGGACATTCCGGTACAAAACATTAAAAAAAGGAATAGGATATTGCATCAAACTATTATTTTTATTACTACGTCATAAAATGGCAAGGTCTCCGCTGAAAGTCTCGTGGAGGTCGCGTTATCGACGGCAAGACTGCACGCCAGATCGGTACTTTGCGCGTAGAGGCGATCAGATAGTTGATGCGCGTCTCTCGGTCGCCCCTACCTCTCCCGCGCTCTTAGGCCTCAGACGTGCAGAATTCCTTCAGCCAGGCGGCCACCTTGAACTGTGAGCACGTGCACCTTTGCAATATGTTTTCCATTGGGCCATATTTTTTTTCTGATACGGCCCGGGTAACTCTGCGCCAATAAACGAGTACTTCACAATTTTGTGCCCCAATCACGTGCATTTCAGCTAGAAATGGCATGGCGTAACATCGATGCAGCAGCGAATGGAAAAAACGACGCCCTCTCCGTTACATACAGTACTGTGAAGTTCATTCTGATGCCAAATAATAACGCGAATTTTGCATGTCTCTCTACCAATAACAGTGATTCTAGTGCATAGCGTATATCACTTAATTATAATCAGCTATGCATTTTGCGGTGAAGAAATTTCTTTCACCAACAAGATATATTTGTAGGACATAGATTTTATAGTATGCTTATTTCTTATTGGACTAGGGAATAACATCGGTGTAGAATACTTTTCAAGGGGCCAAATATAAAACAGTCTTGACTCGCATGGCATAAAATCGTGCCGGACGATATCGCTGACCGGCGGGTATTTTCGGGGAACTCCCGTTTCCCCCGCCCTTGCACTCCGGCACATTTTCCATACTCACCTCCTTTTACCCTCATCGGCTCTCAAACACTTGATGTTAATAGTGCATGGCCTCGAGTTTTTTTTTCCTCTCGCCTTCGAGCCACAGCGATACGGGCGACAATAACACACGCGACTAACACCCCGTCGCTCTAACGCGCAAGGAGCTGAACCTGCGTGCAGTGCTTTCGCTGGTACGCTTTTTTGTGCAGATGAGATCTGCAGCAATGGAATTTTATTACACGCAATGAAAGCCTGCAGAATAAACTGAATAAACTACTAGTTTGCAGTTTTATCTCTGTCCTATTAATTAAGAAAACCGAGTAGGAAATCGCTAAAACAATGCCCATCTTCACGATATTCTTATATTGGAATAAAGTTAATATTATGAAAACAAAACTGTACAGGCTCGGATAATTGTTTTTTTTTTTTTATCTATGCTGGTGGAAAACCGTATTCCAAGGACATTTATTTGCTGAGATATGCGCCAACGCGCAAACAAAGAAAAAATGCCCGGTCTACAAAATTCTCAAAAATCTGTCCGGACTACTAAATTATTCAAAATATGTCCGGACTACTAATTCTTAAAAAATTGGGGTTGAATGTGTTGGGGACACGGCCGTTTGTTTTGCGTGAATACGTCTACGTTGACGCGCTCGGACGCCTTGATGAATTTTTTACGTTCCCGGCACCGCTTCACTCGATCATATGGGGTTTTATGGATATCACTGGATTGCTTTTGAGATGCGCTTTCCAACCGTATACGATTTCTGTATTTCGAGTTGGCTTTTTGACGAGTATAGGCCGAAATTGTGTTAAGTTTTCTTAATTTTTTTACATTAAACGCATACAATTTCACCATTACCACATCACTTAAATGTTTTTTATAAACAGAATCGATTGATCTTGATAAGAGCTATCGATTGAAACCCAAACGAGCGTTGTAGCTTCTCCTAGTCAAAAGTTATACTAAGCGGAAGTTATGAGACGCGGCGAGATGAACTCAAAATTGCGCCCCCCCCCCCCCCCTTACTTCTGCCGCGCGCGATGCTTCGCAGTCCTCACTCAACGTAACATATTCTTCGATCCTTTGGAAATCGAGTGGTGTAATTTAATTTTAAATGTAGACGATAGATTCGGAGCTGGCGTTCAGGGTTCAATACTCGGCCAGGTCACTCCGGATTTTCACATGTGGGAATCGTACCGTTGGTCGGCGGGTTTTCTCGGGGATCTCCCATTTCCCCCACCCTTTCATTCCAACCCTGCTCCATTATTCTCACCTCAGTCTTCCTCATCGTTTCTTCAGACCCAGATTTTAAGAACCTCCCAAATCTCTCCAATCCTCTACGTAGACTGCAAAGCCCTACTCTCCGAAATTAGAATCTAAGGTATTTTTTATTTAGGCCAAACTAGTCTACTTCATATAAAGTGTTTCCGGTATTTTTTTTGGAAGGCTATTACGATTTTCACATGTCAAAATTTGGACGGGATAAAACCCGAATATTTGCGACGAGTTTGAAGTACAAGCCGCACAGCGACCACATGATTCCGTAAATTTTCAACGAACTAGCGAAAAACTTAACTCCGCTCAAAATTCACAGTAACAGGAGGACTTACCAGCTGCTAAAATGAAGCCCAAACGAAAATTGTTATTTGCATGCCTTATTCCGTATATTAAGTTTTTAGCGTTAACTGTTCTAGGCGCACGTAACAGTTTGCTGAGTGTAGGCTAACCTGCCAGATTCTTCTCCTATCATTTGACTAGGTTTAGTATATGTAAATTACGGATGCTAAATCTTCTTAAAATCGTTATCAATGCTAGGAATTAATATGTGCTGCCACATAACAATTGAAACCGCTTATGAGCAAGTAAGACAACAAAAGTACATAATTTGCAACCCATAAAATTTATGGGTATAATTTTTAGCCCACTCGCAATTTTTAATTAGTTAATTACGTACTTACGTAACACCGTAATACGATTGTGTGGTTGTTGCTCTGCATAATGGTCCAATCCTTAGGCGTGAAATATTCGTTTGTTTGCTCTGTATAAGAGTGGTTAGAATAAAAATTATACTTAGAATTGTAATATTTTTTATGCAATGCTTATGTTGAAAAATTTGCGAAACGCGGGAAAAGATTCAACAAAAGGTAAAATAATATATATATATATATAATATCATTATAGATGATAGAAAATAGCGAAAATGTTTCAAGACAACATATCTTCTATACCACTCTAACTTGTTCATTCTTCCATGATTGGATGAACAAGGCTTTGACTCGGCTAAGTTGTTTGCAGACCAATCACGAACGTTCTGCCATATAGTATCAGAAACCTCATTGGCCCAGTGAAATGGGGAAGCAGCTACATGCATGCATGGCAGCCAATAAGGAAAGAAAACTGTCGGACATGTGGACAATACATTGAATCCTCGGAAACAGTTAACTTTTCCCGCGATAAACCATCATCTCTAAATAGAATGCTAAACGGTTATTTCGGAATTTCAAGAAATCAATTTCAATTTTTAAAGAAGCTGGTACATAGAATAACGTGACACCCAGAAATAAATATTGCAAATAAGTTATTTTGAAAGGGTTTATCGTACATCGATTAGTTTTACGCCCGGAAATTTTCGAGATATTGATTGGCACAATTGGGACGCATGACAACTCTCGGAAGAACAGGTTAAATAATATTAGAAAAAAGGAAAAGGATATAAATGTACCTGCGTGGGAAGTAACAATCATCTCAGGTATAGGCTGTTCACGGTAAAGTTAGCACTTTTTAAGGCCCTGCTAAATTTTTCCATTCGATTAATTTCTACAGTTACGCCACTTTTTAATGTACAAATTGGAATACAACTAATGAACACAGTGTATACATTTCACCACTCTCAAAATTTAACGCCTCAGACTGCAGCAAAATATAGTAATTGGGTGTTAATATCTTTTGGGAGGGCCTGCATATACTTCAACGGACGCACAGAGTGATATGCTCCCGGTAAAGTTGGTAACGGCAGATGGAAATTAGTTCCATGTCTTAACGTCGAATAAAAAATGTTAGGTAACTATTTGTAATAACTTAAATTATTTATTTCGCTTTCTGTTTTCATAATGCACCAGTGTGTAAAAATTAGCAGGATTTTAAAATGCTTACTTTTCTAATAGTTGTACAGTTTCACTTGACCGACGCATGAACAAAGTGATGAGGACCATGGCAATGTTAATTTTACACAAGGCGGGACAATACACAACGTGCATACAAGTAGATCTTAAGCAGGGTTTACAAAAGTGCTCTTTTTAACGTGAGCAGCCTATGCCAACTTGTCCCACGGAGTTCCTTACTTTGACAGAAGCGCAAGAGTTTATCTTCAAAACATCTCGTAGCATTGTATTCTCTACAGGCAACTTCCCCATAAGCGCGACTTAATCAATGTCCGTCATGCACCAGCCTATATAATCTTCGGCATTCCATCCTCGACCACCGTGCTATTACAAGCGCCGCCCGGTTAGGGAGTCTCGAGAACACTCTACTGTACATTACATCACAATCCGTCGTGGTTAGCAAATCACATTCTTTCACAGGGATGGCGTAAGAAACGGCCAACAACATTTAAGTGAACAGATACGTTTCCTGGCAGCGAAACATAGCGCCTAGTCATCTTCAGGCAGCAACCCCGCACAGCGGCAGCGTTCGGCAAGTAGTGGAGCATTCAAGCTAACCTCCATCTCAGACGTATTTCTTCGTTCAGCAGTACTGGAGGCAAGGCGTTATTTCAACTTCTCGTAGCCCAGTTCACAAGCTGTGCTTGCAAGAAACACATAAACACGTATGGCAGATCAAAGGTTTTATTAGACATAAAAACCTGAAGGATTGGAGACAGAACGAAAAGCAACAAATGTGACGATAACACCCCGCAACAAAAATGAAATAAATAAAGGTGTTGAGGTATGACAATCCTCCGAGGAGGTGACTGGGATGTGAAACAAATTGAAATAGTAGAGATATTCGAAATAAAATTACCTTTTACACTTGGCTTCGTAGAACAAGACGTTTTACCTTGTTGGATCCTTTTGCAATCAATCACAAGCAATTCAATATGCTTATCCGGGATGCCTGCCATCAATGCACTCGTTATACAAAAGTTGGATTTATAAATCTTATAGATGTGACTAACATGTGGTGATATAACAACGTTGTTGAAAAGCACAATGACTGGATCCAGGCCGGTAATATACGTAAGATAAACCAGCTTTATTTGTGGGGACTCTCTAGTGTGGGCAAGACATCTTGCTGTAATATTATATTGTGTGGTGCGCGAATTTTCTACTCTGACGTAGATAGATTTAGATGACCACTCATATGATGTAAATGTTCTTGAATACATGACTCCCATTGCTATAGCATTATTAAGGTCATATGTGATAACGTTTGTCGGCTACTAGTTAAAGGTGGATACGTCTGTTGGAAAAAGCTTATATAGTTCATATCGAATGAGCTTTCACCCGATAGAGACTGGTTTTCAAACCGAGTGACTATTCGAAGCTACTAGCCTCTTCTGGAATGAAAGAGAAAGCCCGTTATTAATGCAGAGAGGTTTGAAGAACCAGAGATAATCTCAGTTTCTAGTTTGGGCGGCTCTTAACACGAGTATTGAGAGCCGATGAGGGTGAAGCGAGTTGAGAGGGGGAAACGGGAGATCTCGGAGAAAACTCGCCGACCAGTGGCATCGTCCGACACAATTCCCACGTGCAAGAATCCGGGAGCGGCCCTGCTGGGAATCGAACCCGGTTCACCTGGGTGGGAGGCAAGTAGTCTAACCACTACACTATCTCGGTCCTAAAGTGAAATATAAATAATAAAGGCTGTTCGCGATAAAGTGAGCACTTTTGAAATCAACCTACGTGCGTATATTTTAACAGGCGCACTGAGTGGCATGCGCTCAGTAAAGTTGGTAACGATGGAGGGAAAGTAGTTCTATATCTTAACGTCGAATAAAAAGTCTTAGGTAACCATTTAGAACAACTCAAATTATTTCCTTAGCTTTCGTTTTTTTAATGCATCGAAATGTAAAAATGAGCAGTTTTGTAAAATATTTACTTTTTTAATAATTCCACAGTTTCTCTTGACCGACGCATGAATAAAGCGATGAGGCTGATGACAATGTTAACTTTAAATAAGGCGGAAGACTGCACAACGTGTATACAAGTAGATTTTAAGCAGGGCTTTCAAAATTGCTCATTTTATTGGGAACAGCGTATAACAGAGATGGCTTGTAACCAGGCGGAATAAAGCCACGTGGTCCTAGGAGCAAGCCAAAGGTAAAATGAAATCAGTAGGAGAGCGGAAAAAAAAAGCACAAACCTGTATTCTGTATTACCCAGACAGGATACAGGTACTGGGGTGACAAGCAGGCGTGACTGGTCTTCAGCTGGCCTCGTATAAAAGACAAATCTACTTTGTGTCCAGGAGTAAACTTGTCGTTCCCGCGAGCCAGAAAATCGAAAGTGGAGAGCGCTCAGGCAGGGCTGTAGCAGCTACACAATGGAGCGGTGGGAGGAGGCGAGGTGTCCTGCCATCACTTCCGCCTGGAAAATTACAGCCCTGGAGGCGCCAGTCAACCTCGAAATATTTCCCGCGCTAGAGGCACACAACCCAGGGAGCGATAAAGGCGCCACTGGCATGCGCATCTAGTGGTCCACCAACATTACGCCCGAGGCCACGCCGCAGAGTACTTGCCAATACAGAGGTGAAACCGCCAATTATCCTGCGAACTTAAGGAAACCGATTAAATATAGATTTCTTTTAATCGATAAAATCGGCTAAAATCTATTTTTAGATCGATATTTAAGATATCGATTTATTTCAGAATCGATATATTTGTTGAAAAATGGTTTTTCGATTCAGCGATTGTGTGTCACTTAACATAATGAGTTTTCTCAGCTTTTGGGCTTATGGAATTCGATACAAAAACTTAAACAAAATATGCGGTATGGCCAAAATTCCAGTTTTTACCCGTTTTCCCCTTATTTCCCGCCAACCGCTTAAATTTCCCAGAACACTGTGATTTCCCGCCATCTGGCAACACTGCATAAAATTAATTTTGTTCAGTGGTGGGAGGGTCCGATCGGGTCTGAAATATCGAAAATCGATTTACATTAAATCAAATTTTTTCCGTCCGATTTTTTAATGTGCATCGACATCATGCACCTCGAAATAGAATGAGCCAGCAAATCGATTTATTAGGTAAAAATCGGCTTGACTACGCGTAATCCAGTTGCACACGTCAATAAAATGGCTCACTGGCCAACAAAATGTCGGAATACCATTCGCCAACCAGCGGATGCAACGAGAGAACAACCAACGAAATATTTGCTTGTAAAGGGTCGAAAGTATATTTATTTGCCCCAAACTAAATCTTTTGTTGAGTATACACGACTTGAAAAGCAGCAGAATTAATTCTGTGTGATCTTACAAATTACTCAATTCAATAAACAAAACCTTTTATGACAGTCCAGAATAAATTGGGCTGCCAAGAAAACAGTTGATTTAATCAATTGTATCTATTTGTTTGGACATTCATTTGATGGGCTTCGTTTGAAAATAACAGTTCGAGTGCTTGCTTGTATTTATTGCGACAATTAGGTTAGTAATGGCTGGTAACGATAAAGGGAGCAGTTTTGAAATCAACCTTAGAAAAAAGTCACTGCCCCTACCTGCATATATTTTAACGGGCGCACTAAGTGACATGCGCCCAGCAAAGTTGGTAACGATGGATGGAAAGTAGTTCCATATCTTAACATCGGAAAGTAAGGGTTAGATAACCCTTTGTGATAACTTAAATGTTTTCATTCGCTTTCTGTTTTTTCAAATTCATAGAAGTGTTAAAATGAGAAAATTCGGTAAATTATTTGTTTTTCTATTAATTTCACAGTTCCACTCGATCGATGAGTGACTAAAGTTATGAGGCCCATGGCATTTTACCGTGAACAGCCTATATCAGTGTTTCTAGTGCATATTGTCTGAGTTTAATACCTGGTCGTTTTATACAGAATTATTTTCGCTATGGTCGGAATTTGAAACATTATAAATGCAGAAAACGTGATCTGGTATACTGCCTTTGAATTTAACGGATATGTTCCTGTTGCACGACGACCAGCTGGCAATATCATAGTTGCAGATTAAATATTGTTAAGGAACAGGATTCAAATAGGTTTATACTTTTTCACTTGCGCTCTCACAGATGACTTTTGAATGTAAAACCTATGTTTTCTTATAGAATATATTTACTAAAACAGTTGCCGGTAGTATGATCGCGGTGTTATGAGAACACACCCTCATAAACACTAGACCATTCAGTCTTAGGCTACATCTCATGATGATATTTTACGAACTTAAGTAGTTATATACCCCTGCCAGGTCACCGGATTTTCGCAAGTGGGAATCGTGGCGGACGATGCTGTTGGTCGAAGGGTTTTCTCGGGGATCTCCCGTTTCCTCCACCCCTTAATTACGGCTCCGCTCCATATTCACTTCAATCACCCTCATCGGCTCTCAAGACCTCGCTGTTAATAGCCGCCGTAATCTCATCACTTAGTTATATGCACAGTTTATGAGATCTAATTTGTAGCTATATAAGTAGATATAAAATGAGAGCGTGGGCGAAGGTATCATGCATAGAAGTCAGGAGCCACCAGCCACCTCGGTAGTCGAAGAGGCCTGGGGCGGCCATGTTGTGATGGCACCCGACCACAATATTGGATCTTGGTAACCTTGACCTTGACCCTATGCTCGAGACCTTGAATGTCCTTAAACTCAAAAAAATATTTAAAAGTTGCAAAAGAATCGAAAAAAAAATCAAGATACATATAATGTAACCCTACCCGACCCCTCGCTCAAGCCCCCAGAAAAACCTCACCCCCTCCCCAATCACACCCCTCCAATCATAAAAAATCGAAATAATTCTGAAAAACTGAGGAACATTCAACAATAACCTCACACTCATTCCCATCACCCTCACCTGAGATGAGGTTTGGCGGAGTGAGTAAGGGATAGGGAAACATTATACTATGTTTATCGTTTTTTTTAGGGATTTACGATTTGTTGCAATTTTTAAAATGTTTTTGGTTTCAATGTCATTCAAGGTCACGAGCACAGTGTAGCGTCTCCCTTCTGCCCGTCTACTCACTCCTAGGTTCTCAGCTAAGTCAACTCTGTACAAGTAATACTATGACGTTTGCGTTAATGTAGCAAGAAGGGGGTAACGCAGCTCGAAGGTAAATGAGAACAAGCAACCCGGGAATTATCCAAATACAAAACACATTTACGATCACAAATCTTTACAGAAATAGGAACATTACAAATCAATTACAATTACTCTAATCCTACGCTGAATCCGTATACTCGTTCTGAAAGATTTTAAGGATATTACTCGGTGACCTGTCTATCCTTGCCAGTAGTTAATTGATTTCTGTTTAAGTCTGAATAACGGGGTCTCGGTAGATAGCCTTACGCCCTACTACCAAGCGTATTATACTCGCCACTGAAGTCATCGATGCAGTCGGCTATCAGCTCCTTAAGGCCTTAATAAGAGTGTTGCCATCGTCTTCAGCCTCGCTGTGACCTCGGCGTCGTTGGTTCCAACAATTACACGTGGTACTGCTTCTGATCGCATGGGTGCGTCTGCGGGTGGAGGGTGGCGCGTCGCGGTCTCAATATATACACCTCGGCTGAGTGGGTCAGGCACCACTGTTTATAAAATGATGCGTGCGGCCCATCTCTGGCTGCTACACACAGCTGGTTGTAAAATATTGTGTGCTGCCCATCTCTGGCCGCTACAACAGGTTCAAAGTCAAGGTCACCAAAATCCAAAACGGTGGTCGGGTTCCATCACAACATGGACGCCCTCGACAAGCGAGGTGGCTGGCTCCTGGCTCCCACACTGTTAAAAAAATTCCTTTATTTTACGGAAAAGTGCTGGTAAAAATTTATCCAGAGGTGTCCGCAAACTCTCGTAAAATTACGGACACACTAGTTTTCAAAAACGGACTTTCCGTAAAATTCACTGAACGTCTCCGTTAATTCCTTAGTTAGTTTTCTGTACATTTAGTTTAAATAATTTTTAGTATCAATTTTATTTTTAATTTTCCTTATGTGGGCGTTCTACTGTGTATAAAGAATATATTTAAAACAGTTACAATGTTTTATACTTTCGCACGATCTGAACCCGAGTCAAAAAGTTGCAAGTTCACGACCCTAGCCACTTTTTTTTTGATGAACTGGTTTTACTGACAAAGTCGATGAACACACAAAAAATTATTTAACGTGAGGAGCAGCGCACGACATACACATCGACACGTGACACTGACTTATAACACTACCACTTATCGACGATTACTACCGGAACATTAAATTGTACACTTGTAAGGACCGAGGGGTGGGCAGCGCACGGCGTACACCCAACCTCGGTAATATACACGCACTTCCTGTAGGCGTGAACGTCAGAATAAAAATAAAAAAATTGCCGTACCACTGACGCAATGTGCCACGCCGCGCCATGTTCCACCTATGTTGACGAAGAAGCTGGACAAAGTCTTGAACTGTCACCGGTGTCGAATGGTCCACCAAAAAACCGATCGCATGAAGTACAAACCAGTCCGCAGATCTTCGTCGAACTGAGGGGAAGGTGAAGAAATCGCAATGAAGCATGTGCGTGTCGCTGACATCTCCACGTTCATCGCGAATTATTTTTCGTACTCGTACGCGACACCACTGCCAGATGCGAGCTGCATAAACACAGGAAATTACCCTATGAAGGGCCGTGTCGGTGTTGCCACACAGCTGGCATGCAGGGTCAGCTGTCAGGTGAATGCTGTATTTACGCTGCTGAGTTGTCACGATATTATTGTAGAAGCCGAATGCTGCAGCTCGAAGATCCGAGGAGAGGTTAGGATCGGCAAGTATTTTCCATGGGCGCCTCCAACGGATGGTTGGGGTGCGATTCACAACAGATGGTATGACAGCCGACGTTTTGGAAGCCCGAATGTACAAATATCTCGCTGATGCGACTGTCCCTTCCGGTAAGTGTTCTACTAGAGTTGCGAGTGCTTCCTTTACCTGACGGTATTGAAGTGGCATGCGTCTAACTCCAGACCACATCATTTTCTGTAATGCTGCGTAAATGTCCTCTGGGCGCAAAATTGTTGCAATTGCTGAAGACTGATATAAGGCATCACACTTCAAAACGTGATTAATTAGACTCAGGCCTCCGTCTTGCAAGGAAAGATAAAGTTGCTGCATAGACAATTTAAATATATAAGATTTCCACAACATGCGGCCAACAATTCTTTGTTGACGTGGTAGTGGGAATATATGTGACACATACCACAGGTTCGCAAGTAAGAATACATGCAATGAAAAAGGCTAACGCAACTAGTAATGTTTGGAAAGAATATAAGTTTAAGAAAGATGTTTTTGCGAAAAGAAAGAAGAAGAAATCTCAAGAGAAGTATGCCAAGTGTGAAACTTGTAATCACTTTTACAAACCATCTATCATAAGCATTTAATATAAAAAAAGAAGTTCCCACGAGAGAAACAAGTGAAATGTGAAACTTGTAATCACTATTACAAACCGTCGCTCATAAGAAGTCACTTGAGAAGTAAAATTCATAAGTACACACTCAGATTCAGTGTAGAAGAAATCGAAACAGCATTTCAAAGTAGGATCAAGACTTATGCTGTAAAGAATGTGAATGCATACATAGACCCAAATAATTTCCTAAACGATATAAAAGAAACAGTCACTGGACTAATAAATAAACATTTAAAATCACTCAAAGTGAAAATGAAACTCTTCACTGAGTACAAAAGGGGAATTGGTGAGAATATTGAATATGTATAAAGCTCCTTTAAAACAAAGAACAAAATTATACTGAAATCGAATAATCTGGAAAAATATTATACCAACAGCATATCGAAAATCATAGCTGAGATGGGGGCTTTCAAGGATAAGGGATCTCAGTGGGAACTCAACAGAATATTTAAACTAGAAGTGCGAATAAATAAGTATGTACCATTCAAGGGCAGTTCTTATGTTGATCTCCCAGAAAAAATCAAAGCTAAACGGGCAGTAATTAATGTTCATAATAATGATCAAAAATTATTTTTGTGGTCTGTTCTATCTGCATTGCATCAAGTACAAAGAGACCCCCAAAGAGTGAATAAATACATAGCTTACGAACATGAGTTTGATGATGCACTCAAGGGTTTGGAATTTCCAATGAAATCGGATAGCATATCAACCTTTGAGAAAAGAAGTGGAATTTCTATTGATGTATAAGCATACAAAGAAAAAGATGGGGGGGGGGGTAAGGAATATATAATCTCCCCGTTAAAAGCAACAAAAAATAAGACGGATAAGCACATTCACCTACTCTATATCAAAGATGAAAAGAACGACCAATACTGCTGGATAAAAAGTCTTTCGAGACTTATCTCATCACAAGTATCAAATAATGGTCACTATATATATATATATATATATATATATATATATATATATATATATATATATACGATAGATGTCTGCAACATATCTACTCTGTAAGTAAGCTAAAATATCACGAACAAGACTGCCGAGATCACGATGGTGTTGAATGTTTATTGACTAAAATTGAAACTCGCCTAACCAAACCCTGACGAATCCTATACAAAACCATACCAAAAACACGAGCCTATTAGCTTCTGTTACTATGTAAAGTACGAACATGGATATTATAAACCCCCAGTAACTTATGAAGGATATGAAGCATCTACTGTAATTGTTAAAATTCTAATGGAAGAAGCAAAGTCTATTGGTGATATAAACACACATGAAAAACCAATGCTTCCACTAACTCAAAAAGAGCCAATTGTTTATGATACAGCCACCCATTGTCATATATGTGAAAAGTCTTTGAATGGTGATTATGTGAGAGATCATGATCATCTTACGAGGAAATTTAGGGGAGCTGCTCACAGAGATAGTTACTTATCGTATAGAAATCCATGTTTTATCCCAGTGTTTATACACAATCTATCTGGTTATGACACACATTTATTCATAAGAGATATTGACATCGAAGAAAATATAATTGATCTAATTCCCAACACCGAAGAAAAATATATATCTTTTACGAAACATGTATATGAAAGTGTGTATCTTAGATTTATTGACTCATTTAAATTTATGTTTAGCAGTATCGATAAACTCTCTTGCAACATTTCCAGAAGCCAATTCCAAGAAACGTGTAAGCATTTTTCCAATGAACTTCTTGACTTTGTTATAAGAAAAGGTGTTTATCCATATGACTACATGGATAGTGCTGAAAATTTTAGTGAGACATCACTTCCATCCAAGGATGCATTTTACAACAAACTCAATAAATGTGGCATTACAGACGAAGCTTACAAATTTGCGAGAAAGGTGTGGGAAAAATTCAACATAAAATCTCTAAGAGAGTACACAGAACTCTATAACAAATCTGATATATTGATATTGTCTGATATAATGGAAAATTTTAGACATGTATGTCTGAAAACATATAAGCTATATCCAACATGGTATTACACAGCCCCAGGGTTAGCATGGGATGCTATGCTCAAACATACTAAAATAGAACTAGAATTATTAACACATTATGACATGATTTTGATGATAGAAAAAGGTGTTCATGGTGGAATTTCACAATGTTGTAAGCGATATGCTAAAGCAAATAATAAATATATGAATGCTTATGATAGTAAAAAGGAGATCTTTTATCTTACATATCTGGATGCCAATAACTTATATTATTGGGCAATGAGCCAGTATTTACCCTATGGTGGGTTTAAGTGGAGAAACACAATTATAGATGTAACAAAAATACAAGATGATTCTAGAAAAGGTTGTATGTTAGAAGTTGATTTGGAATACCCACATGAACTACATGATCTCCACAAAGATCTGCCATTGACACCAAAGAATAAAATACCAGAAGGTTAAAAAAATCCCAAACTCTTAACTACTCTGGATGATAAAGAAAAAGATGTATTACACTATGTAAATCTTAAGCAATATCTATCTCTCAGAATGAAGTTGAAAAAGATTCATAGAGTACTGGAGTTTGATCAATCAGATTGGCTCAAGTCCTATATTGATCTAAAAACAAATATGCGAAAAAAGACTACAAATGACTTTGAAAAAGATTTCTTCAAATTAATGAACAATGCTGTTTTTGGAAAAACAATGGAAAATATTAGAAACCGAGTGGATATATGGTTGTGCACAAGTTATAAGCAAATGGATAAACTAGTGGCTAAACCAAACTTTAAAGATATAACTATATTTACTAACTCTTTGGTTGCAGTTCATATGATTAAAACAATACTGTGCTTTAACAAACCCATTTAAGTTGGAATGAGTATACTTGATCTATCGAAAGTCTTAATGTACGATTTTCACTATAATATAATGAAACCAAAGTATGAGGAAAATATTGAACTGTGCTACCAAGATACTGATTCATACATACATTATATAAAAACATCAAACTTCTACAGTGACATGAAAGAAATGGTTGATCATTTTGATACTTCTGAATATAAAAAAGATAATCCACATGGTAAACTGTTAGTTAACAAAAAGATTAATGGCAAAATGAAAGATGAATGTAATGGAAAAATAATGGAATAATTTATTGGATTTAAATCAAGAATTTATGCAATAAATGTGGAAGGTGGTGTAAAGAAAAGAGCAAAGGGTGTGAATAACGCTGTGGTCAGAAATGAGATTAGTTTTGGTGACTACAAAAAGTGTTTGTTTGGAAAAAAAAAGTGTAGAACAAAAGTATGAATCTTATTAGAAGTAAGGAACATGAACTCTATATGATTGAGATGAGAAAAAAAGCATTAAGTTTTGAAGATGATAAAAGATTTATTCTTAAATATGGTATTAATATACTACAATGGGGGTACTATAAAATTGAAAAAGAGTGATACTATGAAATATTATATAAAAGTAAATGTTTTTAATGGATAACCATCCATTAAAAACTAATTACCATACATGTTTGCACACTATTGGACTTTGGTGACTCTTTCACTTTTAACATCATAAATTAGGTTTCTTTGGCTTACTAGTACCACATTACTAATAGTTGTAGCTGACATTGGTTTATTAAAATCAACTGTAAGATTCGGATTAGTTCGATCTTTTACAATAGCGGTTTTTCTGTAAGAACAATCAATAACATACAATGGTCTTCTTCCAATAAAGGACCCAGAGTTGAAGCGCAGTTCATTATTATGATAAGGGGTATCTAGTTTAGTCTTTGAATTTCTAAAATCAGTGTAAGCAATATACATCTTATAGAAAATTTTATCATCAATGTTTAAATTCCAATTCTCTTTGGGAAACACTTCATTCCGTCCATTCTTAATAGAAATATTATTGACAAAACAAGAGTAAAAAAATTGAACTGTGTGTGAATTGTCCAGGATCTTCTTTTCTGTTTTGTTGAAAACCAACAATGACAGAGTCTGGCATATCGAATTGGACATTGCAAATAATTAAAACAAATTAGAATTTCGGGGTGTTTGTATAATTTTGCTTTACTATCGTCTCCATAAATAGGATCGTATTCAACAATTGGCCACAGAATTACCATTTTCTCAATAATAATTTTACCAGCATCTGGTATATTATCTTCGTCATCAGATCCATCTGCTATATTTGGGGGTCTCCTTTAAAAAGAAACACCATAGTTCGAATGTCGAATGAACGCGATCTTGTACCCACCTTTCCAGAATATTTCATTACAATCTCTCATAAACCCAAACAAATATATTAATGGATAGGTAATTTCGTTACACTTATCTTTCCTAACGTATTTACCTAGTTCTATCCCCGACATTTGGAAGTATGCTGATTCTGATTCCGAACCTAGCAATGTATGCATCATTGTTGAAGTGATGCCAGGGTTGTCAATACTTTCGATTATACAACCATGTTTAGAGATCTCTTTCTTGAGAACTGGAATGGGAAGAAATTCTCTCAAAGATCAATAATTGAAGTTTTTTCATAATCTGCAATTGTATCTCTTTTAGTTAGCATATACTGTTGGTATACATAAGCTTCATTCAGATGTAAAAATGTATCGCCAATAGGAATATCAAACTCAATGTGCTCGTTGTATTCATTCAAATTATTTTTTGTTTGGTCGTTTGGCGGAAATGACTGATGCTCATAACTTTCAATTTTTTGTTGATCCATTTATTATATACAAAAAAAATTCTTAAACAACAACACTTTTCTTGTAAACCCAAGAGTTATGACTACTATCAAAACCTAGCAATTTAATTAGCAGCTTATTTCCTTTTCTTTGCAAAACTTTTTGCACTAAGTAGTCTTTATCATATTTAGTCTTAAGCATCTCTGGCTTATAAAAATACCTCTAATAACTTCATTTTTTAAGTCTTTTATTCTATATGTCGTGGGGTTTGTGTGCAATATTTGACACACCTCAAATAATTCAGTGGACCAATTTGGTGTATATCCTTTTTAAAACAAATTCTTACTTTTAATTATACAAACTTTATCTCGTATTGCAAACTTTGGTTTAAACATTTTTCTATCTCCTCCATACATGTTGATTAGAATAGAACTTTCATTCTTTGCATTCACATGGGTGGGTTTCATTCCAATTGTACTGTGAACAGTGTTATTGTATTCACTTATTAATTTTGGTAATATAGCCATCCATTTATAGTTTCCCTGCACAATAAATATTTTCCATGTTTTTTCCTTTAATGCTCTATTAATCTTTCTAAAATGGTAGCTTTCTTTTCACTGTATGTTGAAAAGTGTGCTATGTTGTTATTGGCCATTAATGTCTTAAATTATTTATTGTAAAATTCTTCCCTTTCGTCAGTTTGTAAATGTATGGGTTTGTGATAATTCAAAATAGTTTTAAATGCAAACGTAACAATTTCACAATTTTTATCTTTAATTGGTATTGCTCATGCATATTTGAAAAAAATAAAATCTACCACAGTTAACATATTTTTAGCCTTTTGTTAATTCTTTGTATAACTTTCAAAGATCCAGAATTCATCTCAACTAAATCAGCTTGCCAAAGATTATCGATTCCAAAATATAGAACAGTTCTTCTGGGGAAGTTTTTTTGCAATGGTTTATGAATTTTATTTACAATATCGTTTTTATACACCCGCCAGTGAATATCGAGTTATTGGTAACACAACATCTACAAACACATTTAATTCTTACTTTGTTATTATTTGTAAGTTCATATGAACTTAGTGTATTTTTCATACATTTGAGAGAGTATACATTTAAGTTATAATTGTTTATTTTATTTATTTATATAATAAATGAGACAACAGAAAACTGTAAACAATATAGAGAAGAATACAGAGAGAAGAAAACAGCTAATTAAAAAGTTTAAAACTTTTAGGAAATTTCGCCCAGATGAATATAATAACAATAAAAAACACGATCAACCATTGATAGATGCGATAGAAGATATGGGACAAAAAATTGGACATGTAACAAATGAGAATAAGAACTTAATACAAGAACTTGTTCCATTTGCTGTTAAAAATTTAGACTATCCACAGACACCAACAGAAACATCATTTGAAAGAAAACTGTTTGGTAAATTAGGCACGTATGAACGCTATGACGATGGACGCTATGATGATAGCATTAAATGCATTGGCGATGACGATGAATGTTATGATGATGAATGCTATGACAATGGCGTTAAACACATTGATGATTATGATGATGAACACTATGATGAAAGCAATGAAGAACCATTGGGAAATTTGAAAACTGATATCTGACAGTGAACTAACTACAAAACAACATTTATTGATAAGAAAGTGGCCAATTTCTTAATTGACTACGAAAATGATGTTTTTGGACTAAAGGCTGATAAAGGTAGATTGTATTTTGGTGATAGCGAAGTAACATTAATCAATGACAAATTTACTCTAAAAGGCCGGACATACACGGGAACTGATGGTTTGATGAAATTACTAACTAGTAAGAAATTAACAGAAAGTGACTACACTGCAACCGATTATGAACACTATAATCACATCCTAGCAGATACAAATGCAGTTTTTCAAAACAATGATCCAAACCTGGGAATGCCAGAATCGAGTAAAGAGAATACGTGGAAAAATAATGAAATCTATTTACGATTCGATTAAAAAGAAACATCCCTCACCTAAAAAAGGGAAAGGTATAAAGAAATTTACAGACTATCCCAAAGAATACATATGGATGGATGATGTTAGGATGCTTATTGATCGACTTCTCATTATTTATGGTGTAGAGAATGCTGGAAGTGATAACTATTACAATGAAAAAGTTGGAATAATGAATATTCTCAACAACAAGTTTAGTGACTTTGTTGTGAATAATCCAAAAGGTTTACCATATCTGATACAAATGCTAAACACAATACCACATACTTTTTGGGAGTCGGAGCATCACGGAAATTGGTTACTCAATGACATAATAAATTCACTACCTTTTGAGTTGCATGCACCTGGTTATCAGTACTTAGATACTGGTACCAGACTAAAAGAGAGAATTGAGCGTGGCGATAAACACATTAATCCACTAGATGCGGCTACAATGGAACATGATATAGCTTATAATTATAAAGATCTAGCTGAAAGACATTTAGCTGACAAAGAACTAGAAGAGAAAATGTTCAAAAGATTGTTAAGTTCAGATGATGATCTCAGTGAGAGATTGTGGGCTGGTGTTACTGGATCTGCGATGCATATTAAATGTAAGCTTGGCTGGCGAATTGAAATAAAATGAAAAAATATTTGTTATAATAAATTAGAGTAAAAAACATTGAATTTCAAGTCCCTAACGAGGAGTTGAAGGGTTTGAATATTGATTCTTTCCTAACGAAAGACCAACTGGTACATAAAAACAAGAAACTAAAGGACAAAGAGGTGACTATCACAATTTAAGTTCAACAACTTAAGAAAATGTCCAAAGAAATTAAAACTGTAAATGATCTGACAGTTCACAAGGGTGGATTTTTACCCTTAATTTTCGCAGCATTGGGAGCTCTAGGAGCATTAGCTGGTGGTGCATCATCTATCTCTACATCAGTAATTAATACCACAAAGAAAAATCAAGAATTGGAAGAACAACATAGATATAATTTAGCTGTGGAGGAATACGGCAAGGGATTGAAGAATGTTAAGTGGAGTAAGAATGTTAAAAAAAGTAACTCCGCTAAGTAACTTTGATATTGATAAAATGATTAAAAATTAAACATTAAAAATTTTCGATGAGCTACTTAACACGCCACTCGATAATGAATGTGGGATTGTTAATCTAGATGATTCAACAAACTCTGGTACTCACTGGGTATGTTATTGGTAAAAAGCAAACAAAATATAATTTTAATTAATATGGCGGAAATCCACCCCGACAATTAATAGCATATCTTGGAAGTGATATTTTTTGTAACTATGACAGAATTCAAAATTTCAATCAAGTAACTTGTGTCATTTGTGTGTAATTGTGCTAAATCACTTTTCACATAATTTTAAATTTCCAAAAATGATTTCACTATTAATAAACAATGGATATATGTGGAAATGAATTAATGAGCTCTTGGATTGAAGACCAAATTAAATAACACACAGACAATGATACGACTACTGAGAAGAATAACCCTATTGATTTTGTTTCCTACACACAGTTCAACGACTTTATAGCTACACTGACAAGAAATAAAAGATCATTGGATAAGGCCTATCTTACTTGGAAGTATATAATAATATAGATTTTGAACAAAAAATACTAAGACACATGGGAGATACCATCGCACCGATGGATGCAATCAATTTAGAGTACTATCAGAAAAACAGAATTAACATTATTCATTTAGTTGGAAACTACAGTTCAAAAGAAAAATAATTTTACTTTGATAATCGAATAGAATTTTTTTTTTATGAGAGATGTAACTATAGTTGAAATAATACTAAAACCTCAAAAATATAAAAGTTTTATAAACTTATACCATGAACAGAAAAAAATTGACATGTATATAAGTTTTGAAGTATACTCTGATGTTATGATATATTTTAAAATACCAAAAGCCCACAATGTACCCGAAGGTATAATTGTGTTTATTGAAATAGTTATGGTATACCAATATATTTACAAAGATCGTATTATGTTGGTTTCTAATGGGAACAATTCCATTAAAAACAAAACTTACTTATATCCTAAGAATTTAAAAAGTCTTTAATTTTATTATGGTACTTACCATTATTTAACTTACAAGTCATATCTTTTTTAACAAAACCATATTCATTAGTCCAACTTTTGAACAAGTCTCCCTAAATTTCTCAAACGACATATCACCACCAACAAAATCGCTATAAATATGTTTAAGATTTTTATCATCTTGTCTGAATATGCACAGAAAATTGGTATTATCTCTTATAAGCTGCTTAGGTACTTTTGAGTATGTCTGGGCTAAATAGAAACAATCAATATCTTTGTGTCTACCGCAAATAAAGTAATCCCTTACCATATTTTGATTTTTAAGTATGGTATCATCGAAAACTACAGACTCTTTATGACATTCATTTACATCAACCATTTCTTATTTGATGGAAAGAAGTGTGCTATCGGTTCATTAAATAATTTTGATGCTATATCTATATCTTTCTTTAAATTGATATATTTTGGTTGGTTCAGACTTTTTGAACACACATAGAGAGTACCATACTCCAACCATTCCTGAGGATATATAAAATTATCTGTCGTAAGTGTAGTTTTTTCCACAGTTAATAGGACCCACTATCAAAAAAATAATATTGTTAGGAAATAATTCTTCATGACGTTTTGTAGATACATTCTTGTCTGGTATTCTTATTTTAATATCCCAGTCTACATGTGTCATGTTTTTCTTGCTCATTTATTAATAGATTTTTATTAATATAATAAATGAGTAAAGTATTCAAACTAACAGATAACAAATCAGTGTTGAAGAAGAGACTACATTATCCTTTAGAGATAGAGGGGCACTCATTGGCTTTAATTCAGTTCTATACTACTTAACTAATGCATAAAATTATCTCTGTGAAAAATAAGCTATATTTTGTGGGTCAGAATGATATGGAATCAGCAATTGATAATCTAGTTGGCCAATATGGCTTAAAATATATTGAAAAAATTTAAAAGCAATTTTTTCATTTAGTGTGGATTCAATGGATGGGAGAGAAATGCTATATATTTCGAGCTAGATAAAATAACAAACAGAGTGAAAGTAAAACGTACGCTTAAATTACAGCTTGGAAAACAGGGCTCAACAGGAAAACTTTTGGTTTTCGTAGAAAATAAAACTCTGAAAGCAAATGTGGACCATTATGGCGATACAATTCCAAAAATTGCCTCATTTGAAACAATAAATATACACTGTAATATAGTAAATGGTATGATATTAAAACATGATGAATGTAATAATAGAGAAACTAACATAATAACCAATTTTAAACCAAGAACTTCATTTGGATTTGGCGACACGATCTATTACGAACCAGCTTATCCATTATATTGTCGAGTGCAAACAAATCAAGTTAATGAAATCATAGTTGAAATCAAGGATGAAAAAGGCAAGTTAATTAACTTTGATTTGTCCGAAAGAACAGTGGTATTAGAGATGAGACCATAGATATTTTTTTGAGTTCGAAGTAGTCATATTCTATATATGATAACTTTAATAGTTTTTAAACTATTAAAGTTTCATATGATAAAGATAAATACCATTTCTATAGAAAGTGCAATGAAAGATTTAGAAAAAGAATTCAATGTTTCGGCTACTTTAATATGTCGAATTTGGAGATGCGTATCTAAATTTTTTATTAGACTATGTTGTAGCACACTGCCGAAGTCAGAGCGATAATTGTGTTTTAATAATTGGATAACCATTAAAACTTTATAGAGATATGAACGCAAATAAAAATCAACAGATGTCTAATTATACGACGATGATCATTTACTCTTTAAAAAACCGAATAGAATGCATCTGTTTAACACCACAATCCACCATTCCATCATATTCAAAACTTATACATCCACGATTAACATCATTTAAAACTTTTTCACTGAAAATCTGAACATATTTGTCTGGTAAGGTTATTTTAAAACTTCCAGAAGTAATTACCACTTTGTTTCCATAACATGTATCATTTATTTCAGCATGGTTTATGGGGTACGGCTGTCCAATTGTAAGTTCGAAAAGTTTCTTAAATTGTTTGGTTCCGTTTAATACATTTAGCAACTGATCCATCTCTATTATATACAATATTTTATTTTTTACGTATTCAAATTTTTGATTCACATTTTTTTTGCAACTGCGCCCAAATGCAACCTTTTGTGCTTATTTTTGCAGATGCACTCAAATGCAAAGTTTAACGCAACTTTTTTTCTAAAGACTACGATCTGACTTTTTGAGTCACTTTTTTGCGGTTGTGCTCAAACGCAACTTTTTGATCCACTTTTTTGCGGTCGCGCTCGAATCGGCATTTCTATACTACTTATATACTGAAGTACATTACCTCGGTACCTTTATTTTATTCCTTTTAGAGGAAAAAAAAAGGGGGGGGTGAATTTTATAGTGTAATCACGAGCTTTATTTAAGTATAAGAGCACAAAGACATAAATAGGTAGTTTGGAGTACCACTTTTTATGAGGTCCCATGTTTACATTTTTGCCCATAATCAGGCTATCTCAGTCGAAACTTACATATTTCAAACACAGAAAGCATTTATTTTCTACACAATTGCGGATAAAAATTTTCTCCGGTGTATACGGGGCATGTTATCACAGTAACAACTAAACCCAGGTTTTTTTTTGTGACAACGTACCCCACAGTGTCACATTTTACTTGTTATTCGCATATTTCTACAAAAATGTTAGACGTGAAAGTTGAGTTGCGTGTTTTTAAAGCTAAAAGTACGTAGAATACGATAATGTAATTTGATATCATACAGTTTTGCAGCCATGTTGTCAGTGAGACTCGCACACGAAACATGCACAGTATTTTTACTAACACATTACTAATAGAAAAAAATGTCCCTTCTGAAGTAGCTAGAGCAGTGAGTGGCAAGTTGTTCATATTCTGCCCGCTAGATGGTGACTCTTGTTACGTCCGCACAAGACTACATAGGAAAAACCATTCAGAAACTGTAGATTTTAGAATTTGACAACTTGCCACCGTGACAACTAGCCCCGGTCTCCCTATAGGCAGAAGTTGTGTTAAGTTTTCTCCATTTTTCACATTAAGCGCATACAATTTCACCATAAACACACGCCACACAAATGTTTTTATACATGCAATCGATTTATCTTGACGACAGCTGTCGATTGAAACTTAAACGAACGTCGTCGTAGCTTCTAATAGTTAAAAAGTTATATTACGCAGAAGTGTTATGAGACGCGGCGAACCAACACAAAATCCCCCCCCCCCCCCCCCCCCCCTTCCAATTCCCGCCAAGTCAAGCGCGATGCTTCGCATTCCTCACTCGACGTAACATATTCATCGATCCTTTGGCAATCGAGTGGTGTAGCAGTATTTCGAATGTTGACGACAAATCCCCCGATTTAGTTATCATCGGATTTTCTGGATTGCCTTCCAGTCTGGTCGCAAATTTAAAGAAGTGTTCACGTCAAAAATACATTTTACTCGCGTAATTGGCGATCTTTTGATCTCTCCCCCACGTTCCCCCCCAATCAAACAATGTTTACGAAAAGTTAAGTATAGTTAAGAGCTAGTTCCTTATTTTTATACCTAATTCAACGTAGTTATAAACGATAAATTCACGTCTGCAGTAACAAAGTCTGTTACTAAACAATAGAAAAATTGTTTTAAGTGTAAAACAGGTACCCGCTGTCACCCCCTACCTCTTCGCTAGGTCGACGCAGAAGAAACCTTCGCGATGAGAAATATGTAGTACAAAGACCACGATCCTCTGGTTTTACCCCTTATGCATAACTAAGTGCACTAGTAAGTGGTGAAGAATTTTTTTTTTTGCACCATTGTTACTCGATCTGGTCCACGCGCAAAAATCGTGTGAAAACGTAAAATTGCTAGTAAACTTTCGTCCTGTAATGTGTGCAGAATTGCAGGAAAAAAACAGCACCTTTGTGTGTTATTATTTCATACATTCCACTCTCAAACACAATGGCAAGTACTCCTATAGGCCGTTCACGGTGAAAGGGGCACTTAAGAAATCAACCTTGGAAAAATGTCACTGCCCCTTACCTGCATATGTTTTAACAGACCCGCTGATTGATATGCGCCCATTAAAGTTGGTAACGACGGAGGGGGAAAGTAGTTCCACGTCTTAACGCTGAATTAAATGCGTTACGTTAAATATTTGTGGATTCCGAAACGATTTATTTTTCCCTCGCGTTTTTTAATGCGTAATACGTGTAATAATTAGCAGACGTGTAAAATATTTACTATACCAATAATTTTACAGTTTCACATGAATATGGCGACCGGGCTAGTGGCGATGTTAATTCAACATATTGTGCCGCCTTGGTGGGTGACCCATGCTTCATAATTTGCTCATTTCTTGTTGTATTTGCGCGAGTCTGTGACTCGGATTCCGCTTTTAGGGATCGGCAAAACCACGAAATTCAGTTCCAGTTACCCCATTTTCTGTCAAAGTATTGGTTAAGTATAAAGTATTGGTTAAGTATAAAGTACTTGTTAAGTACTAGTTACTGTGGCAACTTAATTCGTTGATGATTTTACTCATAAAATCGTATCCTGTCTTATTGTTGTCTCATGTGCATAGTTCAGTTTTGCTCAGAAAAAACCATGAATTATTCTGGAAACCTATTTTGAATTATGTACAAAACAACTTCATAATATTTATGTCAACTATATCTTTGGATCAATAAGTAAATTGCGTGTTAACTATCACCAATATTCTTTGTATTTTAATTTTTTCAAATATTTTGTTTGCTAATGTAACGATTCGCTGAGGTTAGAAATCCTGTTTTGTTGATAAAAAAAAACATTTTTAAGCCATGTCAATAAGTATGTCAAAGATTTGACATAGTATAAAAATAGAGCACTTTCTCGTTGTATTGTTAGTATTTCGTATAATGCGGTATTTGAAAGTTAATAACTAGTCCTGTTACCTTTATAATTTTGCTTGAATTTAAATGTAATTTTTGTAAACTAAGTTCTAGAAGTCGCGAAATGTAACTCGATTAATGTCGGTACTGGTCCTCTCGAATCGATCTTCCTCTGTGACGATTTCCGGCACGTCATTTCCTTCTTCTTCATCGACATGAACTCGATGTGACATCTAACTTTCTACTGCAAATCGTAATCGTACCATCCTGATGTAAAAAAAAAGATGCTTTCATTGCTAAATGTATGTTTACTGTGTAACTAATTTTCCGTGTCGCATCTTGTACTTTGTGGTTGTCGCGGCATTTGCTAATTATTGCCTTAATAATTTGATTCGGTTGTCCCCCCCACCCCCCCCCCCCCCCGACTGGCCTAAGATGACGACCTGAATTAAGTGACATCGTATTTTCCGTTTCTTTCGCATGAGCAGTTGACACTAACCTCCTAACATAAACTTTGGAATGACCATAGAAATTCAGATTGATAATTTGTTCACCTCGGAAAAGATTTAAATTTCCCGTGTTGACTTATTTTGGACGATTTCAGAGTCGCAGTACCAAACTTATATCTAATTCTGTTTCGAAAGCCAAAAGGCAATGTAGTGTGTGTTCTGTTTCTTGGCCAAAACAGCCACTTACTATGAATGAATTTGTAGATGACTTTCGTCACGGGATCCTGAAATAGGAAATTGAAAAGTAATATAAAAAAATAAAGATACAAAATACATATTTGCATTAACTAATAATTAAAATTTATATATATATATATATATATATACACACACACATTGTGTGTGTGTGTATGTGTGTGTGTGTGTGTGTGTGTGTGAAACAAATTATACTCATACTAAATACTATTCTGCTATAGACTTTGTTACTGTACTTGATTGTTTGCAAATGGTAAGAATTTTTTTTGAGCAAGAATAAAGATAGTTTTATGTCATTCGAGAGATAAGATTGTGTTTCTTCATAAGTATAGTAGCTATACGTAGCACCTCTGTTGCATAAAACTTAAATCTCTGCTGATACATACCAGGTGTTCAGGTGTTTATAGTGTGGAATAATTTCTAAGGAACTGAATGTTGGGTTAGGCCTTAGTTGTGCATTACTAATATTTAATTGTGCACAATCGCACCGCAACCTGGCTTTCGGGCGTATCCAGGGGAGAATGCTTTTGGTATGATAATCCCTGCCATCTGCCTTGCGCCATAAATACCGCCACACTACGGTGGAAGAATACGCATGCGGACCTATAGCAGGGCTTTCAAAAGTGCTCAGTTTATCGTGAACAGCCTTTGACTGCGTTTCTTAATTCTCTGCCAACTCGAAGGATGCCTGCTTGCCAGCATGCACAGTGGCGTTTCTCAACTGCTGATATCAAAAGTACTAACTTTATCTTGAATTAGACGCTTCGTCCCCAAATGCCCCCACAATCCCTTGTGATTGGCTTTGTGATATCGAGGTGTCTGAAACGACAACGAGGCCATTATTTCGGGTTGAAATTTACTGAGATGAAGTATAACACTTTAAACTCGAATGGGGAGCGAACCCATGGCGAGGCAACACTCGCTGAGAGATTGGCTTCCCAGCTGGGACTCATATAGGTGCCAAGTCATCCCCGGACATGACGTGAAATGTGACCCTAGGATGGAGCGGTGGAATGCAAGGGCGGGTGAAACCGGAGTACCCCGATAAAACCCACCGGCAAGCTACATCGTCCGGCACGATGCACACATGCGAAAATCCGGGAGCGAACCCGCCGGGTGTCGAATCCGGATCGCAACGGTGGGAGGCGAGCGCCCTAACCACTGCGCCACCGCGACCCCAGTAGCACACTAAATCCCCAAATAGGTCCGTATTAAAACTGCCAAAAAAAAAAGGGCTATCGGTTGTTATTTGAAATGGAATTTTAATTGCAGGGAGCGAAGAAATAACGAGAAGGTTGATATATGATCAGTTATTCACAAGACAACGGGGTTACATGAATAAATGTTTGGGAGTAAGTTATTTAGTGATAGGGTGACAAACAAAATAACGTCGAAACTCAACAAGACTGTAGTTTCCAACTTTGTCGCATGTAGCGCTCCTACAAGCCGTTCGATACCATCCAACCTAGATTCTTAAACTATAATCGCACAAATTGGTCGTTTTGGACACGGTATGAAAAAACACTGTTCGAATAAAATCTTTGAAAAATCACCCCATGTATGACGTGTTTGCTTGTTTCCTAAATACATTAAATATTACATGTGTGTTATATTTGTGTTAAAATAAAATCATCTTTTTTTTGTTGGTTAAATTAAACGTTTAGTTGTATTCCATCTGTAAGTTATAAAGGCTGTTCACGATAAAGTGAGTACTTTTGAAATGAACTTTAGAAGTATGTCTTTGCCCCTGAACAGATGTACTATTTTAATGGGCGTACTGAGTGACATTTGCCCAGTAAAGATGATAACGATGGAGGGAAAATAGTTCCGTACCTTGACGTCGAATAAAAAGTGTTAGGTAACCATTTCTGATAACTAAAATTATTTCTTTCGCTTTCTGTTATTTTTAATGCATTGAAGTGTGAAAATGAGCTGATTTGTATGATATTTACTTTCCCAAAAAATCTCTGAGTTTTACTTGATCGACGGATTAATAAAGTGATGTGGCCTGTGGTAATACTAGTTTTACATAAGGCAGAAGACTAGACAACGTGAATACAAGTAGATCTTAATCAGGGCTTTCAAAAGTTCTCATTTTACTGTGAAGAGCCTATAGTATCTCATTTATAATTAATACGAATAAGAAAAGGGAGGGAACAGATGTGTTGGTAATGCCAAGTAATAAATAGTTCTTATGGCAAATAGTATTACTCTGAGTGCGCACGAATGCGGCGCGTTGTCCCTTTGGCGTAATTTTCTTGACTCGGTTGAGGCGGAGGAATATCCTGGAAGTAGAACTTTAGCAGCGCTTCAGAAAAGTGAGAGATATAGGTTATTCACAATAAAGTGAGCACTTTCAAGGTCTTAGTTATTTTTTTACTTCATCCATTTATTATCCTTTAATCACCTTTTTAAATAAATGTTACCGTGAAAATAATAAACAAAGTGTGTAGATTCCACCGCACTCGGAAGTTAACTTATAAGGTTAAAATAACATGTATTTATTGGCTATTATTCCAAATGAGAGGGCCTTCAAAAGTTCTCGCTCTACCGTGAATAGCCTATAACCGTGAATGGACTATACATAGGGACAGGTGTTTTTCGCAAAAATATTTATGACCATGCTAGGTTTTAACATCCTAAGTCCACGGCTACAACTTCCTTTGGTCATTGGCCACGTGTCTTACGTGAGAAGACATGTTCCTATTCGACAAGGCCAATCGTAACTAAGTACTCCGACACAGAACGTCCATGTTTCGCGGGCAGACATTTGAGGCACGTGACATTCGGAATGACGAAAGTGCGCATGGAGAAACACGTCGTTTTGAAGTAGAAGTTGTCGTGAGACCTTTCCGCGGAGCACGCCAGCCCCTGGCTACACACGACAAGTTCTCCCCTACTCCTGGATGTAAGTGTCTGCCGCGGTTTTCCAGACGGAGTGTTGTCGGCTGCGACCTAGCATGCATCGATCTCCAGGCTTGAGTGTCGCCGAGACTGTGTGTGTGTGCGCGGAGGAGTGGAGGCAACTTCCGGAGGACGTTACGTCCGGTCCAGCTGTAGGCGGACCTCTCTCGCTAAAGGCTGTTCGCGGCTAAGTGAGCACTTTTGAAATCAACCTACATATACTCGCACGATCGCACTGAGTGACTCGCGCCCAATAACTTTGGTAGCGATGGACAGAAAGTGGTTCCATGTCTTGGAGTCGAATAAAAGGTGTTAGGTAACCATCTCTGATAATTTAAATTATCTATTTCGCTTTCTGTTTTTTAAATGCATCTTAATGCAAAATTAGCAAATGAGTAAAATATTTACTTTTCTAATAATTTCACAGTTGTAATTGACCGACGCATGAATAAAGTGATAATGCCCATGGCAATGTTAATTTTACACAAGGCGGAAGAATACAAAACATGCATACAGGTAGATCCTACGCAGGGCTTTCAAAAGTGCTCATTTTACCGTGAACAGCCTATACTAAAGAGATAGTTGCATAATGTTGTAATTCGAATGTATCGATTACAATTATTTTCTAAACGAATAAATGATCGGTAGAAATAATCGATTGTCTTGTTCATATTCCTTCCCCGTTCCTGTTTTCTTGTTCCCGAGCAACTTGCTCCGTCTGTAACGACATCGCTGTCGATGGGACGTTAAACCTAAACTTAAGTATGTTCACGGTAAACTGCGCACTTCAGAAAGCCCTACTCAAGATCTACTTGTATTCACATAGTGTATTGTTACACCAAGTGTATAATTAACATTGGCAAGGACCCGATCAGTTTACTAGATTTCCTTATAGCAAAACTTTGTGGCGTACTAACCACTAAATCTCAACGAAGGCTAACGACAAAATTTAAAAAAACATAACACTATTAAATAATGTACTTATTATTATTGCACGCAAAAAATACAAAGTACATGTTATACAGAGAATAGTACTTTGACTATCAAATGGCCATGGGTGTGTGTATACATATACATATATGTATATATTGCAATTCAAACGGAAATTAAAAATTACGACATACAATGTGTTACGTGCAGCAACAGGCATGCTAGCTTGATTGCCGTAGCACAAAGATATTGCGAAGAAGTGGAATGAAGCCTTGAGCGCTTCTAAACAAACCCAGCCAGCGGCTGTATTCTGTAGCATGTTAGTTGTCATATAACGATCGGTGAAATCGACAAATGTCGGTACGTTAACGAAAATCCTCGTCAACTACGCTGTGGAGAACCGAGAGATCTCGTTATCGTAACGAGGGATACGAGATCCCTCGGCAGCCAGCCGATTCGATTCGTATCGCAGGAGTCCGTAAGTAAGCAGTAGTATGTCGGACAATTATCCTACACGCTAAACAAAAACTAGAGTAAAGTGAGCCAAATTAGTGAAAACCAGTGTAATGAAATGATGTAAGGTTAAACAGACACAACGTGCGGGAGACGTCAAAGCCCCGATGTTGGGATAACCATTTATTTCTTTGAGGCGTGTGTTAACGCTCATACAGAAATTGATATCATTATTGAATTTGATACATGTATGGGCGTCTATTAATTTTCTGTAAAGTAATGTAATGTTAAACTAATGGCTCACTTATGAGTACACACAACTGCCTTGCACGACCCACGCTTGGTTTGCCGATATTTCTAAAACAGAAAATAATATATATTTTGAGCCGATGTAACCCAATGAATATAAATGTGTGTAGTCAAATTAAAATAATGTGCATGTGGAAATCAGAACAATATGTTTCATTTCTTTCCCATGTCATGATCAGAATAATTGATTAATATACACAGACTATTATAGATTGCAGAAAATGAAATGCTTAATACTAACATAACACAAGGAAACACTTTGAAGAAAGCTTAGGAAAATATAATTAAAGAAATAATGGAAAATCTCATCCACTACTCACATGCAACGTATTTAAACCCTTTCCAACAGAAAACATATAATATCTAAGGATTCTGCTGTCAGTTCTCACAGAAAATTAGTTACTTCAGAATTAACTTGTGATAAAAGAAACAATTGATTTCACTAAAATAATCACACAATAGCCTTGATTAATTACAAGCATATTATTTGACTACTAATCCTTAAACTGGAGAATATTCTGAATAGTCCTCATGAGGGTAACCAGGCTTAGTTCATCAGTATAGCTTAAGAATCATTCAAAATAGATTTTGTTAATTTATTACCACATCCTCGGACCACTCGACTTGCCATATTATTAAAATCCATGTACAACTTCAAGGCTAGTAATGTGTTGACTAATTAAGCAGAAAAGAAAAAACCTAATTCTGCAGATATGAAGGCACAATAGCTGGTATGCCAAACTGCCTCAGAACACCAACAGGGAAATGCATAATGAATAATTTCCCTACATGTAGATACTCTCCGGTGTGTCTAGCAGCGATACATAATACTGCTCAGCCTCAATACTGTAACCTCTTCATAAAATTCCATTAACATCAGCCTCATCAGTTATACATGTAACTTTTGCACGGAGGTCATTTGTTACTTCTCTAGAATCTTTTCATAATAAAATTTTCAGTCATGTCCTTCCTAACAAACAAAATCACGTCTGCACTGTCACATTCCAAAACCACTAAATTTGTTTTTTGCTGGGCACACTTACATATTCTCTTACCAACGAGAAACAGATGACACACTATTTAAACATTAATTTCCATTATTAATATTATGCAGCTAAAATGTCAATCTAGTAGTGTGTGGATACAAATTAAGTATGTTTTTGACATAGTTAACATTGGCTGAGTTTAAATTAATTACACAATGTGAAAATACATATCAATTAATGTGACGTGTAAAAGAATTTAAATTAAATCCTTCAAATGAAGTTAATAACATATGTTCACAATATTTAAATAACCATAATAACGGCGTGTGTAGAAATTTAGAAATAATAAAGTGTCATGTGGAGACTCCATGTAAGGGAACTCCTTACACCATTGAAATAAGCTTCATTTGAAACATTCGCAGTCGACGATAGCTGTTGTGAGTGCTTCGTGTAACTTTGAAAAATGGCGGCTATATGTGAACAACTTTAACCTCATACGCTGCAAACACTCGAATGAAATTTCAAAGCACAAAAGCGATTCAGTTTGTAACTTAAGCTAGCTCTTACACCTTGTTAAGCAGTTTTATGTACACATGATGCTAATTTAATTCCCAAACACGAAATATTTTGACGTGGAGATACACTTATACTTACGGTAGCATTAATATAATTACCACTATTAAGCACTACTAAACTACTAGTGCTGTGGTGGCGTACTGGAATGCGTCATGGCTCGCCGTACGCATGGTCTAGTACAATTCAAGGTTCACGGGATAATCCCACTTTCAAAATATTTTTACAGAATTTTTTATTTTACTAATATTGTAACACTACAGTCTGCTTAATATATTATATTACAGCAATATTAACAATGCAACTAAACCCACAACTGTTGTACTAAACCTATGCACGTATATCAGCCAGGTTAAACAAATATAACCATACCTAAGTTTGTAAATTATAATCTGCTATGTTTATTATATATACCAAAATTATAGGTATGCTAGTATGTGGTTGTGTTTAACCCATAGGTCCTATTTGAGTGATAAGTGAAATAGCTGCAAAGAAAAATCCGTATTGACCCAACACTAGCTGCAATTTCGTGCCGAACTTTACAGAGTTATTTTAATTCGTTGCAAGGAAATTAGTAAAATACTTTATTTTTATAAGATTCATGTTTCAAATAAATAAAAATTTTATTTTATATAACTTAAAAAATATTGTGAGCAGCTGAGAATTGAACGTGAAACACAAGAAAACTCACAGTACGACGATTTTGTAACATGCCTCAACCTACTCCGGTATCACGGCAACTTGCGGTCCGAGAAAGATCATTGTTTTAAAATCTAAAATGTATTATGCATTAAAACGATTTGGTAATACTTTGTATATACGGTGCAATCAAGCCGCCTTCATTTCTTACTTCCCTTACACATTTGTGTATTCAGTGAATAATGTTTGGATTTACCATGGTGACAGAAAATTCTAAGGCGTACAGCAGAACATTATAGAGTATTTTAGACGTTCTAAACGTGTGTTTTATTTCCTTTCTAATCATAAATAAGTCCAAAAAAATTTTTTTCGTTAATGTAACATTTATTTTATGACTTTATTTGTAGCTTTCACTCTTTCAGTGCACTCTTGTTCACGTCTCGTGAATGGCAATTGGCCGGTTAACTGTGTTAAACGTCGTTTATCTGTAACGATCGGTATCGGAAAATGTAACGAAAATATTCGGTACACCTTTTCCACTGGTGTTACAGAATCGCATCATCGATATGCAACTATCGATACATCCTACGGAGTTCGTTGTTAGAGTTCTACCGAAATAATTCGTTTCGAGGGTAACGAGTTACAGAATACAGCTGCAGGCAGGCTGTAGTGCGCCGAATATTACGGCTGGAAACGCGGCGAACGGGGCTTTTTGTCGTCGTGACACTGCGCCAGCAAGACGTCTAGAGATGGGGGCGTGCCATCCGCCGACATGCGTCTTGTCTTCAGCCTGCGGCATCATAGACAAGGTGAAGTCGGACCACAGCAGACTAGTCAAGAGTGGTTTTAAGATAGATAAGTAACGTAATAAAAATCACGTTACTATCTAACACAATGTAACCAAGTAATCTTAACGAGAGCTCTTCCGATTTAGCGAGTAACTTAACATATTGTAACGAGTTGTAAAACTCATTGTAGCGACATGTCATTTAATATTGAATCTAATACAAAGACGATAGTGAATATATTTGAGTTCAACTTGAGCACGCCTAACCCCAACATGAACAGTACATTAAATTTGATATAATTATCCACATTAACCACACGCTTTTAAAAACGTAACACTGGTGGAGGTACCATATGGTTCCACCTTTCCGAGTTAGCCGAGTGATAACATAAAATAAATTAAATAGGAAAGTTACATTGTCGAGTATTGCCATAAAAATAAACAATAACTAACAATATATTAAGAGTGTTACATTGTTTAACGGTTAATAAAGAATCATTTAGCCACGCTATATAATTTATAATTAAAAATACATTTTAAGCCACCTCTAAAATTGTAAATCATTCAGTATCGATTAAGATCAAATATAAAAATAAAATACGTCCTTGTCTTATAGGCTTACGTATAGCAGTAAAGTAATTCTCAGATAGCTAAGTAAAGACATAATGCAGTGAACATAAATAAAATGGATAGCATCTCTTGGATTCATTCTCGACGAACTAAAAATAATTTTTATAATGAGTTGAAACAAGTAAACTAAAATAAAAAGCTGAATGTCTGTGTGCGCAAAATAAAATAATATTTGCATAAAATATAATAAGGTACGGGCGTGATACGTCATATTAAACTTATTTCTGTGTCGTAGATAAAATAAAGTAATATAACTTCATTATTATGTATAAACGTGCAGTGTTACGTTCAACGATCACGTGAGTTAATTCGTTGGCAGTTTAATGCATCGTGCACGTGCCACATATAGGTGATATGTTATGTTAAAATGCTTCCCTGTATGATACGCGGTAAAGCTGGTAAGAACCACAGAGGCCTGTTTATCGTTGCCCGTAGGCACAGCCGAGGCGCTGCTATGTGCGACCCAGTTTACATTTCAGAAACAATGCGCCGATTGTACGCCGATCGTACCCCCCCCCCCTTCCCCTCCCCACGCTGCACTGCATTCCCCTTCAACCCAGAAGGATCGTGTGGACGAACGCCGTGGTGTTAACAAAAGCGCGTTTAGCGCATGCTGCTGTTCTGAAAACGTGCGACGTGCTACAGCTACTTAAAATATGAGTTTCGTTAGGTTTAACATTTTCATGCACTTCATTTGTTTTAATGGTATTACGTAACAGGATGGATTGATTACCATCTAACCATAACAGTACGGCGATCCGGAAGCTTAGGCGACCCTCCGAGGTCCCAGACGTGCCAGAGATACGCTGGACCAGCCATTCATTTGACGCGTCGACTGTTGGGAGAGACGTGAGAACGGATGACTCTAGCGGAACGGTAAGGGCATTGATGGATTGGGAAATATTGCCAGAGCCACACACCCCCCCCCCCCCCTCCGGCTGTGAGAGTCCAGTACACAGTACATCCACACGCGCCAAGGCGATAGTCCGTTTTACTCGGCAGGTCAAGAATTTTCTTGCGCGAGACGCAGGAAGCAGGGCACATGGCGGCGTAGCGAACTGACCAATACAGCCCATGACGTTGCACACGAGTGCAACACCCGGGGTATATTTGTGTTGTGCTGTCGAGAGGTGCCCCAGCCGAAAGGACGAGGTGAGAAGGTTATAGAAATGAATTGGACTTAACTGTGGGTCCGGGGTTATATACTTTTACTGTGGGTCGTGCTCATTACACAGTATGCAGCGAGTGTACCAAGAGGGCACGTCGCAAAAGGGACCTCCTGAGAGCAAAATCATTGAGTGCAGTGTTTCATGTTTTGGAAGTGCTGACATATGTTACAGAAACTGAGTGTTCTATGTCTATGATAGGGCTGTATTAAATTTTTATTTAGCAGCTTGTATTTTTAAGTATGTGTTAAGACTAATATATAATATTGACAATATTTAAATATAATTAAATATATGCGCGCACAGGCAAAACGCAGTTATTATTTGACACATTCATAAAATTTATAAGACATTTGTTAATGTCGAGAATGAAATTATTTATTAATATAAATATTTTACATGAAAGAGGAGTTTCTCACTCATATTAGAAGGCATGGCAAGCCCCAACCCTCTATAAATATGTAATAAAAAATAAATAACACTGTAATATATATATTATATATACGTAATAAGGACAAAATAAATTAAGGAAAGTTGTTAATACAATAATCATAAGTTTCAGTGCGGCCGAGAGAAATTGCAGCAAGTTGCGTGGAACATCCTACCCACGGCAGTGACGTCGCAGGAAACAAGACGTAACCCCAGATCCTAGCAGGGGGTGGGTGGTGGGGGAGGGGACGGCGTTCGAGGCCGCCGACCCAACTGTCCGAACGGCGATGCGCCAGCAACATCACACACGTAACAACAGATCTGCTTTCTATTTACTTCCAGGTAACATCCAACATTTACTTTCACACAGCAAATTACATCCTGGCCAGGTAAACCTATCAGTCATTCGCACATGTTACACAAAATCCTGGATTTCATTATAATACAACATACTGTACACGTGAATTAAGTCAGAAACAACATTTTTGAGCAGCGTACAAAGTAATTACCATATATATATATATATATATGTGTGTGTGTGTGTGTGTGTGTGTGTGTGTTTCAACAAGCCGGCGATCAGCGAATAAAATAATAACACATTAATTATTTTTAAGTACAAAGTAAACAGGCCCCTTATTTTTTCTTTTTAAATAAAGTGGTACCGCAATGGAAAAAGTAATAAAAATACAATTTTACATAATATCATTGTTTACACAAACAAATTTGTTAATATGAACAGGGTATAACAAATTGTTGTTTGTGCATACTTTTTAATGCAATACGAAAGGTATACATGTAAATACAGCAACAGAATATCTTATATTATAAAATACTGTCACAGAAGACACATTGTTATAGTTTAAAACATTATTATTGTTATTATTAGTATTCTCACTACACACACAAATCATACAAAGCAAAGTTAGATATACATTAGGTTCATGTTTTTAGTTCACTAATTATATGGTGTAAAATCAAAAATTTATATTATGTTCAGAATATAGATATACATGTAGTAATATTGTTATTTTGGTTTGCAATCAAACTGGCGATAAACAATGTTTAATAATATTAATATAGTCGTAAGTTAATTTACGGATTCCTCTCAATCCTTTCTTACATATTGAAACGTAGTTTGCTATTAAATTTTTGACATTTTCATAATTTATATAACTTAACATGGTGTTCTTCGAAAGTTTGCGAGAATTTGTTAGCCATTCACATGCCAGTCCTGGAATTCCTGGAATAATTTAAAAAGATTTAAATGTTTTTGGTTATGATAGGACATGTTATGTAATGCACTGACTTGCATTATGTAAAGTTGTTGTTTGTTACGTATTGAGTACTTAGTATGTGTGTTATTACACTATATTAAATTAGCATGTCTGTAACTTAATGATAGATGAAAAGAACATTAATTTTAAAGAATTATTTAATGTTTAAGGTGAGTGGATTTAAAGAAATATCGCACGTAGTAATTTATAAACCCTTTTTTCCTTGTTGGAACTTGAAACAAAGAATATCGTAGTATACCTATACATGCCTGCATTTAGGTTGAAGTATTGACTAAATCAATATGTATGCTTGGTGTTTTATGCTTTTCGAAGCAGATAAACATAGTTACACGTAAACAAAACTTAAGCTTCTTGTGAGATGAAAGAAGTTTTAATTGTGTAAATACTTGTTACACAGATAAGATCAAGGCATTCTGGAAGGATCGAGTGAAATAAACAAGTTTTGATTACTATGTCTAGTATGGGATAGCGAAATTTGAATGTGATGCGTGTTTTAGTTGGATATAGTAAATTAGAAAAATGGACTCTTGGTAAGGCTTTTTTCTTTTTGTATATAATTATACTTAAAATAAATATGTGTGATAATGTGTATTGGAAGACAGACAATGGAGATTTGTTCATTTGTGTTGCATGATAGTTTTCCATTTAGTCGTTAAGTATTTAGTTTTGCTTGTAAAGTTTGATGTTAAGGGTTTTGCAAGTTGGGTGTTATGTTGATAGTAATACAGTTTGAAGTGGTTTCACAATATGATCGTTACTGTTTTCGTATGTTTTGTTCTTTTGAGTTGTAGGATATGTTGATATAGTTGTCAAATTCTTAGTTTCGCTTGTAAAGTTTGATGGTATGGGTTTTTGAGGTTGCCTGATATGATATGTGCAAACGAATTGTGTGAGTGTGTCTGTGTGTTTTTGGAGTAGAATTTGTTTGTTTTGGGTAAATTTCGTGTTGATCTGGGTCAGTTTAGTTCATTAGGAGCAATTCTTGGGTGGAGCGGGTTTCCCAGTTAGTATATTTAAGGTTTGTTTGTGGGTGTGTGTGGTATGAATTGGGGCCTGTAGCTTTGGTATATGTGAAAGTATGAGCTAGTATGCTTATAAAAGGGCTTTATGAGGGTTTGACCTTGTAGTCTTGTTTGTTGTTGGGTTTTATGTGTGTGTGTTTTGCTCTTACATGATGAAATGGTTTATCAGAGTAATTCGTTGAAATATTCTGTCTGTGGTTGTTGATAGATGTTGAAATCGCATACACAATTGTTTTTTTCCTGTTAGGGAACATTGAGCTGACGGGAATAAAGCAGGAACTGTTTTTTCTTGAAAATATCCTGTGGACAATATATTTATGGTAAGGGTTTGGTTTTGAGCTGTCGTTCCTCGGGAGCAGACATATGACTCTCTACATATAATGTGTATACTTGATAAGTGTGTATAGGGAATGCTAGCGTAGTGTAAGTGTAATAACGTCCACAACTATAATAATAAAAAATAATACTAATTGCAAATTCTGAAACAAATGAAAAGTTATATGACATTTGAAGTTTGGCTGTTTTGCTGAGAGGATATATTACTTTGGTGAGTGTTTAGTTGTTAATTATTTATGTGTGTATGTGCATACCTAGTAAATATTCATTGCATGTTTATGCAATTATGGATTTTCACGACTATGTTAATTACACAATTTTATCATATAACTGCATTCCCCTCCACCATTCTCGACCTCCGACAGTTGACATCTAACATATAACACGTTAGTTGATCAGTAGACACAGATCAGGTAATATTATAGACAGCGATCGTAAGTGAATGCTTAAGATTGCATTTCCCAGATTTTTTTAAAAACTATTAAGTGAGTCTACTGGGATTCGATCTAGGTAATCCAAAAATTACATTACATTAATTATTATAAGGAGGAATACAAATAAACACTAAATCTATGTTAAATTCTGATATAAAATAATATTAGGTGTTCTGACCGAGACTCGAACTCGATAATCCGAAATTACCATTACATTAAGCAAGACTAGTACCTACCCAAGTCACAAATAAAATTTGGTTAGAATCGGAAATGAAATAATATTATGTATCCTGACCGATCAATCCACAAAATCCGAAATTAAAATTACATTAATTGTCCCTAGCACCTACCCAAGTCACAAATAAAATTTGGTTAAAATCGGAGACGAAATAAAATTACATGTCCTGACCAAGGATCGAACTCCAAAATAGGAAATTAACATTACATTAAGCAAGCCTAGCACCTAGTCAAGTCACAAATAAAAGGTGAAGGGGTGGATCAGATTGTGGAGCAGTTTTTGGAGTGAATGTGGAGCTATGTGGGGACCAATCACAGCACATCATTAGCTCCACAATTGTGGAGCGATTGTGGAGCAAGGTGAATCGGTATGCGCAGCAATTTTGGCCCTAGGTTAATCTTATAGAACTATATCGTCAAGGTCAAGGTCAAAAAATATGAAGTGAGACCCCCATACTCCTACTTTTGTCCTCAAAACATATATTTATATCTTTATTGTGATAAAGAGCCTTGTCTCGGAAACGTTGCCGGGCCGGAATAAAAAAGATAATGGCCAACTTACCGAAAAGACAAAGATGCTGTATGGGAATCGGCCCAGAAACATTTTTAAGATGCTTGCAACATGTATGCTCTGCTATATGATGCCGATATATTTTCGGTGATATCCATCTGTTATCCTAAAAAATACAGCGGACCATTGTCTTTTTTCTTACCGCTTGCAATCTGTCTAAAAAAAAAAGTCATCACGCCGTTATCGGGTCGACAATTTGCCTACACTTTGCCGACAGGTAGTGTTTGCTGGGTAAGGCCATAGCCGTCTTGAGTAGACGGCTATGGTAAGGCCCCATTCAATATCGTTACTACGCACACGCATTCCAGAAAAAAATCAATAAAAGGATTAACTAGGGAACTGCAGACAGCATACCACGAAGCGGCTTACTGAAACACTCAATTTTGAACGGGAGACCTAAAAGACAGGGAGACAAGCCAACTACACTGTAGCTCCATAAAATCACTAAACACTAGCCTGCACCCGTCATATTAAAAACTCTCCAAAGTTACTAAAAATTCAAACACTGCACTCATGACTTACCTTAAAAGTTAGCGACTCACTTTAAAACATGTTAGCTAAATACGGTACGTCGTTAAGCAACAGTACCAAGCAGTGGAGTGACCAGGGCTCAAACAGTTTGAGAAAATCTCAGGTACAACGGTATCAAACACGCATGCGCTTGTGGAGGGGGAGGGTTAATCATAGAGGTTGAAGGAAATGAAAGGGGGAGGGGAAACGACTGAGCGGGGCACCGTCGCCAAGAGTCGACGCCGCAAATACAGCGTCGCGGTAGAGACCAACTCAAAGCTGCACAGAACGGCGTAACTTGCATAAAAAAACACACCTATTTTTTTTTAAATTCACAAACGTTTACCTAACATTTCTATTTCTAAGTTTATACATGGAACTAATTTCTACTTTCTCTCCATCGTTGCCAACTTTACTGAACACGTGACTGTCAGTGTTTCGTTTAATACACACGGGTAGGGGAAGTGATAGTGTCGGCCATATAAATATTTTAAGTTTATTTGCTATATCTACCATATCTTTTTACCAATTTTTACGAAACTTAGTATGCTAGAAGTAGCTATTACAAGCATCAAATATAAAAATACACAACTGCTTTCGTAAGCCATTTTGCAAGACAGCGCTACGTGAAAAATAAAATTTTCATCATATCTCGGGAGACTATCAACATATTCTTACCAAATTTGGCAAACAAGTAGTACTGCGGTTGGTCTAATTTTCCTAATGGTAACCATATATTCATTTTAACGCAGTATGATATATGTACAAAACCACCTATAATACATATTTTTATCAACGTGAAACACTTTTAAAAGCGGGTAGTCGTAGGACTAAATGCTCAGCTGTGCATTCAATATATTACAGAATTCAAAGCTACATGTGCATATTGCCTCGGCATCGCTTGGTACTTGAGCGCTTCAGGAAGTGACTGAGTCTTTTGGGCGAAAAAAAATCTTCTGTTTTAATATTGTTTGTATGTTCATTATTCTTGCTTGTATATGCTATGTACACTACTTTGGAGTGAACAAATGCAAAACCAGATGTTCAAGGACAGCCACAGGCCTTGCACTAGTTAGGGTTTATTTCGTCAACAAATCCTGCCACTATAAAACACGTTCCACTTACAGATATGACTCGCCCAATACCATAAGTAAAATGTTAGATTATTTGCCGACAAATTTGCAAACGACACCGAGAACACGGGCCGCAAGGCATCCCATCATTCTGTTCCATCAAATTGCTTGCATGTTCCCCGTCAAAATAGAACTAGGCCCCGATTTGGGAAGAAGTTGGATCCATCCCAGCTGTTACACGTGTAGACATACTAACCTATAATTTAAGGAGAATTCCTCAGTAGAAAGAAAATCCCCTAATGTAAATGCATTTGTAAGCATTGTCTGCAGCAGCATAAACAGATCTGCTGCAGGATTTCATAACTAGTGTGTTTGATATACCCAATCGTGTGCTTGTATCCAGAGGTGCACTAAATGTTTTTCTTCTGTACCTCAGGTGGTAAAAGTTTATCCTGATGAAAATTTAGTCTATCTTTTTTCTATACAATACTTTCCCGGTGCTCATGTTCTATGGCAGTGATCATAATAACCTGTATGCACCATTCGCCCGTTTATACGTTTCTTTATTTCATAATGCAATAGATGTAATATCGTTAGACGATACTCCCACATTTAGAAACTAAACTGTATATAAATCCGCAGTTACATATCGTTTAATAAAACGCAGTTTTCTAGTTGAAATCAACGCCAATGTGACAAAAAGAATTTCCTGGGACGTAACGGCGCCGAACAGTTTCAATAAATATTAATATTTCTCTTGTTCGTTTCATGGATGTACCGTACTTTTGAAAGTAAATGAAATTAATGAGCGTTAGCTTTCTCCTCATTTTCATTTCTTCATTATATTTTGCACGGCGTTTCATTCATGATCTTATAAAAAGTGACCATTTTAAAGTTATGTGCTCATTGTTCAGTTCCGTTCTTTTAAATCTGATACTGGATAAACGTACTAACGATAAAAGTTAAGTTTTCTCATGTAATTATTTCTTGAATTTAGAGACAGACAATCTTAAACAATTACGCCATCAGCCTAAATGTTCTTCGGAATTCACAGTGTTTATATCATCGAAGAATGTTATTCCCTTGCTGTTCACAGGTAGGCCCTTCTGCATATTACTGCTTCTATTTTTTATCAATACATTTAGCCACATTCCAGTATGAATATTTAAATCGGACTATATATTTCAGAATTCGTATGTGTGATATCAAAGTAAACAATATTTGTATAATTTTATTGGGAGGTTCATTTTTGGTTTAACTAAAAAAAGAACGTCTTCTGTAATTAAATAAAAAATAAATTTATTGTGCTAATCAAATTCTTCCCTAAAATAACTCGTCTAATATGTTTCATGAGCAATGAAACACTATATCTGCTAAAAATAATGCAAAATCATCGTGTATATTATCTCTGATCTCTGATGAAAGTAGAGCGGTTATGGATATTTTCCATTTTGATTACGAATCCCTTAGTTCCAAAAAAAAAGTTTCTTTAATATGTTGTTTTGTGCGTTTATCCAAATGGTTTTCCATTAGTATCTGCTAATGTTAATAACCTGCGCAGTCATGAAATAACCCATTTTGTCATACTTAATAAGTATTTTAATGTTACAAAATAATATATCGATATGTATTTTCTATGAAGATAGAATCCACTTAGAAACAGTACTATTTAAGAGCCATATAAATTTACTAACATATTTCAAACTGACTTCTTTGTTGATATTTAACAACCATTATTAGAGACCCTGCAAAATTCGCGTTATTATTTAGGGACACGTTAAACTTTAAACGCATGTAGGCCTACCTTTGCAGTAAGTTTATTATTCGGCCATACTTTATATTTGACACGCCCCGAGTAACTCCGTGCCAATAAATGAACACTTCACAATTGTGTAGTCCAATCACGTGCAATCCAGTCAGAAAGGGCGTGACATCACATACGTGTGGCAGCCAATGGAGAAACGACGCTGGTTCGAGTATATAGAGCACTGCGAAGTTTAGCTCGATGCCAAATAATAACGCGAAATTTGCAGGTCTCTAGCCAAAATGTTATAACATCGAGATGTACATCAAAGTATTTAACTCGATTTTTTTTTACCTCCAGGTCACGTAGCTAAATCGCTTCAAAATACTAACAAATATTTCTTTCTCAAATCAAAAGTATTACTCGCAATGCCGTCTCGATGTCTCTGCAACAGTTAAAAAGTTCTGTGATGGGGCAGGTTGCTTAATATTTCAACTCCAAGCTACTCGAATAAATAAGAGATTCATTTTTTTATCGGTTTTTTGGCTGATAATGAGGGCGAACTGCTTAATAAAATGAAATTCTTGTATGCCTGCTCGTAATCTCTAATTCTACAAAAAAAACTCCGGCAGATAAATAAAGGAAGTATTTTAATTATATTTAAAATGAATAGAAAGAATTTTAAAAATACAATTTTACTAAAAAATAATGTGGCATTTTTTTTAAAAATTAGTGTTCAATGCTGTTGGTACAAAGAGTCTGTAAAGACTGTTTGTACTAAATCATTCACTGGAAGATTCACATTAATGAAATTTATTAATAACTAGCCTTGACTTGTTTTTTTTTTGCAGGTCTGTGTGTGTTTCCACGTGTCCTATTCTGGGTTTCATGCCCCACTACATAAATAGTTAAGCCGCGATGGTTAACTCATTGAACAGAATAATTAGATAATATGTCCAACGAAATTATTCTGCAGCAAAATATTCGGTTATATTTTTAAAAATATTACATCACTAAACTCGGTATGTATGTACAAATATTGCAGTGGCAAGTAATCGAGTCATTTGCAGTTTGTTCTGTAATACATCGTTGTGGATTCTATTGCCGTTCGTAAAATGAGAAGTTATCTCCATAAATACCTTTTATGGCAAGGCCCAACCACAAAATCGATAAACCAACGCGTTAAATATTTTACAGAATATCCTTGCTTTCGTGGGTTCCAGGTGTGATGGACTACGACCGTTGTGTAGTAATATACGAATCGAAAAGGGGAATGTCTTGAAATATTAGTGGAAATGTTCACTTTGATAAGTTCTTGATTTGCCATCCTTATAAGCAGAAATTAGCGAGCGACTAACATTGCTTAGCCAGATAGTATAACTGGTTTATAACTTCGTCTCTCTAATTTCACCTTTTTTTTATTTTTTATTAGCCTGTGGCCAACCAATAAATTTTCAGAATGAATTTGTTGCTTATTTTATAAAAATATATTTTATTTGAACACAGAAGAATATTTCTTAATGTTTTCTGCTTATACGTGTCCAGTCTAAATAAATGTTTTAACTTACCGCATGTTTTTTTTCCCCCCAGTCGGCGCAGATTTTTTGTATCCTGATTTCTTTCACGAAAGAAGCACAATGTTACCCGAATATTCAGAAGTGAGACCTTTGACCTGGTTGTCCTTTTCTCGATCGATGCCGATATCCTAGACCACCAGGTTTATTTCCCTTGTTTCTCCATTTAGTTTCCCAGTTCAGCTGTGTGTTATTAACTTCAAAGAACAGCTCTTTATGAACTAGCCGCTCTTTGTGTTTGCAAAGAGTTTATATTTCATTTCCTCCATCTGGTCTCTTCGTTTGAAATCCACGTGATGGTAACTCAATTTCCCTCAAACTTCAGCAGGTTTTCCGCCGTCGTTGAGTACCCTGCCGCCCCACTACGAGGCACACAAGCAAAATCGCATGATCCGGTCAACTTTCCCTTCGTTACTTTGCTACTTCCGGGCAAAATGTGTAGAGGCCCCAGCTCGCAGCCCCATAATGCGGCTTGTAAACATTAGCTTTGTCTCTGCACCTGACGTTTCGCTTCGTTTCAACTGCTGTTCATTTTTTTCTAAACGAATTAATTGACGATGAATAGTAAAAGGGTTATCAGATGCTCACATTCAAATCAGTCCATGTAAAACAATTCTCACAAAAAAGTGTACCATTTATGAGGTCCCGAAAAACGTGCAGATATTTACCATGTGTAAAATAATAAAAAAGCAAATACTAGATAAAAGAGCGTATTGGCATATGCATAAATGAGAGCAATGATCGTATGAGATGTGCCGCGCAAATATTTATTAAAATAGTGGCCCAGGCTATCAAATCTCACGTTATTTATTAATAGTCTACGTGTCTCATTAACAAAATTTGCCACTTATGTCATAAAACACGCGCATTATTAGAAATAATTTGCATTCCAATTAATCTCCCTGAGTAAGGGTGTGGTCGTTAACAAACTTAACGGAACGTAACAAAGCAGTATCTGTGAAAAGGCCGTCAAGTTGGGCAATTACTTGGGAATAAAAAATACGGGAAATTCCCAAAGTAAAGCGACACAAGTATGTTTCGCACAGCGTACACATTGCTAACGGAGTTAAATTAGCCGGGAGCAGGTTGTAACAGCGTCAACTAACATCTCTACATGTTTCCGTTGCTAATTATATTAAACTGAAGTTTATAACGTTGTTGGCTAATAGCCTTGTAACGAGATTGGCGAGAACGCACGACAATCGAATCGCAAGTCATTGCAGTCCATAGCGGTCAAACTGGAGTTTGTGTACGTCAATGGGGAATTCTAACGAGAGGTACCTACCACCTTGCGCCTGCTTCTGCACAGGTTACGCAAATTTTTTTAAATCATTCCTGAAAATGACCTCAATAAAGCATTGAAGTTATAGAATAAGATATATATAAGACGGAGCTTACCCGATATACCAGAAAACCAGCACAGATTAAGCTGCCAAGGAACTTAATACTAACACATAAATAAAGTCATCAAATAAATGGATTTATCTTCATCCTCTCGCAGTATTTAAGGTGAGAATAGCAAGTATAGGCTGTTCACGGTAAAATGAGCACTTTTGAAAGCCCTGCTTATGATCTACTTGTGTGCAAGTCATGTATTCTTCCGCCTTATGTAAAATTAACAATGCCATAGGCCTCATCACTTTATTCATGCGTTGGTCAAGTGAAAGTGTGAAATTACTAGAAAAGTAAATGTTTTACTAATCTACTCATTTTTTCAGAAAGTGAAAGAAATAATTTAGGTTTTAACGGATGGTTACCCAACATATTTTATTCGACTTTAAGATATGGAACTACTTCCCATTCATCGTTACCAACTTTACTGGGTGCATGTCATTCAGTGCGCCCGTTATAAATGTATTCCAACCAGAGCAGTGACATTTTTGTAAGATTGATTGCAAAAGTGCTCACTTTATCGTGAACAGCCTTTAACGTAACATGCGAGACAGATCACCATGCGCCTACCTCCCGCGGCGCACGCTGCCGGTCTGGGGTGCGGGAGGCTCTGGGTTCGAATCCCAGGTAAAGCACCGGTGTTAGTTTAAGCTCGGCCATAAGTTACTTTGTAAGCCGTCCCCCCTGATAACTCTTCAGGCACAAAACTGGAGAACGCGAATAAGCCCTCTCCAATCCAATCCTCATAACCACGACGTAATTATAAAATGTAAATAACCAAGTAATTGTCATAGTCCGACCAAAGTAGCCTACACTTAAATAACTAGAGATAATCAGTTATTGATGTATGTAAATTCTAATACTCTTATGGCTAACATCGCTGTATATCTGCCAGCTAATATTCATGTCATGGCACATGTTGTAAATAACCAAGTAATTGTCATAGTCCGACCAAAGTAGCCTACACTTAAATAACTAGAGATAATCAGTTATTGATGTATGTAAATTCTAATACTCTTATGGCTAACATCGCTGTATATCTGCCAGCTAATATTCATGTCATGGCACATGTTGTAAATAACCAAGTAATTGTCATAGTCCGACCAAAGTAGCCTACACTTAAATAACTAGAGATAATCAGTTATTGATGTATGTAAATTCTAATACTCTTATGGCTAACATCGCTGTATATCTGCCAGCTAATATTCATGTCATGGCACATGTTGTAAATAACCAAGTAATTGTCATAGTCCGACCAAAGTAGCCTACACTTAAATAACTAGAGATAATCAGTTATTGATGTATGTAAATTCTAATACTCTTATGGCTAACATAGCTGTATATCTGCCAGCTAATATTCATGTCATGGCACATGTTGTAAATAACCAAGTAATTGTCATAGTCCGACCAAAGTAGCCTACACTTAAATAACTAGAGATAATCAGTTATTGATGTATGTAAATTCTAATACTCTTATGGCTAACATCGCTGTATATCTGCCAGCTAATATTCATGTCATGGCACATGTACAGGGTGGCAGAAGTTTTCGGTGCTTAAAATGTAGTATTGTTTGATTAAAAGTGAATCTTTTAAATGGGAAACTATTTATAACTTAGGCGAAGTTTATGGTTCTACTGCAAATCTGTCAATCTAAACTTGAATTAAATTGTCATTTGCAAATATTTTGAGACTTTCGAATGCCAAACATCTATACAAATCAATCGAAACGAAAACTATTTCACCCATTTGAGAATATTTATTTTTTTTCAGCATAATAATTCAGTAAATACAGAACGTCAAGCAATTCGCTGATGCAAACAGCACCACACGGATATGTAATCAAAGCTAAGTAGAAAATACTATTTGGTAAACGAGTGCAAGGTCTTAGTTTACGAGGAAAATGACATTAAAGTGGATGAAATGACCTTTTTTCACGATTAACATAGCACAGAGCAACAGCGTGCAAAACTTCGAAACGTCATACATAACATGTGTTCGAAGTTTGCTCTGCCCATATCAATCAACTTCCCCGCACGTTGGATGCATGCAGCATGCACGGGGTTTGGCCGCCGGATGCAGCCATGGGCGTTGCCATGTCCCAGTACTCGCTGCATGTGATCTCCATGGCCTCTCTGGCTCTACTGAGCTCAGATAGTTCCCTTGCCGTGTGCCTTACAACAGACACGTTAGTTGCAGCATGGCCACACATCACCTCACCTATATCTAACTGGACTATCACATGTTTGCTACAATGGTTTCTGGATCTTTCATGTCGTTTCTCTCGTAAACGAAGGGTCTTGTGCATTTTTACCAAAGAGCATTTCCTATATAATTTAGATGCATACAGGGGATGGGCTGAGTAATTTTGAATGCATTTTCCTGGCACTATGAAACTGGCCTAGATACTAAGTAATATCAAGTATGGCGTACTTAAAGTGGTGGTAGGCAGCGAACTGTAGCCATACGTGCGAGGAGCAATATGAAATTGCATTGATGTTTTCTTTTTATAATTTATGTTGAGTATTGTGTCTTGCGCCTTTGCACTTCTGTTGTAGTTTATAAATGTTAATTTTTGGTTGGGAAGTTTAATTCTGTGCTTTTCAATGTAGGTCCAATTTGCTTCTGTAACTTGTTCACGTCAAGCAAAAAAATTCTCTCACTAATTTGTTTAGGGCTTACGACAACATTGCTGTATGCCCTGCCCAACTCCCCTAAAATCATCATTCATCATTGACCAAAATATTGTCTTATCTAAAAAAATATTGTAACATAAACGTATATTTCGAAATGTAATGTAAATTGCTTAAGGTTGGTCTTTATAAGATAAATTTCGCCATAACTTGCGTCAGCGACGAATACAGAACAAAAAAATGTAACGACATTATTCATATTCGATAAATTTTTCCGAGTTATCGTGCAAGAGAGACAGGGGATACGCGGAGAGCTATAATTTATTTCTAGCAAAAGTTTACACGGGCACAAAGTTATGTCATCCTAAAAATGTTATGCATAAAATGCAAGAAGTTGTACAGTGATTCATTAGGATAGGTACGAAGAAATATGAGGGGCATTAGTTCAGCGAAAAAAAAACAATCCCCAGACGGGTAGGTCACGCGTCGCGTAAGACAAGAACAGAGTAGCCAATGGAGGCTGCGAGTCGGACTCCCTTCACGATGTTGACGTTCAAAGAAGCCATCTCTACCGCAGAGCAACTAAAGGCTCTTACACAATAGAACATTTTAACACTTGACTTTACATTTTCTTCCATTTGACGAAACCACCAATACATAATACAAAGTAAAGTCAGAGTTTAGACAATTGAACATCAATTCTGCGAGCTTAGTAAAAAAGTATATCTTTTTATGTAAATCATTATCATATTATCCAGAAATGCATTTTACGTAACTTTTTTTTTAAATAAGCCTAAAATTTTATTAAAGGTTAATTTCAAAGCAAAAAAACTCACTGTGTACTTCATTAAAAATACAATTTCATATATTTCCCCCTAACATAATATTCGTTTGCCATTTAATTAATTTAAGAGGAGCTTCGTTTAACACGCCGAGATGAAAAATCGTCCTACAGTAAAATAACACACATTCTACATAACCTCTATTAGATTTTCGCAAAATGGCTACTTGACTGTAAATCTCAACTTTTCGAAATCGTAAAGTGAAGAGTGCTTGTCTTTACTTTTGCCAGTTCCACTGTGTCGAGTTCCATGAGAAACGACATGTCGGAAAGCAAACGTTAAGTCAAATCGTAAAGTCAAATGTTAAAGTTTTCAATTGTGTAAGTACGTTGAGTAGAAAGGCGACACTTCCATTTTTAAAGTCGAGCTTTTATTTCAGATACAAATTGTAAACATCGCACTTGTATTGCCAACACGAAAGCATTCGTCAAGGCTTGCCAACGCGATGGAAAGCTAAGCGCGAAGAGATTTGGGCGGCTCTTAACAGGGAGGTCTTGAGAGCCGATGAGGGTGGTTGAAGTGAATATGGAGTAGCGCTGGAATAGGGGGGTGGGGGAAACGGGAGATCCCCGAGAAAACCCGCCGAACAACGGCATCATCCGGCACGATTCTCAGTTGCGAGGGGCCGGGAGCGAACCCGCCGGGGATCGAGCCCGGATCGCCTTGATGGGAGGCGAGTGCGCTAGCCACTGCGCCACCGCTGCCCCTATTTGTTACATTGTAAAAGTAAAATAATCTTTCTCGCTCCACAACAGCAACAAACTGAGCAAAGGTATTTTGGTTTTTCCTAAGATTAGAGATTTTGGCACGAATGAATTTCCATTTTACTTTCAGTGCTGGCAACGCGACTGTAAGCTGAGGAAATGGTGACTCGAAAGAGCCTGTAGAATTTCGCAATCCTCGGAGCTTATTCGAAGTTAATTATTAAGTTTTTGTATTCGTTAGGTCACGAATGTTCTCGAAACAGGTAAAATCTTCGAGCAAGGTCAATTCGTGTTCTAAGTCATATTTTTTTTACAGCCCTCCGGACCTTCGGGCGGCAATGTGCAGAGTCTCGCTAGCGAATGCAAGATATCAAACCTACTCACACAAACTTTAAAACTAAAATATGGATTTTTTTCTTAAGTAAACTTATCAACACTTCAGCTGGAAAACATTAATGAACCAAAACAGTAAATCTCTTATAGTTTTATTTTATTAGCATGATTTTCGATATTAGTGCTAAACAAATATTTTCTACTAGAAAAAAAGGTAAATTTCGTCCATCGCATGCGCAATTTGCTGTACGTATTGTGTTTGGCGGTATTTCATAAATCGGCTGCTCGTGTGACTGACTCAATGTTATTGACGACAATATTTCTACTCATATTACAAACGGATAGCACAAAATAATGCTAGATGTCATGGAACATAATCCCAGTGTTGTTAAGATGGAAAATTCACAGAGAAATTCACGAGCAGTTTCGAAGTACGTTCATGGGATGAACTGACGAACTAATTAAATGCGAACGATTTGGGACCGCAGGAAACCCAGAACAAATATATGAATATATGCACTATGTTAACATAAAAGTGTTATTTCACACGAACTTGTGTCAAGCATACGCGCAATTAATTTAAGTGCGGAGTATTGCAAAATATACTCATGGCAGTCTGCCCGTATCGTAGTTTATGTAGTCATTAATTAAAAGAAAGAGGTTAATTTGGGGCTATTTAAATATTTGACAACTGAAATATATTTTTACGTACCTGCATGAAGATACAAAACTTTACGATTCTCATGTTGTGCACAGAAAAAAAAAAAAAACCTTTATTTCGAGCCCAGTATGTTTCCATAATAAAACTCAGTAAATACATCCTAAAGGACTTTGTTACCGTTTATAAGGCGATATCGAACATAGTGAGGCCTAACGAAACCTGAAGGTGCTTAGGACACCTCCTTTCATTTAGGAAACGAACATTTGAGTGTTATAGTACATTCATGGTTACGTCAAACTCTCCTGAAGCCCTGCTAAAGTTCCACTTCCAAGATATTCCTCCGCCTCATGATAACAAGTATATCAAATTAAGCCAAAGGGACAACGCGCCGGGTTCGTGCGACCTCAGTGTAATAATATATTGCACATATATTGCACAAGAACGATTTATCATAGGCTCTTCACGCTAAAGTGAGCACTTTTTAATATAAACATTGCCATGTGGCTAATAAACAGAGCGTATATATTTTACCTAAAAGTTAACGTATGGGGCTGCAATAAAATATATTTATTAGTTGTTAATGACTGTTGAAAGGGCCTTAAAAAGTGCTCACTTTACCGTGAACAGCCTATAGTAGGCATTACCAATACACCTATATTCTTACACTTATTGTTCATCTTAATTTTAAATTAAATGCAATTTAAAATTAAATTTTAATGAAATATTAATCTACCAAAAAATAAGGTGCTTTTATAATATTTTATATTAACACAAGTATAATTCACCAAAGATTTGTTTGGCTCTGTATACATTAAAAAGTTCCCGTTAATATAAAATCATTTGAGAGCCCGACCGAGATTAGAACGTTGATAACATGCAGCCTAGTAACCTCAGTTATAGGTTATCCGCGATAAACTGAGCCCTGCTTAAGATCTACTTGTATGAACGTTGCGTATTCTTCCGCCTTTTGTAAATTTAACACTGCTATGGGCCTCATCACTTTATTCATGCTTCGGTTAAGCGAAAATATGGAACTATCAGAACAGTAGCTCCACGTTTTACCAATTTGATAATTCTTACATTTATATGCATCGAAAAACATAAAGTGAAAGAAATCATTTAAGCTATCGCAGACAATTACTTAACTAATTTAATACGACGTTAAGGCATGGAACGTTTTACACTCCATCGTTACTATCGTATGCCACTCAGTCCTCTTGTTAAGGTAGGAGTAGTGACTTTTTTTTTTTTTTAAATTTTAAAGTTGATTTCAAAATGCTCACTTTATCGTGAACAGCCTTTAAAATGACCACAGGTGAAGTTGGACTGTTTTTGAATACATACATTTCAAATACTGGACAACAGGCGCAAATAAATATTTCAAGTTTTACAGCCCCTCTTTTCAATTTTCCATTGAACTTGTATAATAATTGTGTTCATACAATTATTAAGCATCAATAGATGCACTAGCAAACACTGTCACTATCCTAATTGTCACGAAAAATGCAAACAAAATACTGAACTGGGTTTCCGAACGAAGGTAGGCCTAATCAAATGAGTGGCCCAAAAATATAGATATAGTTGATTCAACAAAATATTTCGTCTAGAGAATGTAATTTCATGTGGCCCAACACAAAGGATTTATTCATTAAAAATTTTATTTTGTTAGATGAACAAAATACGTTTTGCTGCTTTTAAAATTCTGTATACTAAAAAAAAAATAATAATAATTTGCTGGGGCAACTAAATAAATATTTAACGCCCTGTACAAACAAATATTTTGTTGGCCATTCTCTCGGTGGAGAAATAAGAGAAGGAGAAAAGTAAAACCGGTAATATAAATAACAATAAATTACGTAGTATATTTCCCAGCATCTCGGCATGGCGGCCGCAGTGAGGACGGAGCGAGGCGCGTCTTTCCATCGCCGAGGTCCTAATAGAATAAGTCGGCGCGTGGGTGGCGGTATACAGGGTGATCTGCAATTACACCTACAAACTTCGGGAGGTGATTCTCCATTAAAAAGTAAAAGAAAAACACATGTGACACTTTTATAACCAAACGGAATATTAAGGGAGGCACGAGCCCTTCAAATACAGCTTAAAATCACGGTTATTTTTCCCTTAATATTCGGTTTAGGTATAAAGTGTCACATATGTTTTACTTCTTCGTGAAGAATCACCTCCCAAAGTTTGTTGGTCTAATTGCGAATCATCGGCTACATCGTTCTGCGCGAGAGCAAGTGGGGGCAGCCGCGACGGAACTTTGACGCTCGCGTAGTAAGTGCCCTTAGAGACTTGGTACTCTCGTCAACCAACTGGTTGTTACTAATTAGCTTTTAGGTCAACTCATACCTGAAAGGGGCTACGGGCGTAGCTAAATAACGAGTCATTATCAGGGCTAGCACAGCAGTATAAGATGGGGTTTATTCAACATAAGGATTATACGATAACTATTTTAGCGACTATTGATCTGGGGGGGCTTAAATGGAATACCAAGATGATAATTGATATTTTTAAGATTTATTGCCACATGCCACTATTATTAAAATCTAATTGGAAAGTCCCCACCTTGTTCACGTTGCTAGAGGCTGCTTATAGGAGGCGGTTCACGACGGCCGGACATACCCATCTCCACGCGCCTTCTTGGTCCGCTGTCCCGGCGACAAAAGACGCCGCTCCCAGTGTTACGTTGACGTATATCGGGCACGTTGTTTAATATTTTCGGCCCCGTTTACTGGCCGCTGGAGGGGGTTTCTGCAACTGTCTTTCGCAAGGTGTTGATGCAATCACGATCATGCCCTGGTTCAATGTTTGCAGGTGTGATCAGGCAGCCCGTCCACCTAAGGCGTGATCACTTCATAACAGGATGGAATTGCAGAGATCGGGCCGATCTTAAGGCCCCCGCCTGCCTGCCGCTTTAACTGCGTTGCAGCGAGTCTGAGTTGAGTTGAGAGATTTGGGCGGCTCTTAACAACGGGGTCTCGAGAGCCGATGAGGGTGAAGCGAGGTGAGAATGGAGCAGCGCCAGAACGCAAGGGCGGGGGAAACGGGAGATCCCGGAGAAAACCCACCGACCAGCGGCTTCGTCTCGGAGAGGCCCCGTTGGGACTCGAACCCCAGTTCGTCTTGGCAGGAGGCAAGTGCTCTAGCCGCTACACCAGCCGCGGCCCCACGAACTGTTCACTTAGGTTCACACTCTTTTCGTTGATTTAAAGTTCGCTACGTGCCTTTTTAAATGGCGGATCCCTGTGAACTGGTTAGGTATAAAATTTTGTATTTTGCATGAAGCAATGTTACAGGACGCCAGAAGAGCGTATCCGAGTTCGTGAGGGACGGAGGTCTTAATTAAAACAACTAAATTCGATTTTTAATTTATTCACTTATCTCTTATTTACAACGTTAAACTATCTGCCTCCGCTATTTCACTTGTTCTCAGTGGACGCAATATTTAATGTGTAACTCAAATCAAATCAACGTCCTTATCAATAGCTGTGTATTGGTTACAGCTCGGGTTAAAGTGAGTTCACACTCATTATTTGCACATACTCAGTCTGTCTGTTGCCATCATTCCAAATGCCTATCACTATATATATATATATATATATATATATATATATATATATATATATATATATATATATATATATATATATATATCTTAAACATCGTTACAAACACAGACGATAGGCCTAATCGTGTAATATGGTGTTTATCACGGGCTCAATAATTTTACGTTGGTTAACGTAACTAAACGACTCGTCAAGTTACAAAGAGTGTTAGATACAAGCTTTTTAAACCGTTAAAACCATGATGGTGGGGTGCTGCTTGTTTAAAAATTATTTCCCCACTTTGCCTATATTTGACAAAACATTACTTTATTTTTATTTTTCAAAATTGGATCGTTAAAGGTAACTTTCGACCGGAATTGCAGATATAAGATGTATCACAAATTCTCGTTCGACGATTTTTCAGTTTCCCAATTTATTCTTGTGCGCACGGAGGAGAAGGAAAAATAAGAGGCCGTGTCTCAGGTAGGGAACGTAGCAGATCTAAACATAAGCGCTGATGCGTACGCTCTCCAACGAAACGTTCGGATGGTGGGGAGGGGAAAATCGGATAGGCAATTTCGTATCAGACCGTATCGACACGACAGATCGATCCGTATCGTATCGGACCGTATCGAAGGACGCAGTAGACCATACATTCGAGCACCACGCTACACTGCATGCCCCGTTCGTTGGACACATACAAACACACTATTATCAGACCCACACTACAAAAGAAAATCCAGAACAAAAAGTGTTAATTTAGTGGAATTTCGATACTTAAAATATTTGAGTAATAAAATCACCCAGTTGTTATCAGGATCAAATATTGACGTTCACTTTTTTTGGTGGTTTGGAAAAGAGGGAGGGGGGGATTCACTTCTCCATTGTGCATTAGATTTTTGATTCTTGGAATGAGGTATTTGGGGGGGGGGGGGGGTTGTCTTACCACAGTTTTAGGAAACAATATTAATTTAATCAAATAATATCAGTAGGTATTTTGAAAAATTCTGAAATTAGGTCATCGCGAACAGGATAGTTTAATGTTAATGTGAGGGTTTTGTTGTGGTATGGGGAGGGTCTTATGCCCTGTAAAACTACCCTCCCTACCTCCTGGACACGTCACTGGTCTGTATATAATTTATTTAAATTATCGGCGATATGAAACCTCCGTATTTTATAACTGATGACGCTGCTAATAGAAAATGTTTCAATACGTTAACCATGAATGGGAGACATCACAACACTTGAAATAGTACTTTTCAGTTTATATGAAAATACATTTTTTAGAAGGGACGCTAGAACTTCATATTTTTGTGCGATATCCAATATTACAATCAGGTCTACATTCTCCATGGACGTTTCTTCTTAACCCTTTGAGGTGTATGCACGTATATACTCGGGCATCGTTTATTTGGAAATTTATTTGCTCTTGAAGACAAATCTCACACTTCAATGGTTTTGTTGTTGGACTCTATGTTTTGTTGGACTCTATGGGAAACTAAGTAAAAAATTGCAATTAAATCCACAAGAATAAAACTCTTAATTATAAATAATTTCTCAAATGAACACGATGGATTGTGAGAAATTTTACATCTGTCACGACACATCGGTTGTCACATAGTTAACAAGCGACTTCATTGGCCGATGGACACACCCAATAATAAACGTTGCGGAATATTGTAAGCGTGTCCGGCATAGCCAGGACCAATAGGAAGAGGGTAAGTAGAAATACAAAGACCAACACAACTAGTATTGGTGTAGTGGAGAATATAGGCTGCTCACTTCAATATTGTCTTCAGTGAGCAGCAAATCCGTGACTTCCTAAAGGGTTAATAAGTTATTAATTTGTTTTCTCGCTGCGCAAGTGATTTACTTCGGCTATCTACGGATTTATGCGCTGCGATCGTGGCTTGTATGGGCGGCCGTGTGCCGCCATTTTTTTAATGCGTGGTTCGCAATCTTGCTCGGCGACTATGGTAACGATTCCAGACGCCATTTATCTGTAAATAAATTCGTTCGCTTGGGGAAATGAAATCGTCAGAATGAGAAGGCGTGGGAAATATAGGACAGAAGGATGAGGGCAAAACGATTTCAGAGTCTCGTTCACGTTCTCTTTGCAGAAAATGGTTTTCTCTGACAGGTATGGAAGTGGGCTCAGGTGATGTTGCGTTCGAAAGTACCCATTCGAAACGCGAACTTGCTGCTAGCTTGTAAACTTTTCAACAAAAACACTGGAGTGGAGAAAAAGAAGGCGGGAGGTTCTGTCCTACATCTTCGAGTAAAACATACGTAGGTAAGTGATTCCTTTGAAACACCAACACTTCGCGTGTCTTGTAAACGTTAATTATTTTACAGAAGTCTTTATTTATTTTAAATAACACCCCTTTACACTCATGTACTGAAAACCGGAGAAAATATCTCGATTTTTGAAACGGCGCTTCTAACATAATTAAATAAACACATGAAATAAAGAGTTTAAATACTTCTTACGGGGATCAGAATGAGATCGATATTTTCGAATAAGAACATGGAAAGTTATTAACGTATTCGATTATTTTTCTGTGTGTATTTCCCAAGTTGTTCTCAGACGTTCTCTTCAATTTCCAGCAAGTTCAATTGTATGTATACATTTTTAAAATTCAAACTGAGGAGGCTGTGTTTCACTACTAATAACGTATAACAAATTACCCACTTTGATAGCAGTACACTTCAAAACAGTGTGCGAGTACGATGGGTACAGAGGTTCTGGCAGCATCCCCTACCTACGCTGAATCCCCGTTCATACTACAGCAAACCGGAGCGAACATGTGTAAACGACTGTAAGCAAACCATTGGCTCCTGTATGTTACAGAGCTGTCCGTGCGACGTAGATATGCTCTGTCACAGCCTATGGCTACAGAGACTGGCCGCTGTGAGGTAGCACAGCATTATTTTAGATACATATGTCCGCGAGGACACATGCTACTATCGGTTATATTTAGGATACTATTATAGGTCAATTAGGCTAGATTAATTTGCTCTTTCTTCCACGGGTCCTTACCGTCTTTTAACGTTCCAGTAAAAACCAGTAAGAGCCAGCCCTGCTGACAATTACTGGCAGCTCACTTATTCTCCTTTAATTTTCAGGTTCATAGATTAGATCGGGGGGAAGAGGCCCAACAGCGTCACTTCTCCAACCAGAGAGACGCCCAAACACCTCTATGGTTACTGCCGGCATCAAGTTAAGAATAAACAAAGCACCCGCCCCCTCTCTTCCAGTCTTTCCAACTCTACTTACCAAGAGCACGTTTCCCAAACACTCTGTCCCCTGTAGCATTATATTTAATTAAATTTAAAGCATGCAATAATTTCTCTAATTTTACTTCTCTTTTGCAAGGGTGTTTACGTCTCTTTTGACGGTTTTTCTCATGCTCTTCATAGTTAATACTAGCTCTAAGTACACTTAGGGAGGTAGTCATGGCCCCAAAGTGCAGGCCATGGCTGCCCAATCCCTCTTTGCCGCGATGCATGTCTCCTTGCATGATTTTCCTTCCTAGCAGGCGTACGGGGTTAGCCCTGAGACGTAATAAAATCCCGCCCTACCTTCGGGCCTTAACTTCACATAACACTTAGGATAAGGTAGTTTATAAAAGTGCATCCATTACACCGGGAGCGAATGGAAGAGAAAACAAGCGAAGAAGTACCAGAACGCGAACCAGGAAACGTTTGTGTTCGCTTCTGTTCGCTCCTGTGAACGATGTACGAACACCGAAAATCAGCCAGCGCGAATTTGCTTCTATGATCCGTTGAAAGGCCGACAAACGACGGACTTCAGCGAGATCCGACCGAACCTGGACAAACACAGACACCGTTTACACCGGAGCAAACCAAAGCGAACACATGCGAACGGGCATTGCCGAACCGGGTTTTTGCTGAATGGCCCGTTCGCTGAAGATCTATCATCGGCTCTTCAAAGCATATGCGTGTTGTGTTAGCTCGCGTTCCGTGTTCGCGACTCGTTTACACCATGTGTGTGGACAGCTCCGAATAAAACAGGAGCGAATGTGTTTCGCTTGTGCTCGTTCGCACGTGCGATTCTGTTAGCACCGGTGTAAACGGACCTTTACATTTCGCCCTTTTCGCCGCGTGTTCTAAAAACCATAGACATACCGACTGCCACAGGGAATTTGACTTTCTGCACTCGGCCTAGACAGAGGGTTCTCAACTACTTAGTATTGGCGTCTTGGACCCAGGTGACTGTCCAGTATCACAGAAAAGCACAAATGCAGGGAAATGCCACTGCACCAGCATCACAAAACAATAACTGGGAGAATTGTCGGAGTCACGTGTGCAGGCGACCTATCCAAGCTGCCGAATATAAGACATGGAGGGTCTCATAAGAGGGATGCAACCAAACACTCTAAACCAATCGAAGAAAGTGGATATGCTGTGCTGTAAATACGCGTTGGTTGTTGTAGGATAGACGTTAAATGAGGTAATTTGCCGTGAAAATGTCACACCATGAATAATATTAAGTTACACAATGTTGTTATAAACGGGTTTGTAGTTATTACCCCTTCTTCAAAATTCCAACCACCAGATATACTCTGAGTTTAAGCTGATGCCTCGCCATTTCTATGTAGATACTAAATAACATCCAAACTTGAATTTTTAGTAGAGAAAGTGTAGATATTTGTCTACTTTTGTTCGGTTGATGATGAGTGTTTGACTCGTTCAAATCCCAGTGTACACAATAACTGTGTGCGTTACGCTCATGGAAGAGGGTTATTAGGCCGGTACTGTTACAATGTAACGCTCAGCGCTCATAGATCATTCCTGTAGTACTCTAGGTTATTAATTGTTCATACTACCGCCGCCAAACACTGTGTCTGCGGTCTGTGACAACGAAACAAGATATGTGTCCGCTTAATTGCAGTACGCATCGAAAAATATAAAATGTTTTGCTTGCAACACATGAAAACGTAAATTAAAGTGGGTTTGAGAGGGCAAGTCTTTTAAAACAATCATATGAATAATAACTAACTTATCTACATATTCATACTAGTTATGCGCATAATTAAAGCGTTTTTTTTATGTTTAAAATATTGCTATTCAACATTTAACCTGCAAATAAATACTCTTATTTTTTATTTCAATTATAATTTTTTACTCGTGCATTACATTTCAACCACGTGTTTCTGACAGTGTAAGAGACTGAGATTTAATTACTTTGAACTGAAATATATTAAAACTCTGTCAAAAGGGATATTCCGAAAGTATAATACCATTCTGTGAGATCGACAGCGAAGATTATTTCAATACGCCAAATGTAAAAGGAGAAGATAAAATACTTTTTTTTTTTTTTTAAATTAAGAGAAGAATCGCTTTGGTAGATCACCAGCTCTTTCCCGGGAAAACGGAAGCGTAAGCCACATAGAAAAGAGCGATCAGAGTATTGGCCAAATGATGATCTACTGAGACTCAGGGATGCTAACAAAAATAATAAATAAAAGAAAAAAGCAATAAATATGTCATCTGAATGTAAACTATATGCGCAAATCACGGCAAGGCTAAATAACGGAATAATAACTCTCCATTAAGGGCGTCGGGCCTCAAATATTAATTATTTCCTCGTATACAAAACATTTACACTTTATAATTAATGAATAATTTTATGCCAAATACGAAATTATTCTGTTTTTTTTTTGCAGCCGCATAAACAAATACTAAGTTGTACAGATGAAAAAATTTACAGCATAAACAAATGCCACGTGGAGTAACAGAAATTTCGCCGATTCTTTTGAGGACAAGCTACACTTCAAACATATACACACTTGACTGTAATCTTAATTGGATTGCGGTTTGTAGGCTGCGCCCTGGACGCATTTCAACCAATAAGTAACACGCAAGAAAAAATAAGACCGAATCCTTTGCCACCTGGTCTCGTGTAAAAGTGGAGCAACGACCAATAAACAACTGACTAAGGCTCGAGTACACAAACGATTGTGGAATCTAATTTGTCACCAAATTAATAAGAGAAATTTCTGGATCCCTAGCCATGACATAGGCCTATATGCATTCACCAACTAACAGTTCATACATTTATAAAAAATGTCACAAATATACAAAAAAAAATTATATTTAACATTATATATAGCAATATATATATATGGCTTGTTATTTGTGGCGCCCTCTATGTAAGAGGACGCAACAAGGGGGCAAAACCACAAGCCCAAAATGTCAATGAAACCTGAAAGTGAATATACTTCAGAAAAAACCCTACGAGTAATATGCACTGTTGTAATGGGAAACACAGACACTGTATTTCAATAAGAAAACATGAATTTGCCTCCTGGGTTTTATTTATTTCTAGTTTGGGTATTTTTCGTAATCATACAGATTAACAGAACATTCTACAAGAATTCCCACACATTCATTAAATTTGAGCTCCAACGCAACCTCTGAAAAGAAAACACTATTAGATTACATATTAATTTTGAAAAACATTACAATTTTATCTTTCAAAATGTGAAATGCAAGTCAGTACAAACTAACTTAGTAGATTATATTTTTACTTTGTGTATTTACTCTTACTGGGTTGGCAAACCTAGCCTCATTCACATCCCAGTTACTCGATATATGTATTATTTATGAATATCATTCTGGACCAAAATTTAAATATACAACAATCTCTACAACCCTAGAATACATAACAGATCCAACAACTGCTCCCTTAAAATCTCCAATGAGATTCTTTTAATGCTGCTATTTCCTTCTCTTTTTATAAAAAATATATAAAATCCTTATCTTTTATCTTTTGGCTTAGCACAAGCGATTAAAATATTTATACATGCTGGCCTTTAAGATAGCCCAAGGCTACCAAGGGAAAATGATTAATTTTAAAGTCAGAATATGGCCACTCAGAACAACAATTTTTATTTTATGAATTTTACTACTATTTTCTGGCCAATCAAGCAGCAGAAGGCCACACAAAATACAAAGTTCGTCTTATAAGTTTCAAAACATTTACAGGCCAGTATACCTACTAAGAGGCCACCAAGAAACATGTCATGTCTGTTTGATGAATATATATTTTTAATTTATTAGCCATTAAAGAAGACTGAAGGCCACTAAAAACAATAATGGTCTTTTCATAAATTCTTCATAATTTTCTGGCCCATCAATCAATTAAAAGTCACCAAGAAAAATACTGTGTCAGTTTTTAAATGTATTTTCAACATTTACTGACCACTGACATATGAAACTGGGACCAAACGAGTATTTTCACCTTTTTTAACCAAAGTTAATGCTTAAGGACTCAAAGTCCTATTAAAAACACCATAATTCCTTTAAAAGAAAAATAAATTCATGATTCATAATGTCGTGTTGTTTTAAAATCTCATATTAAAGACCTGCAACTTGGTCTTTCCTAAACCCACCTTAAGGTCTACATGAATAAAGTTCTTTTACGTTTTTACATGTTTAAGAATATTTTATACTTATCTCATGTTGGGTGTTCGTCCCCACGAGGAAGCCATCCCTCATCAAACAGCCCCCTCGTAGAACTATTTATACAAAATAATAATAATTCCCCTTAGTGGGGTTACAGTATTGAAACGCCCAATCACAGGGCGTCGAAGTGTCCAGAGAGAAAGTCCGTTAATTGGTCCCCTTCACGAGGGGGTGTGGGGGAGGGGGGCTGAAAAGTATCCATTCGGAATGGTTACCATTCCGGAAATTTTGCATCCGTACTTACGCAGAAAACTCCAGAATGGTAACCATTCACATTTTATTAGCAAAGCATTGCATCTTGAAAAGTAGCCATTGTAGGAATGGTTACCATTCCGGATTTTTGTACCAACATTCGCATCCCTAATATCCTGAAAAGTGCTCGCAGTCGGAATGTTTACAATTCCGGTATGTGTGTTCTTTAGTTGTCGTCCACAAAAGCCTGGAAACTGTCCACTGCCCGAATGGTAACTAATCTGTCTTTTTCGCGTCAGCCAAGCTTGGAGTTTCCCCACAAATGATTTTCAAGCGTAGCCCCCTCGCACTTAAAAATACTGTACAAGCGTAGCCAAACATTATGCACCGAGCCAGAGTCCCAGCGCCAGCAGGGGAGTAAATACACAGTTCAGTGATTCAAGGCGAGCCGGAATTTTTTTTTTTTTTTTTTTTTTTTGGTAATGTGAAACGTCACGTATCAGCAAAGCTTGGAGATATTTGGTATGTGAATGTCGGTACAAAAATCCGGAATGGTAACCATTCTGAATGGATACTTTTCAGTCGCCCCCACTACATTACCGCTGGGACGCTAAACTTCAAGATTTAAACTGTCTTCCAATCACAGTGCGTGTCGCCAGCGGCCGCCTGGCTGCGTGCGCACTCACTCTATCACGTGAGTGCGGAATTCTGAGAATTATATTAGCTAGTAAATATTTTCATATGTAGGTGTACATATTATTAGTATTCATTATAACAGCTGCGGGAGAACAGAAAATTATTTTCCACATTAAATAATTCACAAAATAGAAAGTGTAAAATATTTTTATTCGAGGAATATGTTAAACAGTGTTCGGTAAGAATATAAAATTATTAATTTTTTGACGTTCGGCACCTTTGAATGGCGATGGAAAATTGTTCACGTTCCAAAATATTAAAAAAAGATTAACACAAACACAACTGTATAATCACGTGGACCAACTACACCGCGGCTAGGTGAAAACGGACGAAATCATACCTTACCAAAGATGTCAGTGAAGAGAGTACTATAAAACAGTTGGCTGTAAACAAAACCCAGCATTCCAGAGTGACCAATGCGATGTTATCGCGAAAATATTATAGTAACATGGAAATACCACTGTAAGAAAACTTTGTGAAATAATGTGGTTAATATGTCACAATGTCTGGATGGTTACCCACGTTTTGATTACAAAAATTTGTTTCTCCTTGGTTTATAAATAAAAAACAGCCCTGTTCAAATATCTTGCTTTAAATCTTTGCCTTTAACACAAGTGGAGATTCTGACTACCGTGCAAAATGAAACGTCATTGATAACTGTGCTGTTCAAACGAGCGTGATGTAGGCGCGTGATTCCGGCAGGTTATTTGGAAATTACTACCAGGAAACTGTTATACTTACATCAACAGATATAATCAATTTCACCGTTACTTCGCACTTTTCTGAAGCTCTGCTGAAGCTCTGGTTCCAGGATATTCCTCCACCTCGTGCAAACTAAGCTTAACAAGTCTGGAGAATTTCACCAGAGAACAACGCACCGTATTCGTGCGCATTCTGTTGTATAGTATATTAAAGGTTTCTTCGGTCTTTTTAAATCAAACCTTTAAAAAATCTCCCCACGTATGACGTGTTTAGTTATTTCCTAGATACGCCCTGTATCACAAGCGTTTTATACTTGTGTTCATAAAAGTGATTTTTTTTCCTGTTAAAATGAAATGTTATTAATTTCTTATCTATAAATTGTAACGCTTCATTGATAAATAATTTGAATTAAAAGCAGAGAGAAAGTAGGTATGTTGGTAACTCTAGTGAGAAACAGTTCTTACACAAAATATCATTACAACTGAGTGCGCATGAATGTGGTGCGTTGTCCCTCTGGTGAAATTCTCCAGACTTAAGCTTAGCTTGCACGAGGCAGAGGAATATCCTGGAAGTAGAACATTAGCTGGGCTTCATAAGAGGCTTAAGTTGCCGTGAATAAACTATAATAATATTCCACGTGAGGACTGTTTCTCACTAGGCGTTACAAACACACATGTTTTCTTATTGGTTTTAATCGTATTATTTAAAAATGAAGCATCATAATTTATATACGAAGTATAAATAACACTTCAATTTAACAAGAAAAAATATATTATTTTAATGAATGCAAGTATAGAACGCTTGTGATACATGGCATATTTAGGAAATAACTTAACACGCCATACGTGGGGTGACTTTTCGAATGTTTGATTCAAAAAGTATGGGGACACCGCAAATAGACTATACCAAAATAATTTCGAATGAACATTGATGAACATTTTGTAAAAATTCTGTTACCAGAGTAAATGGTTCTCACTTATCTATTTATTAATTTTTCTAATAAAAATACAGCGCAGTTCTTTATGTAATGCGACGCACACAATATTTGGATCACGCAATTGATACACCCGTACGAAAAAGACGGAGTTTGAGAGAGGCCTAAAAATAGGGCTGCGATTGCCTGACAATGCGCAGAATCGCCCGTCATCAGGGGTCGTTCGTGCTTGATAGCCGCACGCAGTTTTCTTTCCCCCACGTGAAGGTATACTCTTAAATGCCAGACAGGAGATAGGTTTTGCGAGAGATACAGATCAGCAGGAGGGAAGAACTGTTGAGTGTCAGAAAGACATGAAGAATGCCAGATAGGAGATAGGTTTTGCGAGAGATACAGATCAGCAGGAGGGAAGAACTGTTGAGTGTCAGAAAGACATGAAGAATGCCAGATAGGAGATAGGTTTTGCGAGAGATACAGACCAGCAGGAGGGAAGAACTGTTGAGTGTCAGAAAGACATGAAGAATGCCAGATAGGAGATAGGTTTTGCGAGAGATACAGATCAGCAGGAGGGAAGAACTGTTGAGTGTCAGAAAGACATGAAGAATGCCAGATAGGAGATAGGTTTTGCGAGAGATACAGACCAGCAGGAGGGAAGAACTGTTGAGTGTCAGAAAGACATGAAGAATGCCAGATACGAGATAGGTTTTGCGAGAGATACAGACCAGCAGGAGGGAAGAACTGTTGAGTGTCAGAAAGACATGAAGAATGCCAGATACGAGATAGGTTTTGCGAGAGATACAGATCAGCAGGAGGGAAGAACTGTTGAGTGTCAGAAAGACATGAAGAATGCCAGATAGGAGATAGGTTTTGCGAGAGATACAGATCAGCAGGAGGGAAGAACTGTTGAGTGTCAGAAAGACATGAAGAATGCCAGATAGGAGATAGGTTTTGCGAGAGATACAGATCAGCAGGAGGGAAGAACTGTTGAGTGTCAGAAAGACATGAAGAATGCCAAACGATTCCACAGGTGAACAATGGTAAAACAGTCTGAAAAATAATAAGTGATTTTTATAGTTTTTTTTTGGCGCTGGTTACAGGAAAAATAGTGAAAAAAAGTCCATCGCGTACAGTTTCATCGCAAACTGAGCCGGAATTTGGCCACGTATAAAGAAAATAGGAATTTTGGCATATGTGTTTATACAAGTAATACTAGCTCACCCCTTCATGTATAACAAAGGAAACAGAATATAATGATTAGTTAAATCCGATTCATGTTCCTGGAACTGAAAACTAGACATCAGTTCTACCTTCTCTTCCTATAAAATAAGTTAAAGGCTATTCATATTACTGAAACTAAACACCAGACATTCACTTTCCCGCTTCACCCTCCATAGAACTAGTTAAAGGTGACTCATATTTCTGAACACAAATCATCTGCTCCCCCCCCCCCCCCCTCATTTCCATCCAAGCCAGTGAGTCACTGTCACAAATCAGTCTAAACTACACTCCTTTAGTAGCCCTTTTGTCTTTGCACAGAGACGAGTGTTATATTTGCAAAATACATTTGTCTTAGTAGTGTGGTGAATAAATGTTACATTGTTCATTTCTGTTTTGTCCAGTTTATGATGGTATGACGTGGCTGTATCAACAATCCTGACTCGTTTTGTTACATTTGTGGAAGTTTTACCGTTAAAAAACAACGAAGAAAAATAACAGACTTTGTTGAAAAAGTATACTATGCATATTTCGGTCTTGCGTTGGGAGACCAAGATAAAGACATGGACTCATCACAGTGTATGTTCCGTGTGTGTGTTGAAGAAATGCGTCAGTGGTCACAAGGAAAGAAACAATCTTTTCGTTTTGGAGTGTCCATGATATGGAGAAAGCGACAATGTCACAGTGATGATTGTTATTTTTGTTTCTGTAACGTGCAAGTATATAATAAAAAAAAAAAACAAAAAAGGTCATTATGTATCCAAATCTTCGATCCGCAATGCGTCCTGTGCTCCATGGGCCAGGAATACCTGCTCCTTCTCCTCCTGACAACTTGGATGATGTTTGTGAAGAGCTCGAAACAAACTCTGAAGCTTGTGGTTATAGTGGCGAAGACGATGATTTTGTTTGTGATGCACCCACAGCTTTTCACATAGAGCTGAATGATTTGGGGAGAGACTTGGGCCTTTCTAAATAATCCGCGGAACTGTTTGGCTCGCGGTTAAAGGAAAAAAAAAAAAAAACTTGTTAGCCCACGGGACGTCGTTTTCATGGCACCCATAGTAATAGGGAGAAAGACTTAGAGCAATTTTTTTTCTCAAAAAGACGATATAGTTGACTGCAATGATGTTCCTGGACTCATGAAAAGTTTCAATATTGAATACAATGTAAACGATTGGTGCCTATTCACTGATTCATCAAAAATACGTCTCAAAGCTGTCCTTCTTTATACCTAATGGAAGTAAGTATACTTCTTTGCCAATTGGGCATTCTCTTCATTTGGAAAAAAAAAAAAACTAATGAAAATCTTTATCTGATCCGAACTAGCATAGCTTATAAAAATCACGGTTGGGCTATTTGTGGTGATTAAAAATACTTCCCATGTTACTAGGACAGCAAAGCGGCTACACAGCATCCCTGTTTTTTTTTTTTTTTGTGAATGGGATTATCGTGACAGGAAACAGCATTATGTTAAAAAAGAATGAACTCAGAAAACCACCAAAACCTGGGGCAAAAACTGTACAAAGACAGAGTTTAGTAGATCCAAACAAAATTTTACTTCCCCCGCTTCACATCAAAATAGGACTGATGAAACAGTACGTGAAAGCACTACGAAAAGATGGGAGTGTTTTAAAAATCTCTGCAGCCAGTTTCCTGGATTGTCAGAAGCCAAGCTGAAGGGGGAACGGTTTACCGGGCCAGACAAGAAAACTGATAAAAGATAATGTATTTGAAACAAAGATGGAAGATAAAGAAAAAGAAGCTTGGTGAACCTTCAAAGATGTGAAGAATTTCCTTGCGATTTATAAGGATCCGGATTACAAAAGTATTGTTGCAAAGATGTAAAGAACCTTTAAAAACTTGGGATGTAACATGAGCATAAAACTTAATCTCTTACAAGCACACTTGGATTACTGTCCAGAGAACCTAGGAGCCATGAGTGAGAGGTTTCACCGAGACATAAAGGAAAAGGAACGACGATATCATAGAAGATGGAATGTCAGCATGATAACCGACTACTGCTGGATGCTAAAGAGGGAGGGACTGTTCGCATAAAGAGCACAAGCGCACAAGTAACAAAAGACTCGAAGTAAAGAGAAAAAGATATTACAAAGACGCATTTTAAAATTTTACGTTAAAGTATTTAGTATGCATTTATATTAGCTGAATTTTAAAGTATTTAGTATGCATTTATATTAACTGAATTTTAAAGTGTTCTGTATGTATTTCTATTAGCTAGATATTTTGTACTATGTGTCTCATGTAACAGTGTATTTTTTAATTTGATACCTTTTGGTAAAAAAATTATTATGTGATAAAAATCCGAGGTCATATTCCAAATGAACCACCAAAATATACATATAGAAATCATTTAAATTTTGTACTCTTTTATCTCTGTATCATTTATATCAATTTTGTTACTTAAAAATGCTGACGTGATAAATAAACTGATCTCGTATTTGAAATCAGCAACAAAAAAACCTATACAAAACAGTTACATTTTGTACTCGTTGGCCTGTGTTTCATTTGCAGCAATTTTGTTACTTTTTTGTGTTTCTTGATAAGATATGACACCTTTGTGTTAAAAATCCTGACGTAATAGGAAAAAAAAACTGATGTCATATTTGAAATCAGCAACAAAAACTTACAGAAATAAGACACATTTTGTAATCTGTCTCATTATGTAATACAAATAAATATTTATAATTTGCAGCATTTTTTAAACGTATTTGTTTCTCTTTATAAAATTCGATTTCTTTTTGTAAAAAATCCTTACATGCTAGGAAAAAACTGAGGTCGTGTTTGAAATCAGCACCAAAAAAATCTATAGAAATTAGTTAAAAAACTACTGACATTTTACAAAAAGTTTTATTTTGCAGCCCTGTGTTATTAATTATTCGCCATACAGCGATATGGGTGCAGATTTAGTATAGCACCAGTCTCTATCGTACGCCTTTCCAAACTCCCGCGTTACAGGCAAATCTGCGATCTCGACAACCATTACGTATTTTCTCACCAAAACAATAAGTATTTGGTTTCTTTTTCAGTAGTGCCAGCGAGAAAAACACAAAAAGTTGCAATGATACGGACTCTAAACGTATAATCTTTAGCAACAAATCCCTACTTGGTGGGGGGGATGAATTAACACTCTGTCAAAGTTTGGAGGATAAAGTCCATTCACAGTAACTTTTAACTTTTCTAAAGCCCTGCTAAAGTTCTACTATCAAGATATTCCTTCGCCTCATGGAAATAAATATCAACTAAGTTTATAAAGTTACACCAAAGGGACAACACACCGAATTCGTACACACTCAGTTCAATATCATTTTGTGTGAGAAATATTTATAATAGGCTATTCATGGCAAAATGAGCACTACTTGTTTTCACTAGTGTATTCTTCAGCTCTTATGTAAGATTAACATTATCATGGGGCTCATCACTTTATTCATGCGTCGGTCAAATGACTCTGTCAAATTATTAGAAGAGTAAATATTTCACAAATCTGCTCATTATTACACTTCGATGCATTAAAAAAAAAAAAAAACAGAAAGCGAAATAATTAATTTAAATTATCAGAAATGGTTACCTAACCATTTTTATTCGACGTTACGATACGAAACTACTTCTTATCCATCATTACCAACTTTACTGGGTGCATGTCACTCAGGGCGCGCCCGTTAAAATACATGCAGGTAGTGGCAGTGACTTTTTCCGAAGGTTTATTTCAAAAGCGCTCACTTTATCGTGAACAGCTTTTACAAGGCATTGCCAACCCATCTATTTTCTCCACGTTTTATTCAAATTAATTATAAATAAAATTTTATAATTTACAAATAAAATATATATCATATTTCAACTCAACAGAAAATGAGATATTATATGTTCATAAAATATAAGAAAAAGCCTGCGTTAAATGGCATATTTCGGAAACTACTAAACGCGTCGCACAAGGGGCGATTTTTCAAAGGTTTTATTTTAAAAAAAGTGCGAAGAAACCACGAATATGTAGACTATAGCAGGCGAGTGCTTAAACCTGTTCAGACATCTTTAATTTACTTTCTCAGTTGTTGCAAACTAAAAAAAAATGTTACGATGCATGCTGTTCTTAAGTCTCCAGAACACTTGTTCCATTGTCACAGCCAATGAGCTGTAGGCTGTATACTCTAAGAAATTATTTGAAATTTACCGTACCAGTGAACACGCTCAGTGAGAAAGCAGGGATGGTAATGTTTCCCCCTATAAATTCGTTTTAGCGTTCATAAATCTGCTCAGGAGACAGTCAAACGCGCAGGGCTTTGTACAGTAGCGACTCTAAACATTCCTATATCTGCAGCTTGATGTGTGGCATTATTACCATACAACGTATAGGTTAGAGTTTAGGAAGTTTAGCAGAAAATGTTTACAGTGTATGTTCTGCTATAGTAATACAAACCAATTATGACCTAGACCAGTAAGATTGGTTTGCGAATCATTGACCCAGAATAGGTTCTCAAGACCTCGCTGTTAAGAGCCGCCGAATCTCTTCACTTCGCTTCATTCACCCGGATTTAAGGTCATCGGTCACTGAGCTTCGCAGTGGATAGTGGAAGACGAAAAATTACCTACACGTGCGTAATGTACACAATTGTATGTACTGGGCCTGAATGGGTTAATGACTGCCCCACTGTGCGGTGCATATGGCTCCTACTGCTGGCGCGATGGCCTGGGAAACCATTCTGAACAATTATCGTTGTCGGATTGTGGTATAGGTTGTTCACGGTAAAATGAGCACTTTTGAAAGCCCTGCTTCAGATCTACTTGTATGCACGTTGTGTATTTTTCCGCCTTATGTAAAATTAACATTGCCATGGGCCTCGTCACTTTATTCACGCGTCGGTCGGTCAAGTGAAGTTGTGAAATTATCAGAAGAGTAAATATTTTACAAATATGATCATTTTTATATCTCGATACAATAAAAGAACATAAAGCGAAAGAAATAATTTAAGTTATCACAAATGGTTACTTAACACTTTTTATTCGACTAACTTCACTGGGCTTATGTCACTCAGTGCGCCTGTTAAAATATATGAAATTAGCAGTGACTTTTTTCTTACGTTGATTTCAAATGTGCTCACTTTATCGTGAACAGCCTTTAACGTGATGTTATCTGAATGCACAGTAGTATGCTGAAGACATCCGGTTTCCCCATGATCTACCTTTTTTTATGGATGGAAGCCGAGGAAAAATTTTACAGCAAGATAATGCTCGTCCGATAATTGTCTTTACAACGATGGTTTATAACGTGGAGTTAATAAGAGGAGTAGCTGGCATAACGGTACACACTTGAAGCTGTATTTTTGCCGATCACCATAGCGTGACGCCCAAAACATCGTAATTGTTGAGTTAGGTTTCTGTATTTAATTAATGTAGACTGCAGAAGTTTCTAACACTTTCAGACCTACGTCAATTTGCGTGTTCAGGTGTTGCAAATACCAAAATTTATGATGTGTGCTGTACTTAGGTCGACACAGCGCCTGTTTCATTGTCACAGCCAATGAGCTGTAGGCTATATGTTCGGCTACAGGAATATGAACCAATTATGACCTAGATCAGTAAGACGGTTTACGAATCGTTTACCTACAGGCAAAATCATAGGTCGTTGAGCTTCGCAGTGTGCAGTATAGACCTAGAATTACCTACAGGCAAAATCATAGGTCGTTGAGCTTCGCAGTGTGCAGTACAGACCTAGAATTACCTACAGGTAAAATCATAGGTCGTTGAGCTTCGCAGTGTGCAGTATAGACCTAGAATTACCTACAGGTAAAATCATAGGTCGTTGAGCTTCGCAGTGTGCAGTATAGACCTAGAATTACCTACAGGTAAAATCATAGGTCGTTGAGCTTCGCAGTGTGCAGTACAGACCTAGAATTACCTACAGGCAAAATCATAGGTCGTTGAGCTTCGCAGTGTGCAGTACAGACCTAGAATTACCTACACGAGCGCAACGCATACAAAATGTGTGCACTGGGTCTGAATGGGTTAAACAAATAACAACTATTGGAACTAAACTTTCAGGGTGAATATCAACATGCACAAGAATATAAATTAAATCGTCGCAAGTTTGGTTTCCAGTGAGCTGTGGGCGTCATAGTGACGTGGAACCAGCCTCATTGAAGTCGAAGTATCGGTGATTTGGAGCATAATTTGAAATCATTGCGTAACATTGCCTCGGCTGCGCCCTGAGTTGCCAAGAAAATACACTTATTTATTTGTCTGCCTGCGTACAATTAAGTATAGTTCTTAGCCCTTAAAATATTTCCATATAGTGTATATAAAAATTTCCTAAAATGCTTTATTTTTGTGGGACAAGGTGTACAATTTATGCACGGATCTGCTGAATATACCAGCAGGATTCTGCGTAATGTAATGAGATGGGAGTGTGGATACAAGGCGCGCTATGAATCAACGAACAGCATTGCCACATAAATATTCAATTCACGGGAGACATGTCTAGAAGGACGTGCGAAAAATGAAAGAACATAAAATGAGAAAAATTTTCGTCTCTTTCGCGAAAACCCTGCTAGGATGACGCTGGCCTTCATGGAGTCAGTATTCAGGGCGGTTCGTAAATCCTCGGTTCAACTACCTGGGGTTCAGATTCGAGTGGATTTTTGGAGAAACAGCCTCAACACGTTCTATACTTTCGATTTTATAATGTTAATGGTCTTATTAATAATTTTCAGCAGAACGTTAGTATTTCCATCAAATGTGTCTCATTTTAGTGAAAAAATTACACGTATTAACTTTTATTTCAAATAGTGAAAAAAATGAATTTTCGTATTAACTGGAATCAATCTTTTTATTTCAGCCCGTAACTTGCAAAAGCTCGCAGTCACCTGCAGGTATTAAGTGCCTCCTAAATCTGTCAAGTCTTAGTCGACTGAACATCAGTAAATAAGGCCACTTGTATAAACGAGCATACAACTCTGTGACCAATGTACGCTAACTACAAATTATAAAATATTTAAAATAAGGCACTGTTATTTAAAACGTTATTATTACAGATATTTTTTGGCAAACAAATACAAGTTTTTATACATACTTCTAATGAGTAACGATTCATGGTTCAGTTTAAAGCAATATTTTTTTGTATGTTACACTGCGACTGCGTATCATGACTTCATCATTATTTTATTATAAAATAAATTATATATGCATTCCTTTCCGCCTAAAAAAAAATACGCTACGAAATGTTTAGTGGGTATTCAATTGTAAACTAGTGGATTCTATGTTAAGCTTCACCATATGAAAATCCCGTAAAATATTTTCTAATAAACCAAACTATGGGGATTAAAATCTGTGAAAAAAGTATCGCAAGCTAGCCAGAGGAGGCACGTAATAAATATGGCCGCCGGACGCGTGCCCGTCCGTCACTCTCTCACTCTTCGGCCACTCGTCGGCTTGTCGAAGGCCGCTTGTTGAAGACGAATAGCGAAGGGGCCTCGTTAATAAACGTTCCATTCAACGTCTGAAGACAGCGCGACAACTTCACTACTCGACATCGCAACAAAGGAGCTTGGTTCGAGTCGAGTGTAAATCAGTTGTAGGTGCCGTATAATTACGGTGCAAGGCAGAGTCGTTAAATAAGCTACGCGGTTATGATCATTCAAGATAAGTCTGAGAGGTAGTTTGAAATATTGCAATTATATAGTATAATCAGTAATATTCAAGTTGTGAATCAATTAGACGGTTATAAAAAGTTTGTTTTTATAAATAATTGTGTCACTTATTTCTACTGTGTGATACGTCACCAGAAGTATAGTCCTTGTAATATTATAACAACAGAATTATTAATAATTTAAAGAGAGATGTAAAGGATTTAAGTAAAAGTGTTTATATTGGTATAGAGATAAGGACAGGTTTGGCGAGTACCTAGCCAGTAAGACGCTGTGGAGTCACCGTGGCTTAGTGACAGTAGAGTCTGGTTAGGTCACCAAAACACTATGCAGATACTGACACAGTACTGCTTACTTTTAAAGGTTATATTCATTTTCATATAATTATTCTTTTACCAATTCGGCGTTTTATTGTAACTCGTGTGATTTGGCATAGAAATGCGCTTTACAGACTTATTTTCCTATGAACTAATATTTGCAGACATTAAGGAAGTTCCTTGCGTATCTATTACCTTAATTGATTTAACTCGCGAATAAAGGAACAATTTTGCGCTAAATCTGAGACAGTGATTTCAATCAGAAAAGCTATTTTACTGAGGCCATGTCTGAATTGGCGGATTTTGTTGACAAAATGATCACGCGACCCGATTTTGTATTTAAAAAATGGCGACGGGCGTATTTAGTCATTTGGTATTTCGTATTTTGTATCTAGCGAATGTTTGCAAAAAATACAAAATAACAAAACCAGCGCCATGTTGTTTCCGCGTTCAAAAAAAAAAGACGCGAATCCGTAGTTAAAACATTTTTTTAAAAGCAAATAACTGTTCAAAAATACACTAGGCATATTTAAAAAGGCAATTAATTGTTGTGCTTTGTTTATGTATTTCGCTAACAAAAATTTTTTGAGTCGTTATTGCGTAATTTATTATTATCTTATTTACTAACATATTCGCTGCATTCCAGTAATGACTGTAGAAACATTACGTACATTTCAAGCATTAAATTTAAATATAAAAATATATCCGCTGTTAATGCAAAAATGCGTTGCCGGAAAGTGCTAAACAAATGACTGTCCACAATGTCCGAATTGAGACGTATGAAATTACATATTACAAAATAACGAATTTGTCATTTCGGACACGGCCTGAATCTTTAGAGCTGATGGGCCGTTATCTAGTGGCTAATCAGTGGAGTGTACACTGAGGCGTTACTCTCAGTTCAATACAATTCACCAGGAATCAGTAGAAATCACGGTTAAGTCAGTAGATACTAACTAGTATAGGCTGTTCACTATTAATTGAGCACTTTTGAAACCAACTTTTGAAAAAGTCACTGCCCCTACCTGCATACATTCCAGTGGGTACACTGAGTGGCATGCAGCCAGTTAGGTTGGCAACGATGGAAGGGAAATTAGTTACAAAATTCAACATTGAATAGAACGTTAGGGAAACATGTGTGAAAACTGAAATTATTTATTTCGTTCTCTGCATTTTAAATGCATATAAGAATAATAATTAACAAAATTAGGGAAATATTAACTTTTGTAATAATTTCGCAATTACACTTGACCGATGCATGGATAAAGTGATCAGGACCACGAGAATGTTAATTTTACGTATGGCGGAGGAACACACAATCTGCATACAAGTCTATCTTAAGCAGGGCTGTCAAAAGTGCTCATTTTACCGCGAGCAACCTTCAACTGAAATCATCGGTAGAACTTTGCCGATTCAAGCGAAGCGGTATGAACAGATCCTCAGTCAAATTCGCTGATTTGAAGAAGTGTCAGCTGATGTTTCGACAGTAGAGTGCAATAGCGTGTTTATACTCCAATCATTGTTACTTACAACATTTATGAAGCTCTGCTGAAGTCCTACTTTCGGAGCGTTCTGCCTCCACATGGAAACAAAATTTAAATAAGTCTAGAAAATTACACCAAAAGGGACTTACTCTCCGGATTGGTGCTCACATAGTTTAATAATAAATTAGATGACAATTATCTTTTACAAATTATTACCAACGCACCTTTTCCCTCTATGTTTTTATTAATATTATTATAAATGAAATGTTGAAATGTATAAATTAAACACATGTTAAAATTCAGTAATACCGAAAGTAAGGTACTTTTATGTCAACGGAAGTACAAAATGCTTGTGATACATGACGTATTAAGGAAACAACAAAACACGTCATGCGTGGGAGGATTTTTCAAAGGTTTGATTCAAAAAGTGTGAAATTATTGCGAATTGATTAACTATACTTGGTAAACACACATCGCCCAATGAACTATGGTCACCAAGGTAGAAGAGAGTGCAGCGGTCATTCTTTTGTCGTTCGAGTAGTAGTTGAGTTGAGAGATTTGGGCGGCTCTTATCAACGAGGTCTTGAGAGCCGATGGGGGTGAAACGAGGTGAGAATGGAGCAGCGCCGTAAGGAAAGGACGGGGGAGAACCCCGAGGAAACCCGCCGACGGGCGGCATCGTCCGGCACTGTATAAACTGAATATTGTAGCGTTGCAGTACGATGAGTGAATGTTCATGCTATATTTGTTAACCCGTCCGGTCACGCATTCATTTCTGGATTCAAGTGTTGAACTCACACAATTTCTTGATACACGCTGTACTTGTGTTCAGCGCTTGTCCTGCTATTTGACACACGACTCACCAGCACGCCAGAAGTGCAGCAGACTACTGTACCTGAACCCACCCTGAACAGAAAGTGTGCGGCACTTACCCAATCACCTCCTATTGCACCACCACCTAAGCCTGCACCACGTATAAAGGTTGTCGAGCCAGACTTCTTAGAGTCGTCGATTCACTAGGCCCATATTTTATACTGGGCAGGCCGCAGTGCCCAGATCAGAATAAACCACCTTAAGATGCGACTCATCAAGCATCGAGTAAGTCACCCAGGGCAGGGACAGTCAGTGGGGACTGTCACGCGTCAGTATGTAATTACAGTTTCCTTAATTGTCTTAGTCATTTGGCTTGGGTCTTTTTACAGTGCGGTCTATCATAAGATAGAGATGCCAAAATTAATTGGTTTGGCTGCATACTACCATGTTTGTAGTAAAGTGACCACTTTTGAAAGTCCTGCTTACGATCTACTTGTATGAGCGTTGTGTATTATTCCGCCTCATGTAAAATTAACACTGCCACTGGCCTCGTCACTTTATTCATGCGTCGGTAAAGTGAAACTATAATAAATTATAACAGTAAATATTTTATCAATCTACTAATTCTTAGTCTTAGGTGCACTAAAAAAAAAGCTATATAAATTCTTTAAAATTATCACGAATGTCCACCTGTCACTATAAAATTCGACGTTAAATCTGTAACTATTTTACCCCCATCGTTACCAACTTTACTGGACGAATACCACTCATGCACCCGTTAAAATATGTGCGGGTTGGAACAGTGACTTTTTTTCTACGGTTGGTTTAAAAAAGCTCACTTTATCGTGAACAGCCTATACCAGAGAACAGCGTGCTGCGAGATCGAGCTGGAGCTGCGCGTCCAACGTCAAGAAGCGAGGGAGCAATACGGGCGACACTAACACGCACTTCTAGCTCCTCATCGCTCCTACGCGCAAGGCATGCGTTGTTTCCGTCGGGACGCTGTACTGTGCAAATTAGATCTGTTACACTGGGACTTTATTGTACGCGATGAAAGACCATAGATTAAATTACGCCCGTATAGTTGTACTATCCTCTTGCCGCTTAAGGAACCTGCATAGGCAAGCTTTAAAAATGCGATATCTGACCATTTTCACGATTTTTTTTCTCCAAGAATACACTTAATATGACAAAAGAAAAATTATTGAAATTTAATAACATAAAACATTTTATTGGTGTTTAAAGTTTTCTTTATTATACAATTTTTGTTCAAATCCATTCAGTTAAATTGAAACAAAAATTTCCCTCAATGTTGGCGATGAAACTCGTGTAATACGTGCAAATTTTTACTCGTTTAAAATGTTAATAATTACGTCAATTTAGTTATTTTAGACGTATTTATCTCATTTTTTACGTTTCAAAAACATTGTAATAAAAAATTACATCAAAGTGTTAATGCTATGTAAATATTTCTGATTAAAAATTTCCAACCTACAGTGCAATTAATTACAATGTAGCACATTAAAATGATACGTTGTTTTGAATATTTAATTGCTTTATATATTTCACACTTGTTACGCACGTGACATTTTTATTTATGTAAATTTATGTGATTTACATAATTTTTTATTTATTATTTCAGTTACAGGATTTTCAAATTAAGATGTTAGGATGGTAATAAGAAATGTTTAAACGAGTTAGTTTAGATAGCTTCTGATTTGCGTGTGTGTGTGTGTGTGTGTGTGTGTTTTGGTGTATATATATATATACACATACCATGTTTATTTTTTGTCTCTATATTGAGAGACACCTGTCTCAACTTACTGCAAAATTCGCCCAACATCACGTACCTGTTTGACCAAGAAGCCTACATGAAGACTGCACAAGTTTACCGTTTGTGACGTTCGTGAGCTTTAAAAATGTATACGAAAGCGCGAGGAAATAATACCTGTGCCTATAACAAAACACACATATCCTAAGATTATAATACGACTAACCTATTTTCCGTGTCCATCGTTGATTCAGCGTAGAAACGTTTCTTGTTGACTGCAAGAGAACTTAACGTGACTATTCTCGGAGCACAGATAACATACGTCCTTTTGTGCATCACGGACTGCCCGACTCTGAAAACGAGTAACTCTGGTGTTACACGCAGGTGTCGCCGTGTGGCGCTGTCATCGCGGAACAGTAGTTTGCAAGCACAGAGCATGTGCCACGTGACGCAATTTCCGCTAAGTGACTGTTGGTTTTAAAAATATTGAAAACTGTTGGAACCTTAAACGCATCCTGATTGGACAAGGAATTTGAGGTACCCCGCCAGGGGTTATTGTAAGCATTTTTGTATAAATAGTCTCGTGACGGCCTCAGCAGACCAGACATGGACAGCCTGGGGTCTCTGACTAGAAGTTAAGTATCTGCACCACTAATGTTGTAATTAACGTAGAGTCATGGCCCATCCGGCCGGAAAAAAAACGTATACTTGATCAACTGTAGGCGCTTTTATCATGGCGCAGATGTATTGCAAATTTATGCATTGCCTATAAATCGGCATTTTTAATAATTGTTAATATTTAGTATTTGCCGAAAATAATCATGCAAAGGATAAAAGGTTCTACCCAAGTGGTTTTAGATTGGGTCCAGTTTTGACCATTTTATCTCATTGTGTCCACATTGGACTTTGTGCTAAATTAATGTAATGTTACTTATGGGAAAATTATCTTTAAGGTTTTTTTTTATTTATACGCCAGTAGTACAATTGTTCATGTATCATTGCCTATGGGTGGCTAGCGGTTTTTTTTTTTTTTTTTTTTAAGTTGCATCGTGCCCTGGCGTGCATTTAGATTTTGGATCTTAGTAATTTTCCAAATAATCTCTGTTAAAGTATGATGCTATTAAAATTAACCACGTGTCATGTGTACTTGTATAAAAAATCAAGATCTTAAGTTTGTCCATGTGGGACAGTATTAAACCATTTTTAAAGGATTGGAAGTTGCACCGTGCCCTGGCGTGCATATAGATTTGATAATGAATTGTAGTACAAAATATATTTTACATGCTTTGTATTTTTTGTATGATGGTATTGTGAACAATATTTTGAAAAAAGTAAATGAATCCAAGTCAAATGTTCATTTTCTTCTTTCAGTAATTGTGGATTATTCTGGACAGATTGCAGGTTTACACTCCTTTGAAGTTTGCATTAAGAAAGTTTTTTCAAATATAAAGCTTTGTTTTTGCTTGAACAACCTTAGGACAAGGGCGTCGCAAAGATTTCCTGCGCACTCTGCTTCTTCAGAGCAGTGGTGCAATTTGTTCCTGAGCATATGACTTGGATTACTAAGGCTAAAAGACAATATAGTGTGTTCCAGTGGTGGTGGAGATTTTTTCTTTTAAGTTTCTTGTTGATATTAAGCTTAAAAATTTCTACATGTTGTATTCAGCTGCTGAGTAAACCAGCACTCGCACAGATGCTTCGTGAGGCTGGAGAGGAGGTTGCTGAAGGCGACGGCATTGATGATCTCAGGAAAAAAGCACGCATTCTCGTGAGATGCGGGGAGCCAGCGGTTAGTGTCACGGGAGTCAGCTCGGGTCAGCTCCATGCACTTGTAAAATCTTTAAGGCCTTTACCTCCAGAGCTCTCAGCTCGTATTCCACAATTAGTAAATGCCTTGGTTGTGCAATTCTTTGTTGCCCTAAATTCCACCTTGGCTCTGAATTTTTGCCCTAGGCAGTGTTATATGCCGCTGTCATATTTTGGGTACCTTAGGTACTACAGCCTACCTTTTGTAAGGCTAGGGAGGAAAATTGGGAAGGCATACAGTTAACAAAGGCTTATATAGACCAGGTGTCGGTAGCAAATCTCATGCTGAAACTATTAGAAAAGAAACAATCTCCAAACCATACCATGCAGGAGTTTGTGCAAGAGATTGTAGGATTACTTGGTGTTTTGGGGTATCCTTGTTCTGAGGACTATTTTACCCAGATTATGTTTCACAATTTGCTTCCGAAGAATAGTCGTTTTTTTCGACTTTGCCAGCAAGCCAACATCTATGCCTGAGTTATTGTCGTTAGTTATTGATGTTGAACGCACTCTAAGAGATTGTTCCTTAGAACATACCGATCATGAATCAAGGACTGTAGAAAAGGAAGTAGGAAGGGTAGTATCATCTAAAATGTGCGTAATTTGTGGTAAAAATAACCATTACGCAAAAGACTGTTACAACAAAAGGTCGGTATTTGCAGTGACCCCTACCGATAATCCGAATAAGGGAACTGTTAAAGTCCATTCCTGGTACTCTCAAACAGGAAATGTGAGGGAAAATGCAGGGAGAGAGGACCATTCGAGGGAAATATGTTTCTTTTGCAAACAAAAAGGGCATATAAAGGCAAAATGTCCCTTGAAGGAAAACACAGTAGGAGATCATTCGGTGAATAGCTTATAGTATGAGAGGAGATATGGCTTGTTGTACATGCCACTGGTCATTGCTGAACAGGTTGTAGTAGTTGCCATTCTGGACTCGGGTGCCTAGTGTTCATTAATTCGTCATGAATTTTGTAATATCTTGTTGAAAAATTTACTTAAAGGGCTTATAAAAGTGCAGGAAAGTGTAGAAGTGGGGTTATCTCTAGCTAATGGGGGTGTCATTAATTCTCAAGGTGTTGCTCTTTTCAAAATTAAGTTTGACAACTTTATGCGGAAATTTCAGTTTCGAATTTTACCAGGGTTAAGTCATGATTTATAACTTGGAGCGGATTTCTTGGGAAAGACACAAGCCAGCATCAATGTAACAAACAGAGAATTGCTGTTTGCATTTTGTCCCACACAGCCAGTTAGTATTTCTTCTAAACGTTTTTATTTTCATTTACATACAGTACAATCTAAAGATAAGGAACAGGAAGAGCAGTTGATAGCTTTGCAAAGAGAGTTTTCAGATGTTGTAACTTTTAAACTAGGGCATTACAGCAAGCACACCATTGTTTTCAAGTTAAAAGATCAGAATCCTACATCCTCAGTGGCGTACCGAGTTGCTCCTTCAAACTTGAAGGCTTTTCGAGAAATGATTGAGAAGTTACAGCAGGAAGATATCGTGGAATTTTCTGATAGAAATTATTTCAGTCCTGCTTTCCTCGTTCCTAAAAAGGAACCAGGGAAATATCGGGTAATCTGTGATTACAGAAAGGTGAAACAGAAGATCTATGTTGACCATTACCCTTTACCAACCATTGAGTCAGTATTTTAGCATGTGGGGAAAGGCCCAGTGTTTTTCGGTCTTTGATTTAAATTCAGCTTTCTTTCAGTGCGACCTTCACCCTGAGTTCCGTGGTGTTTTGGCTTTTGTTACCCTGTGGGGGCAATTCCAATGGAAAGGGCTGCCCATGGGTGTAAATTGTAGACCGCAGGCTATGTGTCGAGTTCTTTTTCAGGTCCTGGGTAAATACCAATATAAGTTCCTGTTCACCCACATCTGTGATGTTTGTGTATATAGTGAGACCTTCAGTGAACATGTAGAACATTTAAGACTTTTCTTATTTGCTTTGCGTGAATCAGGCCTCACAGTAAACCTAGATAAGTGTACGTGGGCCAAGATCTACATTCGGTACCTGGGTTTTGTAATATCTAATGGACAACTTTTGATGGACCCAGAAAAGATAAGGCTAGTAGTTAACTTTCCGTTGCCAAAGAACTTGTGCGGTGTTGGGCGTTTCTTGGGTATTGTGGGGTTTTACTCCAAATTCATCCCACAATTCGCAAATATTTCCGAGCCTTTAAATGCCTTAAAACGTAAGGGTGTAGAGTTCTCTTTTGGGGCTAGGACAAAAAACATGCCTTTTGCATGCTTAAAGAGAAACTAGCCACCCCTCCTGTTTTACAGCTGCCGCTTTTCGATAAACCTTTCGTACTGCAGGTGGATGCTAGCTCAAAAGCACTTGGCGCTCTTGTATGTCAAAGGAATGACGATGATCTTGTTGCCTGTTGTCTATGCCAGCAGACTCCTGACACCACCTGAACAAAGGTTTTCGGCATATGAAAAAGAAGTGTTGGCCACCCTATTTGGGATGGAAAGGTTTGGCGATTACCTTGAGAGTAGAGAATTCGAGCTGTTCACAGATAATCAGACACTGAGTTGATTTTTAAAAACTAACACACCAGCTGGGAGGTTAGCAAGGTGGTTGGTTCGCCTCACGTGTTTTCGGTTCACTGTCCAGCATATAAAGGGTTCTGATAATGGAGTGGCTGATGCCCTCTCTCACATGTTTGATGCGGAGGAGTTTTATGTGGATACCGCTAATTCGGTAACCGAGGAGGAGGCTGAGGGTTTTTCTTTAAGAGAATTTCAAAACCATCTCGTAAAATCTGAAGAAGTCATTGTCCTTGCAGAAAATAAAAATAGTGATGTTCTGGTTCTAACTGAGGAAATAGTGGATGTTTTCGGTAGTAATACTAGTGATAGTTCTGTAAGTCAGGGTAATGTGGTATCCTTAAAGTAACAAACTCGGGTATTCCAAGAATTTCCACAGGCATATTTAAAACTCCAGTATCATCAGAAAACAGACCCTGAGAGTATCAGCATTAAGACTGATAACGATGCAGGGAAAGGAGAACACTATGAAATCCATAAAGGTCTCATCGGGTTTGTGTTTCCTAAATCCCAAAAATTCCGTTTCTTTGTACCCAAGGTTTAGTGTGGGTCCATTTTTCAGTATTTTCATAACTCTTATTTTGGCGGACATTTGGGACAAGACAAAACAGTTTCGCGTATCCAGGAGATGTTTTTAAGCCGGATTTATCAAGGAAGTCGACTATCTGGTTAAAGAATGTGAGAATTGTCAAAGGGCCAAACCCTGTAATGCAAAAATAGTAAGTCCATATAGTGTTATAGTAGGCAAGTTTCCTTGGGAAAGGTTGTATTTAGATGTTATTGAACCCTTGCCCTGCACGAAATCCGATTTTACTTCAACCCTAGTGGCTGTAGAAAGTTTCAGTGAATTTGTTTTCTTTTTTCCCCTCTGTTCAATAAAAATCAGCAGAAATTTGCAAGACACTCAGTCAAAGACTTTTTTCTATCTTTGGGTCCCCAGTTCACATAGTAACCGATAATGCCACCTATTTTGTTTCTGTTGAAATTAAGAATTTAGCATTTTAATGGTGAATGAAAATGATTCAGAGTACTACAACCGAAATCTAAAAGCTGCATTAAGAGCTTTTCTAGTAGGTTCTCATAAGGAGTGGGACATTGCCCTTTACCAACTTTCTTTGGCCTTTAATAATGTAGTAAGTAATACTAGCAAAAAATATGTCTGTTCCACCCCTTGATCAATGCTTGGGGATTAAATGAGTTCTGCTGGGAGTCAGTGGATAAAAATAATTGTAGGAGGTTTGGGATGAGACAACTCAAAACCTCAAAAGGTATCATAGTAAACTTACTTCTAGAACCACGTATAATACTGGGTCTGTTCAGTTGCGACCAGGGAACAAGTTCTTTTGGAGATGCATTACCTCAATTGTGACTGTTTCAGGGATTTTTTAATGTATTGTATCACATTTCGAGACTACGTATTCTTTGGAATTTAGGGCGTCAGCTCGTTGGAGTTTTTTCGTTTATGTAGTTTTAAGTTGGCAGACTTCCGATCGGCTGGCAGGTTTAAACCCTGCTTTAGGATTCGCTGGCATAGTAGGCTAACATTTGAAAAAGTGCCAGTCAGTGGAGTTGAGCTCTCTCCCCGCCATCACCATTCGAGCAGGAAGGTTCTGTTGCAGGACGCTATTGTACACAACACCCATTATAATACTCATCATATCCTACCGTTATCACAATCTTGTATCTTTTTCACCAATATTAGCTGTAAATAATTGGTTATGAATATAAACATATTGTATGCTGTTGTAAGTAACAAATTCGATTAGACTTATTTGCCATTCTTCATCTAACTCTAATGCAAGGAAATATATCATATGCAATTGCAACAAAGTTCCAATTAATATCAACATAATTGACATATTACTAATATGTTTTACTATTACAATTACTTATATGCCATATTTTTAGCCAAAAAACATAAACATAAATGTCCGCAATTGATTGTATTTGGTAATTATTCCGTTTTGTAATTGTATCTTAATTGCGTGTTTTTTAAATAATTATGTATTTCAATTGAAAAATGAAAATGGCCAAAACTATTGTAATACAATGATTGATTAACATGTTTAATTAATGCAACCCAATGCGTTCCTTCATTTTGTTTCAAATCTAAATTAACAATCATACATTCACGAATATTTGGTTTCTTTGTAAATCGTCTCTCATATACATACCTTGGAAATAGGGAATATCCAGTTCCTTTACAATTACATTAATATCTTTGTGTTTTAATGAACGTTTTGGAAGACTATTGAAGACTTTCTGCAGTTTTTTTTCCACATTTGGAGTTTTTTCGTCCTTGTCCAACTTTATAAGGTTTCAAATGCATTCCTTTATGTTTTGATTTAACTGCTCTACTAACTGACGAAGCTCCCCCCAGGATTGGTCCAAGAACTGTTAATGCTGGAAATAGGAATGGAATTATTCCTCCTTTCTTTGTTTTTCGTTTTGTTTTGCATTTCAAGCCCATGCCGCTCTTCACCTTCGAGCACACATCTTTATCAACAACCCAAGCACCAAACTTTTTCCCCGTATATGTAGATGGAGTCTTCCTTATATTTGCTGCTTTATTGGCTATAATTGTATCTGTTATATGTCTACCTTTCAAATTATTTGTTCGATCGTAAACTCTATTGTGTACTTTACTAGCGTTATCCAAACGGTTTATTCCTTGATAGTTCCGGGCCAAGCTTTTGCAAGTTTTGTACCTGGTCCGCAATAATTGTATTTTGGTCAATGTAATTCAAAAGGTAATTTGTTAATCAATGTATTCAATACACCGCGTCCTTTTTTTGAAACGTTTAGTACGAGACATTGTTTTAATCTGAATAGTAGTCTGTGTATAGACCCTCGTTTATAGTTTTATGTTATGACATTACGTAATACTGTGTAGTTGTGAAGAAATGAAGGTTATATAACAAAATGTACATTTACCGGTAATTGTAAATAATAAAGAAAACGCAATTGAATAGAAACATGGTATTCTTTTACCATCAAATATACATTGCATAATAAGCAGTCCTTCTTCATGTGGAAAAACTTGAGTTATTAGGTCTCTGTTGGAACATCCGAATCGACTTGAATTTGAAAATGTATACGTGTTTTCTAAAACAATACAAGAGAAATATCAACGATTAAAAATGGAATGCAATATTTCCCTTTTACAAATAAAGAATATATAGTGCCTCCGAATGAAGCATTACCGAATTCCGTATTTATTTTTGACTATGTTTGGTGTGAACCTCAGGGTGAAATACAGCAATACTTCAGTTTTCGCTGACGTTCAAATGTTGATTGTTTTTATCCATCGCAAAGTTATGCACGTATACCAAACATAATATACACAATAATGCAAATATGACATTTGCGTTTAAAATGGATAGTATGAATCTGCAAAATATTTACAATGATCATGTTTTAGGCGAAATTACATTTACAAAGTTTAAAGATATGTGTTTTTACTACTGAAAAGAAAAAATGTTGTTTTTTTTTGGTGACTATACCAACACTTCCCCTATATAAGGGCAGATATAGGTCTGGTTTTGACAGTTTTTTACTTCCAGGCGAAGAACAATAAATATTTCAAAGTTTGAACATAGTGGTATTAAACACATTCATTACAATAGCTGTTTAACCAGAAATCGCAATGGGGATTGTGATTTGAATGGACATATATTATGTAATATGGGTATGGTTGTAAAAGATAGTGATGCGGTAAATAAATGTTATGTGGAAGACTTAAACAGTATTATGCTAAACATATTTAAATCGCAAATAAACGATATTCAAGAGAAATAAATACAGTTAGTTAATTTGAATGATGATGTTTACAAAGTACATTTTACGCAATACTAGCACTGATTTGCAGAGTAATGAATTTAGAATAGAAGAAAGTTTAAATTTATTTAGTAAGGATTTTAACAATGCGGCAAACATAGTTTTTATAACACAACTTACAGAAATGCAAGAAATTATAAGAGTTGTAATTAATGAAATGGTAAACGCTACTATTGCAAAACAACTTGAAACGCGAATAGAACAAATAACGCAATATATAAGAGATGAATTGATTAATAAAAGATTTGGTTTAGTTACGCAAAAATATTTGAGAAAACAAAATGATGATTTGGAAACACAAATCAATTATTTTATTAATGATTTGGAAGCTAAAACGTTAAGAAAATTAGAATATGGTTTATGTAAAATCGATAAGATTGAAAAAGCACAAAGTAATCGATCTAGTACAACAGTTAGAAAAGCAATGACTTAATTCATATATAAATAGATTGAATTTAATGTACGTTAATCAAACATGTCTGCCTCTGTATCGGATTTACATAATGCTATATATGCTGAGAAAGAGAAATATTTGCAAGCCAAACAAGCCCGTATGGAATGGGATGTTTTAAACGAAGAAATAATTAAACCTGTTACAACAAGAATGGATACATTGCATTCTGTGTTAAATAAACCTAAAGATGGAAATTGGAGCTTAAACAAAGGAAAAGCTATCCCTTTCTCAATCAAAGCGACATTATTTAGCTTTAAAACTATCTACGTCTACGCATGATACGATCTTTGGTGTTTATCGACATGAAAACTATTGGTTCCTGGGAGATTCGGTAATTCAGTTTTTGCCTGAGAATAAAATTAAAATATGTGATTATGTAACTAATGTTAGTGAAGGATTATTTGAATTATTGTTTAAAAACTTTCCAAATGGATATTCTGACACCGATTTGCAGAAATATAAAGAACTTATTCGCCGAACGATTGTTAATATTCGTCTAGGAGATGAAAACCATTCGAAAATACATTCGATAGGAAATATAGCTGGGAGTGGAATATTCAAATATGAAATTAACAACCATTTTTCACCTGTATATTGGAACAATTGTAATGAATTGGTCGATAGATTAAAACTTCTCATCGCTTCGAGAGAATCTGGGAATAATTCACATACAAATGAAATTGTTTCAATTATTGAAGAGTTAACGGAAGACTGTTATATTACAAATTAAGTTTAGTAAGATTGCTTAAGTGCTGCATGCTCCTGCATGGTTAAGATATCCTATAAGAAGAGTCATAACTCATGGTTTAACTTATATTTTTTAAGCCGATTTGTGTGAAATGACATTGCTTTCAAAATACAATAAGGGATACAAGTATATTATAACCGTAATAGACATTTATTTGAAATATGGTTGGGATATATCTTTGAAAAACAAAACTGGGAGACAGGTTACCGATGCAATGAAGATCGTTTTGAAAGAGACTGAGGAACTGAATTTTTTTCTACGCCTTTTCGGAAACTAATGACTGAATATGGTATTAATCAATATACAACGTATTCGGATCTTAAAGCTAGTGTTGTGGAACATTACAATAAATCGATTAAGCAGTTAATATATATTAACATTTCAAGTCGAGGGGGATTTTCAACTGGTTTAATGTTTTTCCTGAAATAGTAAAGTTTTATAATTTCAGATATCATAGAACTATCAAGATGGCTTCCAAAGAAGTTACAGATAATATTTTTATGAAAACTATTTATAATAATGTTTAAGTCATCGACGAAAGAAAACCAAAGTTCGAATTTGGCGAATTTATACGTATCTAGAAGCACAAAGGGATCTCTGAGAACAAATTTACAGTGAATGCGTCTTTTGAAATATTAAAAAGTATTTTAATAAGACAAACACATCCCAGAATGTATTACATAGAAACATGTGACGGAGAACTAATAAAAGGTGGATTCTATGAACATGAACTGCAAAAAGTCAGTTCTCCAAATAAATCTTTGGTTGATAAAATCATTAAAAGGAACAAAGATATATCGTTGGTTTGATGGAGAGGATTCTCAAAAGCACATGACTCCTGGGTTAATAATCAAGATCATAGTTTTTATACTAAGTAAAAGACTTTTAATCATATTTATGTATTTTTGTTTAATGAACTCTGGATGGGGATTGACTGTATAATTTATTGTGTAATCAAGCCCTTTTTATTGGATCATCGTTTCATTGGATTGGCATTTGAGCGATAAACCTAGATTATATCCTTTTAATTGTGATGTTATTCACATTTTGACGATAATTGAGTGTGTTTGGTATGCATTTGTAATTCAGTTTGTTTGGACAGTATTCATTGCAATAGAGTCCTTTATAATGCGACATATTTGATCGATTTTATGTTACATTTCTTGGAATCGGGATAAAATCTCGTTGAATTTTTTAGCTTAACGACATTTAAGACATGATTTGTTTAATTTGTTGTCCTAAATTCCTGGAATTCAAATTTTTTGCAGAATCTTTCAACTTAAAAGCATTTGGGATGCTATTCCATTTTACTGTTATTTGGAATGTATTTGTAGCATGGTATATTTCTTTGCTTGTAACGATACAGTTCTTGGAAATTGGTTTGTTTTAAGAGAGCAAAATAATATTTCCCACACTAAAAATCTTTTTGACGGTGTAAAACTACTTAAAAGTTTTTTGATGGTGTAAATGATTTCATAAATGTTTTTGAAGGTGTAGTAATTTATAAATTTTTAGAGAGTCTAGTAATAAATATTATTTTTAAATTTGAAGTTTTTTCTCTCACAAAAGTAATGTTTAAAGTGGACTTAAACTGAAATTCAATATCATAAACATAGTATGTTCACTTTTTACAAAATGCTAAAACGGTGCTTAGTGGCCGTGAGCTGCAGCCAGGGCAAAGTGCATCATGGAGTGAAGTTTGGTTTGGTGCGGCAGGGGGCGGAGGGACGGAGGAACTTCCCCCTCCTAGTCGTGTTGTATAGGTGGCAGATCAGACTCTGTGTGAAGGGAAAGTTGTTGGGCAGATGGAAACTGGCTGTTATCGATAGTGGCGTACTTTGCGGGCTGCTGCATCTTTCTAACCCATTATCTCAACCAAGCCAGCTCTGCGCGACCCGGTTCGGCCCACCTGCGCGAAGATCACTGTGTATTCTGCTCCAACTGTGTGCGACACACACTCACCTGCTCTTGAGACCTAAATTTCGCTCGATCCCTAAACACACTCGATTCTCTGCTATCCGTTCGCTGGTATTGTACACGAGGTTTTAAAATAATTCGTACCCATATCTTTTGTAAAAACATGTTGTTGTAATCGACTTCCTTTCCCAAATAAATTTGGAACTGATCTTTACTCAACATAGAATAATAAACTATAGCGAAATTATATTTGCCTATACGATAGTATAGTCAAATTTTTAGTATCGCAGAGAAGTCTACACGTGAAAAACATATTTTTGTATGCTAGACGAATAAATATACACCAGATTGAAACTAAGACAACCTTTCCAATATATTTGTTTAACGTATGTTTTCAGTTGTTGAAAACAAAGTTTAACTTGAATATTTGCTAACAATGTAATAGTTAAAAATTGAATAAAAGTATGTGTTAGAAAACCGGTGTTCTTTCAATGTTTAAAATCTTAGTGAGTTAAAATTATGTCTTACAGCTGTGTTGTTTGAAAATCAATCGGTGATTAGTTAAAAGTTGTTGGAAAATGGTACAAAGTTTGCTGGAAACATTATAAAGTTTAAAATGTCTTGTAAGTTTACAGGCTTAAATTTTTTCTTAAATTAGTTTATATTTTTAATTGAATTTATTGTGTTTAAAACATCTGGAATGTATTTCTTAGTGATGAGGACAAATAAAGTTTTATTGGTGGTATTTGTGAAATTTTATTTAGCTGGGAATGCGCCAAGCTCTTGCCTTCCGAAATATAGGAGGAAGCTTCAATGTCCAAGCAAAAATAACACTTGTTAGTGGAGAGCTGAAATAGCTCAGGTCAGTTCAAAATCCACTGCTACCTCCCTAGGGAAACAGTCGCTTTGGTCTTGAAGCAAACTCCATTCATAACCAAGCAAGCACTCTGGGGATGAAGGGCCAGCAAGTTGACACAAGGGAGCCAACACTAGAAAAGATACTTTCTGAATAGTGTAGTGGGGGAGGAGTGTGTAGCCTTGTTCTTGGAGAAGAACTAGCTTTTCGCACAAAGACAGCTTCGGGGGTAGGGGTGGGAGGGATGGTCTAGGTTCTTGACCTCACGCTAAGTTCCTCTGGATAAGGGGCGCAGGGTAGGGTGTGAGGGGGTGTCTATGGATCGAGCGGGATCCGACTGGAGTGAAACTAGGCAGTTGTCACCATCTTGAATCAGTTGTGACAATTGAGAATGGTGGGCAGCCTGGGGTCGCACTCCAGGGAGGGGGGAGGGGGCACAGGGAATGAAGGGACCTCAGCTAATCCACTCGGCGCCATATTCAGTCGCTCATGTACACTTAGAGGAGATGGACATGCTACTTGTTAGCTCCTTCAAAACACCGCACCTCCACACACTTGGCGGCTGACAAGCTTACAATAGGGGGTTACCACACTGGCGAGTATCGCACATATCTTCGTCTCTAGTGATAGCCACAGTTTACGTACTATTTTATTAGGAAAACATACATTTTGGTGTGTTAACTTATTTTTTCAGATCGATGTACTGCATTTGCAATAAGATTTTCAATTTCTGTGTTCTGTAGACGAAAATACCAATTTCGCTAACAACCCACGTTTTTTGTTACCGAGTGATATGAATTTCACACATTTAATGGAAATTTTTAGTACGTCTCTACAAAGTGTTGTGTGCATAAGTACTTCTTCATGTCAGCCGAGTGTACCTACGCTTCGACGGAAATAATTTGTGTTAAAAGTGAATTATTCTGAAAAGAGTGTAACTTTAGTTAAACATTTATTGTTTCGTTGTCTGTTGTAGGAAGAATGCAGAGTTTTTCTCTTGAATTTCAACTCATTCGTCTATAAGTTTCACTACACATATATAATCAGGCTCTCCGCACACACAGCTTATAAGACGACTTAATTGCTACACTGGACTTCACATCAAACTGACATGTTTTAAAAAATACTCAAGGTATGTGCGAGAGGCGTTAAGTAGGTATGTGTATTTCTATTGCACTATTGTATCTGTTTAAAATTTAAATACAAGTTCGGGAATCTTTATTTATTCATACTGACTAGCTGGATTTCGTTTAGTGTGTTTGCACATGTCGACATCAGATGTCATTCACGTAGTTAAAATTCTTTCTCATGTAAATTATATATCTAAACTCGAGAATCATGTTATGTTTAAGGCTCACATAATTCCACTTATTATTCACGTAGTCGTTTGAAATTTCCGATTCGATGCATGTAATTTATTCATATGTAAAACACTCTGAAATTCTCGACCATTTAATTGCATTGTGAAAACAGATAACACGTAAATCGCATCTTTTAAAGCCGCCTACTTACCATCTACGAGCAATATCCCAACAAAAAACATACAATTTACACTTAAGCCACTCTTAGAAATCGTTTGAACACTCTAAATTCCTCTTGTGTGTAAAATAAATTCGTAAAAATCGTCTATCTACAACCAACATCCCTACAAACACCTCAAAATTAAAAAAAAATAGAAAAAAATTAGCCTTAGCACACTCTCGCACTCAACTCTACACCTATATATGATATTACAACCCACCACTCTGGTCATCGACTGCCAGAGCTCTAAGGGTGAGGACGTGCCACAGCTCCTGCTACCCCCCCCCCCTTTTTTTTACCCAAAAAAGAAAGAAACAAGTACAATTTAAAAAAAATAACCCTTTCAAATTTAACCCTTTCCTTAAATTCGACCCTTTTCAATCAATATATCCGTTTCCATTTTTCATCGTATTAAGATCGGATTAAGACATTTTTAATCGAATTAAGATCGTATTAAGAATTTTTGATCGGATTAAAGTCGTTATTAAGGATTAACCCTTTCATGCCAAATTGATAATCCGATTAATCAAAAGTGGCTTAGGATCGGCGCGCCCCTACTATTATAGCCGAGTTTTCGTATAGTAAAGAAGACAAAATTTCCCAATAGATCACGGCCTTTCTTTAAGTTAGTAAAACATATGTTTACGATATTCGCGAGAGCACCCACATTGTAGCACACCCTACGTGACCTAGACACTTGAAAAATAAGCTAACTGGAGCGATGCTCACTAAAGGAATATTTTAAATATTTAAAGTGTAACTTGTGACGTTTTAATATTAATTGCTTTGATTATTAGTCATATATGTTCTCGGCATGCAGAACGGGCAGAATCGAAGAAAAAACAAATAAAAATTGTGCCTATAAGGACACTTTGATATGCAGGTAGGTATGAGCAGAGTAAGCCGTGATAGGCAGCTCAGCGTTTCTGACGTGTAGTTATTGATGCCGGTAGTTATTTATTATTTAATTGCGTTCGATTTTTAGAGTTTTTTTTTCTGTGTTTACTGTTCTTATTTCCTGTGTTGAACACAGAGGTAGTTGTAATATGTTTCCCTTTTCTCTCATTTATCATTAATTTTTTGTAGTTTTTTATATTTTCGACGAAATTGTTAGTTGATTTCCCATACCTGTCCTAGTGGTATCCAGATATCTTTGACACCTTTCTGTAATATAAATGTTTAGTTTTTCTGTTTTACAAGGTAGCATTTGTCAAATGTAATATGTTGTTCTGCTGTCTGGTTAGGCTTTAAAATACTAGGGAGGGTGAGTTTGTTTCTTATATAGTACATTGTAAAAAAAATTTATACTAAACTTCCCAAACTGTAATGAAATTTCTTAACCTATACAGCGTATGGAAAATTGTACTACGTATCAGGCTGGAAATATGGGAATATTTAACATCGCTACTATACAGAATTAGGAACTTCCCTACATATTGGACTCTTCCCTGAGCAACTGTAGGAACGTTACAATGAATCTGTGAGAAAAAGTTTTACCAATCGCGCTTTATCACTGAACGTATACACTGATATGGTAATTTTACAAATAATTCCTCAGAGTGTTGTAAAATCCATCGTTTCGGGATTTTAATGCTCTATAACTCCAAGTGGAAGCTGTTGAACTCGAGGACATACGCCATACTACATATAAAGAGATGGGTAGTGAAGCGCGAGTGGTGGTAAGGTTGCTCAAGTGCATTCACCCACTAGCACTATATTGTCGAAGGGGCCGCGTTGTCCGAGCGGTTAGACTGCTCCCCTCCCACCCCTGGTGAACCAGGTTCATTCCCCCCGGCCGGGTCACTCCGGAGTTCTCGCAAGTGGGAATCGTGCGGCTCGGTGCAGCTAGTCGGCAGGTTTCCTTTAAGGATCTCCCGTTTCCCCGCGCATACATTCCGACGCTGCTCCAGTATCGCCTTCATTGGCTCTCGAGACCTCGTTAAGAGCCGCTCAAATCTCTCTTTCCACTCCAGTTGTCGACTGCACTGGAAAAGTGCGCACTGAGTGCAATTTTCGCTGTACTGTCGCCCAGAGCCAGTATTGTAGTATCGGACAGGCCAGGGTTTCGGAGGAAGCAGGGTTGTTGGAAATCCCACAGAGGTTCTCAAAGCCTTAAACATGCACGAATAAAAGTTATAAATAACAACGAAATGTTAACAGTAAATGTTACAAACAAAAAGAATAGTTAAAATTTTGACTTTGACACGTTATTTTGGAAAGACCATGCGATATAAAAATTTTCATTTGACGAAAAAGCAGTCGCCGATAATGTCTACAGGTTGAAAAGTATGTGGTACAAATATTATAACAAGACTTTTCATGGCCAATGGCCTTAACAACACGTAAGTGAAAGCGTCGCCTGTTATTTACAACCAGTGGCGTGTGGTGACCTGTTGCAAGGTAAGCTGGCCTTAACTGTGTGCTGTACCCTGTTGCTTGCTAGTTTACACTTCCACCACTAAACAGCAGATGACGTCACAGGAGGCGAGCGTAATAGTTGCCTTGCTGCTCGCTTGTGAGAGGTCGGAATACATTCTGCTGCACGGTGGTTATTGGTTAGTGCTGCGTGCAGCGAGAATGTACAGTATTGAGCAAGCACCAGCTTACCTTGCAACACATCACCACACGCCGCTGCTCCGGACTGCAACTACAGACATACGCCAACTAACTGGCGATGGCACTCTGGCTCACTTTAGCGAATTGAGACTTGTGCCCTCTGGAAGCCTTCGGCGTTATTTCTATGACAGAACAGGTAGTAAATTGTGAAAAATAAAATATTGTTGGCCTTTCATTTTCCTCGAAGAAATGCACAGTATGTTATGAAATAGTAACTTCTTTTAATGTTACATTTTTCATAATTAAAACATAATTGTTATATGCAAATCGCAGTATTTAATAATATGCACACAATTAACCTAAATGAACGTGAATCTAATAACATCATAATATATGTTCCATATCAAACGGAATATTTTGTTATTACACATTTCACAAACATAATGATTAAGTTAAGTCGATAAAATATTTCTAATGCTGCGTTAGAAAAAACAAAATATACGTCTAGATAGTTGAGGTTAGACTTGAAGACAACATGGCTGCCAGAGAGCGTGCGAGAGTGAGCACCGAGTGTACATCGTCGTTCACTCTTCTTCTCGCGCTCTCTCCTCGGAGTTGGAGCAGCAGAGAGGACTCTCTCTGACGTCAAGAGTGAGCGAGAGAGTAATCTCTCAGCGAATTGGGACACGGCCTAAAACTTCCCAGCCAATAGCGGACCCCTCGCAGCACGCAGAGGCCAATCAGGCACGCCCAGAGCCTCGCGCACTCAATCAACGATTAAACCCACCCTCAACAAAGGAACCGCTGCGTCCTTTGCTTCTGTGATTCCTCAGTAGACCGCCCGACTATTCTTCTCTTACAGCTGGATCACGTGCCTTCCTGCTCGTATATATAGTTCTCCTTCTTACATTCCCTAACAATATCGGCTGTTCACGGTAAAATGAGCACTTTAGAAAGCGCTGCTTAAGATCTACTTGTATGCACGTTGTGTATTCTTCCGCCTCATGTCAAATTAACACTGGAAAGGGCCTCGTCACTTTATCCATGCGTCGGTCCAGTGAAATGCGAAATTATAAGAGAAGTAAATATTTTACAAACATGCTAATTTTTACACTTTGATACATTAAAACAACAGAAAGCGAAAGTTATCTCAAATGGTTACCTAACACTTTTTATTCGACATTAAGATATGTAACTACTTTCCATCTATCGTTACCAACTTTGCTGTGCGCATGTTACCCTATGCACCATTTAGAATATATGCAGTTGGGAGCAGTGACTTTTTTTCTAAGGTTGATTTCAAAAGTGCTTATTTTATCGTGAACAGCCTTTACGTGTAATATACACTGAATTAATATTATCCTTGTCTTCCGAGCATGGAGAACTCACCCAGTACGTCCATTATCATTGGTTTCCTCCAGCGGTCTCGCCTGATCACCATTACCTTTCCGAGGGTTGAGAGAGATTTGAGCGGCTCTTAACAGTTAGGTATTGATAGCCGATGAGGGCGAAATGAGGTGAGAATGGAGCAGCGCCAGAATTTAAGCGTGGAGGAAACGGGCGATCTCCGAGAAAACCCGCCGGCCGGCGGCATCGTCCAGCACGATTCCCACATTCGAAGATCTGGAGTGACCCGGCCGGGGATTGAGCCCGTTTCGCTTCGGCGGGAGGTGAGCAGGCTAACCGCTCAGCTACCATGGCCTTTTATCTAAGGACTTAGAACGGATAGCATCCAAAGCTTGAAACAGGCGATGCGTCTTTCAGACCCTGCAGTATTTGTTGTCTCAAATACTTAAACCTTTTGGTTTTTACGTAGGCCTATAGCAGAGAAACGACCGCCATGAGTCGGTGCGCAAAAGGTAAGATGTTAAATGAAATGCGTGGTGTATGAAAGAGAACCCAATAAAAGAAAATTCTTTTTGAAAACCTTTTATATTATTATGTGATATGTGACTCTACGAAAACATTTATACATGGCCAACAGGATCATCACAAAATCTTGTAGAAATTCTGAGATAACACATAACAAATTATTTATAAAAAAAAAAAAAAAAACAATACAGTCAGTTAAAACACATACAATATAAAAATTTTATGTATGTTAAAAATTTGTAAATACTTTGCTTTTTCTCGTTTCCCTCTTCACCCCTCCCCCATAGCTTTATCAAAGTCTGTCCGCGGTGCCTGGTTCTCTCTGCCTTCACGGACCCCATAAAAATATATTTATGCATTTTCTGGGTTCTCGAAGCGCTTGATTCTTCTATCTCTTCTCATTGGTCAGATAAAAACGCCGCCTCGCCAGGTGGCCGAAAAGTCCTCTACAGGAGCAGTCGTTAAGAGGGAAGTGGCTGGGTTTTGGTCTGGAAAGGGGGGGGGGGAGGAGGCAATCGCTGTGCCACACGCTCTCCGCTCGTATCAATTCCCGACCGACAGCCGCAGCTCCAATGAGGGGCCCATTTCTCCGGCTTCAGCAGGTGTGGTAAATTGATTCAACATTTCACGGGGGGGAAATGTGACAACCCGTCACAGGCTTAGTCCTAGTTTTACCGGAGGGAAAGGCCAGCACATAAACACTAGGCTGGCACCTCGCTTCGTCAACTGATGCGTGTTCTTCCCACACGCAATTTTTGTTTCTAAATCGCACAGGCCTAGAACTTCGCACGCAACAAGAACTTGTTCTCCCGCACAACTCCAGCTGTTAGCCCACCAACACGTGGTGCGCTCCTCCAGGACCATCTAAATAAACGCGTGGTTGTACTTTTCTTCTCAGCGGCGTCGGTCTGTGAGATTGGGCTCGTGGGTGCAGTTGTTTCGAAAGTTTCTGGCTATCTCACCACGGGAGAGATTAGACAAAACAAATTAACCCCAAGGGGATTTCTCCCCTTGAGGTTTATTTGTTATACGCTGTTCACTGTAGGATAAGCACTTTTGAAAGCCCTGGTTTTGATCTACTTGTATGCATGTTGGGTATTCCTCCGCCTTATTTAAAATTAATATTGCCGTGGGCCTCGTCACTTTATTCATGCGTCGGTCAAGTGAAACTGCGAGAATATTAAGAAAGTAAATATTTTACAAATCTGCACATATTTATACACTTCGATGCATTAAAAAATCAGAAAGCGAAAGGAATAATTTTAAGTTATCCGAAATGGTTACCTAACACTTTTTATTCGACGTTAAAATATGGAACTACTATCCAGCCATTGTTACCAACTTTAATGGGCGAATGTCACTCAGTGCGGCCTTTAAAATATATGCATGCAGGGGCAGTGACTTTTTTCCAAGGTTCATTTCTAAAAAGTGTTCACTTTATCGTGAACAGCCTTTAAGAGTTCTCCCACAGGAGGTAATTTTTATGTGTGTGGGACCTAAGCGCTTTACCCATGTTATAATACACTCTAAATTAGAATCATTGGGCAACCACCGATTCGCAGTGAAATTCAACTACTCTAATCAGTGAAAATGGCTCCACTTAGAATCAGTAGAAAACCACTGATTGTTTCAGTGAAAAAAATTCACTGATTGAATAAGTGACGGACGACTGCAGTGACAAATTAAATATTGCTTTTATTGCATGTAGCCAAATAATTACGTGAAATAAACACATTTACGATACCTTACTCCTTATATAGTGCAATTTGCCGTTATTTTAAATAGTAAAAAAAAATTAGCAGTTGTCCGGGAATGAACTCGCACACCTTTGGACTCTTAGACTTTTCCTTACCGTCTGAGCTACCACGCAAAGTTGAAACCGAGTAGTATGTATAATAATACGCTCTTCATTAAATACAGTTTAAAACTTCAAACAGAGCGCTGTGACAATTACATGGAATCGAAATGAAAGAGGTACACACGGAATGAAAGGCTGTGTGTTCATATTCACTCGTAAAATGGCGTTTTGAAAGACGAACCACATTTCCGAAAGTATTCTGTATTAGTTTTATTCGTTTATTCATTGTTACTACGCGTTATTTAACGGCCATTTTTAAACGATGTTCGACGGCCATTTATAAACGCAGTTTCACTGATAAATAAATAAAGAATAGAGACGGAGAGGGAGTGGCGAAGATGTTTCACTGATCCATCAGTCAAAAATAAACCTCTGAGTAAACAGTGGGATAAATGCCTGACGAATAAGGGGGAAATGTCATTGAATCAATAAGTGAAGGCAATGTGGCATTTTTTTACTGGTTCATCAGTTAAATTCACTGAAGTTACTGTTGTATGTCAGATACTTTCGACTGATTGAAACAGCGAAATTGTCACTGATTCAGATTTAGAGTGTATTTTACAGACTACATAGTATTGTAAAGCGACAGTAGCTGTCCTCAGGGAGGATGTAAAAGCTCTCAAAAGGCGTACACGACAAATTTCATTAGTCAATAGCCCAGTGCGTTATGAGAGAAGGGAACGCATTTCCAGTTAAGCTTCTTATGAACCCCGCAAGGCCGCAGCTTTCATTTGATTAATAATTTACTAAATATTTGCGTTTATGAAATAATCGCCTCTGTATTAGCATCTAAAATGTAGACAAGTTTTTTATTTTAACAGCTGCAGACACTCAAGAATTTTACGTTGCTTTAGACTGTCAAATATTCATTGAGAAATTTTCTACGTATAGTCTATTCGAGGCATTTTCACACTTTTCATATAAAACCTTTGAATATTCACATTTTGTATGAAGTGCTTCGGTGTTTCCAAAATATATACTGTATCACAAGCACTCTATACTTCTGTTAATATAAAAGAAAAAGTATAAAGTTTTTTTTTTTTTTTTTACTTATATTCTAGCTATAATTTATAATGTTTCGTTTAAAATCCCTATGAATAAAAACGGAGAAAAAAACTGGTTGTAACGGTGCTGGAATATATCACCGTACCGATTTCAGTATTTTATTTCACCTAACCAGCTATCCGTCACCTGAGAATGATCAGCTATTCAGCAGACTTACCAGTATGCTGTCCCCTTCGACGACGAGCGAGGAGCTGACATACCGCACTCTCCGCAGCGGGCAAAGTGCGGTAAATTGATTCCTGGTGTGGTGTTGCTACTAATATGGTGGTATTATTGTAGTGGTATTCATTACTTAGGGCCAGCAATAATTGTGTACCAATATGTGCTGCATGTCAGCTCTGCTGGACTCTTCGGATTCAGCACTGCACAGCGCCGCCAGCTGACTTCCTCCCCCCCCCCCCCCCATTTTCCACGTTCCACCACACTCTACAACACTAATGTTGAACTATATTTGTTAGGTGTTGGTACCCAGACAAGACACAAAGCACCGGATATGCGACAGGAGGAAACACACACAACAGTCACATTTCAAATGTGAAAGGGGAAAAAACAGGCAGAAGGCACTTCACTGCCATGTTTTAATAGAGATATTTTTAATGGGCATATTTTAAATTTTAAATACAGTGCAAGACACAAGTTTAGGCATTTATATGAAAATTAAGTAATATTACAATTTTTGGTAATGATTTTGTACTCCTTTTTGTGGAAAAGTGGTAAACTGTAACGTATTTATACTCACGTGATCCTGTCGGCACCCTTTGTATTCTCAGAGCCTGTTTTCTGGCATAATTGTATTTAACAAGTCATATACAACCTGTTTTCAGGCATAATTGTATTTAACCCCAGTCTTTATCAATTTTGTATAACATATTTTTGTGACATTATATAAATATAAATATATATATATATATATATATATATATATATATATATATATACATAAAGAAAAATAATTTAGCCGAATACAGGATATAAAACTATATTTGTAGTTTGTTCATTTCTGACAATTTTGAGGGTAAAAATTCTATAGTATCAATGGGATTGGAAAAACCTTTGTTTTTAAACTCTGCTAAACATATTTTTTAACTCTACTGAACATCTAGAGCTTGGTACGACAGTTGGTGAGAGCTGTAGTCACTACCACGGAGTTAGACTTTCCTCCGGGTGCTCCTGTTTCCGTGACAAGGTGTGTAGGTAATGCCTAGCAAGAAATATTACGTAGGCAAAATATTATCAAACTGAGAGCGCAAAAATGTCGCGAGTTGTCCCTTAGGTGTATTTTTTTTGACCTAGATAAGATTTGTTTGCTTGAGGCAGAGCAGTGGCCTGAAAGGAAAACTTCAGCAGAGATTCATAGAAGTTGGAAGTAACCATGAATAGACTTAACAAGCAAGTTTCTTCTTAAAAAGTGTCTCTCGTGAATGCAGCAGAAACCCTTTCAGACATCGTTGGCCAATGTTTCGCTGCTAATGGTGTCAGCGCTCCAACTGCAGTAATGAGGCTCTGTATTCGAGTTCTGATAGGGCAAAGTTGGTCCATTAAATAGTGTCAATTTATTTAGACTGGATGGAATTAAAAAAAAAAAAAAGAAAATAAATTAATTTAATTTTTCTATACACTGATTATGAACATGAAAAAGTTAGATATGCTATTGCAAAATTTCTTTCCCTTGCCCTACACAAATGGTAAACATTTAATCGGTAGAGACCTGCATAATGCGTGTTATCATTTATTTCGTTGGCTGATGGCTTCCATACGAGGTCACGTGCCTGTGTAACTGTGTTACAGGCAATTAGTCACTCTGACATTGAACTGCTACTATTGGTTAAAAGAGTCTTTCACGTCGTGCCACAAATACCCTCAGCCATCGAGGGACATCAGTAGCACGCATAACACCTTGGAGTTTAGCCTGGTGCAGAAAATTACGCGAATCTTGCACTTATATATTAATCGGCAATTGCATTAGGACGGACATATCATATTAATTTTTACTTATGTCGCCAGAAACTATTTATAACAGTACATATTACAGTGTTTTTTTTTTAAATTATTAAATGGCTGTAATTTTCTCGAGAGTACGATTTTAAATACATGTCACTGAACTTGCTAACGTCACTTAAGAAATATCCTTAACTACTAATCACATATTAAAAAATTATAGCCTTAAAAATATTACTGACAATAATGGAACTGAGAGATTTCGGCGGCTCTTCACGTCGAGGTCTCGAGAGCCGATGAGGGTGAGGTGAAGTGGGTAGGGAGCAGCGCCGGAATGCAAGGGTGGAGAAACGGGAGATCCCCGAGAAACCCGTCAACCAGAGGCATCGCCCGACATGATTCCGATGTGCGAAAATCCGGGAGAAGCCCCACCGGGATTCGAACCCGGTTCGCCAAGGTGGGAGGCGAGTTGTCTGAACACTAGATCACCGCGGCCCCCTACTGACCGGAATTTGCTAATAAAATAACGTGGTTTCCTTCGCTCCTTGATTTACATTTCATAATCGCTCACTATACTCCGCAGTGGGCAAAGTGCGGTAAATTGATTCCTGGTGTGGTGTTACTAATAATATGGTGGTATTATTGTGGTGGTATTTACATTTCATAATCGCTCACTATACTCCGCAGTGGGCAAAGTGCGGTAAATTGATTCCTGGTGTGGTGTTACTAATAATATGGTGGTATTATTGTGGTGGTATTTACATTTCATAATCGCTCACTATACTCCGCAGTGGGCAAAGTGCGGTAAATTGATTCCTGGTGTGGTGTTACTAATAATATGGTGGTATTATTGTGGTGGTATTTACATTTCATAATCACTCACTATACTCCGCAGTGGGCAAAGTGCGGTAAATTGATTCCTGGTGTGGTGTTACTAATAATATGGTGGTATTATTGTGGTGGTATTTACATTTCATAATCGCTCACTATACTCCGCAGTGGGCAAAGTGCGCTAAATTGATTCCTGATGTGGTGTTACTAATAATATGGTGGTATTATTGTGGTGGTATTTACATTTCATAATCGCTCACTATACTCCGCAGTGGGCAAAGTGCGGTAAATTGATTCCTGGTGTGGTGTTACTAATAATATGGTGGTATTATTGTGGTGGTATTTACATTTCATAATCGCTCACTATACTCCGCAGTGGGCAAAGTGCGGTAAATTGATTCCTGGTGTGGTGTTACTAATAATATGGTGGTATTATTGTGGTGGTATTTACATTTCATAATCACTCACTATTCTCCGCAGTGGGCAAAGTGCGGTAAATTGATTCCTGGTGTGGTGTTACTAATAATATGGTGGTATTATTGTGGTGGTATTTATTACTTAGGTGCCAGCAATAATTGTGTACCAATATGTGCTGCAATAAGGCTGTGTGCGAAAATATCTGCAATGTTGGAGTACACTTATCATTAACATATTTATTTGGGCGCCTTTATCACAAGTATTTTTGTTGTGCACAAAACCATTGTGATCACTTTCTAGATGAATCAAAACACACTCATATGTAGAGCACACCATATTATCACAGTCAAAGCAGTGTAATTAACGCAAGTGATGGCAACTGGAGTACTGCTTGGCATAGGCGAGGTTACCTATTCCACCTAACTAATTGCTTGGTCGAACAGCAGCAGCGTGTCTTACCTCTGGTTGTCACACAGGGCAAACAGGAACGTAGTGTCATATACCGTGTTTGATTACTTGTTCTTCAGTCTGTACCTGACTTGGTATCTGACATCAACAATAAATAACTTTATGTACTGTATGCTTAGAAAAGTGATACCATTGAGCTTTCTGACTGTTAATGTTCTGCTGATTATAAGAATTGAGCTGACTGCAAACATATGTGTTGTAGTGAAATTACTGGCGAAGGAAAGAAAAAACACTAAATTTGCAATCACTGTTTTTAATTTGAATTAAATTTCTTCTTTGAAATTTCAAATCAAATTCTTCAACAGTAAGCCCTTTTTAATTCACACTAGACCTGCCATTAGAACTGCTACCGCACTCTTTGTACATACATTGTCATTACTGAAAAGATTGGATTCATTTAAATCCAATTTTCTGTTGCGGTTGGCCAGTGGTAGATTTTATTGCATGAAACCTTGGCTACGGGCACACGTTGGGCAAGATCATTTAGTGATTTCAAATTAACAAGAAACTCTTGCAATGAGAAAATAATAACTTTCAACTTGGGTCAAAATTGTTAATGTTCCCTATCCACTTTGCAAAACAATGTCACTTTAATATCTAAGGATAGTTCAATACTGATTTTATTCAGCTGACAGATCATTTACTCTTATACCGGGATACCAGCCGTGGTGATTGTTGGTGCATTCGAGGTTGGGCTATACAGAATTGTAATCTTCATGCATTTATTTTCCAGCCTCAGGCCTCTTCTTACATATGCCTGGCTGCAATAAACAACGTAATTTGCAAAACGAAGCACTTTCAACAGCTTATTACATTACATCGTTGCACTTACGAAAAATGTTCCAGGACTACGCCCCTGGCACGTCCTTCTCCTTCCAAGCCTAAATCCCGAGATACCGGTTCTAACAAAGTCAGGAACGAACTTTCAGAATTTTGGCCCCATTATCTGCGTAACCAATAATGGACAGATCTCCGAAGAGAATCTACCTGAGATAGGGATGCGTAGACAAGCCCATATTGAAAACACGTCAGGATCAGCTGATCTCGCTCACGTATATCTACCACAAAATATCGACAAAGCGTGAGGTCTGTAATGTCATGCACCAACTCCTCTCTGATATAAAAGCTCCCACTAATACACCTAAGTACAGATGAACAGGTCATATTAAAGGAAACATAAATTTACATAATTATATTTACATAAATAATCACGTTCGGTGGAATATAACCTTTAAAATAAATACATATAACTTTACCGCCAATCAATTCAAAACTGTAACGAATGCTTTCAGAACACTTTCAAAATTACAGGAAAATACAGAATAACAAAAGTAATAAAATAATATAACGTTTTCCCGCCAGTGTATCGAAACATAAACATAACCTCAAACTAAAGGTAAATATTATATTCAATACAAAAAGATCTTTTCGAAATGTAAACAACGGGAAATAAAATAGCAAACAGACCAAATACATACTAAATATGTACTGCAAACACAAAATAAATAAATGTGGACAACAAATACGCAATATAAACATCAAGTAAACATGTAAACACTCAGGGAATGCTTGACTGCCACAAGTCCCAATCTCTATACTGTACTACATAAAACTAAGTGTCCTCACTGCATAACTGACACGCTCATCAATGCACAACTCAAACTGATGGATATAGAATATAGCATGTTATCATTGGCTTCCCCTTACGCTGTAAACTCCTCCAAAAAATATTTCTCGAATTTTGACTGTTACGGGGGTCAAACATGTAAAATACGTTTTCGCAGAAATTTCAAAACCTCTTACATCAGAAGTCATATCGCATTGCTTCTTGTTTATAATTAATTCATATACAAATAGTTAGAAAAAAACTTATTTCTGATATTAATAAAAGGAGTGAAGCAAGATGAATTTTCTTTTCTATGATTGGTCAACTATCGAACGTCCAGATATCGAACCTGTTTACTATTTTGTTAGCAACACACATATGTTTTAGAAATCCGAGTACCTCGCATGAAACTAAGACTTAGAATTCAACACTATACTGAAAGTTTAGCATAATATTAGAAATTCAGAATGGTATTAAAATTACAACGTTAAAATCCAGAATATTATAAGAATACTTATAAAAGTATAACAATTAAAAACTATCAACATACGTTTCTTTGATGATTCAGAAATGGATACCTGTTTTATAAGCCAATAATAAAAATGATGCTCTTGAAAATGTATACTTTAAGTAAACCCTGTATTCAAACTGCTAAGTTTAATGTGAAAAACTGGAGACACGAGCATTGTTAATTTTAAGTTTGATATTTGGGAAATAAAATGTACGAACAAAATAATATTTTTTTTAAACAGATAGGATTTATGCTGACGTGACCGAAGGTAAGGAATGTTAAAAAAACGTGGCTTACGATTTTACATTTACTACAAACAGATCAGCCCACGCACGCTGGCTGACTCCTGGAGCATGACACAAGGGTGGTACAGCAGGCACGGGAAAACATGAATTCATTTTATTCTGTTACACGCAAAATTGCTAGTGGGCAAAATTCCACAGCAGTAAAAAAAAAAAAAAAAAATCCTTTACCTTCATTTCGCAAAAAAAAAAAAAAAAAAAAAAAAAAAAAAAAAAAAAAAAATCCGCCCAAGCATTGCCACAGGGATCAGCTAGTTCAAAGAAATGTATTTTACACGTTTAATTACTCGGAAGCTTCTTGTAATACGTTCAAGGCAAGCGAGAGGACAACATTAACAACGATATTAAATAATTACTCGGAATATTGACACGTGTTTAAAGAATAAGGAAATAAAGAAAACACGCCCAAGTTTGGCAAAGAATGATTAGCTGTTAGGCTATCTGCAATTAATCCAGCACTTAAGAGGAGTGTGAACCTGCGCGTCCAAGGTTAAGAAGCGAGGAAGCGATACGGGCGACACTAACACGCACGCCTAGTGCCTCATCGCTCCTACGCGCATGGCGCGCAGTGTTTCCGTCGTAACACTGTACTGTGCAATTTAGATATGATTTTATTGTACGCTATGAAAGACCACATATTAAACTACGCCTGTATCTTTGTATTTTTTTCTCTTGTTGCTTAAGGAAACTTCATAGGCAAGCTTTAAAAATGCGATATTTGATTATTTTCGCTAACTTTTTTCTCCTAGAATAAACTTAATATGTTAAAAGTAAAAACATAGATGCATAGATAATTGTTTTTCACATTTTCCGGCAAAACGTAGTAGTTACAGAACATATATTCACGGAGATACGCGAATACGCGCAAACAACGATTTCACAAAAAAAAATGTTCCAGTTCACAGTCCACTTAAAGCTAACTTTCAGAAAAAAAAATCATCGTCTGAAATGACACACTTTTTAACGTAATTACTGACTGCAGCATTCGCTTCAGATTTAGCAGCAAATGAAGTAAAGTTGTCCTCTGTCATAACGCATTAGGTATGGTTGCCAGATATTCGGAATGTAAAAACAGAAAATGTGGTTGAGAAAGGGCCGCGTTCTCAACCCAACATAAATTAATAAATGTCACATACACGCATAGCGGACACATATTAAATGAAAGAAACTTAAAAAAACTACTGAAACAATATCTGATTCGAACGTATCAGGGTAATTTATAATAGCTACATTTAAAACTATAATTGCGAAATGTGAAGAAGTCTTGTTTCAGTAAGTTAACTGAGCCGATCTCTCGTTCATCTCTACGCTTGATGTTCATGAAATATTTTTATAACTGGAAATACATAGGCCTATTATAATTTGTGCCCAGCACAGATATACTAGACGCATGGTGCAATTGAAACACTATGTATTTTCACTTTTCGATTGCAGATTAGCACCATTTAATACAAGCAAACATAAAAAATTATGAACACTTGAAATTCATATTCACGCAAGCAGCAAAATGCTTATACACATAAACGTTATGCTTGACTTGGCCTTAATCATAAGTAACCATTCACAAGGTTAATTAAAAATTCAAGAGTACATTGAATATTTACGTATCACCAAATCATTACATGGCATTAAGCATAACTAAGCATTCTCGAGATTGATTAATATTTCCAGAATACATTGAATATTAGCGCAGCTCCCAGTCATTACAAAATATATTTGCGTACTCAAACATTTACACGTTTTACTCATGCACTCTATTGCCTAAAGCCATTGCATAACATCAGCACAGCAGATTAAGAATTCAAAGTGAATTGAACGTTAAGCAATTTCCCAGAATTATTGGAACAATAACTTTGCTCCAAAATACTATAAAAAAACATTTGTTGGCAACAAGCAAATAATTAAAAACCCTTTAAAGGACATCTGAAAGCTCTAGTAAGTTGATGAGGTCTTAACATGTTCAAAATTGAAGTACGTTGATTACAAATTGAAAATATTGAAATGAGAAAAAGTAGAATACAATTTCAAACGTAGTGAATTATTCTCAATACTTGAATGACTAGAATAATTGAAAAGTAAGTGGAGCAACATAAGTGGAGGAGGGTGGTAACACATACCCGGTCAAAGCCTGCAATACATAAAATATTAGGAAAGACATTTGAAATATGAAAAACTAACGCCCAACGTATGAGCAACAGCAGTAGTGCAGGATGCATTTGACTCCCCACATAGTATGGACAGCAGACAAAAAAAATAGCACAGCAAATTCAGACAAGAACTACGCAACAAAGTCAAAGTTTAGTTAAGCCAAAACTACAATTTTGAAAGGCATCCAAACCAAATTTTCAAAAACACTACTTTTACTGCCAGTCCATGATAAATACTAACTACGCGCCACACAATATTAAAAATCACTAAACTGACACAAAAATTTACAAACTGCAGCTGCGACTCATTGTTTTACATACTCCATTTCAATCGTTCACACACTATATTCATTTCTATGCGGTGTAAAAGCACCCTCGATTGAAAACTGGTGCAGACAATTTAAGTCATGTTGGTATTTAGAATTCTCCGACGGCTTCCTTTACAGACCTGGAGAGATTACATAAGCGGGACAAAGGCGCAGAATGAGGGGGGTAAACATTTTTTATTCTGGCGAGCCCCCAAATCCCGCTAGGCCGCAGTGTGCCCTCCGGCATCCTTGTTAGTAGCTAAGCCGAATGGAGAGAGTGGGATGCGCCTCAGGGAAAGCCCTTTACGCATAAGGTCGGGTTGTTAAGATAATATGGGCGCATTCATCGCGGCTGAACAGGGTTGTGTGGTGCCATGGCCGCAATTGTGGCCATGGACACGCTCCGAAAGAAGAAGGGTCTAGATGGAAGAGCATAACAAACCAGGTAAAGCGGAGAGGGCCGTGGAAAATGTATGCGGCAGTCTCGGAGGATGAAATTGATTCCTTTGATGTTGTTGAGCTGCTGTGGGATGAACATCACGATCGTAGTCGCTCACTCTCTGGGATCCACCCGCCCCAAGGCGAGGCGTGTCTGCGGGCGGGGTGGGACTGTGGCCACTTAGATGCGCCACGTATCCTCAACCAGTCGCGTCCCCAGGGGGAGGATCGGGGGTTCCCAGGCTCTGTGATGGCTGGGAACATTCGAATACCAGTCCCTGGACCAAGAGGCCGGCTCGAAAGCGCCGTCGTCGTGGGCGTCGCGAACCTGGGCGGCTCAGTTGAAGATGGCAGTAGCACGTCGGCTGAGGCGGCAGGGGAGAGGGGAGAATCCCGAGATGCTGGAACATGCGAAGTGTGGCGAACCTCCTTTCTGCTGGATTCTGCGGGCTGCCGACTGTGGACGTGTGAGGAATGGAATCGAAGAGCATTGGACCTTGGAAGCAGCCCGATATCAGCCTTCACACCTGGGCCAGCGATTCGCCTCCATCACTGGTGGGTCCTGGGAAGTCTCGCCGAGCGCAGCTCACCTATGACGGAAAGTACCATCAGGGCGAAGGAGGGGGGGGGGGTGACTCTCGGACAGCGGTTCTCCCCGCCCCCACCCTCGGGGTGGAGTCCTTAGCGTCGACGCGGAAGAAAGAAAATGGCGTCGGTGCCATGACTAAGCTGCCCAGGTTTATGACGTTGCTGTCGGCACAGTTGCGCAGGCAGCCTGCGCAGGAACACGGACACCAGTTTCCACCTCAAGGGCGCATGCGCATGCGCCTACAAGCCCCGCCACCTCTCTTATAGTTCTCCACCGTCATATTAAACCAAATTGATTCCATGCTTGCAATTTCCCGTAGCATTTTCATTAATGCTCCTACAAGTTTCTCTTCATTTCTGTCGGAATGGGTTTTACAGTGTCTGTGCGGGTTTTACCATCCCCATTATAGAATATAGTTTCAGCTATAGGTGCACTTAGAGAGGTAGTCGTGGCCCCAATTGCCGTCCATGGCTGCCCAATCCCTCTTGCCGAGAATGCACGCCTTCTTGCATGAATTCCCTTCCTTTTAGGCGTATGGGGCGCAGCCCTGAGACGCATTTAGTTCCTTTCCTACCTTATACTTGGAAATAGGGTAGGCTAAGAAAAAATTCGGATGCACGTAGCCAGAAGTTGTTTTTTTTTTTTTTTTTTTTTTTTTTAGGGGACTGCTGTAAGGGCACATGATGCGAGCGCCCACTCCTCTGTCACCAGCGGAGCGACCGACTTTCACTCTGAAGAAGCCACATCACTTCTCGACTCCGCGCGACACGGGGGTTCTGCTTCCAGTGGCTGTTGTCTGTCGAGCTGTTTAGTGGGCAACGGTGGACTGTTCGAAGAATTCAGGGTTCTAAATACAAAATTTCGGACAATAAAACCAAGGCAATAATATTTGTAATTTCAAGATTCTGTTAAATTTATGTGCTGTAACCATTCCTACTTCAAAGGAGTATAAACAGTGTGAGTAATTTTTATTTTATTTCATTGCTCCATGTTTGCTTGACAAGACAATTACAGTTCTGTTTACAATTCTTTCTCTGCAAGACAAACATAATTACAGATATCCGATCTACTCATTTGATTAAATATCAAACACCGCTCGTAATAAGGACGGGGCTCCTGAAAGCTGGTTGTGTAAATAACGTTACACTGCGAACAAAACCTAGTTGATCAAATTACAACATGCAGAGAGTGTTCTTTGAAATTAATACACATTTCTTCATTTGATTATCATATGTTTGTAATTGGAATAATTTTTGTAAGGGTGAGAAGTTAATCTATAAAACCAAATTCACTTAAAATTTCGTTTCCTTAGTTTCGTATATATAAGCACATACATTTTCTCGAAAGTAACGTATTCATGTTCCTAAAAATTGTATGATTTTAGACTAATTTTTATATGACAATTTAAGGCACTGCCTACACGCTGGTAGCTGCGAAATTTAAGTAGGAAATTCCATGTTAAGGAAATTTCGCCTTAGTGCGTTAATTTTAAAGATAGGCTTTTCAAAAAAAAATTCATCCTTCACGAATTTTTAAGGCGAAGATGCGTTTCAAACAAAATGTATTCTTCTTGAATTTTAGGGAAAGATCCCTACGAGCGTATATTTTTAATGTAGAGAGGCAGTAGGCCTATGCACTTTTTTTTTAATTTTAAAACATACGTTTTAAAAATTCTTTACAAACAGGGTATACAAAAAATTCGTAAATAATAAATTTTTATTGAAACGCTTATCTTTAAAAGTGACGCACCTGATTCAAAATTTCGTTAACATGAGATTTCCTACTTAAATTTCGCATTTGTCAGCCGGTTGGCAGTACCCTTAATGCTGGACTGCAAACGATGCTTAACAAAACCAGTCAATTTTCAAGCAGACGTTTCCGAGGGGAAATTTTTTTTATTTAATTCCATCTACAACACCCAGCAATGATATTACAAATGCAAATGTCGAGCAGGCGCAACTACTGTATAATTCTAGCGAGCACATATAAAGTCCATCGATTAATCCAAACCACGAGCAAGCGCGGTATTATATATCGCATAAAAATTGTTTCATTTTTTCATCTACCAAAAATAACCAAATATCGATAGGTCGAAGCAGCGCGTTGTAACCAGTACGAAAAAAAAAAGAAAAATGAACTCCAGGCGATAGATTTTCCCTCCACGAGACGAAACCGAGTTGGAGAGATCGAACGGGTGGAACAAAAAAAAAAGTGATCAGAGTTTTATGCCGTGATCAGCATTCCAGATGAGGTCCACCGCGACCAGCGTCGAAGCAGACGGCGCCTGTGATTGAAGCGAGTTGCGTCCAAAATGGGAAAAAATAATAATAATAAACGGTGGGTTTAAACAACGGGGATCAGAGACTCGTACGAGCGGATAAGCGATGTCGGGCGATCACAACAGTCCCGAGCAGGAGAAGTTAAGCTCTGCCCGGGGGAGGGGCTTTCAAAGTTGCTCATTTCACCGTGAACAGCCTATAGTAATAAATGGCTACACGTAATTTGTCTGCCTGTAAAACTTTAAGTCCAACATCGATAAGAAATGTAACGTTTTGGCCAAGGGAGGGATTCGTGGTCCGACCACAGAGTCCGTGCAGTTGAGGTTCTGACTTACCTTCTATCTCACGCCTGTCCAAATAATTTTTTTTTAGACACGGTTCATTTGTAACGAGAGTACTTGGCTAGTACTGTTAGTATACAACATTCACAGTTACGTCCAGATTTCTGAAGTGCTGCTGAAGTTCCACTTCCAGAATATTCCCCCGTCTCACGCAAACCGAGCTTAGCTAAGTCTTTAAGATTACACCAATGCACTGAATTAGTACGTGCTCAGCCCAATGATATTTTGCATAAGAACTGTTTCTTAGTAGGCATTACCAACACACCAATTTTATCTCTGTTTTATTCGTATTAATTGCGCTGCTGGAGAACTGGAGAAATTCCAGGTCCGGAGGGAAGCTGGATGCGCGGACACGACCAGCCATCGGCGACGGGAATTAGACGCATCGTCGAGCAAGAAGTGGCAGGACCCAGATCTGGAATACCGGATCGTTAAGGGACCGTACCATCTGGCGCTTCTGAAAGCCCAGCTTAATGCCTACCTGTATGCGCATTGCGTATTCTTCCGCCATGTGTAATATTTAAATTTCCATAGACCTAATCACTTGATTCATGAGTCGGTCAAGTGAAAATAAAATAATTTTTAAAAAAAGCAAATAATTTACGAAAGTATTAGTTTTTGCACTTACGTGAGTTTTAGAAAATGCCAGAAAGAAATATTGACCAATTTAGTAACCAGACTTGTTCAGCTAAAACATTTAAATTATACTTTAAGACATGGAACTATTTTCCCTCTGTCGGTAACAAAGTAACTCGGCACGTGCCAGTCTGCTTGCCCGTTGAAATAAAACCTATCAGTGAAAGTTTTCAAATGTAGATTTCAAAAGTGTTTAATTATTATTAACCGCGAAAGCATATACCAAGTTGGACTCCAGGCCTCTTACATACTCGAGCATAGCATTATAAATAAAAAAACACATCTTCGGTTAAATTTATACTTATGGAGAAAGAAGGGGCGGAGGGGAGGGGTTGTAGCTGACATGGGTCGAATAAACTAAACTTCAGTCATTACAAATAAAGGTTATTTCATTTCTAACATTGAGTTATTGTTCACTCACGTCTCTAGGACTACAATCTGAACAGAAATCAGCATTTGTCATCTTAGATTTAAAGTATTAGAGGATAACATCATGAGATCTGCAACAATCCTTACCAAAATTTTAGCGATCGGGCGTGAGCTTCTTTAGGGATAATGTGCAACATACTACACTGACTTTATTTATATATAATGCAGGATTAAAGGGAGAATTTAGAACTCCTCTCCCCTCAAGCATCTGCACCAACACTCCTGTATGTTAGACAAGTATAAAGAATCAAAATGCATGTATAGTAACAATTGCTTGTTTTGTAAGCTGAAGTTTTGACATAAGATAAAGTTTTGATTTAGGTATCAAATGTGTTATGGTCGCGTTCTACCAATAAAATGTAATGTTTTGGTCTTTGAATTATGCAAATCGGACGTACAGTTTAGGAGATACGATTTTTTAAAGGCTAGATGTAGAGGACATAACTTTAAAGTGTGATGGCGACTGTGTGATTAATTAATTTCTTGAGAAATGGGGTAACAGCCTACTTCAGTTCCTGCACCAGCCTTGGTGTAGCTAATAGACCCATACCCAATATATATATATATATATATATATATATATATATATATATATATATATATATATAATATATATATATATCTTGTGACAATTGCTTCTATTGTAATAATATTTGTTGAAGTAAAATATATTTTTGATTCAAGTATTAAATTTCATATTGCTGTATTTTGCAACTGAAATATACTGATTTGCTATTTGAATTTCGGAAATCGGTGTTATAGTTTAAGAGTTGTGGCTTTTCAAAGTTTTCATGGGGTAACATAACCTCAAGTGGCAGGCGGGCGTCCTAGTATTACAGATGCTCTCCGGGATTTCACGCTCATGTATAAGTGAGGTTTTGCGTACATTTATATTTTTAGAACTCTTTCCGACCCAATGTTAAATTTTTCAGGGTTATGAACATAGAAATTTTTCTGTAGTAATCTTTCTGTAGATGTTTGCCTTATTAAATCTATATATTAATCTACGGGATTTTGTTTCTAGTCTAAGAGTGTTCTAAGTCCTTTTTTTAGTTAAAAGTGTTACTTGATTTCAAATACATGTTATGTTTTTAATTTTTAGTCCGATTTTAGCCACCTTGCAAATTGTCGAAGGCCGATTATGTAGGCGAACCATGGCGGCCGGTATGTCTACATTTTTGGGCCGTCCTCTTGAACATTCTCAATGGCCGGCGTTGTGGTGAGAACAGACGTCCCTTGAGCTGTCTAGCTGTTCTATATTCACGCGCTACCGCACCTTCGTTCTTAGTCTGGCTGAGATTTATTCTAATCAGGTTGCGGACAAAACGCCATTTCTTATGGGACAGTTTGGCATGGGGAAAATTCCTCCATTAGGTGCGCAGTGTTCCAAAATTTAACTTTTAAGCTAGTGGTAAATGGAGAAATTATATACTTTTGTGAGCAAAAACTCGTTTTTGGCTTGGATTGTAATATATACTAGCTCCAGTCAAAATATTAAGTATTAACTTTATTTCGTAGCTATAACTCACAGCATCCAATGGTGTTTACAAGAACAAACAGCAAAGGTACAATTGTGTTTGACATTGAGAGTTCATAAGCAAGTTGAATTCAGTGAGAAATAATCACGAATTTAAAAGGGCGTGGTATATAAATCGACACAAAACAAACAGATAAACATTTACAGGTGTTTGGAAGCGAATCTAGGAAATCCACGAAACGGCAACCCTAGGTAATAATTTACTCTAACATTGAAAGCAAACATTATTTTAGTGTGATGCATTACTGTCGAGCTATTTGCTACACTGTAAATTAGCACGTTTCAGTGCAGTGTAAGATACAGCACTGAGGAAATGTATCTGTCCATCAAAATATTTGCTCAGAAAGTAGCCAGAAACTGTTATTTAATATCGCCCTTTCTAGATTTCCCTGTACTGACCTCCACAAATCTGTTAACTGCAATTAACATGTTCAGAGTTAATTTACATACCACTTCCGCGAAAAATCTGTATTAATTATTTATGTAGGGTCTAACACAGTATAAGTGAGAAGATTTTACAGTTTTGTTTATTGTATGACATTTGCTTTTATCGCATTTACTTACATACAAAACGAAAAATTGCGGTACACATGCGACACCAGCGCATCCTGGCAACGAAGATTTTTAGTTTCCAAACAAAAAGCATTGAGCTTCCCAACCCAAATAGAATAAACCTTAGTCTGACTGAAGGGATTATTGCTGCAATCACTTTCGCCGGCGGAAGTATCTATGACTCTGCGCATGTGCCAAGCCCTGGATGCCAGGGGACCGGCCTTAGAGGCCCTTCAGGGAGACATAGGGTGTAAGGTGTGATGATGTCCCTTGCGGCAGAAGCTGTGAAGTCCTCAGGATAGAGCAGTTGCCTGTCTGGCTGAAGTTACTGGAAGGGCATGGGGCTGTGGCCGCAGTCTTCTATGCCTGGAGGGTTTTAGTTCGGTGTCGAGGGACCGGCCTGTAATGGACGTAAGGTTGCAGTCCGCTGGACTAAGTACCTGGTGGGGTGTCGTGACCTGAAAGGGAAATGACACTTACTCCTCAACTACAGAGATCTGAATTAGCACAGCGAGGAGTAAGGTTTTTTCGACGTGTGCGGGCTACCTGGTGAGAGTGCCCGAGACCAAGGGATAGGACCTCCCTCTCGCTGAATTTCGGAACAGTGATCTGTCTTGCAGTAGAGACCAACGGACAATGAAGCGTCGGGTCTGTTGCCAGTCCTAGCAGCAAAGACAAGTTGACACATGGGTACGGGAAAGAGCAAGTTATTCCCAGTCTATAGCCTCTGCTAGGTCAAGGGAACACACAACCTCCTCGTGGCACCACTGGATGACTCACTGGTTTAGTGGGTCAGCAAACGTTGAGAACTCCCGGGTGCTCCCTGTGCCATGTTTACTAAAAGGTGTATTTGCCTCCGAGTTTAAACTTGAATCATGGGCAGTCATGATGGTGGTAGTTTGATGGTTGGCTGGTCGACTCCTTTACAGTCAGACAGTTGGGGCCCAAGCCATGGATTTAGAGTGAGAAATCCAAATTGTATAGTAATGAACGAGAGGTCCTATCTGTCCGCACCTGTGGGTACCGGCTGAAGGCCAAGGCCGACCCGGCTCGGAGTGGGCTGAGAAAGCCTCGGGAAGACCCACAAGTGTCATTGAAAGGAAGGAGTATCATGGGTGACCTCCGAGCCCGTGTCAGTAGTACTCCTGATACTGGTCACAGAGAGAAAGTACTCGTGCTGGTAGTGTGTTGAAAACTGCATCCAGGCACAAAGGCCACCATCACTGAAATGGTGTTGGTGGCTAACAAGTATAAAGATATTTGAAAACGTATATGACAATAGTTATAATACTCCTGGGAGATGGTGGGTGGGGATCTCCGACATAATGGAGGCGAAAGGATAATCCTATAAAAAGGATTTTACAGTAAACAGGCGACCAGGATGGCCGACGTTATTAGGGTCAAGAGCAGCTCAACAATCTAATCTAATGTAATCGGTCTTGGGCAATAGTGACCCGATTGCTGAAATTCACTGCCCGGTGTCCTGGTTGAACTTCTGTGTGTGATGGTGCGTTCAAACAGACTGTCGTGCTAAGCACTGCCCACGCCATCACAACAAGAAGCCACTCGTTCATTGGCTGACGCTGCAGGCCGAACTCATTCTGTTCCACCCGGCCATACGGAATTAAGCTACGGAAGTGCTAAACGTTTACCACTGGCTGTGAGTTCGACATAGTGTGTCATATGAACGGCAGAAAATAAGTCTTTACCGATCATCAGTGTTCCGAGCGGAGCTTTCGCCAGAAATCTGGACGGCACGTCGATCTCATCACAAAATACGTGAGTGAAGAAATTTGGGCGGCTCTTGACAGCGTAGTCTTGAGAGTCGATGGGGGTGAATCGTGGTGAGTATGGAGGCACGGAGCAGCCCCACACTGCATGGATGGGGGGAAACGGGAGATCCCCGAGAAAACCCGCCGACCAGCGGCATCGTCCGGCACGATTCCCACTTGCGAAAATCCGGGGGTGACCTCGCCGGGAATCGAACCCGGTTCGCCATGGGGAAATAAAATTAAAACCCAAACACTGCATTAATTGTTAATTTATATGATAGGTTTGTGATGGTTACCGTCTTGTAAATAGATCCAACCCCATCATAATGTAGTACTTCAAATTCTGTCCATTTATGTTTAGAAAATTCGTGATCGGCGAGACTTTTCCACAGCCCTTGATTCCCCGCCAGCACACTCACTCTCGAAGTCGTGGGAACAACTTCCAGGAAAGCGAAGCGCGTACAGCTGGAAGTCAGGAGGGTTGCAAGTTCCTGGGAAAGCGTGAAGTCCTCTCTTGTGCGGCCTGGACACGGAGATAGGGCGAGCAGGGTGGTAACACACTGCAAACTCACGTCCCGGAGGGAAATCATCAGTGGGCAGGTTGGGTAGACCGTGAAGTAGGCCCGTGGTCAGTGAGCGTCACGCTCGCGCAGGGTACTGCTAAAAGCTGTTCACGGCAAACTGAGCACTTTCGAAAGCCCTGTTTTAAGTTCTTATTATACGCACAATGTGTATCCTCCCGCCATATGTAAAATTAACATTACCGTTTTCTTATTCATGCACCAGCCAAATTAAATTGTAAAATTATTAGAAAAGTTAATATTTTACATACTTGCTAATTCTTACACTTAGGAGCATTAAAAAAACACAGAATGCAAAAGAAATAATTTCAGTTTGCATAAATGTTTACCTTACAATTTTAACTCAATGTTAATATAGAGAACTACGGCCCCTCCTTCGTTACCAACTTTATTGGGTGCATGCCACTCAGAGAGCCCGATAAAATATATGCAGCTACGGACAGTAACATTTTTCAAAGGTCAATTTAAAAGTGCTCACTTAATAATAAAACGAACATATTAGGTTAATGACTTCTACGACCATATTGGATGCAGATTACCTTGAACTTGACCCCATGAACTTGAATGACCTTGAAAACAAATACTCGAGAAAAATTCACAAAAGTCGGCTAACTTATTACGTTACTCACTACTACTACCGTCCTATTAGAATTTTTCAGGAAGAAAAAGGGAAATTTTAAGGGAAAAGGGAAATTTTAAGGGAAAAAGGAAAATTTTAAGAGAAAAGGTTAATTTTTTTATTGAAAAATAGCCACCAAGGACTGAACTTTTATAATAATTTTTAAAATAATTTTCAAGTAAAATTTAATAATTTTAATAATACATTTTTAAATAATTTTTTATTTATTTTTGGATTTTTTTTATTTTCGGGTCAAAGATCAGAGGTCATAGGTCAAAGGTCAGCTGTCAAGGTTACTGGATTCCAAGATGGCCACCGGGCGATCGAAATGACAGAGCATGAACAGCTTCGAGCTCCGACGAACCTCGCCCTTTCCTTTGACTTATCATAATCCTTCTACTGGTGTGATGATTGGTATGTGGATTGGTGTTGATTGGTATGTTAATTGGTGTTGATTGATGTGTGAATTGGTGTTGATTAGTGTGTTGATTGGCGTGTGAACTGGTGTCGATTAGTGTGTTGATTGGTGTGTGGATTGCTGTGGATTTCTGATTACTGTACTGATTGTGGTGCTGATTGTGGTGCTCATTACGGTGCTGACTTGTTTTAAATATTGATTAAAAAACAAGTTTTAAATAATTTTTCTAATTTTTAATATTTTTAAATTTTATAAACATTTTTAGGATTTATTTTTGGTAAAGGTTACAGATGTGAAGGAAAAGATAAAGGTCACCCAGATATAACATGGTGGTCGGAGTCATCAGTGCCACCTAGTTGTTGAAAATGTAACAAATGACAAACGAAAAACCAATATGGTGGGTTGAGTGCATTCGACAGAATGAGCATTGGCGAGGGGGTAAGGAAGGGTAATGTTAACATAATGTAATTTATTGAAGGGGTCAGTCGTCTGCTGTATGTGGTGCTGTAGGAACCTGCGGAAATAAAAATGTTTAGAAATAACTTTTTAAAAATAATTTTAATAAATTTTGGTTAATTTTTAAATGTTTGTTATTAAATTTTAGAAGTTCTTAATTTTTGGAGTATTTTATGTTGTAGGGTTTCAAGGTCATACAAGGTCATGGGGTCAAGGTCAAAGGTAAAGTTCAAGGTCACTTGGATTCAATATGGTTTTTGTGTGACATCATAACATGGCAGCCGAAAGACCAGAATGCCAGAGCATAATGTCGGCTTCAGCTCCGGAGCCAGTTATAACCAAACATTCGAAATTTTAATTTTTAAAATGTTTTAATTTCTTTTAAATTTGCTATTTTTATAATTTTCGGATTTGTTGGATGCTTTTTTAGAAAATTTTGGAATTTTGGTTTTTTGTGTTTAAGGTTAATGGCGAAGGGTCTTGGGTCAAGGGTTTTGAGTCTTGTGTCAAGGGTCTTGAGTCTTGGTTCAAGGGTCTCGAATCTTGAATCAAGGTCCTTGAGTCTTGAGTCTTGAGTCAAAGGTTTTGAGTCAATGGTCTTGAGTCAAGGGTCTTGAGCCTTGTGTCAAGGGTCTAGAGTCTTGGGTCTTGAGTCTTAGTAATAAGTCAAGTGTCGTGGTTTCTTTGGGAATTTTTCATAATTTTTTTAATGTTTTAGATTTTTTGGAGTTTTTAGTATTCTTTGGTCTATGCCTAAGGTTAAGGTCAAGGTCATCTACATCAAACATGGCTGACGATATGGACACCGGTTCACATGGCGAGGGTCGGTCGTGTCGGGAGCTTAGCCGATCCACCTGTCATCGAACTCCGGACATCCTACATGTACTACATCTTTAAATAATTGTTTAGGTTTTTAGGATTATTTGGGGTTCAAGATTATCCAAGGCCAAGGTCAAAGTTCAAGGTCGAGGGTAAAAACTATCCTTCCCAATACCTCCAATGGATCGTTTTTAAAAATAAGGGGATAATTTTTGTAAATGAGACGATCAGTGCTTTCTTAGGGATAAACGGGAAATTTTAAAGGAAAAAAGGAAAATTTGGAAGGAAAAAGGAATTTTTTTAAGCGAAAAAATAATTAATATCAAGGGAAAGGGAAATTTGAGATAAAATGGGGAAAAAAGGTAAATTTAATATGGTGGCGGTCGGCGCTTGGCGCCTGTGCTGGGTGCCGTTACCCCAGACTCATCCAACTGATTCTACTTTTTCCACAACACTATTAATTTTACAACATAAACGTTTAAAGAAATGCCTCAATAGTGGTCGCAACAGCGCTAGACTTTTTTGTGTGTGGGCACATATGGATGAGAGGAGACTTTCGCTAAGCGGAGGTGATTGCCCTACCCACCGGGCAGCCCGAAGAATGGACATAGTGTGACGAGGTGTGGGTGGTGACGCGGCGGAACGAAGGCTGGGGAGTACATGGGAGAACCCCGAGGAAACCCCCACGCGATGGTAGTTTCCGCCACACTCCGCACATAGAGAACCGCCGGGCCAGACAATTCCTCTCCCATTGGGGACTAAGATTGGAACTGGGGACCCCAGGCGTGGGAGGTCAATGACAAACCAGGTGAGACAAAAGGGGGATCAAACGATCTCAAAGAGCTAATAGCACCACGCTGACAGTTATCGGGATCGCATGATTGTCGTGATAGGCGTCTGAAATGCTTCTTGTAGAGAGACAGTGCTCCAGTGCGGTGTCACTAGTTGCTGTATTATGGACCGAGACCAGAGAAATTCGCGAGTTCAATGACCTGTAGGCTAGACTTCACAGTCTTATAATTATACTCTCATACAGATATCAACTGTTTATTGGTCGGCTGTTGTGGTAGTAAAAAGGCGGTGGCTGGGCGCACAAACATGCAATACGTTGTTTGTTATTGGCTCATTTATCTCCAGGAGGTATCGAACAACACGTCGACCAATTACAAACGTAACATGAACTTACACGTGTGTGAATGCCAACTTGTCCAGAAATGAACCCGCGAAATTCTCGGGGGATCTAATTAGTAGGGATCTGCAAAATTGGCGTTATTTTTTGGGATTCGAGCTAAAATTCACAGTACTATATATACTCGAGCCGGCGGTGTTTCTCCATTGGCTGTTGCCCAGGTGTGACGTTACTCTCTTCCTGAGTGAACAGCACGTGATTGAAGCACGTGATCGTGAAGATTTCATTTACTGGTGCAGATTTACCGGGGGCGTGTCAAATAAATAATGGTGCAATGACAAATGTACGGCAAAGGTAAAAATGTTTTAAGTTTAAGCTGTCCTCAAATAATAACGCGAATTTTGCATATCTCTACTGATTAGTAATTATTAGAGATGATGGTTTGTCGCGGGAAAAGTTAACTGTTTGCTAGGATTCAATTTACACGTCCGACAGTTTTCTTTCCTTATTGGCTGTCATGCATGTATGTAGCTGCTTCCCCAATTCCATTGGGACAATGAGGTTTCTGATACTATATGGCAGAACGTTCGTGATTGGTCTGCAAACAACTTAGCCGAGTCATAACCTTGTTCATCCAATCATGGAAGAATAAACAAGTTAGAGTGTTATAGAAGATATGTTGTCTTGAAACATTTTCGCGATTTTCTATCACCTCTAGTAATTATGGATAATGAAAGCATCAGCACCCAAAATGCTTGTCTGGCAATCAATCGACGTTACGTACCTCCTATTGGTCCGTCAGAGTCGTCCAGTACCCGCCCGTCAAATGAGTATCTTCAAGTGCCCATAGCTGCAAGCACAAGCTGACTGCGAATATCGAGCGGCCCATATGACGGGCGATTCTACATGTCATCCACACTTCCTCTCGCGGCCCTCTTATATAATAGTCATACCTTTCTCTAAATTCTTGATTTGTACGTATAGCTGTCTCGTACTTCTTCTCGGCATGACTATTGACCGTTCACGGTAAAGTGAGCACTTTTGAAAACACTTTCGTTTAGAATAATAGTCAATAAATATATTTTATTTTGGCCTTAGACGTTAACTTCATAGTGCGGTGAAATATACACACTGTGTTTATTACTTACACGGCAATATTTATTTATAGTCTGTTCGCGGTAAAATGAGCACTTTTGAGGCCCTAGTCACTTTTTTATTTCAGCCATATCTTATTATTTAACTACTTTTTTTAAATAAATATTTCCATGTGAGTAATAAACACACTGTCCAGATTCCACCACACTTGAAAGTTAAAGTCCAAGGTTAAAATAAAAAATATTTTTTATTATTCGAAATGATAAGGCTTTCAAAAGCGCTCACTTTACCGTGAATAGCCTATAAGAAGGTGGTTACAGGATCAAAATGTCTGAAAGAAAAAAAAAGTAACTAGGACGTGAAAAGGGCTCACTTTACCGTGAACCTACTATATCACTCATTTATCACGCCTAGCAGTATTGAGTGTATCACGCCGCAAGCGATGTTGAGCGACTGGGAGCGGGCACGAACGATATACTAAAATGTAATCGTTGCGCATTGTCCATCGATATGCCTATTGACCAACTTTCATGATTGCCAAAGAATTTTCGCCAGTTGCGCACTTTTTTTAGCAATGATTGCTACTGTATAAATATGTCTATAAGTGTTTACGCATAATGGTTTTACTTTACTGTATTTCCATGTACAGGGAAGTCCATTTAAACAAATATAACTCATTCGGCGGGATGTATAATCCATACACGGCTTATTTATTTGTTATGCTAGTTTACAGACGAGCGTCCTTGTAATTATATAAAGTTATACGAAATTGACAAAAATGTATTGGTTCATTTTTATAGGTAATATATACTTCTTCACTTCGGAGGTAATACCTTGAAGATAATATTATTTGTGACCACTAATTTAAAATACGGATTGGCTACGTCAGGGCAGGGTTTTTTTTTTATGAAAAGCCAATATTAAAAATACGTATAGTTATAGGGGCGCTTTAAAAACTGTACGTTTAATCAATCGATAAGACCAGAGCAGAGAGAGCACGAAGATCTTTTAAAAATATTTGAGCTCCACTTGGAAGAAATTCCACAGTAACAATTCGCATATTGTTGTGCCTTGCTTCATAAGTGTAGTTTTGCAAACGTATAGAATAATAATCAATGATAATGGGTTAGTTTCACATTAAATAAATTCAATAGACCAAAAATTGTAAAAACGACCAAAAAAAATTTACACGTGGAAAGACAAATTGCGTACTTTAAAACGATATATGAATATATTTAAAGGAAAATAGTATGTTGAACTATTTTGTGAATAACGTTCTTTTTTCGTACATGAATGAGGAAGAAGATGTCACATTCTTGTTGATTTTTCAGCCCCTCGAGTAACATCCATATGATCCGTGAAAGTCATTCACATCTATAGAGAGATTCTCCTGATAACATCCATCACAGTCACACTGCCTAATGGGCTCCCAAGTGGTTATCCGAGAAACACTTGCCCTTGAGGCTTCTCTCCGAAACCATTTCTTACCTCAGGGACAAGAAAAAAAGTGAAAGAAGAAATCTTATGGAGCGAAAGAGAATGTAATTTATCATGAGTTTTGTGAAAAATTTCTCTTAGTATTTTGACAGGTCCAGCAGTACATAACACGCCTCAATGAGTTTCTGAAATCCGTGAGTTTAGAGGAAAACCAAATTATGTTTTGAATGGTTATAACATATTTTATCAGGAATCCTTTAAATCGTGTTTGTAAAACACTTCTTCTGTGACGGTAAACAAAAATAAAAATTGGCTATTTTATAATTTCGGTAGCTGAGCCACGAGTATTTAACCAACCATGTGCCTATTCAAACTTTCGACTGTCGTGGGATTGGAATAAGTATTTATTTAATTCCTCAGCGTAAAATTTATTAGTTAGCATTTAAGAGGATTATACACAAAAATATTTTTCTACGAAATGGTTGTTCTCGCGAATACGCATATTTCAATACATAAATGTTCTGGGGAAACGATTTTTGCCAGAAAAGGTGAAAACCAATTATTAGAGCCCCGATTCTTTCTTATTTTTTTCTTTTCATATTAGATTGGTTGAAAGAGAAAAAATCGAGACAATAGTTAGAAATTGCATTTTTAGAACATATCTGCGCAGTGCTGCACGTAACAGCACTTTTTTTTTTTTTTTTTCGGGTTCTGCATCGTTAGTCTACAAATTAATGGGGATGAGTGAAAGGGCCCTCAGCAATAAAAAAATAAATCACAGAAGCGTCAGTATTCGTAAATAAAGCACACAAATCCAAGACTGCAATATATGATCCTTGAAACTTTTCAAATAAGGAATCGTTACAGTCTTGTCAAGTTTCTTTCATGAAAATAGAAAACTCCTTCCTAGAATTATAATTTTGCCCAGATCGTTCCTCTTCATCTCGTAGACCCTTATATATATATATATATATATATATATATATATATATATATATATATATATATGATGGAGCAGTGGGGGTATCGTAAGGGTGGGGGAAACGGGATAGCCCTGAGAAAACCCGTCTGCCAATGACAACGTCCACCATAATTCCCACATAATACGAGGATCCAGTTGACCTCACCGGGAATCGGGGCCGCGGAGGCTTAGCGGGTAGCCCTTCTCGCCTCCCACCAAGGCGAACCGGGTTCTATCCCCGGCCGCTCCAATCCCGGGCTTTCTCTTCACTCTCATCAGCTCCCAAGAACCCGATACCATGAGCCGCCCAAATATCTTCAATCACTCACTTCACTATACGTAACATTAACATTGCCATGAGCCCCATCACCATATTCACGCACCAATCAAGTGAAACTGTAAAATTATTACGAAAGTAAAGATTTTACAAATTCGCCAATTCTTACTTCTACACTGAGAGTTAATCGAACAAAATATTTGTTTGTATAGGGATATATGGATACATATTTTTTTGTTTACTCAACACTGTATTTTGTTAGGGCAACTCTCTCTCTCTCTCTCTCTCTCTCTATATATATATATATATATATATATATATATATATATATATATATATATATATATATATATATTTGGGAAAATTCTAAAAGCAACAAAATTACTTTTGTTCTTCTAACAAAATATATGCTTGAATAAACAAAATCTCTGTGTTGGGCCAAAACAATTTAGACTGTCAACGAAATATTTTGTTAAATCAACTGTATATATTTATTTGGCCACTCATATAGCTCGAGAGTTTGTATTTTTTCTGTGACAATTAGGGTAGCAACCGTGTTTGTTAGTGCATCAATTGATGCCTTACAATCGTGCATGCAAATTAATAAAACAATACAACAAGAAACTGACAAGTAAAGTTGTAAAACTTGAAATACTTGTTTGTACACGTTGCTCAATATTTGCAGTATTCTACTTACAAGCTTTCCGGTGTCATCAGTTGTAACGTTAGCTGAGATTACTAAAAGCGTAGCGCTCGGACGCAGGTGATCTAGGTTTTTGAAACTCGATCGAGCATGTAAAAATTTTTTAATTATCGGCCCAAACGGTTTAATGCACGTGTAGCCAAACAAATCACACAGTTTGGGGGAACGAATGGTTGGACGAAATATTAACTGTCTCATTATGATATAAGTTAAATTTAAATTTTAAGTTAAAATATGATTGACGAAATACATATTAAGTTATAAATGGGAAGATAATTCTTCAAAATATTTACTTACATTTGCTCCCTGTTAGTTTCGTAAACAGCATGTTACGTGTAATGGCTATGGAAAATATATAAATTGTTTATGCTATTTATTTAAGGTTTTTAAGGATTATTGTATATTTATATGTATATTATGGATGATGTCTCAACAAAATAATTTGGTTTCAGCAACAAAATATTTCATTGCCCCCATACAAACAGATAATTTGGTTGCGCCAAGCAAATCTAGTTTGATTCAACCAAACTTTTTTCTCATTGTATGTGCATTAAAAACCACAAAAGAAAATAAATAATTTTAGTATTCACAAATGTTTATCTAACGCTTTAAATACAACGTTCGGATATGAAAATACTTATCTTCTGTCGTTACCAACTTTACTGAGGGTGTACAAATCAGCGTGCCTGTTAAAACATATGCAGCACTTGGCAGTGGCATTTTTCAAACGTTGACTTCGTTACGGCTCAATTGTCCCTGCATTGTATTCTTGCCATATTGTGTTAATTAATATTTAGGCTGTTCTCGGTAAACTGAAACCTTTTGAAAGCCCCACTTAAGATCTACTTTTGCGCACGCATTGTATTCTTCCGCGTTGTGTAAAATTAGTAACACTGCGATGGGCCTCATCACTTAATTTATCGGTCGGTCAAGTGAAACTGTGAAATTGTTAGAAAAGTTCATAATTTACAAATCTGATAATTTTCAAACTTAGATGCTTTTAAAAAAAGGGGAAAATTATTTTAAGTTGTCACACATGGTTACCTAACACTTTTTATTTGACGTTCAGACTTGGAACTACTTTCTCTCCATTGTTACCAATTTTACTGGGTGCATGTCACTCAGTGCCCACGTTAAAATATATATGCAGGTAAGAACATTGGCGTTTTTCTAAGGTTGATTTCAAAAGTGCTCACTTTATCGTGAACAGATTTTATCTTTATAATTTACGTTTAAGATTTAATTTAAAAATCGAAACTTTGGGCTGAGTGTATCTGTATTTTCCCAAGCGAGACAAAAAATATATAAAAAATCTTTTTTCACCGGTACAGATTCAATAGGAACAACAAATGCAAAATGTTGTGGATTCAAAAATATCTGTTATGATATGCCCTATTCCCAGACAGCCCTCGTTTTCAAATATTTTATCGCAAAAATAAGCTACAGTGAAACAAATATAAATCCAAGTTGGAAAGTATACTATCAGTTTAAACAGTAAGTGAGCTTCGCATAAAATTATTTTCGTAATCACGGACCTTTTAACGTTACGTGTTATACATTTCTATATTTAAACTTGTAAGGAAACCAGAATTCATAGGCCCGTCTGAATACTTTAAATAAGTAATAATTCAAATATTCAAATGATATTGCATTATTTTATACGTATTTCTCAAATGTAATTAAAAATCAGGATAGTAGAATTTCGTCCAGAACGTATGTATGGTTGCATAGGTAAGTACTTCAATAGCTAATTAAGGTCCGGCTAGATTAATTATAGAAAATTACTCTTTCAGACCTCTGAGGTGAAATTGGACACAAAGTACGCAAGAACTCCTAGTTTTAAGTATTACGTTAAATTAACTTACCAACCGAGTGGCAGAGATGTCGGTTGAAAACGATATTTATAAATATTAGATCACATTAAACGCTGTCATTTCAACTGATCAAACTCCCTGGCAACCTATAGGTACGCAAAATACACCGCGGTTGGCTCTCAGAATAAACATGAATGAACGATCGCACGTAATGTAAACAATCATTGACGAAATAAAGTGGCGGTGCAAACAAAAGTGTAGGTTATTACCCTGCCTATATCGGCTTACAAAAACTACAAATTTAGTTGAAGTGTGTTACAATAAGCACCACAGGACGCAAGAATGGTGCATCACACACTCTTAATCAAAATTGGTTCTAAGCGTATTAATACCCCAATAGTCATTTATGTCAAATGTTATCAACTTAATACAGTAACATGGATTTACAAATATATACAGAATGACTATAATCAATATATATATATATTTTTAACTCAGCTGACCGTCCTAACAATCAAACAGATAATCATCCTAACTTGGGGCTCACTCCAATCTCCGTCGAAGACCTACCACACCAGACGCGGACTTTAATATTACGTAATCCGTAGTCGCTCAACGTCACTCGTCCTCTACAGTATACTAGCGGTTTCTTCACGCTTCTTGAATCAAACCTTTGAAATATCACCTCATTACAGATCTTTGAATGTTGCCTGCACAGCTAGTGAAGGCCAAGCAGTTTTGCAGTGTTGTTCGGCAAAAAGCAAGGTAGTATGGAAGAAGGAGATAAAATGTACGTATTCTGTCGAACAAATAATTTGAAACCTTTGAATATGAAAGCAGTTTGTCAAATGGCGTTGGTTGGCTAAAGCCTGAAATGTGCAATGTGTTAAAATATAAATTGCAATGTTTGTCCCATAACATACACCATTTTTTTTCGCATCCGCTACAAATGACGTCGCCTACTGTTTTCACTATTGATAATTATATGCTGTTCACGGTATAGTGAGCACTTTTGAAAATCCTCTCATTTGTAATAGTAGTCAATAGAAATATTTTATTTCGTCGTTGGACGCTAACTTCCGAGTGCTGTGGAATAAACATACTATGTTTATTACTCACATGGCAGTACTTATTTTAAAAGGTGGTTAAAGGATAAAACATGGCTGAAAGGAAAGAGTAACTAGGGACTCAAAAGTGCTCACTTTTCCATGAACAGCCTATACCTTACGGATATCACTTGGCGTCAAGCCATTGCCCTTGTAGATATCGAGCTAATAAATCGAATCGAGCTGAAGAACACCACTAATACAACTAATTATTTCCATTATGTAATACTTTATACTTTTAACATATTTAAATTTGTTCAAGAGAATTATTAGCGCAGCAAAACAGCAATTTTTTTGAAGGTGAGTGAGTCAGCCGGAAACTTAATTTTATACGTAGAAATATGTAATGTGCTTTCCATCAGTTCTTCAATTTCTCCCCGTGTCTTTTCGTTATGCATTGTCGTGGGTGTACGTGACATAGTTATTGAATCATTAGCTGGATAACTTCCACCGACTAACAAAACTTCACGATTAAAGGACGAAAGAAAGTAATTTATGAAATACTTTCGAATGAAGGTGAGATGAGTTTTATCGAAACTTTTATGAACGTAAATGGAAATTTATGAGCCTGGAAAGCAGTACGCCCCAAAGGCCCGTTCACACAGTTCCAAAGGAAACTATAAAAGATCGTGAATTAAATGAGACGCTGGAAAACTACGGGAAAAGGCAAGAATACGGTAAATTTTTTTTATTATGTTAGCAAAGACATAATGGAGTTACCTGAAATGCTGAAATTTAGAACTGTCTCGTGAATTGTCTTATGAACGACATAAAATATATAATAAGTAGACGAGAGCGGAAGCAACAGAAATGCAGAAAATAATTTTAAAAGAAATTTCACAATTAATCCGGAAAAAATTCATAAAATAAAGAGATAAGAAAGTATTTTACTAAGGTTGTAACATGGCAAATTTTTGGAGTTATATTTACCTTTAGTCGTAGACATTTGCATTATATATGATTACAAAGTACTTACTTGCTTATAATGTCCATTCGTTTAATATATTTCCAAATTACTCTTTATTGTATACGTTAAAACTATAATCTATGGTTAATGTTTATTGTTTATTTGACATAGAGGTCATATATAAATATTTCCCATTTGTTTCTAGACGAGTATTCGAATACTTTGTCAATAAAGAAATATTAAGTAGTTCAAATTCATTCTGTTCTTGATTTTATGTTTTGGCAATTCACGCAATGTGCCCTTGCTTGTATTACATGTAACGTTGTACTTTTTTCTTCTCTTATTGTTTACGGTTTTGATCCTATGTAATACACGAGTACGGGCTTTAAATAACCTGCTCTTAACCCTGGTTCTAAGTTCGTGTACTTGGTCTTACACATTTCCTTCCAGTGCCGTGTCCTGTGTTTGCTTTCGCGACTTGAAATTCATTGCCCTGTGCGGGATGCCTGGAAATATTTGATAACCTAGATACAGAAAGCACGTCACATGCTCAATACTTGCCCCTTTTAATTTTTAATTTGAATCATATATAGTCACCGCAGCTTTGGATTTAGGTGTGGATACTTTGAGTCCAAGATTTTGCATTTTGTGCAGATCGTCCCCTCATTACTTTACCCATAACATTTCTTCGGCATAGCGAATTTATCTCATTTTTACAATTACGTATTTGCCTGGTCCATTACTTAACTAAGAAGTAGAAGCTGACAGAAAACGTCTGTTGGGATTAATTCCTGAAAGGCATTGCTTGTGATGTTTTGCTACTCTCTTCGAACTTTCTAAATCTTCGTGAGCATATTGTGCTGAGAGAAGTTATCCCTATATACATTCTAGGATCTGGTTCACTCCCTGCCTTGAAAACTGGGCACCCAAGAATGTGAGGCAATAACAACGAGTTTTCTGTTTCGAACATCAGGTAACCCATGCACACAATTATGTCTGTGTGTGATCCGATGCAAGTTTTAGTAAGTACAACATTTCAGTCGTCTCCGATTATCTTCCAGTATGAACGACGAAATCTTTGCTTTAGAATAAGTTTAACACATTGAGGTCTACACACATTTACTGGCGCTTAAGACAAACTAGAAGTGAGTCCCCTATATCCACTACTGCAATAACACCGTTTCTACTGGTGTCTGTGTTAGAACTCACCATCGTCCTATTGGTCCATACCACACCGGACACTACCCTGTACTTTACAGCGTTCATGGTCGGTCACTAAGCAATGGAGAGCCAAGCTGATATTGACCCAATCTAATGTCCTTCACACTACAAAATGATTTACAATCAATCGTGTAGGTATCTTTCATTGCTATATAAAAAATAAATTCTATTGTTAGCAATAGCAATGTTACTGCGCTGTCGTGTTCTTATGAGCTCATGTTAAACACTAGCCGAACAAAGACTGCACATTCATGCGAGTTTTGTTCTGAACAACAAAGGAATTTATAAATTAGCTTTGCCCGAGCTACACTTGAGTGACGTCTACAGTGTTAAGAGTCTAATGTGCTATAGTTAGGGGTAGTGAAATTTCGCGAAAATATTTCAAGACAACTTTGTTTGGTCGTTAGCCTATCTTGATTGACCGAATTACTTTGCGACTCGCGTTAACTGTCTGCACACGAAGCACGTAGGAGCCATGCCTATGTTGTCGAATTCTAATTGGCCCGTTCTAATATGAAAACGCCTTCTCAAGAAAACAGCAACCAATGGCAATAGAGAAACCGCCAATTCTTACTTCTACACTGAGAGTTAATCGAACAAAATATTTGTTTGTATAGGGATACTTCGAAGCAGCCAATAGGAGCGCAACAGAAGGAGAAACAACTGCGATCGGAACTCGTTTGAAGGTAATGTAACCTCTTCAATAGCTGAACTTGTTTTAGTACGGCAATTCTGCATCCCTTGTACCAGCGGCCTAAGACTGGAAGCTTTAAGGGCGCAGTGTATTGGACGGTTGCATGCAGGCATTGGCAAACGCATGGCAGAACACGCTTTCTGTAGTATTGTCGCCTGGAGCATTCCGAAGACGAACAGTTCAGAGGGCTTAACCCTTCGAGGACGGTACAAATACACCAGCACTGAGCCGACAAGTTTGAAGTGAGCTACCTATATTCTGCACTACAGCGTCCCCACTCACCATTATCCTATTGGTCCTGGCTACACCTGGACACGCCTACTGTACTCTGAAAACGTTCATTATTAGCTGGTCCTCGACCAATGAAGTCACGCGTGCTGTGTGCCAATTGATGTATCGCGATAGAAGCGACAAGTTTCACAATACATCATCTTACTATGAAAATTTTTTAAAAAAGGACAGTTATATTCATACAAACTTAAATGTTGACTAGTTTTAATTTTTTAGTTATATTCCCGTGCATTATAGCGAAATAGTAAAACTATAAAAGTGTGGGCTATGTCTCTTTAAGAGAAATAAAAGTAGGGGCTACTTTTATATGGAAATTTATTTTCTCGTAGAAAGGTTAAGGCGTGAGAGGAGAGAGCTGGGAGATTTGGTTGCAGACACGAGCGAGTATGGTTCATCCGTCTAACTCTACAGCTTTACAGATCTACAGCTCTACAGCTCTACAGCGCTGCGGACGTGGAACACGAGGCTTTACGCGAAATCACAAGGATAACAGGTGATTCCATGTGATGGTGCTAAGATTTATCTCGCACAAAAGGAAACCGCAAACGCCATTTGGATTTACAGGGCTTGCAAGAATGATGGCTTTCGGGGCGGTTCAAAGGAACTGCTATTATCTAAAATACTCGACATGTGATTATATGCTTTTCACGTTAAATTGAGCACTTTTGAAAGCCCTTTTATTTAGAAGAATAGTCAGTAAATATATTTTATTTTAGCCTTAGACGTAAGCTTGCGAGTGCGGTGGAATATACACAATGTTTATTACTTACATGGCAATGCATATTTTAAAAGGTGCTTAAAGGATAAGAAATGTCTGAAAGGAAAAAGTAACAAAGGCATAAAAAATGCTCACTTTACCTTGAACAGCCTATAGATGCATTCAATTAAGTACACCACGGCAGGGAACATATAAGAATTCTGTCTTAATATTTGTGACTGCATGGGTTCGAGTTCCGCTTCTGGCTAGGTGTCTATGGCGTCTATGTGGGTAGAATACACGGTATTTTATTTAATATTTTGGAATTTTCCTGCTCTATTAGAATACAAATATTTCTATATTCGCGAGATCTCATTATTTAATTTACAATATTTCACAAGAGCAATATTTGTTTAAACAATAATAAAATGTTTATAAAGTGTTACACGGAGTTCAGTAGACAACGTGTTTGCAACCACTTATGTGTAGTCCACGATTCCTACAATTCCTGAACATATAATATTCGTGCGTGAAATGAAAAAAAAAAATTGTTTTTTTATTTATTTTTCTCCTGTATGTAGGTTTTCGAGCGATGATGGCAGTGTATTTCCAAATAAATAAATACATATTTAAAAAATTATAATACTATTTTTTCTTGTAATATCTTATAAGAAATTCGAATAGAAATTTTCAACAATTTGTATAAAAAAAAAAAAAAAAAAAAAGTGAAGGTGAACTTTTCGGGAATCTAAAGTGTATGCTGCGAATCGGTAGATTCAGACATACGGAATGAATAAATGATAGAAATAACTTTGGAATTAGTAATGATAGTAGATATTAAACTGTTGGTTCACTCGGCGTTGGTTCCAAACTTTAGTCCCGTGCATGTTATGAATAATTTTATGCACTGAACAAAGATAATAGTAAATTTCATGGCATAGCCCTCAAGCTTTTAATATATGTATGTACATAAAATTAGTATGATATATAATTACTATAGTGTATATATATAATTATATATACGTTGTAACCATTCCGTATATGTGCGTGTTACTTTTTTTTATGCTTTTTCAGAGATTGGTTTATATACAATTTTTCTGCATTCGCATTGCACTTTCTCTTTTTTTTTTTTTACTCATAATGCCATTTAGCATATTCTGTATAACATTTTTTGCAAGTGTTAAAATGCTAATCTATTTGTTTTTATTAGATGCGAAATCGTTGAAATTTGTATCCTCCCTGCATACTATGCAGATCTTGCTTGAAGAATTACATTGTAAAATTTCATAAGTATTGTGCAATTTAATACTTTGTGCTTTTCGAAATTTACCTTGGAAACAGATTTTCCACATTCGTAAACTACTATCTTTTATTTTAACTCATTGTGACTTCTAGAATACTCGTTGTAACAATTTTTACAGGTGTTAATATGCTTATCTTTTGTGTGTTTATGTGATGGAAAACATTCAATGTATAAAACTTCACCACATTTTTTACATTGCTTGCTTATACTACTATTCTCCATTTTTATTTATAAAGAAACAAATTTCATTAAGAAAAAGAAAAATATCAACATTTTTATATAAACCATATTCATTGATAAAAATTGTAAATATTTTGTATATTTCCAGTACTACCAAAGAACATTGACGACAAACAAGAAAATGTTATACTCGAAACTCTATTAATTTTTTTAATTTATAAGATGGCGGACGTGCGCCATCGCCACCTTTTAAAATATTGGACAAACTGAAAGGAAAAATAGACGAAGTCATTTTTATTTATAAAGAAACAAATTTTTTAAAAAGAATAAAAAAATTTTAATTAATACTTAAAAAACGTACTTGAGAGAACTCTAGATCATGGATAAGTTTTCCATTTTTCATTTCATTATACCTTTATACTTTAGAAAAATTTCCCTCTTGTTTATTAGTTTCAAAGATTTTTATCAAGTATTTTGACATAGTGCTCTAGCAATGAAATTTTAAATTTGTCATCTAGAATACAATTAAATTTTTACCAAAATTAGATTCGCAATTTTTAAAATCTGTTGCCCTAAACCATTTATTATTTTCTACATCTTGTAGTTTGGTGGATTCAAGTGGATTGTTCAACTTGTTGAGCAGAGAATCCATTTTTTTATGTTGTTATTTAGAAACAAAATATATTAATTAGATGAAAACATTTGATGCTGAAATGTTATCAAGATAAGCTTATTTAGATTGCAGAACTATCCCTAAAGTAGGGATCCCTTCAAACATGAAACTAAATTCAATATTTATCGGATTAGGGTTAAAAATAATTGTTTGTTGTTTTGATCATGAATGATGTTTCGTGTTTTATTCATTATGGTATTTCAGGGTAACCGAGCATCTACCCTGAAAATTTCAAATAAAAATAATTAATTAATATAAATCTCTTAAAAATTATAACCTATATTATACTACAATAAAATACAATTATAAACTCGATCTGGAACACTAATATATTCAAAATGAAATAAAAATTATATCACCTAATAATTTAGTTCAGAAAACTTGGATTGTAATTTCAGTTAAAAATTCTAAAAAAAATTGTAGTAAGTTTGAGAACATAATTTGCTGATAAAATAAAACAGTATTATATCCCACTCGAATAATGTTTTTATGATTATTCTAAACATGTCAGTAAATAAAATGATGCATTATAAGGCCAGTAGATAAAAGTAATAGAAATTACAGTTAATCATTAGAAAGTTATAAATAAAATTAAATATGAAAATATTGAAAATTTAAGAGATAAAAATAATATTAAAGATAAAAATATTTAAAATCATATGATGAATTAGGTGTCGGAAAAAAAAACCGGCACTTACCACACACAATATTTCTAAATGAATTTGGTCTATATTTTATAAAATTATTTTCTTCAATTTGTCGTTTTCTTCATAAAAAAGAATACATACAAACAACATATTTCACCACATACAAGAGGGCCGAATCACTTGAAAAACAACCAGAGAAGAATACAGAATTGGCTACTTTATTTGATTTAAATAATTTAATTTTCAATGAAAAAAGATATATATTGTATTAGATAAGGAAAATATTCCATGGGTTGAAGGACAACACATTGCTGGAATTTTAGAATATTCTAATCCAAAAGATGCATTAAAAAGCAAATTTCATTAAAATATTAGATACCTTTAACAGAAATATGTGGGATAAAAAATTCATCCTACCCCTCTTATAATGAAGGTAAAGCAGTTCATATTAGTTGGCCTGGTTTATAAGAACTTATTTTTAGTTATTTAGATATTTGAAGATGTTATCCCATCAATTAGAAAACATGGTGAATATTAGATTCTAAAAACACTAGAATTAAACGACCAACAAATAAAAATCATAGAAAACGAAGTTAATCATTTAAAAAATACATATAAAATTAAAGATTATTATATTGAAAATTTAAAAGATATAAATAAAATTAAAGATAAAACTATTGAAAATTGAACAGAAACAGTTCATAGAGCCATAGATGGAATAAATCGCAGAAATGAGGCAATTAGAGAAATGGCTCCTTATGTTGTACCGCAAACACAAAACCAAAATTTAAACCCAACTTTTATTCTAAAATTATTTGATAATGATTTTGAATTTGATTACTATGTTACTAGAACTCAAAGGAAATATGTTCAAAGACAATTGCGTAAGATTGAAGATGTACATCCAAATTATGAAGAATTATTGAGATTTGAGTATATTCTAAATTCCATAAATTTATACCAACAATTGATAAAAGATATAAATATTCTTGGATAAATAGAGTAATAATTTATTAATAAATCTGGTGTCCACGATTCGTAGACATTTATATCTTTATATTCATTATGACATTTCAGATCCTGTGAACGCAGCCTCTGGAAATATGAGAAAAAATTTAAATTAATTTACTAAACTCACAACAGTCTCTAAAATAGGGACGATTTCAAACATGAATCCACATATAATATTTAGTAATGAACTTGGGCTATATTTTATAAAATTATTTTCTTAAATACTTTGTTTTATTTACAAAAAATAATATATAAAATACTACATATTTCCCTCATACAAAATAGCCGAATTACAATAAAAACAACTAGACAATTTAAACCTATAAGATAACAATGAACATACTACATTATTAAATAATTTAATTTTCAAAAATAAAAAAAATTTTCGTTATATAAGATAACATTAATGAGCCCTGGTTTAGAGGAAAAGATGTTACTGAAAATTTACAATATAGAAACACAACACAGGCCATTATAGAGCATGTTGGCAAAACCAAAATAAAAGGGCTTATAAAAACATAAAACCGAATAAATATGTTGTCAATATTTGTAACACAATTGATATAAATAAAAATGGATTATCACAACTATTGACAAAGTCTAGAAAAGCTAATACATCTTTGGTAAAACTAATTTCTAAGGATCTTAATTTAAACATGAATGTTTTGGAATATATATATATATATATATATATTATATATATTATATATATATAATATATATATATATATATTATATATATATATATATATATATATATATATATATATATATATATATATATATATATATATATATATATATATATATAATATACATATTATATATATATATGTATATTATATATATATATATATATATATATATATATATATATATACATTCCACATTATTACAAGTTTTAAAAATTTTAAATCGTATTTTTGTTCATATAATTAAAAATATTTAATCAAAAAATTTTAAATTTACACTACATCTGTTTTATTAATCCATGAATTTTGTGAATTATCAAAAGGAAGCCACTTTACAAAAATTTTATCGCCTTTAAATCTTAAAACTTTTTCTACCAAATATTCATCGGGAAGTTTTCTTTATTTCGTATTCATAAAAACTACCCATTTTTTCTCCAATAATATCATTTAATTTGTAAGTTGGCACATCAAAATTTAAAACTTAACAAATAGTAAACAATTCTATTGACCAATTAGCAGTATATACTTAAAAAAAAAAAAAAATCAGTTTGCTCGCATGAACATCTCCAACTTTATATTTTGGTTCAGTAAACATAAAATTTGTTTGCAATACATTTTTTTTTTATTTACTAACTTAAATTGGTTTCATACCAATAGTGCTGTGCTTTGTGTTGTATTCTTTAACTAATTCATCCAATATATTTTTCCACTAGTAGTTGCCATTTAAAGCGAATCTTTCCGCATTATCTTTTTTAAAGTTCGATTAAATCTTTCAACAACGCTAGCTTTTAATTCAGAAAATGAAGAAAATTTATATATATTATGTTTTTTCCACAAGTTTTTTTAAATGTTTTATTATAAAATTCTGAGCAATTATAACTTTGTAAAGTATTTGGTTTTCTTTTCATAAAAATATTTCTTGAAGCATTTATTACTTTTTTTGTTATTGTAGCTTTGATTTGTAAAGCAAAAGCAAATTTTGGAAAAACGTTGATAATTGTCATAATATATTTGTAATTATTATTTATATGGGTATGCCTTTTTAATTTCCAATACCCATTTCTACACGATCAATTTCCCATAAATCACCCATGCCATATGATATAACTTTTCTTCTTGGAACATTTTTTCGTACCGGTTTATATAATTAATTAGTTATTCCTTATCTCACATGAGCAATTTTTTTTTTAAGAATGTTGATTTTTTTAGAATTGCACAATGATCATTTACTTTTCTGGATTAATCGCCCATTTGTTGTATTTTCATTTTTATATTATTATTCGTAGTGACTTTCTTGCACTTCAAACACCAATTTAATAGTAAAAAAAATATTTAATCTCTTATATTTCTCGAATATTCCTTTTATAGTCATAAACTCATCAGAATATTCAGATAATTTAGTTTTTTATCTTAAAAACCAATCTATCACCTCTTTTAGCAACAGATGGTTTACAACAATCAATTTTTTGGGAATCCTTAATCACAGTTGCAGTATCATCAGGTAAATTATCAGTTTCTTATTTCACTTTGCAGGTAAATAAAATATGTGAGATTATCTTTAACTTTCAAGTTAACAAGTGTGTCGCAGGAATTCAAAGCTGATGAATTTAAATTTTGCAATTCTTTATCGAAATATCTTTTATTGACGCATCTTTGCCATCCACGGGATCAGTCGTATTATTAATTCTACGATTTCGAACAGAAACATTCTCTGTTGTGTAAACGAAAAAATTACTTATTTGATCTGGTAAATTGCAAACAATTATATTATATTTTGAATCTACACATGTTTTTAACTTAGAAACACTAGTGTTGTATTTTGATTCAACATCGTTTTTTAATGCGTAGTCAGAAACAATAGTTTTATATTTCGAATCTGCTTCTTTTTTTTAATGTTTGTTTCGCATAATTAATTCGTTTTATATAATCAGCAATAGTGTTGTTGAATTGTAAATTTATATCTTCTTTTAGAGCATAATCATAAACAATAGTTATATATATTGAATGAACATATTTTAAATGTATAATCTGCTATATATATATATATATATATATATATATATATATATATATATATATATATATATATATATATATATATATATATATATAGCAGATTATACATTTAAAATTGTTGTTTATATAGGCAAACCTGTAGATAAAAAAATATGCGGTCAATAAAATATCTTTTGATATATATGTATATATATATATATATATATATATATATATATATATATATATATATATATATATATATATATATATATATACATATATATCAAAAGATATTTTATTGACCGCATATTTTTTTATCTACAGGTTTGCCTATATAAACAACTCTTCGCCCCACAAAAGAAACATACGATTTTGTAAAATCAAAACAAGTGGTTAACTTACTTTGTAAAGAAGAAACACTCGAATCACATTTTGAATCTACATATATTTTTTAATCTTCAACAATATTATCGCAGTTTTTATTTAAAAATTCGAATAATGGTTTCTCAAATATATCGGTCATTTAATAACATAAAAATTGTTTCGCTAAACTTAAGTTCTCTCGGAATAAAAGTGTAAAACCATTAAACATAAATGTCCATAGATAACAAATTTAAAATTCTGAACTCGATCATTATTGTAATAAATATTATTGTTTTTGAGATAATTAGTTAAATTATTAGGAATATTGCCTACAAATGAGTATAAATAATAAACATCATTATTTTCTTTAAAATACGAAACCCAATAATGAGTGCCAGGATTTGTTGAAATATCGAAATTAACCACAGCACATTCATTTATGTGCATATTTTTCAGTATCGATATTGGATAATGGAACAAATTTTTTTGCCCTCCTCTTTTTTTTTCTCAACTACACCACTACCAGCCTTGTTTTTCATTGCTAAATAATTGTCTCTCTGTTGTTCTCCTAATTTTTTTTTTTTTTTTAGTTTGTTCATTAGCACTATAAATTGCAGCAGCCGCTCCTAAAGTACAGAGTACAATATAAATAATTCCTCTATGATGTAAACCATTACCAGTTTTGTCCTTAGTCATTTTTTTTAACTGTTGGCAATGGTAACGTTAATTTGAAATTTTTTCCCTCATGAATTTTTTTTTGCAATTTGATCATGTGTAAAAAATTTATCTATGCCCAAATATTTTAATTCCTCATAACTAATATCGAAAGTTATATTTGATATCTTCGTTTATAAGTAATATAATTATTAATAGTTTAATACATTTCAATGCCCCATCCTAATTTTCTTTTTGTAAACATAGTTGCCGCAGAAGTAATTTTTTCTCCAATTGGAGTATTTTTAGCTAACATAATTTCTTTTGCTTCTTTTTACAAAATTTTATCTCCTTTATGCCTGGATTCTAAATATTTATGATCTCTATAAGCAATATCGTAAAATTAGCGAGCTTCGTCTAGTTTATTTACTCCTGAGTCTCCTCTTACTAATATTTCATTTAATTTTGTAAATGGCCCACAATAATTATAACCCGAATAATGCAATTCGGGTAAATTTAAATTGTTTATATGCCCAATTTATCACACCTTTGCCATGGTGTTCAGAATTACAAAATGTGTGCGGAATAACATTTAAAACTCGTATTAGATATGGTATTACTTTCTGGTTATTCACAACAAAATCAGAAAATTTATTGCTTAGCATATTCATAATGTTTAGTTTTTCATTGTTTTCATTTTAATTTCCATCATTCTCTTCACCATGAATAACTAATAATATATCAATTAATTTTTTAACATTGTCCATCCAAATATATTTTTTTTTAGCAAGGTATTATATTTTTTATGACAGCTCCAATTTTCAAATCATCACTGAAACCCTCCAGTCTATATTTTGCTTTCAATCTATCTTTTTGTATATCTTGATAAATAGGTCTAATTATATCTGTATATTTCCACTTCTTACACGAAGGAACATTCATTTTAAGATTGTATTCTGGATATACTGCATTTGTTGCTTTAACAATTTATGCATAATTTTTATAATCCTCATTAGTAAATTTATTTTTGCCCGTGTTTTCACCTACTTTTGTATCTCCAATTTCAAAACCGTGGCCAACTCCTCGCAAACCAGATTTATCATCAATAATATTAATATTTTCAGAAATATATTTTCCTAATTTTATAGTAGAAATGTCTGCTATAAGTGGCAAATTTTTTAATGGATTTTTTAATTGGTGATTTTGTTAATAATTTTTTTTCAAAAGAATTTTCTTGTGGTGTTGGTGGATAATCTAAATTTTTCCAGCAACCGGTACTAGTGTTGTTATTAAATTTTGGTTTTCTTCACTTGTTCTACTTTTTTTTGCCAATATTTTGTAATTCACGAATTAATGGTAGATGTTTTTTCTTGTTTTTATTTCCACATTCTACCTCATGGTTCTTTTTATAATTTGTATACTTCTCGATGAGCAATTTCACTCGAGTAACACCCTGCGAATTTTTCATTTATATAATTTTTTATTTTTTTTTACTTATAAATTAGTTATAAAAGCATTGAGAGTTTTGAGAGACAAACTTTCCCCCCAACTGATCAAACTAGGGGGAATTTAAATTATTACAATAATAGAATCGAGTTTGATATTTCCATAGGAGATGGCTTTTCTTTCCCAAATGATGCTTATGCTTTGGAAGAATATCGCCTACAAAAATAGATAAAACTGGTGATGAGACAAAATACGAAAAATAGGATAATATTGATGTTTGTTCTAATTTTTTTCCATTTTAATTTTCTAGAAAAAAATTTCAAAACACGGAAATATTATTGAGGCTGTTGATAATCCTTGAATAACTTCGACAATGATGAATATTTTGCTAAGATCACCAGGTGAACAAAATTATTTAGAGTCTACTGGTGTTGATAATAAATTCCGAGTAAAATCGGTTTGTAGTGATAAAATAAATTAAATAATGTATCTATTAAGATATTTGTTAGACTTTATTCGCGATAATAATGAAGTTTACTGGAAATGTGGTTATAAAATCTTTTCTTTTTTTTTTCGAAATTCGTCTGATAGCAATTGTTTATTTGTTTATGAAAATAAAAAAGCAGATGGTTCGGTTGATAAAACTTATGCTGATCCAGGTATAATTTTTATTCAAAAATTAGAAATTTTGTGGCCTGTTGTTGAATACGAAGCTAACACATCAATTACAATCAAAGAAAAAAATATATAAAAATCCTAAAATTCATATCGGTTTTAAGTATTGGCAATTTTTAGAAAAAGAAGTTCCTGCTGGGACAACTGTTTTTAGCTTTGATATGAAAGATCAGTTTAGTAATTTACCATTTGACATGCCTGATTTTGTAATAATGGATTTCCAAATTAATAGCAAAAATCGCGCTGAGCAATATGTTCATGCTTCAATGTTTGATCACTGTAATGTGAGAAATATTTTGTTAAAAATTGAAGAAATTAAAATTTTCCAAAAGGAAATTGGAATCTAGAAATTGAAAATGTTCTTTGTCTTAAAATGTTTCTCGCTTTTAATGATTTTATAAATTCAAGAACCAAATTGGATACTATATAAAGAAGTAACGAACTTTATTATAAGCCAACTACAAACTATCATGGCGATATCAATTATTATTCATTTTGGGGAAGGAGACCATTATATATTATTTGACTGCCTATATAGAAAAACAGCAGTAGTTAAAGACAAAACAAATATAAAAATTAGTGTAGATTTAAAAAAAAACTGTTGATGCTGGTACAATTTGTAATGTTGTTTTAATTAGCCAAATTAATTTAACTAATGATTATTTGAAAGATAATATCCCTGAAGATATATATAATTTTTTATTTTACTAAATGGATAGTGTAAACGATTTTACAGACACAGGAAATTGTTTCGATATTTTAATTCAATTTTTTAAATATATTGTTAATTTGATTGATCGAATAAAAAATCATTTTATTAAACTAGAATGAGTTTTGTTCTTTAGAGCTTCGCGCATAAACATTATCAATTTTATTTGTGTCAATTTGTTTTCTAAGAAGTGCCATATGTGTTATATATACACACATTTTTTATAAATAAGTAGCTGTATAATGATGATCCGAGCGCAGCTCAATATTTAGGCTAAAACTCAAGCAAATTTCTCAATATTTTTCAAGATCTCATCTCCCACCTCAAATTTACAACAAATTTTACTCTAAAATCAAGCAAATTTGATCCAAATTTTGTGATATAAATCATGAGCACTTCCCTTTGGTGGTATTTACATAAATATTTACTTTAATTTTGCAATTCAAATTCACATAAATTTTCTTTAAATTTAATCAAAAATATGATTTTTTCTTGGAAACACCGATGATATATTTCAAAAATCTTGCTACGTAAATATTTTAGTCATTGCTTATCATTCTGGAAGTAAAATTTAATTTATCCGCAACATTATAACAACTCGATGCTGAACCGGAATTCAAATATTTATAATGATGGCCTATAATTTATATTATTCTGGTAATCAGTCTCTTGAACGACATCACCGGAGATTGGAAACAGGACAAGACCAAAATTGTTAACAAGTAGATCCTAAAAAGGAAACCAAATGTTTATACTATACGAGTCCTCATAGCGTCATTTCCATGGTGACATTTTGTATTAAGTTATTTACAGAAAATTACACAAGCATTCATTTATTACTTGTGTTAGTATCATAGCCAAATATTTTCAGAATTCTCTATCATATACATTGCGAATACACATGCGTAACTATCGCATTTTATTCTTTATCACTTTGGAGTTCAAAATTCTTCATTACATTCGCGTGAAAGGCAGTCAGATGAAGGAACGCAATTAAATGAGACATGAAACACGAACCTTTTCAACGCAATTAGGGCAGAGCCCACAGTGGAGATGACCTGTAATTAATAAAGGATTTTCCATATCTGTAATGGCATTTTGAAAGTGATCTGCTACAAATTAAGAACTCGCACGCGTGTCTGTGTGTTTTGTTGTAATTTTGTAATAATTGGAAATGCTATTCAAATTATTAATATTAAGGAAAAGCAACACAACTGGCCAAGGCAGCAGTGTACAAAACGCTGGTTTTTCTGCACACTGTTAAGTTTAACATAGTTATTAAATATTATAAAGTTCCCATTAAATATATAAACTAATAATATTTGCATTTTTTTAAACATTAATAAAAATAATTTTCTAATGTCTTGGATTTTGTGTTAAATAGTTGATTTTGTCATAACTTTTGGGGTACGAGGAAACAAGATTTACTCGAAATTTCAGTTTTTAATATTTTAAAACATAATTTAAAATGGTAAAATAATATTCATTAAGAAACTTACTGCAACAAAAATATTTTCAAGGAACAGTTATAAAAAATCTAATTCGTTCGTTGTTTAGTACTGTACTGAATGACTCTTCGATTAAGATGTAAATGTATAGGATTTTTATTTAAGATTTGAAGACTAACTATAAAAAAGTATAATTCACCGTGGGAAAAAATTTTTTTAAAAACATTATCTAAAATACAGTTTTTTTACCAATATTTTAATTAATAATTTTACAATTTGTTTCATTTCAAATGTATATAATGCATGTTCATATTTCAATAATGTAAGTAAAATAGTGTAACTCTGTAAGTATCTAAACTACTTTGTTTATCATTTATAATCTATATTTTTTATCATTTAAATATATTCATATAATGAAAATAAGAAAATTAGACAAACGCAGAAATAAAAAAAAGTATTACATTTATTTAGGACACAAATGACTCCCACATTTAATTTCATGAACGGTATAGAATTTGCATAATCGTAACTGGTTTCCAAAAATAATACATCTTAAGATGTAAGCAATTTCAATAATTTAAAAATTTTATTATTTCTCGATGCAATCATGAAGTATTCGAGAAAATGCAATTTTTCCAAAACATTAAAAGAAGAGAGAAACAATATATCAAATTTGTAATAAAAACTCATCTTGAAACGCACGAGATACAATAAATATTTCCTGTAGCTATTATTGTGAAACAAATTACATGTCAATCACGTACGGATATCTACTGTCACATCACCTACTCTTTTGGAACGATATTTTACTGCAGGTATTGTTGTGTTCAGTAAAAAAATAAAAAAATAAAAAATTGCTACTGACACAATTTTGAGTACAGTGGTAAACAAAAATTATATGACAATATAAACACGGAAAACAGAAGACCTAATGGTTGTTTGCTACCCAAAGCTATGCATTTAACGAGAACAATACACATGAAAGAGGAAGATATATTGCAACTGCGCCTTATTTTACAAGTATGCCTGGTGGTAATATGGAGGATACTCATCTGTCGATTTTGTGACGCTGTTATGTAAAATGTAAGGTTATTAACATTTTTTCGTAGATACAGATGTCAATGGAATGGCACAATAACCACACAATATTCTTGAAATTAATTCATAGCATTAATTAATAGTGTAACTGTAATTTGTACAAAATTATTGAAATCATTTTAGATGTTAATTTATTAGATGTCAGCGACGCACGAACAACACTACTTATTCCGTGTTTTGACAGTTCCTTGTGGAGTTCCAATAACTTCTACACTTCAGGAGGAAACACGAGGAAATGGCGTCCATTTACGGCACATTTTTCAGAAGAATAATTTGTAAACGCCTTCAGAACATTGGCTAAGCAGGCGATATTATAATGGGTCTGTAACTAAGTTAGCAACAAATGAAGTAGCAGGCGATGTGAACATATGTAACTTTGCCAACTGAACGGAGGATGTAAGTAGGAGATATGAAAGTAATGCATTGGAGTCCAAAAAATCTGCGAAATATCATAGACATGAATTGTAGTTCTGTCAGTGAAACCACTGGCTTAAATGTATAAGAAACCGGTAGAATCAGTTGCTTTAAAAAGAGACATAAGGGAACAAAGCATAACGTTTGGAAAAACTAGTTTTCTCCCTTTTGGTTATACAAATTAAGCTGTGGAAGTTTTACACGGGAATACAATACCTATATACACATTTTTTTTTTGTTGTATCTGCATTGTGATAAATCGGTCGGCTTGGGGGTATACTAATTATTGTTAGTAGCTTGGGTTCGCCACTGTGAATAATTTTGTGACTTGGCTTAATCTTGTGGAGAAAGATGGGTGTGAAAACTACTTGCCGAGATTAATTTTCATTCTGTACGTGGGGAAAGTTAAGGACAGCCTTGTGTGACGTTAACACCTTGTAGCGCTTGCCAGCACAACTCACACGCCTCTGCTTTAGTGGTCGACTCAGGGACTCTGCAAGGGCATTCATGATGCATGAAACCCTCAGCATCATTAAGAAGCACTTCGTTTTGGATATTTACCTTTGTTGTGGTTCAACATTGAAAATAAAAGAAAACAAAATACGATTAATGATATTTAATTCGATGCAGAAAAAGATAAATAAAAATGAGAATAAAACTGTTTAACGGTGTGGGAAAAATCAAGTCAATTAAATACAAATTCTGTTCTGCGAGTAGTCTAAAAGTATGAATGCATTACCATCATTCGAACAAAAGATTATTTAATCTGAAAATAAATAAAATTAAATGTCCTTAAAGCTGCTTTCCAAGTAATGAAACAAAATTTAGATCTGTTAAACAGTTTCCAAATAAAAGTGTCTGTATTCTCAGTACCACTTAACAAAGTTTTACATCGTGAGCTCCTTTATGTATGTATATAGCATTACAAGTACAAGTCGCTGTCCCGCATATCTAACTCAGGTTCGTAATCTCTTCAAAAATAGAAAAATATCCAGTGTCCTCCAAACAAAATTTAGTCCGAAGCAAAGTAATAAAATAGTTCTTCACTCCCAATTCATATGCAAATTAATTCGAAGTCAAAATGTTTGCTCCTGTACTAACTCAATCGGGTAGCGTAGGACCACTGGGTTGATCCAGCAGTGCTGCAACTAAATCTTCAAAAACTATACCGTCTGTCACTGACATGGAGATAAGCTACATCCGGTGTAGTGAGACACAAATATAGCTTAACACAAAATAAATATAAAACTGCAAATAAAAGAGAATATACAGTGTTAAACATTAAAATAATAAATTCCGAGACTTGAAAAATCCTAAAAAAAACGATTAAATAACGTACTTAAATTAAGTTACCAAATACTCAGAATAATCTACTTGCTTACCATAGAGTAACATAAATTAACATACCAGAATCGAAAAGAATGGCGAATCCTAACTCAAATTACACATTCAAAATCATGAAATAAAATATGTAAAGTTACAGAAGGGTTCCAAATAAAATAAGAAAATGCTTAAACATATGCAAAATATGTAGACGTCATATATGGTACAAAACAATATACGTATTAATCTGCATACTAGTTTCGGGATATATAAATGAGAGTACGTGGATATGTTACAGTATTTACTATAGTTTGGTCATAAGAGTTACCAAGTAATGGAAGACATCTCAAATTAGTTGTTAAAAATTTCGTGTCAAATAAAAATTAAAAAATTCTGCGTTCATCGGCTTACGTAACGTCAACAATTATTTAACTGATTCAAGAAGTATCATCGACTTTGTAGAGTTCAATTTACGCAACATAACTCACTGAAATTCATTTCCCAGAAACACTCGTATTTAATATTTCTTATCGTCACCTAAAACCATAGTCAAACAAGAATTTTAGCTTGTGCAAACGTTCAGATTTTTAATTTATTGGGAATTTTCCATAAAAGACCACCTTAAAACAATTAACTACCAGTCTGTCAATGGACTGAGAAGCTATCGCCATGCCAGAAAATATTGACTTAAATTCATTGTAGTCGTTGTAATGTTAAGTCAATTTTTTTTTTTTTCATCTCGTGCTCCCCCCTCCACCCCCCCCGGGTCACTAGAAACTCGGTTACAAATTCGCCATCCTCGAAATAGTTATTCAATCAGTTGTAGACAAAATAAAAGTTTTATTCTTGCAGTACGTTTCTAAACGTAGAACTTTTGCCGGTTTCTGCAACCGTTTTTACGTACTCAACCGGTGAGAAGGCGCGCTCTGGTTACCTAATGTGCCTATTGAGAACACCAAAATTGCCAGCGATAGGAAGAAATGAGCGACCCTAGATTGGATAATATTGAAGAATTGTTCCAGATCTCCTTGCCGCTATCACGTTCATCGAATGTCAATTGAACGTATGGTTTCTCTCTCCCCCCCTCCTTTTTTTCACCCACCATGCATCTATCTAGAAACAAATGAAGCACTGCGGCACACTGCGTGACGCATTGATCAAGGAACGTATAAACTACATTTGGTCCCCTCCTGGCTATTCCTTCATTGTATAAATAGTACTCTGATTTATCACTGATCACGTCGTGTACACAAAAAAAAAGAGTACAGCCAGAGTTGCCGGGCATAAAATACTCCCTGAACTGAGGCATGTGTTGCAATACTCCCTGAACTGAGGCATGTGTTGCAATACTCCCTGAACTGAGGCATGTGTTGCAATACTCCCTGAACTGAGGCATGTGTTGCAATACTCCCTGAACTGAGGCATGTGTTGCAATACTCCCTGAACTGAGGCATGTGTTGCAATACTCCCTGAACTGAGGCATGTGTTGCAATACTCCCTGAACTGAGGCATGTGTTGCAATACACCCTGAACTGAGGCATGTGTTGCAATACTCCCTGAACTGAGGCATGTGTTGCAATGGCCAATTTGTCACGTAGCCGAAAGAATTACACGCAGTGCAGCATCATCTTCCTGGAAACATATCTGATGATTCTCTGCCATGGTTATGCCCAATTCTTTGAATAAAAATATCCTATTCGGCCTTATTTCTCCATAGCAGTCAGGCTTACTAACGCCTCATTTGCGAGTCGTCAAACTTGTTTAAACTCAGTCTCCAATAATACTTCAATAATCCTTAACTTTTATCAAGAAATACGCAACGTACAACTCGATAGATTTAACATATAGACTTGATAAACTAAGATTGCTTTATGAGTTTCACAAAATTCCCGCTAGGAAGCAACAGGCGCAGTAGTTTTGGAAAGAGTGCAAATCACTGACATGTCCGATTATTTTCAATGTCTTGTTCTTGCTATACTACGCTAATTGAGACCTCCTTCCTTACACAACAGTAATTCTAGGACTCTAAAACTGAATGTAATGCAAAACCTTATGTACTCAAAATAGTGAATGAATAGCTGTAGTATTTAGAATTTTATTTGACAGCAACGGTATGTGGCATGCCCCGCGTCATAAAATTATGCGATGTATTGCATATAGAATTCTTGTGTGTGGTTGTGAAAACCACACGTATGGGTGCCAAGTGGGTAAAAGTGTTTGTTTATTGCAATTGGTGTGAGCAGAGAAATATTCCCAGAATGACGAGTACTTGTGTAGGCTGTAACACTAACCATGTATTGGTCGTCAGATTATATTCCACACATTTACCGAGCGAAATGAACACAGCTACCTGAAGGAAGTTTTTGCAGCACACTTGCCATAGAAGTGCGTTCGAACAACTGAGGGTGGCTGTTCTAGAACAGAACACAGCAAACCAAAACCCATATTCTCTTTTCCAACACTATGCTGACAGGAATTAACTACTGGAAATGATACTCTCCAAATAAAGGCGAAACTTTGAAGTTTTATTGCAAATAATTCAATTATACTGAATTTTGTTTCTTAAATTTATTCTTAGGCTATATGTAAGTGGCCGTAACGGAAGTAGCAAACACCTTCCGATGTATGTCTCTTGCACTATACGTAGCCTTGTTTGAAGTTTAATAATTACTTCTCAAAATAAGTTCAATGCTCACACCAGATATAATTGGGAGCAGAGCTCTTTTCACTCGGGATTTGTGGGTTATAACAGTTACTCAAAATTCAACCGGCGCCAGTTTGACAAAATGGTGCATGTAGCTGATTAATATGTAATTTATATCCGCTGCCATCTTTAGTGAAATTGTACGTGTAACTTCTCAAAATATTAATAACTCGCGCATCAAAAATCGCAGTTTTCTGACGTAGTAAATCATCAGCGTGACAGCGAGGCTTCTTCTTCCCCAGAAATTATCTTCTATGTCTTTAGGCTCTCGGGCCTAATCCTATCTGGCATGTAACATACGTCACGCCTTGTCTGGAGCTGCGATAAGACAACATGGCCTGACTGAGTTCAGATAACACTTGATGTGACGCCAGTAATAGGCCAATAACAAGGCAGCTACTTCCTTAATATTTCAACAAACTAGATTGCCCATGGCAACGGCCTTTAGCTTACGAAACAACTTAGCTATATGAAATATTTAACATAGAAGTAAAAAACTGGAAACAAACATAATTAAGCAAATTACCAAAACAATTGTATTTGATATGTGTATCATTGAGAAAAATAATATTCTGACTATACGCAAATTAATACAACACAGCTAATCAAATTATATACCATAAAAAATAATAAGCATGTACTCAATATATGCATTTGCATGTCAAAACGTCAGTCTTTCTGTGCATAAATTAGGCGGCATTTTACCAGCCGTTATATAGCCCTTTCCAAAACTACCGATTCAGTTATGAATTCGAAAACATTAGGAAGAATTTTGTTCTTGTCTGGAAATTAAAGGATTTTGGATATTTAAAATATATTTGGCACCTTGAGCTGCCAAATTTAAATCAGCACGTAGTTCTGTGAACATTTTTCAATCATTCAGCTACATCAGGGAAATAAGCTGACTTCTTGATTCCGAGCGAAAAATACGTTCATCAAGTGATTGTAATTATGTCAAAGTAAAAAAAAATTACGGGGTTCGGTTATATCTTAACGCCGACTCCATTCAAACATAACGGCATAAATATTTCAAAATGCGCATGAAAAAGTGTTGGATAAAGTACTGTTATAGAATAAAATAACATTTTCTGACGAAAATAATTTGCACTCAGAACCAATCACACATGTGTATTTGCACGGTAACTCAGGCAATAATTAGATAATACATTTAGTATAATAGAGAATCATAATGATATTAATACAGTATGACAAAATATTTCATTCTGAATTAGTTTCAAATATTACATAATAGGAGACCTGAAAATATTTACCCTGGTTCTCTCATAATTCACTCATCCTCGATGAATTCACTACAGATAAAATTCAATTTACATTCTTCCTGAAAAACACATACTGTTTGTTTCGTTATTTTATGTAACTATTGTTAAAAGCCTGTTCATTCATACAGTTACGGAAAGAAGGAAACTAAGTGTTATTTATGATTTTCATGTTTTTTTTTTTTTGCAAGTTAACAGCTCGTCCAAGAGATTTCACTTCTCTGGATAGTTCAAATAAATGTGACAAATAAATGGAAAATTTAATATGGTTGCAGTTTCTGTATCTAACACGAAATCATGGACATTTCAACTCCAGCGAAAGTATTTATATGAAGGCTCTATAATATTATTATATTGAATATTTCAGCAGACCTAAATCTCAGTGAGCGGATTTTCGCACCGAAAGCCGGCAAAAATGATCATTTGTTGTACAAATAGCAGTGAACACGGCGGTAAAACGTTACACAAGAATTGAAACAGTGAGTGCGAAAAATAAACATTTCGACGGAGTTAGACTCACACATGTACCAGTTACTCCGTCATAAACACGGAGGGACGTTGATATCTCTACACCTAAAAAAGTATCATCCGTTTGCTATAAAATGAAGACCTCATACAGTATCATTTGAGCAATGCATATGGTTAAAGTTGCATCGCAGAAACGTGACTGACAAACGCAATAAATAATGTGCGATTGTGGCCAGCGGTTAGTGTTTGAAAGGACCATACAACAAGTTGTAAAGGCAGAAGGCTGCGTGTCAAGAGGCAGGTCAGTATGCCATGGAGTCGTGCCTGCAAGGAATGTGACGTATTTTGAACGGGGTCGTATGGTCTGACTGCAAGAACCCGGATCGTCACGTCATCGCACAGCCATTCATCTCGGCCGTGCAGTCACCAGTGCGACACGATGCGTGCAAGCGTGGACACGAGCAGGTAGTGCGTCACGTAGAGCAGGCACTGGTCCTGCCAGACGCTCTACAGGTAGAGAAGATCGTCGTATCCACCGGCGCGAAGTAGCAGGACGTGCCGCCACATCCGGAGAGATCCTGCAGTCTGTGGAGCCTGCGCTGCATTTGCCGGTCTCGGCGAGAGAATCTTTCGTCGTCGTTTGAATGAGGCTGACCTACAAGTAGGACGTTCACTTTCGACTACTCGGCATCGCGCTGCACGACGTTAATGGCTCCAGAAACATCGACACTAGACAGTGACGCAATGGGCTCTCCTATGAGTTCCCGCTTCAATCTTGATGCTGATGATGGTCGGAGCGGGGTTTAGGGCCACAGTGGGCAACGCAGCGATCCCGCACTGTCTCGTGAACGCTATACGCGTCCCGGTCACCAGGTGTTATGGTATAGGGTGCCATCTGCTATGATTCCAGGTCACGCCTCGTGGTTGTTGAAGTCACGGAGACAGCACAGCGACATATCAATGAGATCCTACTGCCACGATAACGCTCGTTCCCACACAGCTCTCATTACCCAGCAGGCTCGGCATGCTAGGTCTCCCCATGTGTCCACTATTGGACACGTGCGTGATGAGACGGGGCCACGTTTGCACCACCATCAACCACCTGTTCTAACACTGGCTTACATAGGCTGTCTACGGTGAAATGACCAATTTTGAAATCCCTGCTTAAGATCTATTTGTATGCACGTTGTGTGTTCTCCCGCCTTATGTAAAATTATCATTGTAATGGGCCTCATAGCTTTTTTAATACTCTGGTCATGCGAAATTGTACAATTATTAGAAAAGTCAGTATTTTATAAGGCTGCTAATTTTTACTCTTCGAAGCATTAAACAAACAGAAAGCAATAGAAATAATTTCAGTTATCACAAATTGTTACATAACATTTTTTATTCGACGTTAAGACATGGAATTACTTTTCCCTCCATCGTTACCAACTATAGTGGACATATGTCACTCAGTGCGCCCGTTAAAATATATGCAGGTAGGAGCAGTGACATTTTTGTAAAGTTGATATCAAAAATGTTCACCTTGCCGTCAGTGGCGTAGCGTGGGTGTCAGCCGCCCGGGGCGGAAGAAAATTTTGCCGCCCTCTTATTTAGGTTTTTCAATTTAAAAGACTATAATATACAGTAATTCTAAAGAACTTTTTGGAAAGAACAGTCATCATTATTGTGTATTGTACAGGTTACAAATAAAACAAGTCATATATATATATATATGTTTTACAATATAATAATCACATTTATTACAAAAATTCTTACACGTATGCCACTTACATTGATATAACAGGTATAGAACACTTATGATTATACCTTGACGATCGACAAGATTAAGCTATTAGCGAATTGAATATAAAACGCAAATCGACTTCCAATTAGAACTAGAACGATACTGTTAATATTTATATTTTTATTAAAAATGATATACTTGTTAGAATTAAAAACAAAACTTCTGTCGTTAACTAAAACTTTATTCGTCTACTTTTTTTAAGAGCAGAGTCTTTTATTGCACTATCAATGTCTATAGCATCACACACCTCTTGCTCAATAGACAAGATAGCCAGATTGGTTAGCCTTAAAGTACTCATTGTTGATCTTAAATTATTTTTGATCAATTTCAATTTTGAAAAACTTCTCTCACAGCTGGTATTGCTTATGGCAATTGCGAAGAATATTCGGAGCATTATTATAATATTGGGCAGAGTATCTTCCAGCTTGGATTTCACAATAAATTTTAATAATTGAAGTGAGTCCGCATTAATTAATTTATTTTCGTTGCCTGTGGCAGCAATGAAAGTCCGCAGTCGAAGTCGTTCCAGCTTGAAGTCCTGCTCGTCAATTTCGGCAGATGCGTAGTCTAGATTACGTCTAGTGTCGTCCGAATCTAGTAATATAGCCGGCGTTAGATAAGCAAACTTATCAGCCGAATTCAGTAGCTGCTGAAAACGCTCACGAATTTCTACAATGATTCTATCTAACGAAGAAAACAGCTTCCGTCTCAACTCATTTTCACAAGACAAGTTAGCATCTCTGGTTCCGTCATCAAAAATGTTCCTTCTTGTTATGCGCCTCTGAGGTTCCATGGAAATGCCAAGTTCTTCACACAGCGCCATCTGCCCATTCTTCTCGTTTCTCTATCAGTACCATCTGCAAAGCATTTACTTTCTGAGCGCACAGTCTAATGTCAAGTCCCTTTGTTTGTAAATATTTTTGTGCATCATTCCCTTCATGTAGCACCGGTTGCCAGAGGCCCAAGAAACAAAAAAAGGAAAATGACTGCATCGTAACTAGCAAAGTTCCTGCGTCTGTTCTTGTGTTTAAGCTTTCACTTGTCTCTGTCAGTTTTTCCAAAGTGACGAGAATGTCTTTGTAATGATGCCATGTCATTTTTACGGCATCGCCTCTTGCACTCCACCGCGTGTCTTGAACCGTTTTTAAACTTTTGCCTGTAGCTGCTATCAGAACTTCCCAACGATGTGCGGACATGGAAAAAAATGAATAGCAACGTTCTAATGTGCCGAGAAAAGTTACTGAACTCGCCTCAACTGAGGCAGCGTGTAAACAAACCAGGTTTAACGAATGATTTGAGCAAGGTACGAATTCAACTTTGGGATTTATTTCTTTAATTCTTTGCTGAACTCTTGAATGCCTTCCAGCCATAACAGCAGCATTATCATATGCCTGGCCTCTACAGTTGCTTATATCGAGGCCATCAGCTTCAAGCTTGCTCAAAATCATCATTGAAATTCCTTCAGCAGTTTTATTTTTTATCTCAATGAAATCTATAAAAGATTCCACTACTTGTACTTCCTGATTTTCAATAATTACGTATCTTAATACCTGGCTTGTTTGATCTTTATGAGAAATGTCTGGAGTGCTGTCGAATATAATCGAATAATACTTAGCCTTTTTTTTGTCCAATTATATGTTGGCGAACTTTATTTCCCAAAATTGCAATAAATTCGTTTTGGATTTCTGGTGACATATACGTGATTGAAATTTTGCCACACATTTTAGATCTTACAAGATGTTCACGAAGTACAGGATCGTACTTTGCAATTAAATGCACCAATTCTAAAACGTTTCCTCTATTAATACTGGTGTCGTTGTATGGCCACATAAAGCCAAATTTTGTTTGGCAAGGAATTTTATAATATCAAACATTCTGATACTAATTTCTTGCCATTTTTTTGTTTCCTTTGCCACTAAGTTTTGTTCTTTCTTGTCAATAGTCTGTCCTTTTTGAAGTCTGCTCTCCAACTCCTTCCATTTGCAATAATTTTGGATGTGTAGTGCACTTGATTCGTGACTTGAAACCTTAGGATTTAATTTCCACCAAGTATTAAATCCATCAGATGAGCAAAACTTTGATCCATTCGGTGTGTTAACGTTCTCAAATAAACGACAGCAAAAGCAAAATAATTATGCTTTGGAAGGAGAATAAGCCATCCAAGTACGTAGAACTTTTTCGCCGTTAGTCAATGTGCGGTAAAACCATTCCGGGGTAAGCCGTCTTTTCTCTCCTTTTGATGTTAAAGAGCACGAATCTGAACGTGTTACTGTTGACGCTTCGGCGAAGTTAGTATTGATTTGCTGAACAACTTCCTGGCCTTGCTGAATGAGATGCAATCGCATATTTTCATCTATGTGTTCAGGCCATTTTCCAATATCGTCCAAGTTTTGGTATTGAATAGCAAACAATGCCGATGCTGTATTAGTCTCTGTTTATAAACTATCGAAATCCATGTCTAGACATACAGATGCAGACTCTAATTGAGTAGATGTTGTTGGAATTTGATCTTCAGGAACAATGTCAACATTTCTAACAGGTACCAGATCAACAGTGTCAAGTTCTTGTATTTTTTTTTAGCTTGTTCTGGGTTTGAAAGCCCAGTTGTCTTTGATGAATTTAAGCCCAACGTGGAATCTGACGTCTCAGGAACAGGACTTTTCACGTATTTAAGTAAAGCCCCTTCATTTTTTCTAATATTTTCCAACTTAGCTCTTCTTTTATTACGGTAAGATGCCCCACTTTCTTTTACTCTTTTCATTTTTGATGCTCAAACAAAAAATAAATAATCATTGACACTTATAAATAATAAATAATAAAATTACAAGTTGGAGTCGTAAACTAAACTATCGTAGAACATTTCAAAATAATTACTAATAAATTTAAATAAATATAACTTACTTTACTGAAATTTACTTGTTCTGATTTTTTTATTTTAATAAGCTAAAGCTTAAACAACATAGCAGATAGTCAAACATACAATTACATAAATAAAATATTTAATACTCACATAGTTGAATGTATACGTACACGAACAATACAATTTGTCAACAAAGTTCAATAATTTAACAATCACAACACGTACTTACGAGCACTGAAATCACAGTTTGGAAAGCGTATACATATATACGATACGATTAAGTTAATGTGAATTGGACAACTGACGATCCATCAATCAAACTTTCTTTGAATTGTCAAAGCATCACTCACGGACTTCCCTGAAGGGACTTGCCCGTCCTGTAACATAAATTGCAGGTGTTATTATACAATATTGAACACTATTCTTTATATGATAGAAGTCATTCTCGCTGAATATTAGTCATAAACGATCCAAGCACAAAATAAAATACGGGGAATCCCTGCAAGTCAGTACAGACGGTGTTGCCAATCGCTAAAACGAGCAAGATGTCATTATTATACATTCATTTAAAGAAAGGGGATTCCCCCATTTCGTCACAGAATAAGTAATGAAAAATTCCGTGCTCATTTCAATCGGTCCGAATCGTAGGTGCGACAAAAAATATGAAATGGTTCAAATATTTTCAAGATATTATTATTATTATTATTTATTGCGAAATTTTGCCGCCCCCTAAAAGTGCCGCCCCTGCCGCCCCCACTACGCTACGCCACTGTTTGCCGTGAACAGCCTTTACACGTGCGGAGTTGCAGGAAGCATGATGGCGTGTGCCTCGGGACGGTATTCGCCACTTGCAGGCCGTGTGCACACGTGCGGACATAGACCGCGGCGGCGCCGCAGCTACGTGTGCACACGTGCGGACATAGACCGCGGCGGCGCCGCAGCTACGTGTGCACACGTGCGGACACAGACCGCGGCGGCGCCGCAGCTACGCGTGCACACGTGCGGACACAGACCGCGGCGCCGCAGCTACGTGTGCACTGATACATATAAGCCAAGCCCCCGTGGAACGCTTTTGCGGCGCCGCGCGGACGTGTGCACCCGGCCGTGTGGTGGAATGCCGCCTCAAATTGCGGCCAATGTAGCCTCGAGAAGAGGCTCCACCCCACATTGAATGCGTGCACTGGGGATGCTAAACAACGCGTCTTCTATGCGTGAAATACTACCCATTTGTACAATTATCTATCAGCCTGTGATGGATCAATAAATTTTCACATAAGAAGAGGGTGTAGCGAATTCCATGTCTAGAAGTGTACTTCAATTTCAACGTTGTTACATTTCAGTACAATGAACAAATATTCTCTTTGATACGTTGGGCGCCGTTTTCCATTAAATAATAAATTCCGACATTCTCAGCTTTGCAAATCCTTTTTTAATAAAATATTTTTCTTAAATATATTCAACAAATTATCATAAATTTCATCTCCTAAAACATAGAATACCCTTTATAATTTTTTCATCTTATTATAATCATCATAAAACATCATTCACATTCAAACCCAAGAAAATTATTTCTTCTTAAACACAATTATCATTTCTTCATATTACAAGAACATCTTGCAGCTATTTCACTATATTAAATCATTAAAATATTCATCATATTACAAACGCGTCCGTACTGTATGTGGTGAGAATATATTCTAGAGAAAAATTTTGTTCTATTTGCTATCAGCCTTACTTATGTTGTCTCATGTCCTCTCATTGGCTGTCGGTTGACCGTGGGACATTTCTCAGGCAATCAACGATGGCGAGACGAGAGGGAACCAGGATAGTTTTATGTTTAATAAACATTTAATTACTTTATGCTCTCTTAGTAAGAAATGAAAAATAACTAACATTATTACTAAATACTGGCTACAAACAAAAATAACTATTAAATTACCAAATATATGATTGTTAATTCATATCTTAAAACATAATTTGGAAGGATATCAAAATATATCAGAATATATAACAAAGTAAGCAAGTAGGCCTAATCTTTAATTATTTATATATAATAATGTCTATGCCTAAATGTAAATATACCCCAAAATCTGCAATGTTACAACGTCTGTCTATCACGTCGACTATCGATGCTTGTTGGAGATGAATTCACTTTTAACGGGCGTAGTGAGTAAAGTTCGTAACGATGAAGGGAAAGTAGTTCCACAGTTTAACGTCGAATAAAAAGTGTTAGGTAACCATTTATGATGACTTAAATTATTTATTTTGCTTCTTGTTTTTTTTTCTAATGCATCGAAGTGTAAAAAATGAGCAGATTTGTGAAATTTTCATTTTCTAATCATTTCACAATTCCACTTGACCGGGGCATGAATAAAGTGATGAGGCCCATAGCAATTTTACATTTAGATAAGGCGGAAGAATACACAACGACCGTACAAGTAGATCTTAAGCAGGGCTTTAAAAAGTGTTAATTTTACCGCGAACATCCTATATCACTGGATTGCTTTTGAGATGCTCTTTCCAACAGTAAATTATTTCTGTATTTCGACTTGGCTTTTTGACGAGTATAGGCCGACAGTGTGTAAAGTTTTCTTAATTTTTTTTCTTTCATTAAACCCACACAATTTCAACATAACCACGCCACACAAATGTTTTTATACACGCAATGGATTGATCTTAACCAAACTGTCGATTGAATCTCAAACGAGCGCCATAGCTCCTCCTAGCCAATATTTATACTACGCGGAAGTTATGAGACGCGGCGAAACGAACCTCAGAATTGCTACCCCCCCCCCCCCTCTCCGGCCATTCTCCTCGGAGCACGATGCTTCGCAGTCCTTACTCAACGTAACATATTCTTCGATCCTTTGGAAATCGAGTGGTGTAATTGAATTTTGAATGTAGACGATAGATTCGGAGCTGCAATGCCAAATTATATCCCACAGTTTTGTTATCATCGGACTTTCTGGATTGCCAACCACTTTGGTCGCAAATTTAAAGACGTATTCACGTCAAAAAGTTAATCAATGTATGTTTTTTAAAACAATATGGAAATCTGTTTCAACCAGAGATAGTACTGACTAGCGTAAGTTTACAGGCAAATAAAAATATATCATGTGCGTGTGAACTGCGTACCAAGCTTGTTTCCCTAATAAAGACAGTCGTAATAAACAGTGAGAAGAAAGGAGTGTTCTAGTCTGGCCTTGCTTTCTGCCAGGGACCGAAAATGCATACGTCCAAGTGTTTTGTAGCTCTGATTCCCTTTCGCCGCGACTGTAATTGATGTTATGACATTCTCTGGCGAGAATAACTGTTTTTAAAATCGTGCCAGCACTATATTCCCGTCGTTTTGTGTCCGGAATAACTCTTCACGCAAATTTTTCTGGGCCTAACTACAGCCTCGTGTCGTATGTCAACGATCAATATGTCACGGCCTATGAAATTAAGGTCTGAAGACACCAGAGAGAAGATTGTGTGTTATCTTGTGGCTACAAACGAGTTTCGATATTTCTGTAAAAATTAACATTTTGGAAACACATAGCCATATTGTGATCATATATAAGCATGTATACATAGTATGTCAAGTACTAGCTTTATAAAACTTAGATTTGAACTTTCTTTAAGCGTTTTTTTTGTTAATAAGTCAAATCATATATCCACTGTTACTTCTTTACAGAATGTACAGACATTCCATCCTAAAATTATAAGACAAAGAAATTTCTTTGATAAAATAGTCGAAATATTAAAGAAATTTCAGCTTACTCCATTAATCTCGTACCTGAGGGGAGGTTAATGCTTTACACATATTATTATGTTTTATGTCCCAAATACAAGGGAAGAAAGCCAAATTATATATATATTTTTTTTTCGTTCTTAATTCTTTGGTTGTTACACCTGCCCTGACTTCAAATTTCCATCAGTCACTCCAGATATTGTACTTTAAAATTGTGCAATACACGCACAATTTCCTTTAATATCTGTAGTACGATTTTTCTAGTTAATGCAGATTGGTGGAATTAAAGATAATAATATATGCATTTTAGAATATACCTTTTGTGTTGTGTACTTTCACCTACTGTATGTTAAGAACATACATGATGAGAACGTAACAACCAATGGGATTTGTATCTCATTGCATGACAAATAATTTTCTATTTAAGTTAGTATGATTTATATCTTCGATATGGCCAAGCGCCATTTCAAGTTTTAGCCTATTAGAATTATCTTTAAATAAGATATAGCTGGAGATAACGTGAATTACGTAATCTGAATTTGATGGTAAAGCAGATGTTTATTTCTTCATAATTCTGTGATCGAATTATAACAAAACTTACAACCTGCCTACAGAATACTACAAAGTTTCTAATAATTTAAACATAAGCAGGATATGCGTGACAGAATATAGTTTTACATTTAATTAATTAATTGGATAAAAGTTTACAGTTTTTGTGTTAAAAAAAAGTTAGACTACCTAATAAGAACAATTTGTAACAAAATTGTAAGAGGATTTTACAACATCGGCTCTTTTTCGGGTTCAAAAAAATTATTTCTCCCAAAATCTGTACAAATGGGAGATCGTGGCCTTACGTGGACTGGAATACATGTTCGTATATTTGCTCCATCACACTCAAGAAGTTATGATATTTAATTTAAAATGGTTGTGAAAAATTCCAAGCGAACAATAAAATTTTAAAGGTACCCGTCACCTAAGTATGTGTGTAGTGTTAACCTGCATCAAGTTAGTCTATTCTCAGCCAAGCACTTTACTGCATACTTTGTGTACAATGTGTACAATGTCATAATCGAATTTACCTAAATTTGTTGTGAAGTTTCCAAACCACGGCATGTTAAGTGACCTAATCATCTTGTTTTTGTTATTGACTGTGTATATATATATATATATATATATATATATATATATATATATATATATATATATATATATATAACATAAGGACGTGTATCTGGTTTCAATAATGTTCTTAACTTACTTGCAAGAATCTAAATATCTTATATAAAGCTCATATGCTTGTTAAATATTTTTAAAAAGAAAGTTGTGTTTGGTTTTGAATCACAATACCTGAGAATACAAAGTTAAAATACAGAAATAAAACATTTTCATGAATTTTCGATTAACATTTTACTTCATACTTGCGTTTAAAAAAAAAAATCCGTTCAAATCTTACAAGTTTGTAGCGCGTATAATTCACGTTTTACCACAATATTGAATAGCGATAAATCAGTGTCGCGTTTGAATCAGACAGGTTCGTTTGTTAAATTAATGACTTGCAAAACTTTTCTTTGCTGGATGAGAGTTATTCACGAGAAGGAACTTTTCTTTGGCATGTTTATAGCGTTTCTAGCCTCTGGCCCCAAGGATGAAGGCATTTTCTCTGAAGCAGGGTAAATAAAATCATCTGAGGCCTAGTGTGTATCTGTCCGCCCAATAAAGACCTCCCAACCCTTTGGCCACCAATGAAATATCGGAGAAATCCTTTCCAATAACGCTCGGCACACATCTAAGCTGTGACTGTAAAGCGTGGGTTCCCAATTTCCAATACCACGTACGTACATCTTCCATGTTTATTTAGTCACTGCGAAAAATTTTTGTACAATTTACATTTTACGGTATTGCTCCGTTAGAGGTTCGAGAGTATTAAAATATTTGATCAGAACGTTTATTTCTTTTTACGTTATTATGTATCATATGCAAGCTATTAGCTATGCAATAAAACAATCACTACTTTCCATAAGTGTATAGCAACAAAACCAATACTATTTAAGCCTGTTCACGATAAAGTGAGCACTTTTGAAACCAACCTTAGGAAAAAGACACTGCTCCTACCTGCACAAATTTTAACGGGCTCACTGAGTAACGTGCATCCAGTAAAGTTGGTAACAATGGAGGGAAAGTAGTTCCATATCTAAACGTCAAATATAAAATGTCAGGTACCATTTTTGATTAGACAGCTTAAATCATTTCTTTGGTTTTCTATTTTTTTTTTAACTCATCGAAGTGTAAAAATGAGCATATTTATAAAATATTTACTTTTTTTTAACAATTTAACAGTTCCACTTGACCGACGCATGAATAAAGTGACGAGGCTCATGGCAATGTTGATATTGCATAAATCGGAAGAATACACAACGTGTAAGTTATACACGCAGATCCTAAGCAGGGCTTTCAAAAGTACTCATTTTACTGTGAACAGCTTATAAAAAATAAGTGTGTGCTGAATAGAGATATATCATTCTGCTTTAGTTGACTTAAAGGGAATCGCTTTGACCGTCTTCATTTGAGACAGCTGCGACGGTGGTTACTAATTACTGCAGTCATAACTACCAAGGTACAGTGCAAAGTACTGTACAGTTGCCGAGCTTTGTCGATTGGTTGGAACATGTTCCGGTCGTTTGAGTCCGAATCACGAAGGTTCAGCGCTGGAGTTGCAGAATGCCACGTGGCCTGGTGAAATGTGGAAACGACGCAAGCGGCCAAAGGGTGTTTGTGCGACAACAGCTCGTGTTGCCCGTTGACTGGCGGGTATTCTCGGAGAGCTCCCATTTTCCCCGACATTGCACTCGGCCGCTGTTCCATCCGCAACTCATTTCACCTTTGCAGGCGCTCAATATCTCCGTGTTAACATCCCCTAGCCAGTATTTTTGATAACATTTGTGTATTCCTTCCATACTGACATTTTTTACCGAAAAAAAAAGGCTTTTAATCAATTTTTGATGGGAAAAAAATGGTAATAAAAATGTTTAAATGTATCAATTTTTATCGAGAATGTACATATTACATATTAAACAATTAATAAAATCATATAGCACAAAACAAACGTATAAGAAAATGTTGATGAGAATGAAAATTGTGTCACTTTTATAATTTTGACATACTTAAAAATTAATTTTTTTTCAATTTTACAGAAATGAAATAAACTAATTTTAATAGGATTTTGAATTAACGATAGTAGAACCACTTGAAATTCAAAAAATCCAAAAAAATTCCAAAAAATTAAAAAAATTATCAACAAAATATTATTTAAAAATTATTATAGATTTGTTAAAAAAATATTTAAAAACTATTAAAAAAACTATTCAAACAATTATTAAAATAATTTTAAAAATTATTGAAAACCAATTTTTAAAAAAATATTTAAAAAATTTAGTTCCGCAGCAGCAAATTTTCCCTTAACAATTTCCTTTTTTCTTAAAAATGTTCCTTTTTCGCTTAAAATGTACTTTTCCCCTAAAAAATTTCAAAAAATCGCAAAAAAATCATAGAAGTCAGTGAGCATATTAAGCTACTAACTACTACCACCATATTGGATGCATGTAACTTCGACCTTGACCCCGTGGCTTTGAAAACAAAAATTCTAGAAAAAATCGTAAAAATTGAATAAAATCCAAAAAAAATTTTAAGAAATATATCAAAACTTGTTTTTTTTTAAATCAATTTTTCGATCCATCCCGCAATGTACACTTCAATCAGCACCACAATCGCAATAAACACCACAATCTTTCAATATTTCGATCAATCTTTCGCAATCTTTCCACCAATTTTTGAGTCTTCCAACAATCTTTGGCAATCCTCCTCCTCAATCGCAATCTTTCCATCTTTTGAGAATCTCGTCCTCAATCTGTAGCAATCCTTCTCCTCAATCGCAGTCATTCTCCTCAATCTTTAGCAATCCTCCTCCCCAATCGCAACCTTTCCATCAAACTTTATTAATCCTTCTCCTCCTCAGCAATCTTTCCATCAATCTTTAGCTAACTTGCCATCAATCTTTAGCAATCCATGGGTTTATCGTCTGCTTCTATCCATACATATTTTTAAAAAAATTTACAAATTGTTTCTTAAATTTGTACGTGTTGACAGAATTAATGTTTTGTATGCAGTCAACTATCCATACATTTTTATACTAAAGTATTAATTTTCATTCTCTATACCGATCTTTACGTTTATAGGCGAGTGCTAATAGCACCATTTTAAAGTTGTGAGCGAACCCAAGGAAATGACAAACAAACAAAGAGAAAAAATAGTATATTTAGAATAATATATTGTTTTGTAATGACTATTTCTGAATAAAGCAGTCCATCACAATATCTTCTATAAACCCGATCCTTAAGTTCTCTAATGATTGAACATACCACAACTATGCGCGAGAAATCCCCACCTCTTTACTTAACGATCAAAATTCTGGGTCTATCAACAAGTTCATTGGGGTATTCGGTAAACGTGTCATTATTATTCTCAAACTATTCTACCTTCTTCGCATCACTTGTCGAAGGAAACTCGTTGCGGATGTGTGTAGAAACGCCGATGTAATCACTATCGTCTACAAAACTATCGCCGTCTTCATGGTCATTGTCATCAATGCTCTCCTCATGATCGCCTTCACCTCCTCTTTCATCCTCACTATCAAGTGTACTTTTCTTTGCAGCAGGAGTTGTGTGCTCGTCAGTATTTAGGAACGACGTAAGTTTATTTTGAAGTTCGTCGACTTCACGCGAAAGTCTTGCAAGTGTACATACTACGCGAAATGACTCTAGTGCACTCACTCCGTCTTTTAACATTAACTGTATCATCATAATCACCTACCGAGTCAGCATCCATCGATACAACAATATGTATTGCCGGCAGCACTTGCTGACTCCCAGTAGACGAATCCTTGCAGATCTTGGTATTTTTTTTCAAATGTATTGCCTTGCACAAACTGCATGGGACCATTGTCGTAACGTATCATCGCATGAAAAAGGATTCTTCCTACAGACCGTTCTCTCATGCCGACGATCATTTTGACCATGGGTGAAAATTCGATCGCAGAATCGGCGCTGACAACAGCCAGGTAGTGATGATGCAGGTCGCAGCTCCATGATCGTCGAGGTCAAAAGAAAGCCTTCATATTTGCAATTCATCTTCTTGGGATGGTGGGAGAGCGCTTCTAAATCGATGTTCACCTCGCGGTGTCAGAACGTCGACTGTAATTTTTTTTTTCTATATAAACGCAGTCACGTATTTTCTCAATAGTGTCGAGGTGGACCAGTCGCGAGATGTGGGCAAAACTTTGGCTATCAAAAATTACCTTTCGCTCACGCCGAATGAGCTTTCTGTGATCAAGATGGCAGGCTGGGGAGTCGAAAATGACTACAGTGTTCCTACATAACCTGGAGGCAAGTTAGAAATGTGTATCCCGCGCTATATGCTATTGGGATTTTCCAATGACTACAAACGAATTGTCTTCAATTGGAAGCAGGAACTGGTGTTGCTTCTAGTTAATATGCATGTAGACACCATCGTGGGTATGGAGAAAAAACCTGGAAATATTGTAACTGAAACTATAGTCTATCGAATGGATACTGCCTCGTGTGTACATGAGCACTGCTGAACGTATACAGATGTTAGAGAACGTAGGAGATTGCAAAAACATCGATGTGGCTTTCAGGTCGATGAGTCTCGAGACATATCCCGGATTGCCAGCAAGCCAGCACATCAGCTGGATGGAGAAGTTCAGCTTTGCTTCAGATAAATTGCGATACATCATCGTTAGGCTACAGACCGGAAGACAGCACAATGTGAGAGTGAGCCGGTCACAGTTCGTCACATGTCAAAAAGAAAATGTGAAAATATTTTTGAATAGCGAAAACTTTCAGTTCGTTTACATGAACGAGGACTTTGAAAATGGTCAATACCTGCTGGCATATCAAATTGTTACGTTTTTATAAGGTGTTACTTTAATAAGGCTAATTATATTTTAAGTCAAACGTACATGTTGGGAATGGGCGTACTCAATTTGAACTCAAATATATTCTTTATCGTTCCTGTATTAAATTCAATATCAAATTACTTCTCGTTACAATATGTTTTACAACTCGTTACAGAATGCTAGGTACACGTTAAAACGGAGGAGCTCTCGTTAAGTTTACTTTGTTACATTGTGTTAGATAATAATGTGATTCGTTATTAAATTACCTGTTTATACTAAAGGCTCTCTGACTAGTTTACTATGGGCCGATTTCACCTTGTCCATGATGCCGTAGGCTGAAGAGTAGGCGCATGTCGATAGACGGCACGCCCCCATCTCTGGACATCTTGCTGGTGCAGTGTCACGACGTCAAAGACTCGCCGCGATTCCAGCCATAGTATTTGTCGCACTCGGCCTGCCTGGCGGGGTTTGCTCAAGGCTTCGTTCCACTACTTCACGATATGTTTGTGCAACCGAAATCAAGCTAGAATGCCTGTTGCTGCACGTAACAAAATGTATCCTCGATCCCAAATGCATACTATGGAAGTCCCTAATCCACAATATTGATCCTGATACTTTCAAGATTTTGGCCCCGCTCATGGAGTTCGATGTGAGTAAACAGGACGAGCGAACGACTTCCAATGCAATTGACCTCAGGATCGAACTCACGACACACGGAAATATACCTTTAGACACACGTGCATTCTGCCCGATGCTTCACGATCGGCTTGTATTGCACAATTATCGAGATACGACCGTCAAAACACTGTCGTGAGTGCAGCTGAGAATATATAAGTGCAAGAGTCCACACACTAGAGCTGGTTTATTCGTCTTCAGGCATCGTCAGCTTCAAGGTTCGAGAAGGTGCTGAAATGGCATAATGGACGGTCGTTTGTCAAGTGGTGTGGTTTCCCAGCCCGTTACAGTTCCTGGGTCAACGATGCGTACATCGAACGGTGAACACAGAAGATTCCAATTAATGTAATTTTGTATATGTCTTTTCTCATTTTGTACTGTACATTTCCAATAAAACTAATTATTAAAATGATATCGTGTGTTAAATTTATTTTTAAATATCCCTGCATCATATAGGCTTATAAATTACTTTTAATAAAAATACATTGAAAAATAAAACAAACAAAATAAAATATGACAATTTACGTACTTTGCAGGAATTGTCAATGTCACAATTCCATACAGGCCAATAGCAGGCTGCATAATTGAAAAACTAGCATTACCTAAACATTGAAAATAGAATCCAGTATAGAGGGCGCCAACAGCGCAACCTATACTTGAAAAGCATAAACAAATATGGCTGCCACCTGGTGGCCAAATCACCTGCTCACCTGGTGGTTAAATCGAGAAAATAGCTCCACCTAGGTGTTAAAAATGAAAACATGAATTCCATAATGGCGGCCTCCAGCAATGTATAAACAAATAACAAATGAAAAAATCCAAGATGGCAGGATGAATATCGGTGAAAGGAGTGGAGGTATACCGACTAATTAACCAATGATAAACATTGGTAAGGGAGGGGAATGTTAAAAAAATGTGATTGATTGAAGGAGGTTCAGTCGTCTGCTTGACATGGAGCTGGGGAAGGGGGACTACGGAAATGGAAATTTTTTTAAATAAAACTTTTAGTATTATTTTTAAAATAATTATTTATGCATTTATATAATATTTTAAAATATTTTTTAAATAATTTTTTTAAATAAATTTTTGGGAATTCATCGAAAATTTTTAGGTGAAAAGTCATTCAAGGACAAAGGTCAAGTCAAGGTCACTTGGATTCAATATGGCGGACAAGATAGCTGACAGAACCAAGATGGCGGATTGTTAGGTCTGACTCTTGACAATGGACTCTGTGTATCTATTTGGAATACCACTATGCTTATAAAAACAATGTGGCCGCCATTGCCCTTTCCTCGAAATCGATCCCCCAAAATCCTTGGAATGGGTCAAAAAGTACCTTTCGGGGGATCATTTTTGCAACTGGGGTAATCGGTGCTTTTTCTGAGGGGAAAAGGGAAATTTTGAGGAAAAAAGGGAAATTCCAAGATAGCGGTGGCCGGCTCCGGTCCCGGGTCCCGATGTACCCGGCCTCTCTATTTTCTACTACTACGGTTACCACATACCGTTCAGGTATTCTCTTAACTTTAATACAACGTATGCATGGCAAAAACCAGTGTAATAGTCACAAGCCTAACCCCCAAGTCAGTGGAAAAGAAAAATAAAAGACACCCTGGCCATTTTTATCGGGCACGAACCTGGTTCCCTAAGGGCCAGACATATATCCACGTGCACCTCTTCCTCACTTTATTTGGACGTAAATTCCGGCACGGCGACCTCGAGCCGTTGGATTGCTAGGCCGGGGGGGGGGGGGGGAGGAGAGTGAGGCTGTAGTGTCTTCCTAAGACGGCGACACTCATCCTCCTTCAGATACATTTTCCCATCCTGTGGAGAGGATCTGGGGAAGGTAGGGCAGAAAAAGCTCGTAAACAGCTGCGAAAGTTCAACAAAAAATAAAAGGCGAAAGAGAGATGAAACTTCTATAGTCTGTTCGCAGTATGGTCACACTTTTCGAAACAAACATTCGAAAATTCACCCCATATGTGATGTGTCTGTCATATATAACTATAGGTTGTTCACGGTAAAGTGAGCACTTTTGAGGACCTAGTTACTTTTTTCCTTCAGCCATTTTTATCTTTTAATCAACTTTTAAAATAAATACTGTCGTGTAAGTATTAAACATAGTGTGCACATTCCACCGCACTCTAATGTTAATGTTTAAGGCTAAAATAAAATATATTTATTGAATACTATTCCAAATGAGAGGGTTTTCAAAAGTGCTCAGTTTTCCGTAAATTTTCCTATAGCATTTTATAGTTATGTTAATATTAAATATCTTATTTTTGGTTATATTTCATTTTTATTTATATTGCATTCGTAAACTGTAATATTATTTTTTAGTAATTAATTTGAATGAAAGCATCAAATATGTGTGCTGGCAATGCCAAGTAAGAAATAGTTCTCATACAAAATATTATTAAACTGCGTGCGATCTAATGGGGCGTGTTGTCCCTTTGGTCTAATTTTCTAGTCTTGGCCGAGCTTTGATCGCGTGCGGCGGAGGAATATCCTGGAAGTAGAACTTCAGCGCAGCTTCAGAAAATTCGGAAGTAAACATGGACGGACTGTTATCTCCATCCCGTCACCAAACCATTTCGCACGAGCTGACCAACCTTGGAAAGTATTACAATTTCAATATCGGAATTCTTTGAACCAGATAATGTTTGAAATCAGAAACACAGGTGAGATTTAAAATATTTCTATACAAGTGCCACTTCTCGCAGATGACTTTGTGTGAGCTCGTGGTGAAATGTTAACGCCGAAACTAAACAAATAACGTTTTATTCAGTACTTTCGACTTAAACCGAGAATTATTTTACGTATATGTGTGGTAACGGCAGTCTCACCTTTGCCGTAGTCAAAATGTAAATACAAGGCGGAATGATTTTGTTTGCTGGCAGCACTAATATTGCTCCTACTAAGATAATGAGGTTCAACCGTAAATTACAATAGGCGTGGCTTGCATATTTTTATCACCACAAACGTGTAAATAGAAAGAAATAAACGTTAGTAACTAACGGTAAATAGATAGAGCAGCACATCACTTGTTTATACAAACACACAATGCGTACAACATGAAACAATGAGAGCTGCGACTATGTTAATTAAAGCAGAATTTTATTTGGAAGCGACGAGTACAAGGTCAAGATATACAGGGTTCTTTTACAAAAAAAATTGCCAAGTAGTCCTTTTTCGGAAGGACATGCTCTTTCAGGTTTAACGAACAAGAAAGCCCGAGAGAAAATTAGAGTCAACAGGATAAATTATTTATTTTTCCCCTTTTAAAACTAACCACGCATTTTACACATGCACGTTCAGTTCTTTTGTAAAGATGTTAAATTCCGAAAAACTCTGCTCATGATAGGATATGCATTTATAACCAAGTTTGTATAACTTGAACGTTTTGATAAAGCAGACTTGCAGCACTGTTTAACTGTGCACTGTTAGTCCTATTGTTTCAACTTATCAAATTTCCTTGTAGTTAGTGTTAAGATGTCTCAGTTATTTTCAACGCTTCTCTTTAAAAATCATTATTCCCTCAAGCGGGAAAGGGTTTTTAAGTTGAGCGATCCATTTCACTACTATGCTAAAATCGTGAGTCATTTGATTTTGTAACAGTGATCAGTTTTTTCTACGAAGAATTAATAGTTTGGACGCATTTCTCACCGATGTATTTTCTTATTAGCGAAGGCAACTAAAAATTAACCAAATATAATTTATTTAAAGGTCTTGCTTGTGGAATCTTGCAGCGGCATTTCTTTCGAGTGGGAAACGTCGTCAGTGCAAATTTTATCTGCTGTATGTGGGTGTATGTGTGTATATATATACACACACCCTTGCATATATATATATATGGGAAGTTGCTAAACATTGGACCTAAGAAACACGTTCACTGAATTTTCCATTATACAGTTTGTGGTAGTCTTAAGTGCTTGCGGTACGGTGGCCAAAGGAACAATCCTGATTATAATTTCATAAATAATTCGACTTTGTTTCTGTAAGAAGTACAGGAAAAATATGCGCGAGAGCTTCAAAATGAATGCAAATAATACGGGGAACCAAAACTGGGGGCGAATGTGTACAGGACGAAAGAGTCACCCCAAACAACGGCCGTAGATCTATCGAAAGAAACTATATATCCCTGCCCGTGTAAAGGACGTTCGTGGTGCTGTTATTTAACCACTTTTGAAAAAAAATCTTTGAAAAAATGTTACTGCCCTTATAGGCTATTCACAATAAAGTGAGCACTTTTGAATGCCCTCTCGTTTTGAATAATAGTCAATAAATATATTTTATTTTAGTCTTAGACGTTGACTATACACACTGTGTTTATTACTTACATGAAAATATTTATTTTATAAAGTAATTAAAGAAGGGAAAATGTCAAAAAGGAAAAAGTAACTACGGTGTCAAAAGTGCTCACATTTTAACGGGCACGCTGACTGGTTATGCGTCCAGTACAGCTGGTAACGATGGAAGGAAAGTAGTCCCATTTCTTAACGTTGAATTGAAAGCATTATACAAACATCTGTGAATACTGAAATTATTTCTTTTGGTTTCTATTTTTTTTTTTGATGTCTGCAAATGCAATGTGTCTAAAATTTTTAAATTATTTACTTTTTTTAAAAATAATTTAACTGTTTTACTTGACGGACGCATGAATAAAGTGGAAAGTCCCTTGATAATGTTGATATGGTGGAAGAATACACAATGTACATACTAGGAGATCTTGAACAGGGCATTCAAAATAGCTCAGTTCATCGTGAAGAGCTTATTATAAGGAGCAGTATATCTCTGGAATGTATTCCTTTGCACCAGCCACAGTTCCGGTAAATACCGCTTCTGCCAGGTCGCTCCAGAAGAAACATTACGGTATCAAAGGAATTCTTCAGCAATCTTGTGAACGTAGCCTTCCTTTTATCCCTATTAGTATGAGTAGAGACCTGCATAATTCGCGTTATTATTTAGGGACAAGCTAGACGTCATTGCCCTATAAGTTCCTGAGCACGACCCATGATTTCGCTGGCTGATGGCTTCTATACGAGGTCATGTGCCTGTGTGACTGTGTTACAGGTGATTGGTCACTTTGACGTTGAACTGCTACTATTGGTTAAAAGATTCTTTCACGCCGTGCCACAAATACTCTCAGCCATTGAGGGACGTCAGTAGCACGCATAACACCTTGGAGTTTAGTCTGCTGCAGAGAAATAACGCGAATATTGCACGTCTCTAAGTATGAGTAATCATGTTTATAAAGGCTGTTCACGATAAAGTGAGCACTTTTGAAATCAACCTTGGAAAAAAGTCCACTGGCCTTGTCTGCATGTTTTTTAACCGGCGCACTGAGTGACATGCGCCCAGTAAAGTTGTCAACGAAGTATGGAAAGCAGTTCCGTATCTTAACGTTGAATAAAAAGTGTTAGGTAACCATTTATGATAACTTAAGTTGTTTTTATACCTTTCTGATTTTTCTAATGCATAGAAGTGTAAATATGAGCAAAATTTTTAAATATTTACTTTCCTAATAATTTTACAGTTTCACTCGACCGACGTTTGAATTAAGTGTTGAGGCCCTTGGCAATGTTAATTTTACACAAGGCGAAAGAGTACACACCGTGCATACAAGTAGGTCTTAAGCAGGGCTTTCAAAAATGCTCATTTTACCGTGAATAGCCTATAGCTTCGTGGAACAGTTAACCAGCTGCAGTCTACCGCAGCAGGTACACCACAAAAAAAAATTATTGACTTGTTAAATAGATTATGTAAAAAGTAATTAATGAAATATTTGGCACTTAAGTATTTTTAAATAAAGGTAGTATATCACAAAGAGCTACAACTAATAAACAATCGCCTAATTTTTTTTTTTTCACAATTTACAAAAATACGTAAGAATAATGCCAGTTTTAAACGTTCACATAACTATAATATGAAACTTTTTGATGTTATATATAAAAAATAAATTTTAATACTAAAGTCAGGGAAGAAAGTGTTCTACGCTAAAAGAACTTACCAGACTATTTTATGAACACTTTACTTATGATAAAGTGAAATAGGGTTGAATATTTAGAAGGAAATTATTTAAATGTTATATATAGAAACTTTATAATAATACTTTCATACAAATCTCCAATGGAAGAGCAGCTGCAGAACATCTTCCTGTTTCCAAGTAGCAGGTGATATTTTTGAAACAATAGTTATTTTCAAGAACATTATTTTCTTCTTCATTTTTTATGCTCTGTCTGTTTGCTTTACTGATACGTACCATCATAATTGTATAACAAGCTTTTTATACTTCTGTTAACAAAATTGTATCTTATTTTTTATTGTATTCCATTTTTACCTCTAATTTATTTATAAACTATGATGTTTCTACTATAATTAATTCAGATTGAATTGGGGATGAAATAGGCATGTTACCAATGCCTAGTAAGGAATAGTTTTCTCGCAAAATATAATTGAACTGAGGTCAATACCATACAACAACTCACTGCATTTTATTTACAATTGGATATATGCCTTCTGGCGAAAGAAAGGGCGTCTCACGCTGAGTTTTAAATTATCTTATCAACCAAAGTTGAGCAACCAAACACACATGAGGTCGAAACATATACACGCGTCAGTCATTTCGTTGTTACTACCGAAATACTTATAACACTAACCTGTTGTTCTCATTGCAACCAAGTTATCTTAATTACTGGTCAGTAAAGCCACTCCTCAGTTGAGAACCTATGTGTTCGTCCTGGCAACGTCAAGTGGGACTAGAATGGGGTGTGGCTGTGTTGGGGACGCGGCCGTTTGCTTTGCGTGAATACGTCTACGTTGACGCGCTCGGACGCCTCGATGTTTTTTTTATTACATTCCCGGCACCGCTTCGCTCGATCATATGGGGTTTTATGGGTATCACTGGATTGCTTTTGAGATGCTGTTTCCAACCGTATACGATTTCTGTATTTTGACTTGGCGTTTTGACGAGTGTAGGCTGAAATTGTGTTAGGTTTTCTAAATTGTTTACATTAAAAATCATACAGTTGCACCATAACCACGTCACACAAATGTTTTTATACACACAATCGATTGGTCTTAAGGAGAGTTGTCGATTGAAACTTAAAAGGTCATCGTAGCTTCTCCTAGTAAAAAGTTATACTACGCGGAAGTTATGAGACGCGGCTAAACAAACTCGAAATTGCTGTGCTCCCCCCCTCCCCCTTCATTTCCCTGCGCCAATCGCGATGCTTCTCTGTCCTCTCTCGACGTAACATATTCTTTGATCCTTTGGAAATCGATTGGTGTAATTGAAATTTGAATGTAGACGATAGATTCGGAGCTGCAATGCCAAACTATATCACCCGATTTTGTTATTATCGGATTTTATAGATTGCCTCTTACTATGGTCGCAAATTTAAAGACGTGTTCACGTCAGAAAGGAATAGTGTCAACAAATGTCTCAAACTTAAATAAAAATGTTGCGTTAGATGTATTTTTTCCTGTATTGCGAAGCATTTAATTTTGTTACTGTATTTTGTGACACTTTGTTAGGTTATTTTGTTGTGTTAAAATATTTCTTAACGAAATTAATTGGGAGAGGTGTCGGTAAATGCTGAAATAGGACTCACGTCACTCATATTCTTTTTCATTACAAAATTCGTTACGCGTATGGAATAAATAAATGTAGACAATTAATCGAAATTCTTCTAACTTCTAAATTTAAAACCGTATTTCCAGTAATGCTGTTGTAGCAAGTTCTGAGAACACTGTTGAAGAAACAAATTCATCCCGACAACAGCCCCTGAAGAAAGATTAAGGACATATACATAAAGATAGGTTTCTCCGGAGATTCTATGAATCACCTCATTAGAATTTTAATGAGGTATTATAAAGGCTTTTCACGATAAAGTGAGCACTTTTGAAATCAACCTTAGAAAATAGTCACTGTCCTTGCCTGCTTATATTTTAACAGGCGCACTGAGTGGCATGCGCCCAATAAAGTTGGTAACGATGGATGGAAAGTAGTTTCATAAATTAACGTCGAAAAAAAATTGTTGGATAACAATTTGTCATAACTTAAATTATTATTTCAGCTTCTGTTTTTTTTTAATGCATCGAATTTAAAACGACTGGATTTGTAAAATATTTACTATTCTAATAATATCACAGTTTCACCTGACCGACGCACGTATAAAGTGATGAGGACGTTTGGCAGTATTAATTTTACATAAGGCGGAAGAACTCACAGCGTACAGACAAGTAGAAAAAGTGTTCATTTCACCGTGAACAGCCTACATGTTTCGAAAAGCCTGATATTCTGTCGCAGTTGCGGTGGCTGCAGTGTGATCGCACCACGCTGCAATAGCGAGCCAACCTCTCTCCCCCCCCCCCCCCACCACCCACAAAACCCAAACCATTCCAGCAGTGAGCATGCATAATACACTCACAGGTCAGGCGCAGTTCGATTGAACTGCGGGCACTCAGAGTAAACTTCAGATTGGCAACACTGTCGCGTTCCGTGGGGAAACCTGAAATTTCCCCATGGTGCACTTACCAACGTCTGTTATCCTTGCGTACACTTAATGATGGCGAGAATGGTATTCGGACAACACTGCTGGTTGAGATCTCTATTGAATTAAAACATGTCGAAAGTTTAACTACCCGCACTTAAGACCCTGCAACCGCCTGCTAATTACAATCCCAGGTAGTATTTGACCTTTAGGTAATGACGCCAATGAATGCCCACTTTTACTGCTTGGCGCGGTTACGAGCAGGACACAGTCCTAGCTCTCTTGAAAGTTTGCTTTTTAACTTAGTCTTCCTGGGCATGTGTACAAATATGCTATCGAAATTTCCGAGTATTATGTTTGGAGCATAGGTATACAGATCTGAAATCAATTCGTAAAAATATTCGGTAAATGCTGTTCACGGTAAAATGAGTAAAATGAGTAAAATGTAAAATGAGCACTTTCGAAAACCAAGCTTGCGATATAATCATGGGCACGATGTGTATTCTTCCGCCTTATGTAAAATTAACATTGCGTGGGCCTCATCACTTTGTTCATACGTCGGTCAAGTAAAACAAGTGAAATTATTAGGAAAGTTAATATTTTACAATTCTGCTAATCTTTACACTTAGATGCTTAAAAAAAACATAAGGCGAAATAAATAAATTAATTAATGAAAACTGGTTAGCTAACGCTTTTTATTTGGCGAAAATATATGGAACTACTTTCCATCCATCGTTACTGGTCGAATGTCACTCGGTGCTCCCGTTAAAATATATGCAGGCAAGGCAGTGACTTTTTTTCTATGGTTAATTTTAAAAGTGCTCACTTTATCGTAAACAGCCTTTACTAAAATAAATAAATATTTTTTTAAAAATGTGCTTCCTGTAATTCGGATTCACGTGAAGAAAGTTCTCTGGGAAAGGTTGCACGTTACAAAAATGACAGTCACCAAGTCTGGCGTCGTATTCTGTATCCACAGTGTGAATTCCATCCCGTATTTTCACTTGCTCTGTTATCAATGTAGTAACTCGAAAACCCCCCGGAGGTGCAAAACTTTTTTTGATTAGTGTACATAGACCAGTTACGATAAATCGATTACTTTTGATAACCCCGCGTTGTCATAAAGCATTGAACTGCATAATACAAGCAGAAACATTAAAAAAAATTTCGCAAAAAATTATAACACTCAGCTTCTGTTATTTGTTATTTTAATTGATAACATTTATTAGTAAATAAAAAAATACTGCAAAATCATGTAGTAATTAATATCTGTGGCCAATTGATTAATTACATGAATTAGGGAAGTCGATTCATAAATGCCTTGGCTGATTACCGAAATATCTGTTATTGCACATACTTGGTTCATTACAGGTAAAATACATTCGAAACTGGATATTTCTAACAAATGATATCTGACTTAGCAGGGAACGCCTATTAACCCCTTAGCTTTCTGATTAATTCGCACCAGGTGTTGCAATACAGGAGGTTTTTTGGTTTGAGAAGTGCTTACGAATTTCTCGTAATAGCATACATTATGGAAACTACGAAAGAATATACATTGTGTACATTACGCGCATGTAGGTAGAGGCTGTTCGCGATTAAGTGAGCACTTTTGAAAGCACCGTAAAAAAAAAAGTCACTGACCCTAACTACGTATATTTTAGTGAACATCCTGAGTGACATGCGCCCAGTAAAGATGGTCACGATGATTGGGGAGCAGTTCCGTAACCTAACATCAAACGAAAAGTGTTAAATAACCCTTTCTGAAAACTTAAATGATTCCTTTCAGTTTTTCAATACATCGAAGTGTAAAAATGAGTAAATTACTTTTATAACAATTTCACAGTTTCACTTGACCGACGCATGAACAAAGTGATGAGGCCCATAACAATGTTAATTTTACATGAGGCGGAAGAATACACAACGTGCATACAAGTAGATCTTATTCAGGGCTTTCAAAAGTGCTCATTTTACCGTGAATAGCCTATAATTTGTAGTCTGTACTGCACACTGCGAAGCTCTAATGACCAATGATCTTTTATGTGGGTAAAGGATTCTCAAAAAGCGCCTGACTGGTCTAGGTCATAATTTTTTTTCATGCTACTGTAGCCGAACATAGAGCCTACAGCTCACTGGCTGTGACAACGAAACAAGTGTTATGTCCACTAAGGTACAGCACGCATCATAAATGTTTTTTGTTTGCAGCATCTGCAACGGCCGCCAATGAAAACCAATAGGCTTACCCTTCCTAGCAAGTTTAGCGAGAGATGATCCATATTTTAATGGCTGAAAGTTAGGAGTCAACGGAGATTCCTCGCGGCAGGGTAGCTGCATACGGAGAAAAGTTCTAGTCGGAGACATGATTGGTCGCGAATTTTTCGCGAGGGCTGAGAGGGAAAAGCGGATCTGCCAAGTGCCGGACCAGGCGCGCAAGGTCATGACCAGTTTTTTTTTTTCCATTACTAATAATGGCCTACAGCTTACGCCTAAGACCAACATCGACGAATCCAAATGAAACATACGACCGTAAGAAACGACAGCAGGAAACATTTCTCGTTTTTTTTTTTTTTCTGTCCTCTTCCTTTGTGTCCACCTCCTCCTCCTTAAACCGGCGCCCATACCAAAAAAATTCAAGGACAAAACAAAATAACTCAAATGGAAATATTACTAGCTACTAAAAAGTTTTGCCGAGATGAGAGTGTCTGGGCATCCCCATACGAAAGGGAAAAGTAAGTTAACGGAAATATAATATAAGCGATATGACCAGACGTCCCGGTTTTTCTGGGACAGTCCGATTTTTGAGGTCATGCCCGGAATATTGCAGAGGGTCGTTCGGGACGGCCGTTTGTCCCGAATGTTGGGACCTGGCAGTGTTGATTCGTGGGGTGGCCGGTTTCGGGTGGATTCGGGCCTGACCCCGGTCGGTGGAGGGGGGGGGGGGAGGGGTGTTGGCGCTGTAGCAGCAGGCCAGCGACATTCCGTCACCGACAATACCGGCGACTCATCAATCTATCTTACTCCGCCATCATTTCACTTGTTATTTAGAAGCGTGCCGGCACCGCCCTGGCTCGCACGCTGTTCACGCTGTTGTTTCAAATCCCGTGCCAGTGAGTAAAACTATGTCAACCCTTTCGAACCCGCTTTCATTTACGGCTTCAGGTGTTGCAGGACAAAGAATTTTATGACGAGTGCTGTACTTAGTCCACGCAACACTTGTTGCGATGTCTCAGCCAACGAGGTCTAGGCTGTATGTTCGGCTACAATTATATGAACCAATTATGACCTAGACCAGTAAGATGGTTTGCGAATCATTTACCCGCACGCGAGGTAATTGGTTACTGAGCTTCGCAGTGTGTAGTACGTACCAAAAATTACCTACACGCACTTAATGCACGCAATTGAGTACACCGGGTCTGAATGGGTTAATATCGACTAGGTAAAATAGTTATTGTAATACAATTTTTTGATAAAAGTATAATAACAAAGAATGTCATCGTTTTTATTTAGTGTTTTTAATCAATAAATCATACACGTTATGATAAATAATTTGTAAAAGAAACAACAAAGTATTCACTTTTTCCAACAAAACATTCCCTGTAAACAGTCCATTCCCCCAACCCACTACTCTCCCCTTCCCACTACCAACCATTCTATGAGCAGCCAAAATGAGCGTCCCGAATTCAGGTCAGGGAAATATGGTCGCCTTATACTAAGTACATCCGAATAATATATGATTGAGAGCCGCAGAAGCATCTCTACAAATACGGTGAACAGACGACGACATCCCGTATTTATATAAATGTGTAGGAATGGCAGAGCGGGCCCGAACGGAGTGAGCGGAGGGATTTGGATGGCTCTTAACAGCGAGGGGTCTTGAGAGCCGATGAGGGTGATTGAGGTTAGTATGGAGCAGCGCTGGAATTGAGGGGCGGGGGAGGAGAGACGTTCCCTGATAATTCCAGCCGGCCAACGCCATCGTCCGGCACGATTCCCACGTGCGAGGATCCGGAGTGACCCGGCCGGGGATTGAACCCGGATCGCCTTGGTGGGAGGCGAGCAGGCTAACTGCTCAGCCACCGTGGCCCCCGACCCAAACGGAGGTGATATGCAGTCACAGATCGGTGGTATCATGACCAACTGAATGACGGTGAGTATAGTGTGACCGAGGCGCAGAGCAAGTGACAGTACAGATGTGAAACAGCTGTCAATTGCGTGAAATGCTACAGTATTTTAAAATTTAACGTGTCTTGAAACCTTTTCGCGAGATTTCACTACTCCTAATTATCACTCCAAACTTCAATGAAGCCCTGCTAAAGTTCTACTTCCAGGATATTCCTCTACCTCATGCAAACAAAGCTTCACCGAGTCTAGAAAATTACACCAGAGGGACAACGCACTGCTTCATGCGCACTCAGTGTAATAAGATTTTCCGTAGTAACTATTTAATACTAAGTATTGCCAACATGCCTATTTTCTTCCTGTTTTAATTCATATTAACACATTGAGGCCTGCACACATTTGCTGGCACTTAAGTCAAACTAGAAGTGAGTCACCTATATCCATTACTGCAAGAACACGGGTTCTGTTGGTGTATGTGTTAGAACTCGCCATCGTACTATTGTTTCATAGCACACCGGACACTACCATGTACTTTACAGCGATCATTATTGGCCGGTCATCAACCAATGGGGAGCCGAGCTAATATCGGTGGCCGCGACAGTGTGGCGGGCAACTGGCAACACCACATGCTCGCAGCTACAATCTCTCCAACGCATGCGCGCGGAAGGTTTGTGTTTATCCGGGCGAATGGCTTTGAGCTCCGCTGGCCTGACAGGCGCGTCAGTCGTGGCCCGTGCTTGTAAACACTGTTCAAGATAAAGTGAGCACTGTTGAAATCAACCTAAGAAAAAAGTTACTGCTCCTACAGGCTGTTCACGATCAAGTGAGCACTTTTTAATGCCCTTATAAAATTTTCCTTTCATCGAATTTCCATATTCCTGCTGCTTTTTATTATTAACATTGCAATGTGACCAATAAACACAGTGTATACCTGTCACCACGATCAAAATTTATTGCCTGAGGCTGCAATAAGATATATTTATTAGCGTTTAATGCCTTTTGCAAGGGGCTCACTTTATCGTGAACAGCCTATACCTGCATATATTTTAACCATGGAGGTAATAGATAGGAATCTGCAAAATTCGCGTTATTTTTTAGCATCGAGCTAAAATTCACAGTACTTGAGCCGACGGTGTTTCTCCATTGGCTGTTGCCCAGATGTGACGTTATTCCCTTCCTGAGTGAACAGCACGTGATTGGAGCACACGATAGTGAAGTGTTCATTTGAACCCAATCGCTGCCATCGTGCATATCAAAAATGAGTTCATACAGAAATTCTCATCATTTGAGAGGAAAAACAACCCATTCGCACCCAGTGTGCACAATTGTGTGTATTACGCAAGTGCGGGTAATTTTTGATCTGTACTGCACACTGCTAAGCTCAATGACCAATGATCTTACCCGTGTATAAATTATTCGCAAACCGTTTGTTTTTCCACGCATTCCATTGCGGGAAGAAATGTAAGGAATGCTGTAATTTATTTTCGCTTCTTTACTAAATTCAAATTTTATTTATTAGAGATGTTTCCTGAACAATGAAATGTAATGCCTCCGAGTTCGTAATATTATGCGCAATATTCCCTTAACCCATTCGTACATAGTGTAAAGAATTCTGTAAGTTACGCACGTGTGGTTAATGTTTGGTCTGTACTGGGTTAAGGGAATATTGCGCATAATATTACGAACTCAGAGGCATTACATTTCATTGTGCAGGAAACACCTCTAATAAATAAAATTTGAATTTAGTAAAGAAGCGAAAATTAATTACAGTATTCCTTACATTTCTTCCTGTAATGGAATGCGTGGAAAAACAAAAGCAATATCTCGCTATGAAAATAACTTTTAAATAATAATTCAAATTAGATACTCCTATAAAAAAAGTTGATAGTGTAATACATTGTCAAACACATTCAAAATTATACGATAAAATTTGTTGGAAGAAAAACCTTGGTGGCCGTAGTTTCTCTTCAAATATTATTGTCAATAATGTCGAAGGCGAAAATTTTAAGTGTGACGGGTGCTTTACAGTGTAGTACGGTGCCCCACGGCACAACATGTAAAACTCATTAAAAAAAAAAAAATTAGTACACATACATTACCAACATTGTCAAAGAATACTATTTATGTTGCATAAATAATTAATAATAACGTTCATAAATATCTCTAATGATAATTTATTTTATGCAAAATCCATTTCAGCCAGGAAAGTGTATAAAAATAGGAATTGCGTTTGGAACTGAGCCTAAGTTAGTGAAAAAGTCACGAGTTTAAGAGCGAAATAAATGGAACTGTGTAATACGATTACTTGAAAAACCCAGTTCTACGACAGAATATTAAATAACATTTGGTCACATTTCATTACTTTCCCACTCAAGTGTGAAGAACAAGTGTTATTCTTTACGCGTATTCTAACTCAATACGGGAATCGTGCCGGACGATGCCACATGTGGGCGAATTTTCTCGGAGATCTCCCGTCTTGCCATGCCCCTTCATTCGGGAGTTGCTCCGTACTCACCTCACCTCAGGCGCATCAGCTCTTAAGACCTCGATGTTAAGAGCCACCCAAATCTCTTCACTCTCCACTCTAATGCAATATAAATCGGAAGATAAAAAATAATATGTAATTGTAACATCCCATTTGTTTACAAGCAAAAAAAAAAAAAAAAAAAAACCTGGTACACGTGTGACACCACTGCTACCTAGCGGAGAAAAAATTTAGTTGCTACACTACTATTAGCATAACGCCTGGTTCACATGTACGCCGATCATGCAGAACAGACGGAGCGGAAGACTAGAACAGCCAATCAGAAGTCGTCCTCGGTGTCCACGTGGGTAGCGCAGAAAAGTTGAGCTCACGCCGATATTACCCAGAATTCACCTGGTTCACATATTTTGTACTACTAATTTCTTGGATAATCTACGTGTATTGATAAAAATGTATAGAATAGTTCAATTAACGTATTTATAGTAAAATACGTAAATATAAACGTTACTTTTATTCAACATGTATATTAAATAAACGTAGTTTGAAAATGAACCGAACGGTAGCACTAAAGTGTAATATATTTTTTGATACAAAACTAAAATTACAAACTCTTGAAAATCATTTAGTAAATAAATCGCACTATAATAGAATTAACAAACTAGAGTAGACAGACGACAGCATCTAATTTGTTATGTATAATTTGTTTTAGAATCTTGGCGTTAAAAATCACAAAATCAACAGTAAAAAAGCTACGTAGACAATCTGCTTACATGAGAACAACCATCGGCCCTGCCTGCTCGGTTCGTTCTGCGTGATCGTCGTACATGTGAACCAGGCATAAGTCTACAAAATGGCTACGTAGACAATCTGCTTACATGAGAACAACCATCGGCCCTGCCTGCTCGGTTCGTTCTGCGTGATCGTCGTACATGTGAACCAGGCATAAGTCTACAAAATGGCTACGTAGACAATCTGCTTACATGAGAACAACCATCGGCCCTGCCTGCTCGGTTCGTTCTGCGTGATCGTCGTACATGTGAACCAGGCATTGATCCAAACATACTAGAAACCAACACCGGGCAGCTTGCAAATTTCTGCGAGAAAATCCGGCAGTGCTGTCACCTCCAGCCAACAGACAGCAGCACCTGTGTCTAATACTACATTCTCTTGATATTAATAATTCGATACCAACATGGTGGATATGAAGACGAAACTTTCTTTCCTCTATGGAAAGTTTATTTAGCAGTGTCAACTACGAAAACTAATTCTTAATACGCCAAATGTTTCAGAAGTGGAAAATATTTACTGACAAATGATATTAATATACAACTTTTGATATATTACTAGAAATGAAATAATAGTAAAAAAATATTGCCACTAGGTTGTTTTTTCGCACACATGCCTATACTATTTGTATAGAGCTGTCCGGTATTTGTCTCTAGTGTATTTGATTGAGCTTCCCCTGACCTGAGTAGAACAAGCTGCAGTTGAGTGAACTACTGTATTTGCTACCCGTGATGTTTATCCGCGCGTTGTTCTAATTGGTCCTGCGCTCTACGCCACTGACTTGTAGCAACTCTGGGAATTCAGCAACGCCCGCCCTCCAGCCTGCCGTTCATCAATTACGAGCGTCCAAGAATAATGGCATCGACTGTACAAAAAAAAATGGGGGGAGGGTTGTATCTAACGCACCGTACACCGGAACACCATTAGATATCAGTTTCGCCTCAAGCTCCAGTAGTTACATACGAGAACATGCTCAGTATTATAGGCTGTTCACGGTAAAGTGAGCACTTTTTAAGGCCCTTCTAAAATTTTACTTTCATACAATACCCATCCTCCTGCTGCTTTTAAATATAAACATTGCAATGTGACCACTAAACACACTGTATACATTTTACCACCCTCAACATTTAATCCCTGAGGCTGCAATAATATATATTTATTAGTGGTTAGTGCCTGTTGGAGGGCCTTAAAAAGTGCTCACTTTACCGTGAACAGCGTATACCAAGGCAACAAACACACGCTGCTGTCTCCTGCGACAAGAGGAAGCTGTGACAAGAAACACAGACCGCCCGAAACGACACACGTGTTGATTATGTGTGTTTCTGAAGGAGCTAAGAGGAGGGCGACGAGACTAAGTATAGCAGAATTATAGATACCAACACGCAATTGTATTGTTATCCACATGAAGCCATATAAAGAGGAGGATGGACTGAAACATTTTCTGTAAAATGCGCGAATACGCATATCTTGGTAAATAAAGGATCTGAAAATACGTCTCGATTTAAAAAAAATCTATTGTCTATGCCGCTTTTCTTTACGTTTGTAATATTTAGTGTATTCTTGGAGAAAAAAATTCGTGAAAATTATTAAATATTGCCTTATTAAAGCTTGCCTATCCAGTTTCCTTAAATGGCAAGAGAAACGTACGAACATACGGGCGTAGTTTAATCCGTGGGCTTTCATGACGTGTAATTAAGTCCCACTGATAACAGATCTAATTTTCACAGTACAGTGTCACGGCGGATACACTGCACGCCTTTGGCGTAGGAGCCATGAGACACTAGGCGTACGTGTTAATGTCGCCCTTATCGCTCACTCGCTTCTTGACCTTGGACGCGCAGTTCCATCCCACTTTTAAGCAAGCTCAAATTTAGTATACGCTATTCACAGTAAAGTGAGGACTTTCAAAAGACCTCTCATTTGAAATAATAGTCAATAAATATATTTTATTCTAGCCTTAGACGTTAACATCCGAGTGCGGTGGAATGTTCACACTATGTTGATTACTAACATGGCAATATTTATTTGAAAAAAATATGGCCAAAGGATAAAAAATGGTTGAAAGGAAAAAGTAACTAGGGCTTCAAAAGTACTCACTTTACCGTGAACAGCTTGTAGCTTCATTTCCCTGTTATCAAAAATTGCTCCAAGCAGCTTGCAACGTATTTCGAGTATAACATTGAGTCTCATTCAAAAGCTATTGATTTGCTAACACTACAGAATTCTGATTTTTTATCTTGGCCAGGCTAGAATACAATTTTGTTCCACAACAGATTTCATTAGTATCAAAATGTTTATACTATAACGAAGGAATGCAAAGTAGGGGTTCATAAATATGAGGAGGCTTGTCACTTGAATTCCAATTGCGTGAGACAGTTATCAACATTTTTAATGAAAGACCATAAAATTGAGGCGTCTAATTTAGAGGCCACCACAAGAAAACAATGTGATGACGACTCGATTTAACTGCTAGTAAAAGGAAGATGTAAAAATAAAACCATCATATTTCGTATTTATGAATTAAAATATTCAACATTTCACATTACCTAATTACGAAAATATATGAGGCCTACTCAATACGACCCTTGTAACGTATTGAGACTAAAATAATAACATAAAAAAACATGAATATATATTTGGTAGTAAAACGGCGGAGGGCTTTAGAGTCACTTGAATTGGGGAGGTCAGCTTAAAAGGGTACAAGAACAATTTACCTAGATAATATTCGGATCATCAACTTTATAAGATAAAAGTAAGCACAAAAAACTCCTTCGAAATAAATTAAGTAGTTCAAATTTCGTTCCTGATTTTATACTGAGTGAATTTGCCTCCCCATAGTCTTTAAGAAGTCGGCCAAACTAACAAAGTTCCCTCGCCAAACTTTAAAGTGAATACAAGATCTCAATGTTCTTGCAAGGAAGCAGCTTAATTGCAGACGGGAGAAAGTTTTGAGAGTTTTGAAGCAGCGGTAGGTAACAGGCGGAGCGCAGGCAGAACCCGAACCGTCGAGGACAGAAATCTGGATCGCTGAAATATCAAATATCTTAACTTTAACTCGCCCAATATAATTCATGAATAACAGTTGGTCGTTCTCCAGAAGACAAATTAGTTCTCGTTCCAGCACACGTGCGTGCATCATTTTTCCACATTTTACGAGTATTCCGTTGGCAGTGTGAGCGACAAATCTCGCGGTATCTTAAAATGAAATATTGACTTACATTCTATTCATGGTGAAATCTTGACTTTTGTAATCAACCTTAGAAAAAACTCACTGCCCCTGCCTGCATATATGTCAACGTGCGCACTGAGTGACATGCGTCCAGTAACGTTGGTAACGATGGACGGAACGTAACTTCATATCTTAAAGTCACATGAAAAGTATTAGGTAACCATTTTTTATAGCTTAAATCATTTCTTACGTTTTCTGTTTTTTTTTTTTTTGAATGCATCGAAGCAGTTATGTAAAATATTTATTTTTGTAATCATTAAACAGTTTCGTTTGACCGACGCATGAATAAAGTGATGAGGCCTATGGCAATGTAATCTTAAATAAGGCATAAGAATACACAACGAGTATACAAGCAGATCTTAAGCAAGGCTTTCGAAAGTGCTCATTTTACCGTGAACAGCCTATACTTCTATAGCAGATGTAGTGCCTTTCGAGTGAACCAGGAAATAATAAAATTACAGTATAAAAAATAAATAATATTTAAATAAACTTTTAGTAAAGAATTGTTTCTGGTACTTACAAAATGCGTTTTTTTTTTTATATAGTTTACACTACCGTCTGAGAGAAATTATTGTAAATTACTTGTGGTGCGTTACATATTTTCCCCTGGAAATCGACCAATTTTCCAAAAGTACCCGGACCCCACTACAAATTACTTGCCAACCCCTGTTTTAAATAATATGCCCCCCCCCCCCCCTGGCTCCACTTTACATGTGTGGACCATAGGCAAAAGATAAGGTAGATCGATCTCGCTGGCTGCGCACAACCAATCTCCGTCTCCCACAACATTGAACTGCTTTTTTGCCATCACGCCTAGCAAAAACGGCGTGGACTGGAGTCGAGTTTCGAACACTGGTTAGTTAACAAGTATTTTGATATGCACATACGTTTCTAAAAAATTTGTAATACAGTTTGATTAAATTCGAATTGATAAAAGTATTTTATTCGTATAATGGTGTTTGTATTTTGAAAACTGCGACATAAACTAACGCATTCATCATTGCTGGCCGTGTGACCTTGACAGTTGTGATCATTTGAGGTAGGTCAATGTCGGGCACATGCGCAGAAGACGAATTAGTGGTCTGCCTCATCTTTAGTATACGGCGTGGACCAGGGGCCAGCCACTACATAGGGCATTCGCTGCTCTTATCGAGCACTAACAATTCCGTTTGTACCAACATCGAAAAGTCTTTGAATTGTAAAATAATGTATTCATCGGATCGGCGATCAAAAAAGAGTTATCCTTTTTTCACGTGTAAGATCAAATCCACTTTAATCGTACTCACGTTAAGTTCTAAGCAAACAATTTAATAATTGTTTTTTTCAATTGTCTTTGCTGTAATTATTCCATAAAGTTGGCGGTTCTTGACAAAGTTGTTTACGAGCTTCGTACGTGAATTGAATTGAATTCCAATTTTGAAATGGGAAAAATTAAAAAGAAGTGCGTAACAAGATGTTGGGGTTCCTCGCTGTGGAAATCCTAAGCCGAACACACTTGTGAAATACTTCACCTTTCCCAGCAATCCAGAAAGGTTAGTTTCTAAACCAATATTGTTTGTTTTGACCGGTATCTAGGTTTGGGCTTGTTTATCTATTTATGAACTTTCAATTATTTCCTATATTAATCCATAATTTGTCTAAATGGCTGTCCATTTTATTCAATTATTATAGTCAACTGTTAAAACAAACAAAATATTTTTTTGAAACTTAACTTTTTGGATTGCTTGGAATCTCGAATAAAGGTGCCGCCCTGCAGAGCAAAGAAAATACAAACCAATTTAATTACATCAGTTTGGTAATCATTAATGCTAAAAAAAAAAATCCTTACCATGTCTTGTAAAATTATATTTTATCAATTTTAATGTTATAAAATAGCCACGGCAATATAATAATTTTTTTTATTTTTTTTTATGTTGGTCACAAGAGAAGTATTAGTGGTCCGATCGTAGAGAGGTAATATCAGCCTGGCAGTGGAATCTCTTTTTTTCCCTTCCATACTGTTTGGCGTGGGCGGTAGTCAGTGATATATGTGTGTGTGTGTGTGTGTGTAGGCCAAGAAGGCTAGCACGTGGGAAGCGACAGATATATCGCATCTCGGGTTTAGTCAAATCGATCAACTTGACTGCGTGGGCGAGGGCCGGCTATCGCAGTGTGCCTCGCTGCCATCGTACGTGCAGCATACGTCGAGAGTGGTAGCAGTTCAACTAACGAGGAATAGCTAAGCCAGCCTGCCTATAGGCTGCTCGCTGTAAAACGAGCACTTTCGAAAGTCCTGCTTAAGATCTGCTTGTATTCATGTTGTGTACTATTCCGTCCTACATAAAATTCACATTGCCACGGGCCTCATAATTGTATCCATGTGTCGGTCAAGTAAAACTGTGAAATTATCAGGAAAGTAAACATTTTACAAATCTGCTCATTTTCACACTTCGATACATAAAAAAAAAAGCCAAAGAAATAATTTAAGTTATGGTCACAAATGGTTTCCTAACATTTTTTTAATTCGACGCTGAGCTATGGAACTACTTTACATCCATAGGTACCAACTTAACTTTGGCGCATGTCACTCAGCGCGCCTGTTAAAACATATGCAGATAGGAGCGGTGACTTTTTTCTAAGGTTGATTTCCAAAGTGCTCGCTGTATAATGAGCCTATAGCTGGAGATATTTTCCGCGTATGAAGTAGAGAAGAGAGGGAAATGCCGTTCTTAGCAGCGCTTTTCTGCTCGGATATTGTGTTTTTTTAATGTGCGCGGTATCTTGAAAGTAAAGTGAGCACTTTTGAAATCAACCTAAGAAAAAAGTCACTGCTCCTACCTGCATTAATTTTAACAGGTGCCCTGAGCGACGTGCGCCCAGTAACATTGGTAACGACGGAGGAAAAGTAGGTCCATATCTTAACGTCGAGTAGATTGTTTTAGGTAACCATTTCGAACTACTTAAATAAATTCTTTAGCTTTCTTTTTTTTTTTTTTTAATGCATCACAATGCAAATTTGAGCAGATTTGTGAAATATATGCTTTTCTAATAATTTCATAGTCTTACCTGACCGACGCATGAATAAAGTGATTATACCCATTACAACGTTAATTTTACGTAAGGCGGAAGACTACACAACGTGTATACAAGTAGATCTTAAGCAGGGCTTTCAAAAGTGCTCACTTTACCGCGAAAAGCCTGTACTCATCAGAACTTGCCTGTTCTTTTCGTAGCTCAACGCGATGGGCGTATTAAACGATATTTCTGTTGGAAAACGAATATCTATGACATTTGGCAACTCAGTTTATACACCACACACAACATAAATTCTGTAATTTTACAAAAAAAAAATTGGAATCAGTTGCCAAAATGTTTTCAGTGCCTATTTGTAAATTTCACAAGTGTCATATTCACTTCAAGGATTTTTCTGTGGTTCTGCAAATCCGGTTTTTGCACACGTGCAAATTCAATTTGTTTACGACGAAAGTTTCGTAAAAGTACTAGCGTTGGAATTTTTACAAGAAATTTCCTATTCGGTTTACAAATTTTCTTTTCTTTGCAGGTAGACGGGCCCATAAGGACGCCGACTGGAGATATTTCGCGTGTTCGAGGGATTGTTAAGGGCTATTTAGGTCCGTGTATCGAAAGCCTGGTCATCTTCAAAGCCACTGAAAAAACCTTGCAGCCTCTGTTGTCATCTCGCCTCTATAGGACTTTCAGTGACGACGCTGTCATGTTATGGCGCAATAATGAAGACGAAGGTGTGCTGCCTTCTACATGTCGTGCAATAGCACGTAGTTAATAACATTTTTTCTATACATTTCCTTTGCAAAAATAATCCGCTGTTATGTTTTACACTACGTGGTGGCAAGACAAAAAATTTCTGGTAATGGCTGTTAACGATAAAGTGAACATTTTACAAATCAATAGTCGAAAAAAGTCACTGCCCACGCCCGCATATACTTCAACGGGCGAATTTAGTGACATGCTCCCGGTAAAGTTCGTAACGATATATGGAAAGTAGTTCCATATATTAACGTCGAATAAAAAGAGTCACGTAACCATTTGTGATAATTTAAATTATTTATTTCAGTTTCTGGACTTTAAGTGCATCAGATGTGTATAAATGAGCAAATTTATAAAATGTTTACGTTTATTATAATCTCGCAGTTTTACTTGACCGACGTATGAATAAAGTGATGAGGCCCACGGCAATGATAATTTTACATAAAGCGCAAGAATATACAACGCGCATACAATTAGATCTTAAGCAGGGATTTAAAAAGTGCTCATTTTATCGTGAACAGATTATAAATGATTTCCTGTCAGCATGACGTGCTAGAAAACGTCTCGCATTACCTCACTGTTTACTTCGCACTTTTTCTGAAGCCCTGCTAAAGTTCTACTTTCAGGATATTACTCCGCCTCGAAACTTTAACTAATACTTGGAAACTACGCCAAAGGACAACGCGCCGAATTCGTGCGCACTAAGTTGTAATACTATTTTGCACTAGAACTATTCCATACCAGGCGCTACCAACACACACATTTTCCCACTGTTTTCACTCGTAACTATTGTAAACCAAATATTATAATTTGTAAACAAAATAAGGCTGAACTTCCTATTTTACGAAAAATGAGATACTCTAGTGTTAACTAAGGTATAAGACGGTTATGACATATGGCATATTTAGGAAATAACTGGGCACGTCATACATGGGGGTGATTTTTCAAAAATTTGATTTAAAAAGTGTGAAGAAACTGCGAATAGACTGTACTTCTGGTTTATATCGTATGGGCTCACTGTCTGTAAATTGTTCGCGCTCTTGAGGCATGTGTTACCAGGTTTGGTGCACGATTGCCTGGTAATGAAAGCAACAGTCTGCGCCTGGCTATAAAGTTTGAACATAAATTAACAAATTGATGAACTGTAGTTACACACCGATCCATTTTAAGACGTAGAAATATAAACGGAGTAACACTTAAAGGAAATTAATAGTTAATTAATACTAATAAATTAATGAATAATTTGTAGTACTGTGTGTGAAAACGGTGGAACTAAAATTATGTGCTGTTGAAGTTTTAATCTGTATTTGTCCTTTTCAGCTCAAGTGAATCCTGTATGCTCAAACTATATTATTTTAATGCTCGTTTGTTCATAAACTTCATTCTTTGAACTCTAACACGTTATTTAATTTTGTAAACTTTCCCACAACTTCATAGATATCAAGACATGTTTGACGAAACGTAAACTACTAAGTTATATGTGAACCGGTATATCAAGTTCTGCAGTCACGAGAAAATAATTGGCTTGTTTTTTTTTAAATTATTCCACGGAAATTAACAAAGGCGAAGAACTTAATTCTAATTTTCATTTCGAGACGTCGAAGTATTATTGGTTTTCTAACTATCGATTATTAATGAGCACGACAAAATCGATGAAATATTCCAGCTAGTGTTATTAAAGAAACCGCATAGTCGTCTAAGAATCCGCGCCGAATTTCCTGACGAAGCAGTGGAATGACTGGCACGTGGTTCTCCCCCTACTAACGCTGCCCTCAAAGATCACACGCTGCTCTCCACCCGCCAAACATTCCTTCGGTTGTAGTAACGTTATCAGTGAATTACTCGATACCATTGGTATGTACGGATGTCCTGCCTCGTGCTCCTAAGTTATAAATTTAAAAAAAAAAACTTTTTTTTTCTCTGCTCGTAATGATTTTCGGTATTTGGTGCAAAGAAATCTGTAAATTTCCGAAGTAATGAAATTTCATTGAAAGCAAGGGAGACCCTTGAACTTTTTCATTCACTGGACCAACGACACAGGAAGGTTTTCCGGTGAATGCAGATCTTAGCACGATTACTCATAAGCAGAATGCTCTTGAAAATTCCTGTAAAATTTACATCGACGTAGACGTTCGATTGCACCATTAAAAAAAAGTAATCTGCACTTAGGAATCACCTTAGACTGCTTTTCCAACTCAAACCACAGTATGCAGTTAAGTGTAATTATGTCATTTTCCGTGTACGTGTTTGCGTGTGTCTTGATATCAGTTTTAATGCAAATCGTGTTCTTATGCACTCAAACAGTAAAAGAATGTATTTCGATAATGAGACACTCATCTGAGTTGAATGTACAGTGTTTTCCTGTAACTTGGCGTTCATTCTCAACGATAAAGGGCTACAGGGTAGGTTTGTTGGAATTACTGCTAAAGGAGGCCAACATATAAGAATGAAGAAATGCGGGGAAAAAAGTTCCGAAACTATTGAAAAGAACGACTATTTGATTTAGAAATACTACAGCGTGGTTTTTAATTGCCAACTAAGATGCTGAAGGGTTTGCTGGTAGTGCATGATCTTACAAAATTAGTTGTTCTTAAGACGACGGAAATATTAGTTTACTTATTACGATGGTTAAACTATTTTAGACGGAGTAATAGAATGCTTGAAGATTACATTATTCTTAAAATTACAGTAACGTCTGTCGTTGAATGGCTCTGTTGAATGAATACCTACACAAATGTTCTTTAATTCAGGCCATAATCTGCATAGGGAGTATGGGTCAGGCAAGAATTTCGCAACCATATACATAAAACATACAAAAGGAAAATTTGGACAAAACGAGGACTTGTTACTTGTCTGATCACAGACGAGGCACAGACAAAAGCACCACAATGGTTGTTTTTTTTGTTACCTATGCCTGTGCACTCTAATTGGCGTGTCGCAATAGCACCATTATTTTAACTGCTTTAGCGGTATAGACAGTTTTGTTTTAAAAATAGTTTCCACCTGGTTTGTTTAACCAGTCGGAGAAAACGAGATTACTTATAAAACTAACCGCCAATAGGCATTAAAAACTTAACTCTGATGTGTGACAGTAAAAAAAAAAACGAAAATTAAAATTTATAATTCAATATAAATAATTAAAACAAGTATATTACAAAAGTTATATGCAGTAAAAAAAACCGAAGTAATTAGAGTCTGGTACTATTGCGCAATTAAAAACACACGGAATTAAATTCGCCGTAATAAAACTAATAATAAAACAATTAATTTAACATGTAACGAAATATCTAATACAATAAACTTCCTTCTTACTCGTCGAACACACTGCAAAATCATGAGCATAGTTTTAACACTGCACACTGAAACTATTCTTATAATTAATTTGATTTTCAAATAATTATTGTTGCTCTCTGTACACACAGAATCTTCTTAGTAATGCTGTAAATGTGAGGTATACTTTGCTTTGGATGTGGTTGCTGCTAGAAGGGTTTTGAAAATGATTTTCATTTCCTGGAAAATTTTTAAATATTTATCTTTTTTCTTTCATCTCGGATGCTTTTGTAGCTGCCCATATTTTTTTTCTTTTGTAAGGGGTGCCATTTGAAGCTGCCGATATTAAATTCCTTTACATTTAATTTTTCTATTACTGTATGCACCCGCAAATTTTATAACCTGTTCTGGGAAACATTGGCTAAAATTCTGCTTCGCCGGGTAATCCGAAATAATTTCATTCGCGTTTACTTCGCACTTTTCTGAAGCCCTGATAAAGTTCTACTTCCCAGCGTATTCCTCCGCCTCGTGCAAAGTAAGTCCAGAAATATACACCAAAGGGACAACGTACCGAATTTGTGCGCACTCGGTTGTAATGAAATCTTGCATGAGAGCTACTTCTTACTAGGCGCTACAAAGAAACGTTTTCTCGCTCTTGATGTTCACATTTACTACAGATGAAATATTATAATTTCAATTCAACGAAAAATAAGATACTTTCATGTTGACAGAGGTATAAGACGCTTGTGATGCATGGAATATTTACGAAATAATTACACACTTCATACATTGGGTGATTTTTCAAAGGCGTGATTCAAAAAATGTGAAGAAACTGCTAATAGAGTACAGCACTATAAAGCCTACTTCTGCAGTAACTCTCTTCCAAACACGTGGTGCTTATACCGCCCGGAATGGCTCTCTCAGTTGTTTCCACTGGTTTTAAATACAGATTTCACTGTAATTGGAAAATACGAGTTGATTTTAAGCCCTTGATTGGCGATTGCGTTGCCCCCCCCCCCCCACAAGCAGGAATGCGTTTCGACAGATCTCGCGAAACTAGTTTGTCAACTCAAAATCCCGGGTGTTGACAGCGTCCATTTATTCACCTCTGCGATCAATTGGTGCTAAGCGGTGCAATTCGCAGGCCATACCGAGTTTATATTCTGTAGGTAAAATGAGGGAGAGAATGACTACAACGTTATGCTCTCTAGCAGATGTAATCACACAGCTTTTTGTGCAGGTCGCAGGGCCGTTACGGCGGAAAAAGAGCTGTGTTTTATTTCTCCGGAATGGTCAAGGCTACGCGTTTTTGGTTCTAGGTATACAGAACTATACTTTTGCGCTCAGCCATTTTGTTGTGGAATACAACTGACCTGCCAGACGGCGCGTGGTCAAAGAAATGTTAATTTAGCATGGTTCTGGGAAATATGAAATTCCTTGATATTTTATCCGGGACCAATGCAATTCCCGTCATTTTAAAATTCCAAATCTGGTGTGCAGTGACGTCATCTATTTTTGTATACTCATTTAACACTTGAAGTGCTCCATTGGCGCCGTGTGTTAATGTTGATGATTCAGAATTACAGTCTTAAAAAATAAATATACGATTGAGACACATTGCCGTTTCACTGTCTCGTTTTCAAATTATCGCCGTCATTCTTCCCTTCTAGTACTAGCTAGTTCCAGTCATGTCCGCTGGATTACACCACTATTAACCCACGAATGCCACCTCACATTATTATTCGACTTCCTCGTTTTGTCTGAATTCCCTCTACGGGTATGTTTATTTTTCTAATAAGTGTTAAAATTAGACTACTTTAAGCGCATAATGCACTTTGTTATTTGTGTCATCTCAAGTATGTAGGGGCCCTGGTGGCTGAGCGGTTAGCCTGCTCGCTTCCCACCAAGGCGATCCGAGTTCAATCCCCGGCCGGGTCACTCCGGATCTCTGCATGTGGGAATCGTGCCGGACGATGCCGTTTCCCCAGCCCCTTCATTCCGGCGCTGCTCCATTCTCATCTCAATCACCCTTATCGGCTCTCAAGACCTCGATGTTAACAGCCGTTCAAATCTCTTCACTCACTCTCAAAAATGTATATCATACTGAAATATCTTGTAGCATTTTTTTGTTGGTTAAATTTGACCAGTTAAATCATAACGTTCCTAATTGTTAATCAACAATTGCCAAAAACAGTTTTTGAGAAACGTCTGGACTAATATATTTCCTAATTAACCTCCTCCCCTCCCTCGGTTCCTCAGCAAACAGAAACGTGTTCTATTACCGACCGCGTCAAACTTTCACGGTCACAGTTAGTAATATTCTACTCGTGTGATGCAAGAAACTTTTCCAATACGAGCATCAGAGAGTGATGCCTCCGCACCTTTGCCATTCCTCTACCTTTCTCCGCGAACTTCACAACAAAACTCTTGTAATACTTCCCTTCCCACGCCTTTTTTTCGACGAAGTTTCTGTGGTCGCCAGGTTTTTGTCTTGTAATTAGCTTTGTTGGCAGCAGTTATTAAAAAAAAAAAAAAAAACTAACGTATTTAAAAAGGATGAAAGAGCTTTCGATTATTGCCATGATATTTCCGTAATACTAAATGCCCAAGACTTTTTGTATATTAATTTTCTTAACATACTCAAACCTCACTTGACCTTTGGTTATCCGTATGGTAAATAAATCCGTACGTCATGTATGGATTTCTCTTGTATTACCCCTGACACAGAAATGCGTGGAAATGGTGAAAAGGGAATTCTTGCTTGGAAGGTTTAAAATTGCTCCTCTTTCAATGTGGAATTCTCTTCTCCGCGTTCGCTCCAACACTTCCCCACGTCCAATCATATTCACGTCTTACATCCTGCAGGCTTTCTAGGGACGACATTTCCGCTGCTCAGACAGTCAGGGCTGCCAACTCTGCATACCAACAGCTATATTCTGTGCATGGCATACACAACTCGGGTCGGTATAGTTTCATCTCGTGTCTAAATCACGCAACGCTGCTGCGGCCACATTGACCGTAAAATATATATTTTTTCAAGCTATAAAAATATTCCCAAGCATCAATATGCATGTATGGATGTTACGCGTGGTTTCCTCAGGAGTGTAAAAATTTTACTGGGGGGCCTATACTTTTAAGTTTGTCCTAAACAAGTGTGCGGGAATCGCCGAGACTGCACCGAGATATAAACATTCTAGATGTGAGATGTGAAGTCAAAATATGCAAAACTTACACGAAACATATCAAAGTTTCCTTTGGTAAAGACAAATCACCTGGAGGATGCATTTTGGTTTGAAATGAATATAACATTGCATGCCCTAGGATAATGTAATACACACGTGATGTCTGTAATGAAGCTGTACAATCACTGATTGTATGCGATTCAGTGCTAATGTAACAGTCAACTCGCTGGACATGAACCCCAAAGATCTCAGGATCGAGTCCCGCCTCTACATGGCGAAAGTCTCCTTGAGTAGTCCGGCTTGCTATCACCTTTCCCCATATAATTGTGTTTTATTTCTACCGTATTCACGTGACTAACATATGGTGTGTTCTTGATGGAAGGTAGCTATCAGTTTAACATTTCTAATAGCGTTATTTCTTTTCAGTTTCTCTAATAAGTCTAAAATTTTCATAAGTAAGTTTTAAGAATGAAATTCCGTTATATAAAACTCCACGTTTTGCATGCAAATGTTTTAACAACAGTTTAGTAATATAGTCTATTCACGGTTTCTTCGCACTTTTTTAATCAAACATTTGAAAAATCACCCCATGTATAACGTGTTTAGTTATTTCCTAAATATGTCATGAATCATAAGCGTTTACATATTTGTTAACATAAAAGTATCTTAATTTTCGTTAAACTTGAAGTTTAATTTCTATTTTAGTTATAAATTATAGTATTTAATTTATAATAAATATGGATTAAAATATCGAGATAACATGTGTGTTGGGTAGCGCCTAGTAAGAAACAGTTCTCATGCTAAATATTATAAGTGAGTGCGCACGAATTTGGTGCATTATCCTTTAGGTGTAATTAGTTAAGCCTAGTTTGCACGAGGTGGAGGAATATCGTGGAAGTAAAACTTAAGCAGGGATTCATAAAAGTGCGAAGTAACCCTGAATGGATTATAGTAAAAATATTTTCTGTTTCTCTCCCACCAGTTTCATGGTCGGACGAACATCTGTGAACTTGCGGCATATTTACGAACTATTTCTTAGATTATACCTTTCGGTCAACCTTGCTAAATTTGTCTGTAAATTATAATGCTTGTTTTATTGTTGGAACCCAAGGCTCAGCAGCTGGACTTGTTTGCTCTCCGCGAAAACAACATAACTTCGGCGAGCGGCCGAAGGCTTAATACAATTGAGAGGGATTCTTGAGCGGCTGGTGGGTAGGTATCCTACACGAAGAATTAAGATCCACGTCAATTTCAGACCACTGATTTATTCTTCCTAATCGTTGCATACTTATAACACAAGTATAGTACAATCGGTGACAAACCGACAAGATATTCCCTTCAAGAGTCAAACAAAAGCGAGAGCTCGTTCGCTTCAAGGCACCGAGTATACAGGGTGAGTCATCAGCTCTTCGACAAAAGCGAGAGGACGTTCATTGCGAAATTTCAGTTAGAATATGTCTGTCAACGAACGCCAGGAAACCACTCCTAGGGGGTAGGAAACCCTTGTGAAGATGAGGTTGCAATTATGAACTTTATTTAATTACACTGAAACCATGTGATATTAAGGGATGAATTTATGTAGGAATGCCAAACAATTCAGTCACTGTAACATGCAAGTAGTCATGTTGACCTACCGCATACCCTACATAGTAAAATGGGGTTTGCCACCTTTCAAATGGTGAAAAAAAAGGGTCTTCATATATCGTTACGTAAACTATGATCACGGCCTATGAATTATCATCGCAAGACTTGAAAAAAGTCCGTTCGGTAAGGAAACCTCGACTAATGGTTTGCGAGAAAACAGACCTCCAAGATATTAAATGCCTCATAAGCATTACGTGGTACTTAATATCTTAATGCTGTAAAAATATTTTAAGGAGGAAGAATTTTTTACATGTGAACATTTTTTTGTGTCGTAGGGGATTTGGAAAAAAAAAAAAAAAAATGAAACCAATTCACAAATACTAGTTACTGAGAAACAGTTCATAGCAGTTCATAGCAGTTCATAGCAGTAAAAAGTGGGGTAGGGGTGGGGACTTTCGGCTGGACACTTGTCTATAAGAGAGTAGGAGATGGGAAAAAAATTTGCTTTATATATATACACATACCTTAAAAAACGACAGGTTGACTCGCCAGGCAAATGCCATTCTCCCTAAAGTGTACAGCTTTGGTAGCCACTTCTCTACCACTTTACTAAAGTAAAGTATCACGAATGATACATGGTTTTAAAGCCTTTTTTAAATGCCTTTCAACTTTTCCTAGGTACTTTTTATAAATTCCTTCCCTGTCAATAGTTAAAGAGTACAAAATTTATTCATTATGCTGTTAAAAAAAAAACATTTTTTCAAAGTGGTAAGAATTTTTAACGTTTTTATTGCAAATTGAATGTACAATGTAATCACGATGCTGTGTTCCCTATAGTATTAGGAGATTAGTAAAAAAAATCCCATCATTTTACAACGCATGGTTACTGAGAAATCATTGATAGTAGTAACAGGTGCATTATTTTTATTTAGAGGGGGTGGGGAGGAAGCAAGCGGGGTAGGGGTGGAGACTTTGGCTGGACACTTATCTATATGGTACTACTGTAGTTGATGGGGAAAAAATTAGCTTTATATAATTTTTTTTCCTTTAAAAAACACAGGTTGATTGGTCTATCCAGCCGAATGCGTGAAGTGTGTGTGGCGGCATGTAACAGCGAGGTCTAGAGAGCCGATGAGGGTGATGGAGGTGAGTATGGAGCAGCGCCGGAATGAAAGGGCGGAGCAAACGGGAGAATCCGGAGGCGAACCAGGTTCAATTCTCGGCCGGGTTACCCCCGGATGTTCGTATGGTGGCATCGTGCAGGACGATGCCGCTGACCGGCGGGTCTTCTCGGGGTTCTCCCGTTTGCCCCGCCCTTTCATTCCGGTTCAGCCCCATACTCACCTCAGTCACCCTTATCGGCTGTCAAGGCCTCGCTTTTTCGTGCCACCACTCTCTCTTCGCGCATTCGGCGGGGACTCCCTGCTGAATTTTCTTCGGGCACAGGAAGGTTACCTACTCACTAGATCATGCTATTACTTCCACTGTAATGAATTATCCTAGAAAGTCGCAACAAGGGAGGCTTATTTGCTACTTACGTCCCCCTGCTTCATTCCATTATATCCACATTCAATTTAACCTCACGGCGTACGTGTTGCATGCAATCAAAGTGTGCCAACCCCTATTATTTACGTGATGGGGGTGTGTACGATGGACCGTACCTACCGTGTATCCAAGATCTTGGTTTACTTCCTGCGTATACCAATTTGTGCTCCTCTAACGTAAGTAATTTGCTTAATATCACACGTAATATGTCTGTCGCCCTCCGGCTTTAGGAGTTTCTACAGCCCTTATTATTTGAGATGGACCATGGGTGTCCTGTATCAATCTTCCTCTTTTCCGATCACTTAGGATGTATTATGTAGTATTCCTTCTTAAGGTTAATGGTGCATGAAAACCATGTGTTTTTGTATAATTTTTGCCACTGCTGGTTTTGCAGAGATATTTTCGAGATTGTTGGCTCGACAAGACGTAAATAACAATTTTTAACACATATTTACATTGTTACAAATTCACTGCGTTCGTTATTCTCAGAGCACTGATTGAAGTTAAGAAAAAAATAATTTTCTTCCATCAGAACTCTAAGATTGATGAAGGCAGTGAATATCTAATATCATAAAAAGGTGTTAAAAATTATTATCTGTGTCTTGTCGAACCAAAAAATTCGATGAACCCTTCGGAAGACGACTTATATAGAAAATCAGGTTAATATACTATTTTCATGCACCATTCCCCTTAAGCAACGAATGTTACAATAACATGAGTGTAAATGTACGTCGTAGATGTGTTACCGAATAATATAAAAACATTTATAGCTGAATACAAAAAAGAAAAATAAGTACAGTGTAGGCAGCAGCGGAGGAAATTGTCAGGCGTGGTTTCCAACCCAGCCACCCCCGAGAGAGGGGGTGGAGTAGGCGGACGTTGATAAACGACGGCGATCGCCGAGCTGTCGGAGGGACAAAACCTAGGGGAAGGAGAGGTTAATGTTCCATCGAGGTGTAAGAAAACCTATCCCGAAAAGGTGGTTTTTTTCAATCAGGTCTCGCCTCGCCACTTCCCTTGCTTCGCGCACCCCCCCCCCCCTTTTCCGTACAACCGCCCCCACCCGTTTCGTTCATCTTGTCCGTAATACAGGAGCACACAATCAACTTCGCAGCACGCGCACGTTAGTCAGGAACACTCCTCACACGGAGTGCGTGTGGAAACTCAACGTAATGTATTCAACAGACGACAATTTGAAAATTAAAAAGAAATACTGCGAAGTGGTTACAACTTGGTATATATAGACTGCTCGCGATTAACTGAGCACTTTTGAGAGCTTCGTTTGAGATCTAATCGTACGCACGTTGAGTTTTTCCGCCTTATGTTGAATTAACATTGCCATGGGCATCGTCACTTTAATCACGCGTCGTTCACGTGAAACTGGAAAAATTATTAGAAAAGTACATAGTTTACGAATCTGCTCATTTTTACAATTAGATGCATTTAAAAAAAAACTAAAGTGAAGTATATGTTTCAAGTTATGACAAAGGGCTAACTAACACTTTTTAGTCGACTTTAAGACACGGAATTACTTTCCCTCCATCGTTGCCAACTTTACTGGGCGCATGTCACTCAGTGCGCCCGTTAAAATTTATGCAGCTAGGAGCAGTGACGTTTTTCAAAGGTTGATTTCAAAAGTTCTCACTTTATCGTGAACAGCCTTTAGGCACAATGCGCGACTTACGAACTAACGTTCAAGGGAAATAATCAGGAAAGGGTCTTCATCACGTCCAAACTAAGCGGAGAATCGAGCTGGAGCTTGAATGAAATAAGAGTGAAGAGATATGAAAGGAACGGAATTCAGTTATTTTTATTTACATATCTGTTTGTACAGATAGAAAGCGAGTATGTTGAATGCAACCACTAATCAGAAACAACTATATACTATGATTCGATAGGGTTAATTACTGACATGATCTATTTTAAGTATAGCCCTTCATAAACAGCAAGGGCCATACCTAAAATCATTTTTTCTTGACCGAAACATAGTAATTAGGCAAACGGCTATGTTAGTTTTAGATTCCGTGGAAGAATACGCAATAGTATACAAATAGGTGTCAAGCAGGGCTTTAAATCTCTCAGATTACTGTGAACAGTCTATAATGTCATGGTGTTTATAGGTTGTTCTCGGTACAATGAGCACTTTCGAAAGCCCTGCGTAAGATCTACTTGTGTGCACATTGTGCATCATTCCGCCACGCGAGTGAAGGTATTTGGGCGGCTCTTAACAGCAAGGTCTTGAGAGTCGATGAGGGTGATTGAGGCGAGTATGCAGCAGCGCCGGAATGAAAGGGCGGGGGAAACGGGAGATACCCGAGAAAACTCGCCGACCAGCGGCATCGTTCGGCATGATTCCCACGTGCGAAAATCCGGAGGTGACCCGGCCGGAGGTTTAAGCCCGGTTCGCATCGGTGGGGCGCGAGCAGGCTAACCGCTCAGCCATCGCGAGCCTTCTTCCGCCATGTTGAAATCAACATTGCCGTCAACTTTATTCGTGCATGAGTAAAGGGAAATGGTAAAATTATTATAACAGTAAATATTTTACTAATTTTCTAATCCACACACTGATATGTGTATTTTAAAAATTCTGAAAGAAAATTAAATCATTATAATATTGAAAAATATTTACCAAACTCTCTCAATACGACGCTGAGACACGGAACTACAGCCCCTCCACTAATACCAACTTTGCTGGGTGCATGCCACAACGTGAGCCCGTTAAAAATACCCGCAGATAGGGTCAGAGACATATTTCAAAAGTGATTTCAAAAGTGCCGAGTTCATCGTGAACAACCTTTACAACTATTACTGTGTAAGATGTGAATTTTTTTTAAAATAGGGTTTGTGTAAGTTGAACTGCGTTTTGTGTTACCAGTAGCAGCTGACGTTTCATTGTGAACACCTATGCCTAGTTTTTTTTTTTCGTTGCTGTGTTTATTAATTTTCTAAATTTTTCCAAATTTCTGAGGATTTATTGCGAAATGTCGCATATATTGCATCGCGTTATTGTGGCCGTTGATGACGTCGATGTCGAACGCCACACAATCTCGCTCACTCGCCCACTCTATGAAACTTTAGTTGTTCATACTAACGAAACTGATGCATTACTGACACATTGTATGGTTAAGTTAATATTTTCACTTATCGCGGATATAGAACCTTCTGTCAGAACATAACAAAGTTTGCATTTATTATTGCAGTTAATTACGTTAGTTGCGAAAAAAAAAAAAAACACAGCCTTTTCAACTTCTGTAAATGTTCAAAAAGCAGTGCAACCTTGGTGCAACTTAGTGCACAGGGTGCAAGCTCCCCTGTTTAATGCAAGTGAATGCGTGTTTAGCCGATAATCTGTGTCACTCAACTGCAATCGTGCATGTTAATCCTTATAAAGTTTGGAATGTGCAAAATAAATCTTTTGGGTCCGTCTTTAAAAAGTCGCTCCTCTCCAAACTACCGACGGAAATTTTGATTTCACCAGATTGATATTCCCGCCCAGCACGCCTCAAGGGTTGCACGTACGTGACGTAACATAATCAGGGAGTACCACGAGCGCTGGGATTCGGCGTGTTTGCCAACTGAAATGCCAGCTATGAGAGATCAGTCTGATATCCACCCTGTAGGCTGTTCACGGTAAAATGAACTGCTTATGTTCTTCACTTATGCACGTTGTGTATTCCCCCACCTCATGTAAAATTAACATTGCCATTGGCCTCATCACTTTATTCATGCGTCGGTCAAGTGAAACTGTGGAATTATAATTTTACTCTTCGATGCATTAAAAAAAAAAAAAAAAAAAAAAAAACGGAAAACAAACAGTTTCTAAACAAAATGTATAGGCTGTTCGCGGTAAAGTGAGCACTTTTGAAAGCCCTGCTTAAGATCTACTTGTATACATACTATGTATTCTTCGGCTTTACTTTGCCATGGGTCTCATCACTTTATTCATGCGTCGGTTAAGTGAAACTATGAAATCATTAGTAAAAGAAAATGTCAAAAATCTGCTCATTTTTATACTTTGGTGCATTAGAAAGAAAATAGAAAGCGAAAGAAATAATTAAAGTTATTATAAATGCTTACCTAACACTTTTTATCCAACGTTAATATCTGGAACTACTTTCTCTCCATGGTTACCAGCTTAACTGGGCACATGTCACTCAGTGAGCCTGTTAAAATATACGCAGGCAGGGATAGTGATTTTTTTCTAAGGTTCATTTCTAAAGTGCTCGTTTTATCGTGAACAGCCTTTAGCCAGACGAAGTTGACGCAGTGTTTAAACGGAGTTAAAAAAATAATAACTTGAACATGTGAAGTACAGCGAAAAAAATCATGGAAAATATTCAGAGTATATTTAGGATCTGCCATTAAGGGTTGTTTGAATCAAACATATCAATGTGTCTGCTTTGGACGCATGCGCTCAACAGAACGCATAAAACAGCTGTTATTCACCAAATGAGATTAATTTCGCCCCCTCAAGGTCTAAAATTAGAAAACTAATGTTTTTTATTTAGCTCATATTGATTGAGTATTAGGGTTGCCACACCACAAACACGGAAATAATGGTCACAAACGATTTGTATTTATGATTTTTCGGTCCTCGTGAAAACTCGCATAGCCTGAACTCGGAACCGTTTGTGGTAGTGCGTGGGTGGAAAGATCTGGGCGCCTATAAACATCGAGGTCTCGGAAGCCGGCGAGGATGAAGTATGAGGCGGCGTCGGATTGTAAGGGCAGAAGAAACGGGAGATCCCTGAGCAAACCCACCGACCAGAGGCATCGTCTCCGGCACGATTCCCACATGCGAAAATCGGGGAAGGGGGGGGGGGGCGACTCCACCGGGAATCGAACCCGGCTCGCCTTTGTGCAAGGCGAGCAGTCTAACCACTAACACTACCACCGTCCCATCCGTTTACTAAGTGAAATATGCTTTCTCGCCCGAGGAGTATATATTTACACAGAGGCAATTTTTTTTTTTTTTTTTTCGTTTTATTGTTATACTACGTTTAAAAATATGAAAGTTGTAAAATATGAACGGAAATTTAGTTTTTTACTTTTTCAAATAAACGTTATCCCAGTGGCCGAGTTGATTATTTTGAAGCCATGAAACACATCGCTGCATCGTTGCTCGCTCTTGCAGTGTTTATAAAACAGATTTGTCACATGTTGTCGTCTTACAACATGTTCGAGAACTCGACGTTGAAGATATATGAGAAATTGCTTCTCATTTTTCGAGATAACCCTACACGGATTTTTTAATTACTCTTTTAATGCTATAAATTTTTAATGATGTAAATATTAAGTTTCAAGTTGCGTTAAGTAGTAGTTTTTTTTTTTTTTGCTATATAACTGAGGAGATTTTCATGTAACTTTCAATTAGTTTTTAATTATACGACGTTCACGGCAAAATTAGCACTTTTGAAAGCCCTTCTTACAATCTACTTATATGCACGTTGTGTATTCTTCCGCCTTATGGAAAATTGGCATTGTCATGGGCCTCGTCACTTTATTCATACGTCGGGCAAGTGAAAGTGTGAAATTATTAAAAAAGAAAATATTTTACAAATGTGGTTATTTTTACACTTCGATGCATTAGAAAAACAGAAAGCGAAATAAATAATTTATTTTCTACCGAATGATTACCTAACACTTTTTATTCGACGTTAAGATATGGAACTACTTTCCCTCCATCGTTACCAACTTTACTGGGCGCATGTCACTCAGTGCGCCAGTTAAAATATACTCAAGTAGGATCAGTGACTTTTTCACTAATGTTGATTTCAAAAGTGCTCACTTTATTGTGAACAGGCTTTAATCATAATTTTGTATTAATTTTTAGTGATCATTAATGGCCTGCGTTTAATCTTTATGGGAGCTTGAAAAGAAAAGCCATGATATTGGCACCCCAAAATATATTGTGAAACAGGAAGTATTTTACATTTTGCTTTGCAAACCTGAACGTAAGTCTCCCTTAGCCACACAACGGGAGGATCTCTATTTCGTTGCAAACGGTGTTTCACCGGAAGAAGCATAATCCATTCACTATAAATTCCCAATTTTTCCTGAAGCCCTGCTGTAGTTCTACTTCCAGTATATTCCTCCGCCTCTTACAAACAAAGATTAACCAAGGTTACAAAATTACACCAAAAGGGCAGCTCAACGTATTCTTGCGCACTCAGCGTAATAATATTTCGTGTAAGAAATTTTCTTACCAGGCATTAGCAACATACCTGTTTTCTCACGGTTTTTATTAACATAAGTTATAAATTAAGTATTGTAATTTAACAGATAAAATATAAGTAAAATTTCAATTGAACCGAAAATAAATTACCTTCACGTTCACGGAAGCATAAAACGCTTGTGATAGGTAGCATATTCAGGAAATAACCAAACACCTCATATATGGGGATATTTGTCAAAAGTTAGATGCAAAAAGTGCGAAGAAACCGCGAACAGACTATAGAGACAGAGTCGATACCTCGTGTCGGCAAACTATAGTATATTCTCGGTAAAGTGAGCACTTTTTAAGGCCCAGCAAGATTTCACCTTTTAGCCATTTTCTATCTTTCCGCCACTTTTTAATGTAAACATTGCCTTGTGGCCAATAAACACAGTGTATAGTACATTCCACTACTCCCAAAAGTTTACGTCTGAAGTTGAAATAAGATATATTTATTAGAGGTTAATGCCTATTGTAAGTGCCTTAAAAAGTGCTCTCTTTACCTTGATAGCCTATACTGCCACATCGTCAATTTAACGAAACGCACCTTCTGATAGCCGCAGAGAGGCAGCAATCTGGCAACAGTGGACGCCATTTCCCGTGGACTGCTGCCAGAATGAGAGGAGCTGTAGTGTTTTCTTCAAGATGGCGACTTCTGTTGTAGACTAATTTACGAGAGCGAACATTCACGTTTGTGTTTGTTCAACACTGCAGCGCCGCTACGCTTGTGTATCGATGACCTTTAAGGCTGTTCGAGGTAAACTGAGCACTTTTGAAAGCTCTCTCGTTTGGAATAACAGTCAATAAACATAGTTCATTCTAGCTTTAGTCGTTAACTTCCGAGTGCGGGCGAATATACACACTGTGTTTATTACGTACATGGCAATATTTATTTGAAAAAAAAAATGGTCGAAGGATAAAAAATGGTTGAAAGGAAAAAGTAACTAGGGCTTCAAAAGTGCTTACTTTACCATGAACAGCCTATAACGATATCTAACTAAGTGACGCTCATTCTTACCATTGCAGTGTGTCAAGTTCCTCAATATTTCCGGAAACCAATTTCATAATAATAAATATATTCCGACTTTGTTGGAGACGCACGGTAAGTTTATACCACAATTACATAGATGATTTCTATAAAATAATATTTTTAGAATGGAATGGCTTATGAGATCAGGGACAAATCCCGAAAAAGCATGCTAAAAATTTCTTAACTCCGCTAATTCCCTCGCTTTTTAAATGTGAAAAGAAATTAAGATCATTTTAGATTCCCTTTCAAAAACATTCTCTAGTACAAAGTGGAAGTGAAAAGTACACTAGTGATTCTTGCGGTGACAAAATCACACTGTTTTACTAACTGGTTTTTGTAGTCGACGGAAGAAACGTATTTGGTTATTTTGAATGTTCATTCTGAAACAAGAATACATTTCCTTCTGTACCTCTTCGATCGCAAAGCATTTACCCTTAAAAGATGCTCGCAACGAAGTTAGAACTTTAGAAATAAACCTTACGAAAAAATCACTGCCTCTGCATGCATATATTTTAACAGGCGGACTGAGTGCAATTCACCCAGTAAAGTTGGTAACGATGGAGGGAAAGTAGTTTCATATCTAAACGTCAAATAAAAAAGTGTTAGGTAACCATTTGTGGTAACTTAAAATCATTTCTTTCGCTCTAGGTTTTTTTTAAATGCATCTAAGTGTAAAAATGAGCCGATGTGTAAAGAATTTACTGTCCTAATAATTTCACAGTTTCATTTGACCGACGCATCAATAAAGTGACGAGGCCCATGGCAATGTTAATTTTACATAAACCGGAAGAATACACAACGTGTATACAAGTAGATCTTAAGCAGAGCTTTGACAAGTGCTCATTTTACCGTGAGTAGCCTACAGCAGTAAATACGCGAAGCTCACGCGGAGTTAATTGTGGTGAAGCAGTAAATTTCTGCTATCGCAGTTTTCGCAATGTATAACAAAGGCGACGAGTGCGTCAGGAAAGTAGAGGGGCGGTGTAGGGAGGGCGATGGGTGAACTGGCGGCCGCACCTTTCCAGCCAGTATTTATAACGTACGCTAATGTTCATGCCTCATTCATTTTAAAATAGATTTTATTTCCACGTACTTAAAAAACCCAAAACAGTACCGGTACATACGACATGCATAAAGACACAGGAAGTGATAAGATTAAACTCGAGAGGGTCGCGGAAAATTTGACGTTAGTTCAATCTTTTTTACAGGAAACAAAAATTCGGCGCATGTGGTGTATACCAATAAAAATGAAAGCCCTTCTAAAGTTCTTCTCTGCAAAGGGCACTTTATGCATTCCTCAGATTGTTCAAGCATACGTGGGCTTTTGCTACTGACAGCTCTGGGGTCAATGAACAGCAGGAAACCTTCTAGGAACGCCAACAGCCAATCAGTGGTCTCGGTGACAGAACACTCGTCAGCAGTTTCATCAGTAGAAATAAAAATGGCGTCCGCTGTCGAAGAGGAGGTTGTCATGTCGTTAGTAATCGATGGTTTTTTTTTTTCGATGATAAGGAGATTAATTTGCAAAAATTACAGTGCAGGCATTTAATTCGCGTGGAAATATTATAATACTAACCCACCCTTACTCTCTTCACATCCTTGGCATAATAGAGCAATGTTACAGTATATAGGTTAATTATAGTTTACCATCGCCATTTTCTGTCGCCTGCTACTGCTGATACCGCCTGTTATCATGCACGGCAGTGGTTTTAGCCATAGACTAAATATAAGGTAGACAGCTTATTCGTCTTCTGCGCATGTACCCAACACTGACCTGCCCCAAAGGAACTCAACTGTCAAGATCGCATGGCGAACAGTGATGTAAATTTTTCTTTAATCTTAATTTTCATAATACAATTACTTTTATGTGGAAAAATACTTTTAAAAATTTGAATTTAATCAAACCTCATAGTAGATTGGTTAAAGGAAATATACATACACCTTAAAGCACTTGTTTACCAAACAGAATTCTAACCTCAAATCCAAATCATGCCATTTTTGCTAGACGAGCTGGCAGAAAAGCAGTTCAGTGTTGGGACACGGAGACTGGTTTGTGCGCATCCAGCGATATCCGTCTACCTCATCTTTAGTCTTCTGTGGTCTTAGCAGGAATTGTAACCTCGAACCCAGACGTCCGAGCACTTCTCGCCAGTGACTCATCAGCAGCATCAGCAAATAAACGAATACTTGTTAGTACTCTCAGCTGTTATCTAGGGATGGAACATAGACACTAACCCACCCATGTTTAGCATCGATGTCACGTCAATCGAAAACCACAGATGATCGATCAAGATCGACCAACAAACATCAATGGAAAAACATCAAACATCGAACCTACAACCATCGATATTTCCAAAATATAGAACATCGATGGAAGTCCAGTGGTTATTATTTGGTGTAGTAGGAACCAGTGATCATGTTTTTTTTTTTAAATCTAAATCAACTAGTTTAAAACAAAATTCATTTGATTAAATAATTAAATTTAAAATTTACACAAAAAAAACATTTTACTGGTGAATCTAAAAACTATTTTTAGAACACAAAAAAATTAAATATTACATTTCTATGATACAATTGTAAAAAAATACTTTTGAAATTCACAACTGCAATCTAAGTTTAAAGATTAAACTTAAAAACCATAGGGTTCTCCCAATGATTATTATAAAATTATGTTATAATAAATCGAAGTTACAAACATTATTATAATTAATTCTTATATTCTGCGTTGAAATAATCAACGATTTATACTAACACAAGACTGAAATTTTTAAAATTAAAATTGTTGAATGTAATCTTTTAGTTTATTTAATTAAATGTATTTTAGTTTTAAACTGCTTGATAAAGGTTTAACCCTTTCACTCCTACATTAATCTGTGGTTTTCGGTGTAGCAAATAAGAAAATTGTTGAAGCTTGCTGTACGTAAGTTGTTTACGAACTTGTATGTTTATCACAGCCAATAAGCGGTCGGCGTTGTGTTCAGTGATTTCTGATATAGGCTGCTCACGGTAAAATGAGCACTTTTGAAAGCCCTGCTTAAAATATACTTGTATGCACTTTGTGTATTCTACCGTATGTAAAATTAACATTGCCATGGGCCTCGTCATTTTATTCATACGTCGGTCGAGAGAAATTGAGAAATTATAATAAAAGTAAATATTTTACGAATCTTATCATTTAAACACTTCGATGCATTAAAAAAAAAAAAACAGAAAGCGTAAGAAATTATTAAAATTATCACGAATAGTTGCCTTTCGCTTTTTAATAGTCGTTAAACTATGAAACTACTTACCCTGCATTGTTACCAACTTTACTGGGCGAATGTCACTCAGTGCACCCGTTAAAATATATGCAGATAGAAGCAGAGATATATTTCTAAGATTGCTCACATTATCGTGAACGCCCTTTGCAATGGACATGAAAGAGTTAATGAGACGAAAAATGTTCCGTACTTAACCAGATACTAACCACTCTGCACCTAATGCTATCAGCAATGCTGGAACCACAATAGCATGACAGACGCGACGCGAATAAAATCGCTCGGGAGACAAGATTTCCGAATAGAAAATATTTCTAATTTATTCGCGTCGCGGGCGCGACAGGTCTATAGACCTGTCTAAGTCGCCATATTTTTGTCGCTAAAGTGCGCTATTGTTTACCATATGAATACGCAAAGCAACGCATTTTAATGCCTAGATGTAATAACCGCTATATTTTCACGCTCAAATTACCAGTGGACATGCAAATCATTTTTGAAACGATTGCAAAATATGAAAATAATGAAAATACCTAACACATTTGCTGGCACTTAAGTCAAACTAGAAGTGAGTCACCTATATCCATTACTGCAAGAACACGGGTTCTGTTGGTGTCTGTGTTAGAACTCACCATCCTACTATTGTTCCATAGCACACCGGACACTACCATGTACTTTACAGCGATCATTATTGGCCGGTCATCAACGAATGGGGAGCCGAGCTAATATCGATCCAACCAAATGTCCTTTGTCGCATAAAAGGATTTACAATCAATCATGTCCCTTTGAGTGGCTATATAAAAAAAAGAAACTCTATCGTTAGCAATATCATTGTAACTGCGATGTCTTGTTCTTGTGAGGTCGTGTTAAACACTAGCCGAACAGAGACTGCACATCCATTCGAGTTTAGTGCTGGACAACAAAGAAATGTTCCAATTAGTTTTGCTCAGGTTGCACTCGAGCATAGTCTACATAGTGTTAATGGCCATCGTAATAGGGGTTAGTGTGTAGTTGCCGGAAACAATTTATAAAAAAGTATTTTTAAGTGTTGATTCAGAGGCGGTAAAATCTAGTGTTCACATTAAAGCGGTTTTTACACTAGAGCTTCGCGATGCCGCGCGTGGGTGGCCAACCCTCGCCGCTAGCGACGAGCGTCCGAACCAATGATCGTCGCTCGTGCAACGTTCCCGGATGTGCTCCGATTGGCCGACGCGTAGCAACGCTCTGTTGTGAAAAAACCGCGCCTGCCGCGCTGTTGTGCTCCCAGCATAGGGGGGAAGGAACTGTGGCGACGGTTGGGCACTCACATTCGGTTGACGTCCCTCGGGAGGTCGCCGGGAATCTCCAGCAGCTGGAGGCCTCCGCACCGGCACTCCACCTCGATGTTACGTCCATCCTCGGTGGTGTTCCAGCAGCCGCAGCTGCCGTCCAGATCCGCCTCGTACTCCGGGATCCGGATGTCGCTCGTCTCGAAGCTGCGCACACCGGATCACAGAGCTAGTACGGGGGGGGGGGGGGGGGTGGTACAGCTGGCTGGGCGGAACAATGCTTCGTCACTCCCAACATAGCACCAAATACACTATACATGCCTGTTTTTCGCGAAAAATATTTCAGGACAAGTTGATATCGGATCTGAGATATACTTTATACGATAATAAATAGAAACACTTACAAAAATGAGATCACACCAAAAACCAATATTAATCATATAAAAATAAGTACGCAATGGAAAATAAACTAGCCTACCCAAATTAAACATAAAATATTGCCACCATACAGCAAGTTAAAAAAAATCCTACGTGCTAAGAAAAATAAAATTAGTATAAATAAATAAAATTTACATAAACAGTTTAAATCATATAAGTGACATGTGTGAAAAATAATACATAATATCTTACATGACAATATCTGTAGCGATAAAAACGAGAAAATAATAAAGGATAATAATATGCATGAAAATCTATGTTAATGGGTGTTACAGGATTTAGCGAATAATTTCGGTAGTAGCTTAGACTTTGGAGTCCTTGAATACTTGAGTCTCAATTGTTTATTCGTTCGCTCCTGCCATGGCGTGATGTTATTCTTATATAATTTGATTGTTGTCTGACACGGTCAAGTTGTTGATTCATGTTTCTTACGCTAAAGAGTTGAACAGATGTGTTGGTAACGCCTAGAAAGAAATTGTTCTCGATCAAAATATTGTTAAGCTGAGTGCGCACAAATGCAGTGCGTTGCCTCTTGGTGTAATTCTTTATACTTTGTTAACATTTGTTTGCGTGATGCGGAGGAATATCCTGAAAGTAGAACTTCAGCAGGACTTCAGAAAAGCTGGAAGTTACCGTGAATGTACTACACAGAAGGTCTTCAGCTTTTAGTGTTATTGGGGCCGCGTCGGCGTAGTGGTTAGACTACAGGCCTCCCGCCCGGGTTAACCGGGCTCGATTCCCGGAGGGGTCGCTCCCGGACTTTCGCATGCGGGAACTGTGCTGGTAAGCGGGTTTTCTCGGGGATCTCCCGTTTCCCCCGCCCTTACATTCCAGCATTGCTCCATGCTCACCTCGCTTCACCCTCATCGGCTCTGAAGACCTGGATGTTACGAGCCACTCACTTACTTAACTACACACTATGGATATGGTTACGTCAATTTTAACACGACCTTCAACTCAGCAATTTGCCAGCCCTGCTGAGGATCTCATTTTTCCTCTCATTTTGTATATTTAAGGTTGGCATGCAAGTTAATCTTGTTGCCTGAGCCGCCAAGCATTAGGGCGTAATTAACGGTGAGTCGTGGACAATTTTTATGTGTTTGTTGGGCTCTTTTTTAAAAATGTTCTAGTGTTTTGTGTGGCATAGTTCTGTTCGTCTTGGGTGAGCAGTAATGCTAGTTTATTTCAAAATTGTGGTTTCAGTTGCCTGTGTCTGTTTCGGTGACTAAAACGTCGTGTTTCTTCTGTCTCTCTTTGTTTTAACGTGGTCTTGTTCGCCGCCCAACAGTTCATCATTTTTTAATTAACATTAATGGCCACGAATCTCGAACTGGGCTGTTTTATGTGTGTGCGTTTTAATATGCGGTTAGTCTGCAAACGTTTATTAGGTAGGAGCGTTGAGGGGTCGGTTTGACTGTCTCCACCGAAATTACATCTCTCCTACTAATTTTAATATGCTCCTTTTTATGAAATGGAGGCTTTACCTGGTTTAAGAAGCTGCCATCCTTTCTAACTGGTCGAGAAATCAATCCCAGTCAACTTTTCCAATAATCGTTTTAATCGCAATTAAAAGTTTGGTATATAGCAGATTTTCCATTTCTAGAGTTTCTGCAATATGTATTTTTTTTTAATGTTAGTATAATTCATCAAGCTTTATGAGCAAGAAGGAATTTCACTATAATGTTTTCGGAAAATTTAATAATTTAATATGACGTATGGTCCCTCAAGGGTGCTTTACAGAGCTTTGATGTACTTTTATTGAGAATATATAGCTAGAAACTTTCCTTGTCAACATTATTTGTGCCACGGCACGCATGTTTCACCGAAATCGCTCCAGGCGCGTGCTCGCACCGCGCATTTATGTGATCGGATTTGAAGGTGGCGGCAACAGAATATCCTGTTGAGTTATTACTACTGATTGCTCTGAGAACAACCAAAATGCTGATGAAGTTATTCTGTTGGACGTGCTATTCTGTTTTGTAGCAGGAACACTGTTCTCTGCTGCAGGAACCGCATGCACAGTAGCAAATACAATTACAAACAGGAATATAACAAACAGTTCTCTTGGCATTACTATCTGTGTTTGTTGTATTGCTCTTTTTTTTTTTTTTTTTTTTTTTTGTTTAATATAAAATTCAATTTTTTTGTAAATTATTTAACAATTAATATTTTCTTTGTTCAACACCTCTTACGAGGTTCAAACATATTTATTGTCAGCATCCTTTGGTAATATAGGATTTTACAAAAAGTTTTCAACAAATTTAATTAATTGAGCAATTTTTAACGTTGTGATTGTCCTTTTTGTCCGTGTTTGTGTAGTGTTAATTATTTGCTGATGTCTTATGTGGAGTTTATCGTTTGTTATTTGTTTGCGCCACCCTGTTATTGGTGCGTTTGTACTGTCAGGTGGCACATGAAGCAGATAAATAAATAAAAATATTTATATGGTAGTTACAAACCATCGGCTGTCCGTATTTTAACACTCCTAGATGGTTCCTACAACAATATTTTTTGTCATTATATCGCTGTATGATAGTTTCGTTAATCCAAATACATAGATTATATACAATAAAACACAAACCCCATCGAAGTATATTAAGAAGTGTTAACTTTGTTCTTGAGTTTATTCTTCGGGAATTTGCATTCTGCGAGATGTATCCATAGCCTTTATGCAACATGTCGACGAGACACATTGACGCCAGCTGGAATATTTACAGCTTACTGGCGATGCATAGTTATACTTGATTGAATTCTCAACAGTCCTCTTCTTATAAGCTTGTACACTCCAGTTGCATTTAGGTATGCACGCTGTAACATCTCAATTTTGCCAACGTTATGATGATGCTATGAATATCCTTGATTTAATGTAAATTTCGTAAATTCTTTATGTAAGAACAGTTTTGCGTAGGTTTAGCATGTAAGAGTGTTTATTTTGACAGTTGTATTGTTTCGTAGTGTGCTAAATATTTACATTGATTCAAGAGTTTTGCCTATGCATGTGGAATTGTTTTGTTAGTTAAATAGTTATTACAATGTTCTCGTTTATTCCCGCTACGCCAGTTAGAAATTTAAAACAAATTTTGTTTTATTAGGAATATTCAGTAAATTAGAACATTCCAAATGCATTCTAAAAGTAGCATTCTAAAAGAAGGATGTGAAACACGAAGGGCTTCGGAATTATTCGAATATTATGTCTGCAAATTTGTCAAAGAGAATTAATTTGAAACAGCGGCGTACCAGAAGAAGAAAAGCTAAATAACATTTGATGAACTAACACCTTGAAGAAAATATTAGCATCGAGAAAACAATGAGTCCGAAGAAGATGATCTCGTCAGTGGAATTCGATTAAGTTTGAGGATAGCACGACGGATGCTGAGCGGCTGTTTCAAGCGGCAGCTGTTTAAGGACCAGCTGAGGTCTCCACCCAATTGAACGCAATTCCACGCTGTCCAGAGTTCAGAGGAGCATCCTCCTACATCATCGACGCCCAGTGTTCCAGTCCTGACGTCGACATCGAGATATCTACCTCCTACTGAATTGGTTTCGACTTCGGAAGTCCTGGTTCGCAGAGTGACGTCAGGACATCTATCGTCCTGTAGGACCGCACGCTGTGGAACAATGGAACTATCCTACAGTTCAGCAACAGATCAGTTTTAGCTTGCACGGACAGCTAACAAGTGCTTACACATTTTTCGTATAATACACTATTAATCCTGGTATTATTTTTCTGCAGATGTGCAGTGGCAGTCTCTCTGACCGGCATAGTGTTGGTTAAAATTTAATAATTAATTTTAGAATAAGTTTAGTAATTCTAGTGTTCAGAGTTGAAAATATTAATTTCTTTGTAGGACATTATTTATTACTTTGGTTCACAAAAGGATAATAGTTGTTTTGTTCAAGGATCTGGGATTTTACTGAATATTTTTCTTATCGTGAAAACGAATCTTGCCATTATTAATAATTTGTCCTAATATGAGTTGACATATGTAATTTTAATGTGTTTCCCATATAGATTCATAATTGTTTGGTTGACTCTCTTTTGAAGTTCAAACAGAAATTCTAATCCCCATAGCCGAGGCATACACACATGTACATATCTTAAACAACCTGCTTTATATTGTTGCATACACCAAACTTTAAAAAAAAAAATTGTGTAGCAGTATTAGATGTTACATATATTTTTAATTAACGCCCATACGTGGGGCTATAATAAGTAACACCAGGCATGTTACATATATATATATTTTTTAATTGGCTTCTTCACGTGGAGTGGTATAACGCAATAGACGCAGACCTGTGACGCTACAACGCAACCTCAAATTATAAACATTTGTTTATCGCACCCTGCTTCGCATTTCCTACTAAGTTCGTTTCATTTACTTCTTTCCTTCACGTATTGCATTTTTCGCACACACACGAGTGTATTAAATAACGCGATTTTTTTACGTAGTCAATGTAAATATATATTGAAGTGTATAAACATTATATATTTTTATTTATAGCTCGTCTTGTTTTTTCAACCCATTAGGCTTATTTAGCTTAGCGAACCGCCGATCCTTTATTTATGCACCATAGCCCCTGCAACTTTGTCCTTAAAATATTTTCACTTTACCACTCTGAAATGTATTTTCTCTTTTATTTCTTAGAACGTTTTTACTTTTATTTCTACAAAACATTTTCAATTTGGTTTCTAAGGGAATTTTCATATAATTGTCACTTAATTTTACGAAAATAAATCTTTCAGGAATACATAAAAAAATCTGAAAGAAGATGCCAGTTTTTGCGGAGTTGGTAACGTTTGATATTTCGTGATGAACGTTTGACAGTATTCTCACCAATACAGTACTAAGCGAGTACTGTATTGGTATTGGTATTGTACACGTATGTTTTAGAATAAGCCTATTATTCAGTCCGGTTACTATCTGGCCTTTGTTTAGTTTTTGCATTGGTGTTCCCTAATGGACAAGGGTGAAGCAGGCCTGCCATTAACTTAAATCTTGATACTTCACGTATGTTTGCGAATAAACAGGCGTGATTGGTTCACGCAATATTTATACTAGACAACTTGTAAACCATGCTGAACTATTTGAAATCCACATTAATATTCCAGCAACCATTTTATGGAATAAACAAATATATTACCACATTAATAGTAGTTTTTAATGTTGTCAGATATACGCGTTACATATAACTTTGCAGATGCTCAAGAATTTTACGTTACTATCAATACATTTATTCAATTATGGGTGGACGTCGCTTTAATCGCTATTTTATGTTCTTGTCAGTCAAAATATCTGCAAATATCTTCGCTGAACTGTATCATACGCATATATTCTACCACTCTTCATATCTGGTTTGACTAAAGAACTATAAGATTATTTTCTTTTTTCTCTTGGAACTCTCTATTCTCTTCTCAATACATCTTCATTCCGCCTGCTCTGTTACATACCAACAATGGCTGCCCCTCTTAGAAGGAGTTCAGGAACCAGTCAAATACCATTTTATTTTAATTATCACATTTTCACAAGAATGTTGGTCACTTGCTTCGTTTTAATCTCCTTGATGAGAATTCTTTTGTTACTGTGCTTGAATAAGTCTTGTGACATTTCCTCGATAACAGAATTGCTCAAATATTAGATTTAGTCTTCGACGAATCTTAATTGGAGTGGATTCCTCGAGTGTACATTTACGATGCACATGCCTTCCACTACAATCATCGAAATAGTTATTCAGGGAAGCTGGTAAATTTCTTTGGAAAGACTTCCTCTCGGATATTTTCCCCCGTTGTAAAATGTGGAATGGTACCTTCATTAGTAGTAGTCTGAAACTAAGTATTATATAGACTACACAAAGTCGCTACCGTCAAAATGCATCGCCCTTATTAAATTTGGTTCGAGTCGATCTTATTGTCACACAAATATGACAATTCACACTTAAACTGTTAAAGATTCTAAACTTTTATTGGGCTTATTAAGGTTCTAATTTTATACCTCGGTAGTTTAATCTGGAGCAGGTAAATGTATGTTTGAAAATGACGCAGTAATTAATGTCGAACATGTAACTTTACGTTAAAAAATTCACAACGCGAAACGAATATGAACTTATCGCTTTTCAGACAAACTTTTCAGAGGGCGAAAAGGGACAATGAACATTTACCCGTCTGCCTTCTCCTTGCTGGTAGCTGCCACTGCCTCGCAACACAATTTCACGTCAAGTTCAATGACGTTGTATAGCCTGGCAGTTGTGATGTCTGCTTCCTAGTGCACCTCCGTTGACGGGATTATCACCAACATTCGTTCCACGCGTGACAAAGTGAATTGAAAATACTTTACTTTCTTGTTACTGCTCGTTCGGGCGAATTATCAGGGATCAACGTATATTTCCTGAACGGGAAAATCGCAACGGAAGTCTTGTGTGAGGTAGTTTTTCACTGGAACATCCAGCAGGGGGGGGGGGGGGAATACTCATGGGACTGGGAGACATAAGATGTGGAAGTTTTTTTGGGCGAGCGTGACGAATATACCTTTGACGTTTAAGTAGTCATTTATTTTTACGTTAAGTACTTTGTAATGATAAAGTGCATGTTTAGAACACACAAAGAAATTGAATGATGAACAGTGTCATTTTATTTGTCTTTTACTTCAAAGAGTACGCTTACAGTTCGCAGCTTACCTGTCACGAAACACTAGGAAAAAGTCCGCAGTACCACCCGTTTAAAATTATTTAGTTTTATTCAAAATAACAGTAATTAAATATCTTTACTTAATGCATAATTTTATATCGTACTCGGTTGACGTAGAATGCCACAAGAAATTATTCAAAATGTGCTCAAGTTACGTGTCAAGATTTGTGGGGCTAATTCTAACTGCACTAGTGTTTCGCGCTCCTGCGAACATTGCAATCGAGCATGCGTGGTCGTGGATGAATTGCCCCCCTTGTCATGTATGCTCTTTCAACAATCAAACTGCGCAGTCGAAGTTCTGGCATAACATCGAAAGACTTCACACAGGAAGGTTGAACGTGATGGGATAATATGACTTATAGAGTAAATAGACTTCGAATTGTCCGCGTACAGACATAACAATTCAATACTATAATCTATCCGCGGTTACTTCGCACCTTCTGTATCAAACCTTTGAAAAATCACCCCATGTATGACGTGGTTAGTTATTTCCTAAATATGCCGTGTATCACAGCCGTTTCATACGTCTGTTAACATAAAACTTCTTATATTTCGTTAGTTTTAAGTTTCACATATATTTTATTTATAAATTATAATATATGATTTATAATAAATATAAATAAAAACAGTGAGATAAATATGTATGTTGGTAGCGACAATGAAGAAATAGTTGTCATACAAAATACTATTTACAACTGAGTGCGTACGAATTCGGCGCGTTGTCCCTCTGGTGTAATCTTCCAGACTTAGTTAAGCTTAGTTTCCACGAGGCGGAGGAATATCTTGGAAGTAGAAATTTAGCAGGGCTTCAGAAGAGTGTGAAGTTACCGTGAGTGGACTATGAGTTATTTTCTATGTTTGGGTGTCAAGACATCGCCTTTTCGGCTACTTTTACTCGTGTGCATGGTGCCGTGGCGGTGATGATTAATTAAAACATTTTGAATAATAGAGAATATTTTCGGTATATAGCGAGTGGGTGAAGAGATTTGGGCGGCTCTTAACAGCGAGGTCTTGAGAGCCGCAATGAAATGGCGAGGGGGGAAACGGGAGACCCCCGAGAAAACCCGCCGACCAGCGCCATCGTCCGCCACGATTATTGCATGCGAGAATCCGGGAGTGACCCTGCCGTGGATTGAAACCGGTTCGCATTGGGTGGGAGGCGAGCAGTGTAACCGCTCGGCCACCGCGGCCCCGGCAAGGATTGGATATTCGGTGGTCCTACGTGCGTGTGTCATGTGTTAGACTTGCGCGATTTCTTATAAAAACGCCATTTTATTTCCGCTGTTACTAATTATAACGTGATTGGATAAAACACTGACACACAAATAGTTCAGGCAAACTATCTGCTGTATGCTGTTCCTGGATAACCAAGCACTTTTGACAGCCCTGCTGAGATCAGGCGAGATTGTTCCACAGTTGGGACAACAAATGACCTTCGTATTACGCGTGATTAATTCGGAAAATGTTTTATTTACTTTCCAACACGTCAAACTTTGAACAGAGTGTAACATATGAAGAGGTGATAGTGACGCTTGCTGCTAGGGCGTATGCTAATCAAGTGGCCATCGACTAGTGTTGTGAGTTGCGAACATGCTGTACGCAAGTGCTATTTTTTCTGTACACGTACATGTTTATAGGTGTTCAGGTGGAACACGGCACGTACTCACAGCTCTATGAAACATATTTTACACCTGTTTCTTACATGTGTGTCGCGTATATACTGAGGGCGAGTGCGTATGTGTTACACGCCGCAGAATTACGTTACATACTTGGTTTTCTCAACGTAGTGGCAGTGTATGTAGTGGTCCCTTTTGTCGTGTGTACTGCACCGTTGTGCATTACATAACATTGGCGCAGATACATGCGGTATTACACCTATGTCTTTTGAATCTAGTTTCGTTTAGTATTTGCATTTGTGCCAAGCAAAAACAAAAAAAAACAGCAACGAGATTAATTCCTCCTGATTGTTTACGATAGGCCTATTTTTCATTGTGATTCTTATTTAAAATATTGTATGCTTCCATAGTAAACATTATTATCTGCAATAGCAGAAACTAAGAGAGTTCATTCACACTTACTACTGACCTGAATATTGCCATGGCAGTGTAGGCTGGAAAGTCTATTCTTTTAATGTTTCAATAGTACTATTTCCAAACATAATTGCATTTTCCACGTTAGCTGTAGTTTCTACTGTACAAAGGAATTTTTTGAACATTTTATGTTTGAACAACTGAGAAAAAATAAGTACCGAATTGTTTAAGTTGAATAAACTAATATGTGTGAGAAGGGGGAAAGTATATTGGAGTGAAAAAGTTCGGTTTTGCATGACAATCGTGCCTCATTCCACAACAAATATTTCAAGAAATATTATTTTATTTATTCAGTCAGCTTTGTCATTTAAATATGTCGAACCAAGGAAAGTATTATTGGATGCCTTAAATATTTTATTTTATCCTACAACAAAAATATCCTTTGCGTCATAACCCAGATATCCTTTGCGTCATAACCCAGATATCCTTTGCGTCATAACCCAGATATCCTTTGCGTCATAACCCAGATATCCTTTGCGTCATAACCCAGACATCCTTTGCGTCATAACCCAGATATCCTTTGCGTCATAACCCAGACATCCTTTGCGTCATAACCCAGACAACCTTTGCGTCATAACCCAGATATCCTTTGCGTCATAACCCAGGCATCCTTTGCGTCATAACGCGCTATGTTCTAATGCCACTAAAAGTTGCCCTTATCCCTTGGCAAGAACAACTTCTCCGCTATTGCTACTCTCGAGTGCTAGATGTACATTCTATGCGAGTCAGCGGGAAACCACTGATTCGCAGTGAAATTCATCTACTCGAACCAGTGTCAATGGCTCCACTTAGAATCGGGTATCGTTTCTGTGAAACGATCTCGCTGATTGAGTAAGTTACAGCCAACTGCGTGCTTGGCGAATCAAATAGTTTTTATTGAATTTACCAAATCGTTACGAGAGATGTACATTTTTTCCCGATAGTCGCTTACATTGTGCCTTTTAAGGTAATTAATAAAAGTAAAAATATGTGTATGTCTGCGGTTTCGATGATGTGAGCCCACAGCATTCGGCTCCCAGGTTGTTCTCTTACCAAACGAACTACCAAGCCCACATTGACGGAAACAAGGAATATATATGTATTATATTTCTTCATCGAAAATATTTAGCTTTATATTGCATTCCCTTTACTATCGTTTTTAGTTTGATTGGTAATATTATTACTGTTAAAACAAATAGTAAGTATGAATGCACTCACCTCTCATTTACTTCGATTGGTAATATTATTACTGTTAAAACAAATAGTAAGTATTAATGCACTCACCTCTCATTTACTTCGATTGGTAATATTATTACTGTTAAAACAAATAGTAAGTATGAATGCACTCACCTCTCATTTACTCTAATGCGCTTCAAACATTCAAACCGAGTGCTATAATGAATACTTGGAAACGAAATAAAAGACTGGATGTTCATGCTGCCTCGTAAAATTGTGTTGCAAAAAACAAAACTCACAATTAAAAAAAAAAAAAAAAATTATTTTATGAGAGTTATTGATACGAATTTTTTAGCCCGATCCACGAGTCAAAAAAACCAAAAACTGGAAAATAGCGAGTGAAATGGTCGATGAAGCACTGGAAAATGCCAGGTGAAGGAAAACGCATTTTTTTCACTAATGCTTCAGTTAAATTGACTGGAGTGAATATTGAATAAGTCAGACGCCGTTAACTGATTTAATCAGTGAAATTTTCACTGATTTAGATTCATGGTACAGCTGGACGCGTGAACTCCAGTCTGCCGGTTGAGATTTGCACAGAAATCTCATAGTACAAGGTCGCATTAGTTGTTCGCCGTCGCCACACGCTGCGGCATTTGCAAGGAGACACGCGCAATTGAAACTTGCGCGTCAAGCTACATGCTGATCTGAATCTAACTTCAGGGCCCCGTGTACACGTTTGCAAGTTTCGTCGGCGCAAATGCCACGCGAACTGAACTGTCGAGCAAGTGAATGTTTACACGCGGTTCTGAATTTCGTGAAAACAGCGCGGCAGACTGTTGTAACTATGTTCTCCCAACAGCCTGTTCTCGCAACAGCCTGTCTTGTATGCTCATGTACAATATTTATCCATTCGCTGTTACTCCACACATTTCCGAAGTCCTGCCAAAGATCTAATTCCAGGATATTCCTCCGCCTTTTGCAAACTAAGCTTAACTAAGTATAGGAAATCACACAAAAGGACAACGCACTGAATTCGCGTGCACTCTGTTGTAATTGTATTTTGCATGAGAACTATTTCTTACTAAGCGCCACCAACACACATATGTTCTCACTGTTTCTATTAATATTTATTATAAATCACGAAACTGCAATTTACTGAAATATAAGATACTTTCGTGATAACAGAAGTATATAACGCTATTTAGGAAATAGCTAAACACGTCATACGTGGGGAGATTTTTCAAAGGACTGGTTGATAAAGTACGAAGAAACCGTCAGTAGACTATATTTATTGCATTCCTCAACGTCTTTATTAACACTATAAACATGGCGCTCTGCACAAACAATACGAAGCTCGACCGTCACTGCTGCAGCCCCAATCAGCACTACACGCTGTTCACCGTTGCTTCCAACTTTTCTGAAGCCCTGCTGAAGTTATACTTTCACGATATATCTCTGGCTCGTGCAAACAAACATCACCCATGTATATAAAGTATTAAAACAGCACCAAAGGGACAACGCAATGGATTCGTGCGTACTCAATGGAGTATTATTTTGAATTACAACTATTACTTACTAAGAGTTACCAGCAGGCCTGTTTTCTTCCCGTTTTTAACTATATTAAAACTTAATATTATCATTTATAGACAGAATATACGTAACAGTTAAATTCAACTTAAAATAAGGTATAAGCTGTTCAGGGTAAAATGAACACTTTTGAAATCCCTGCTTAAGTTCTTCTTGTGTGCACGTTGTGTATTCCTCCGCCTCGTGTAAAATTAACATTGCTATTGGCCTGATCACTTATTCATACGTCGGTCAAATGGAACTGTGAAATTATTAATAAAGTGAATACTTTAATAATCTGCTCAGTTTTACACTTTGATGCATTAAAAAACCGGAAAGCGAAATAAATAATTTTAAGTTATCACAAATGGTTACCTAACAATTTTTATTTGACGTTAAGATTTGGACCTACTTTCCATCCATAGTTACCAGCTTTACTGGGCGAATATCATTCATTGTGCCCATTAAAATATATAAGCCTGTCGGGGCAGTGTTTTTTTTCGAAGGTTAATTTCTAAAGTGCTCACTTTATCGTGAACAGCCTTTACTTTTATGTTAACACAACCATAAAACGATTGGAATACGTGCAATATCTAGGGAACAAACAAGCACATCATACATTGGGTGATTTTGCAAAGGCTGAGTTAAAAACGTGTGAAGAAACAGCAGATACGATATAAACACACGAATAAGGTTATCTTTATTCAGGTTGGGAACAAAACGAGTTTTCTTATGGGAGAGTTTGCAATAGGTACAATTTCCACAGCTAGGTGCGCAGTGTTCCGAAGAGGCCACTTTAAATAAAATTTTGAGCTACGTGAATAATAAAAACTGGGTTTGGCTGTGATGGGGACACGGCCGTTTGTTTTGCGTGAATACGTCTACGTTGGCGCTCTCAGAGGCCTTGATGTTTATTTTACGTTCCCGGCACCGCTTCACTCGATCATATGGAGTTTTATGGGTATCACTGAATTGCTTCTGAGCTTCTCTTTCCAACCGTATACGATTTCTGTATTTCGACTTGGCTTTTTGACGAGTATATGCCAAAATTGTGTTAAGTTTTCTTAATTTTTTTACAGTAAACGCATACAATTTCGCCATAACCATGCCACACAAATGTTTTTATACGCACGATTGATTGATCTTGACTAGAGATGTCAATTGAAACTTAAACTAGCGTCATAGCTTCTCTTAGTCAAAAGTTATACTACGCGGAAGTTATGAGGACGTTATGAGACGCGGCGAAACGAACTCAAAATTGCCCCCCCCCCCCCTCCTCGTTTTTTTTCCAGCACTGTGCTTCTCAGTCCTCATTCAATGTAAAATATTATTTGATCATTTGGCAATCTAGTGGTTTAATTCGCTGTTGAATGTAGACGGTAGATTCGGAGCTGCAATGCCAAACTGTATCCCCAGATTTTGTTATCATCGGATGTTCTGGATTGCCTCCGAGAATGGTTGTAAATTTAAATACGTATTCACGGCAAAAAGGAAATATTTTACTTAGTCACGTGGTAATTTTATATTTCATTTATTGCTATTGCAATTAAATTGTTTTTAAAAGTATAAACTATTTAAAATCCGGTACACATGCGACATAGCGATTACCTAGTGGGGAAAAAATTTTAGTTGCCAAACTAAAAACTTTGAACTTCCCAACCTGAGTAGAATAAACCTTTACACGACTGTACTTCTAACACGCAAGTTGAGGTTGGCACTCCTTTCGAGGTTTAAACACATGCACGTAGAACCGTTGCAGCTGGCGGCAAACTACAACTCGTGCCAGTATGGAAATCTCCAATATTTCGTTGGTGCGAATGCAAATGCAGTGAAACGCCGACGCAAATTTGCCATCTTCGTCAACAAAACTTGCCAGTGCCTTCGAGGGTTTTCACGCCCGTGTGTGTATGGGAGCGTGTTTTTTTTTTTAACTTCATCCTGTATAACCACATAGTGTATGTATTGTGCAGATCAATAGTACAAGTAAATACAACAGAGTAGCACATATCACAATTATAAGATAAAGAAAACACTCAGCAATAAAAGATTAATGATAAACGATCCAAATGTGATTTTAAATGAGTACCAATTTTCTGGGTAAGAAAAGAAGAGAGCAATTTGACTAAATACATTTTTTGATATATTTTGTTGCTATCAGCCAAATCTATAAGTTCATTTATGTTATAAAAGCTATGTTCTTCTGAAACTTCTCCCGAATTTTTCTAAATTAATTTCATTAAAAAAAAAAGAGTTAGAATAACTATGTAAAGAAAGTGGACTAGTGGTCAGACCACTCGAATCCTACCTAAGCTAACCAGGTTCGATTCCCGGCCGGGGTGTCTTCTAGATTTCAGGCATGTGGGACTCGCTGGCCGGCGGGGTTTTTCTCGGGGATCTCCCGTTTCCCTGCCCCTTGCATTCCGGCTCTGCTCCCACGCCCATCTGCACTCCACTTGTGTGAAGAACGCGATTATTAAGTACTGGGACGGACGTACCTGTCTGTGTAGGGCGGCGTGTTAGCAGGGGGCAGCAAGGGACCTTCGTCGTCTTCTTGTTGCTCAGAGTGGACGTCCAGAAGTCCAGGGCCGCCCCACTCGCCCGGCGCCCACACGCCCTCTGGCTCTGGGGGCGGAGTCACACTCACAGTTAGGGCCAGCACCGCGCACAACCTGCAAGCACCAGAGTCCACAACCCCGCTATAAGTACAACCACGATAACAACAAGGCTTCTATTGCTCCAGTCCCCGAGGCTGCAAAGCCATCACTAGAGTTGCGACGCGTTATTATTTTGGGACAAGCTGGACGTCATTGCCCTATGAGTTCCTGAGCACGACTCGTGATTTCGTTGGCTGATGGCTTCTGTACGAGGTCACGTGCCTGTGTAACTGTGTTACAGGCGATTGGTCACTCTGACGTTGAACTGTTACTATTGGTTAAAAGAGTCTTTCACGTCGTGCCACAAATACTCTCAGCCATTGAGGGACGTCAGTAGCACGCATAACACCTTGGAGTTTAGTCTGCTGCAGAAAAATAACGCGAATTTTGAAGGTCTCTAACTATGGGTAGAGTTAGTGATATTTTGTGAAAAAATTTGAGAGGGTAGACTTCAACACTACAAGCACCCAACACCAGTTTGCCCATTGCCATTGGTTGCTCTCTGTTTGAGAAGGTGTTTTCATGTTTGACCGGACCACTCAGAATTCGGCAACATCGGCACGGCTCGTACGTAATTCGTCTGCAGGCAGTTAACTCTTGTGAAAAAGTAATTCAGCCAATCAAGACAAGTACACGACCCTACAGTGTTTTGAAATATAACTTGTCTTGAAATCTAACTCTGGGTAGAGATGATGGTTTAACGCGGGAAAAGTCAACTGTTTGCTAGGACTCAATGTACTTTACACATGTCCGACAGTTTTTCTTTCCTTATTGGCTGTCATGCATGCATGAAGCTAGTTCCCCATTTCTCTGGGCCAATGAGGTTTCTGATACTATATGGCAGAACGTTCGTGATTGGTCTGCAAGCAACTTAGCCGAGTAAAAACCTTGTTCACCCAATCATGGAAGAATAAACTGTTTAGAGTGTTATAGAAGATATGTTATCTCAAAACGTTTTCGCGATTTTCCATCATCTCTAACTATGGCCTATTGAACTATACTATGATATCATTAGTATGTCGAATCAAGTTTAACTTTACTTTATTGAACTAGTACTAGTTCAGACAGCCTCATGGAGCTCCCATGGGTGCAAGCCCCCCTGGATGCGGAGGTCGTGACCCGCCATTTTCCCGCACCCGTCCCCCCTTTTTTTTTCTCTGTGATATTATCACCAACTCCCCTATTGGTGTTTAAATTTATAAGCCGATGTGATGGTATGTACAGAATGTTCACGTTAAAATAAGCACTTTTGAAAGCCCTGCTTAACCCATTCAGGCCCTTTGTACACAATTGTGTACATTACGCACGTGTAGATAATTTTTGATCTGCGCTGCACACTGCGAAGTTCAATGATCAATGATCTTACCTGTGGGTAAACCTTATTTCTGATTCGCAAACCGTCTTGCGAATCTGGGTCAAAATTGGTTCATATTACTGTAGCCGAACATACAGCTTACAGCACATTGGCTGTGGCAACATAGCAAGTGTTGTGTCGACTTAAGCACAGAACGAATCATGAAAATTTTTGTTTGCACCATATTAAACCGTAAATTAAAATGGGTCTGAAAGGGTTAAGATCTACTTGTATGTCCGTTGTGTATTCTTCCGCCTTATGTAAAATTAGCACTACCATGGGCACTTTACTCATGCGTCGGTCGAGTGAAACTGCGGAATAATGAGAAAAGTAAATGTTTTACAAATCTGCTGATTTTTACACTTCGCTGCAAAAAGAAAACACAAAGCGGAAAAAATAATTTAAGTTCTTACAAATGGTTGCCTCGCACTTTTTGTTTGACGTTCAGATATGGAATTTCTTTCCCTCCAAAGTTACCAATTCTTTACTGGTCACATATCACTCTGTGATCCCGTTAAAATATATGCAGGTAGTGGCAGTGACTATTTTCTAAGGTTGATTTCAAAAATGCTTACTTTATCGTGAACAGTCTTTAGTGGACATTAAAACCCACTATAAGTACAGTATGACTACATAAATTGTATACACTCCATTCGCGGTCGTTTCCAACTATCCTGCCGGCCTCCCGTGACGCAGTCGGTTTGTGCGTCGTGGTGCGGGAGGTTCTAGGCTCGGAGCCTAGAAGGCCATAAGTAAGTTTGCAAGCCGTCCACTTACAAGCCTTCAGGCGTAACACCGTCCGTATATTGATATTTGATAAGCCCTTTACAACGCAATATAATCCAACGTCCCTGAAATCTTGCTGGAAAGCTACTCTCTAACTATTTCTCCACTTCACGCAAACGAAGCTAAATACTTTGTAGACTATGCGCGAGTATAGCTCGATGAAAGCTAATTTGAAAATTTCCTTATTGTTCAGCACAAAACTCGCATGGATGTGCAGTCTTTGTTCGGCTAGTGTTTAACACGACCTCACAAAAACACGACAACGCAGTAACAATGATATTTCTAACGATGAATTACTTTTTTGTACAGCCACTACAAGGGACACGATTGATTGTAAATCATATTGTACGATAAAGGACATTTGAAAGGGGTTAACATCAGCTCGGCTCTTCATTGGTTGATGAAAGTCCAATAATTAGAGACCTGCAAAATTCGCGTTATTATTTGGGGTGACTTTAAACTTACAACATGTGTACCTTTGCAATACGTTTTTCATTGGGCCATCCTTTATATGGCACGCGCTGGGTAACTCTACGCCACTAAATGAATACTTCACAATTGTGTGCCCCAATCACGTGCAGTTCAGTAGGAAAGGGGCGTGGCATCACATATATGCATCAGCCAATGGAGAAACTGCGCTGGGTCCAGCAATACAGACAGTATTGCGAAGTTTAGCCTGATGCCGAATAAAAACGCGAATTTTAAATGTCTCTACCAAAAATGAAAGCTGTAAAGTACATGGTAGTGTCCGGTGCGGTATGGACCAATAGGACGATGGCGAGTTCTAACACAGGCACCAACATAACCGGTGATCTTGCAGTAGTGGATATAGGCGACTCCCTTCCAATTTGTCTAAAGTGCCAGTAAATATGTGCAGATCTCGATGTGTTAACCAGGTCTAGACAATTGCACGAAAGAGACAAAGCAACGCATTCGTGAGCACTCGATTGAATAATATTTTGCATGATAACTTTTCTTACTAAGCGTTACCAGCTTACCCGTTTTTCTCTCTGCGTTTATTCAGATTTATTATAAATGAAACATTATAATTTATAAACAAAATATATCCGGGATGACTTGGCCGGGATTGAACCCGGTTCGCCTTAGGGGAGGGGGCAAGCAGTCTAACCGCTCAGCCACCGCGGGCCCATATATTCAGGTGACATTTTTAAAGGTTGATTTCAAAAGTACTTTTTTAAACGTGGACGTCCAATAACAGTGCGTTTGGAACTTGCGTAAATTTACCACATATGGAGAAGTGGGGTGAGTGCTTAAATTAACTTGAACCTCACGTTACATTTGGGTGAGTAAAATTCGTTATTTTATGTTTGTACGAAATTATGTTCAATTTGTAGACTTTACTTAGAAGTACTACTTATCTCGCATAAAAATAGTTGTGGGGCATAATTTTTGCAAAATAGCATGCCACAGTCACAATTTTTTTGTTTCTTCGGACATGCAGATAGTAAAAACTCTCTAACTTACCGAAATTAAACAATTTACATTAAAATAATATATCATGTGTAACGCCAAAACAAGTTTTAAATAATTCTATGAAATGTTTTCCCGATTAAAAAATTTTCTCGAAATAAGGAAATTTTTGTATTTTTTTTTATTTGCGGCAGTCTATGATATTTTTATAAATATATTTTACTAAGCATACCGTAATATGAATTTAAAAAATTATTTTTTCAGTTTCCTTTATTACATTTTACCGTAAACGTTTTTGTTTATTTTATTTTTACGTATAAACAACCACTACAATTGTGATTTTGACATGCCATAGTGGAAAAACAACGAGATCTGAAATATTTATATGCGAGGAAAGAGTCTACTTACAAGTTATGTGTACACATTGGACGGTGTGTAGAACATTTTGTTTGCCACTGTCTTTATGCATTCGGATAATTGCGCCATTTATAGATTGAAATTATGCTCAAGCATTTAGAACATTGAATTTTTAGAGTTATTGTTTTGGTACAGGAAGCACTCTGGTGTCATAATTATTACAATATTTTTATTCAAATTTGATTATCAAAACGGCTTTTGGTGGAGAATATGGCGTAACCTTATTTTACTAAGGAGATTGCGCTGAAAAGGAGTTCAACAGCTGAGCTCTCTACTTTGTTTTAACCAGACGTAACCTCTTTCTACCGTGAAAAAGGATTACTCGTGGAAACATCCGAACAAACCCGAGAAATCACGCTCATTGCGACTGACAGCTGGGAATGCTCCAGCTTTTGACTACTCGACCAGTTAACATTCAAACTCGAAAGGTTCGCTGTTAATTTAAATTCTTAACTCTCGAGAAAAAATTAATATACACGCATCTTTTCATTAACATCAGCAAAATGTTTCGTTGGCGTAAATACAAGTTTCTGGCAAAAGATTTAAGGTATTGAACAAAGTCTGTTGGTTTTTTTTTTTTTTTTTTGCGTATAGTTTACCCAGGGAACAGTGCAATTCACGTCAAAATAAAAATAGAAATCCCCATCAACCCGTGTACAAACGCTGAATGAAAGCACGTAAACTAAATTTAATGTTAATATGACAGTAAAATATTTGTTTCAGTAATGAGGCAAACACACGTCATCACCTGCACATGCAGACTGGAGAAAAAATGTCGTGAACATTTCTTTTTGTTTTTTCTTCACCATCTCGAAAAGAAAAGCATTAGATTAATATATTTCACAACATATCACTGATAATTATTGGAAAAATATTACGTGTTTTTCGAAACCTCTGAGTGCTTATAATACAATGTCGTACGTCGGTCAGAATATAATTTGATTTTGTTAATGTCGGATAACAGTTGAATGATTTATGCAGTTGACTTGACTCAAACACACGACGCTTACAAACAGCTCCAAAGTCGTGGGCATTAAACTTATAAATGTGAAGAGAATATTTGATTATTCTCCACAGATATGCCTTACTAAATTAACTTAGCCCAGATGTACAGAAAATATTTTGGCATACTTAAGGTAATACAATCAAATACCTGGGACAATTCCAACAATTGATATGCTGTTTAATGCTACGAACAATGAAGATTACAGTTTGATAGATAGGCCTATCGAAAATCCTAATTTCATTCTACGTTTATAAACTTCCATTTGGTATCGGGTCACTATGGACAAATGTGACCAGCCAAAGGTCGCTAGACTAATAATAATAGAACCGGCTGTTACTAAAACTTTTGCTTGCTGGTAAAACTAAATTCTTTCTTTCTCTCTCCCTTTCTCACTCTTTTTGTCACAATCTTTTCCACTCTCTCTCTCCCTCTCTTCCGCTCTCTCTCTCTCTCTCTCTCTCTTCCGCTCTCTCTCTTTTTCTCTGTATTTCCCTAAATAATACTTGGAAAGCAAAGTGCACTTAACAACTGACCGCAGGTTTTATTGTGTCCAGTCTATACACAGCAAATTGCCAATTACAGAACAACTAAATCTTCAGCTGAACACCAAATCGAATACGGGCTCCGGATGTCCATCTACTGCCAAAGAATGGTGATGGGATGGCGAGTCAGCTGCAGATTGTCAGTCACGCTGCCTCTTTCCGATAACAGTCTTGCAGAATTTCTTTGTTTTCGAGTCATAATTTCAGATCTATAGTAATTGCTGACAGCGTACGATTATAGAAAATTTGTATTTTATGAGTTGATTAATATTTCAGTGTGTAATTTTAATTTTGCGTAATCTGATTGTTGTAAAAAGCCAGGAACTCATTCATATTTTTATCATTAAGTTCCTTCCTTTTTGCAGAGCAGGAACTACCACACAGTGGAAATTAGATACAAAAGTATCGATCAACTAGTGAATAGTAAATGTTCTGTAATCAAACATTTCCAATAATCAAGGGCAGTGAAATTTTGCGAAAATATTTCAAGATAATTTATATTTTGAAACACTGTAGGGTCGTTTACCTATATCGATTAGCTTAATTACTTTTTCGCACGTGTTAAGTGCCTGCACACGAATCGCGTAGGAGTCGTGCCAATGTAGCCTAATTCTGAGTGGTCCGATCAAATGTGAAACGCCTTCCAAGCAGACGGCAACCCAAAGGCAATATACAAACTGCTGATGAGAGCTTATAGTATTGCAGTCTGACGTGCACTCTCTTTTTTTTTCGCGAAAAATCACTAGCTCTACGAATAATACCTCTGAAACTGAAATAATGACACTAAAACAAATACAGGCTGTTCAAGATAAAGTGAGCACTTTCTAAGGCCCTTCCAACAGGCTTGAACCACTAATAAGTATATATATATTATTGCAACATCAGGCATTAGATTTTGATGATGGTGAAACGTAAACACTGTGTTTATTCGTCACAAAGCAAAGTTTATATTAAAAAGCAGCAGGAAAATAGAAATATGGCGAAAGTAAAAATTTAGAAGGGCCTTACAAAGTGCTCACTTTACTGTGAACAGCCTATAATTCCTGAATGATAAGCGAAGCCGAGACTTAACGGTAGATAAACGGAGCACTGACTGCACTGTAAAAAAATGGGAAAATTACCTGACAAGTGTAATAAGGTAATATTCGCAAACTTGTGGGGGAAACATAGTTTTCGCTACAGGTAAGGCAAAATTACCGCACTCTGAAGTAAAATGCACGTACATGATAGTGTAAAATCCCATACATAGGTGGGAAAATTACCTTACGACGCGTGCATCTCTTCAGCATTCTCAACAGCTAAGTAGTGGTGGGGGGAAGGGGGAGAAACTTTCCTTTAAAAAACTAGTATTCACTAATACTGTTACGCTGTCGTCGTAGTGTAATGGATAGCGCGCCGGCCTATCGTGATAGAGGTCCATGGTTCGCGCCCCGAGGATTTTGTCTTGAGGTTTCGCGGTTACTGTTCGTCAGAGGATATAATATATAAATAATTAAAAAATTTAACAGTACTAATACCACGGAATATTTCTTAATGTAATTTTATTATACAATGTAGTTAATTTTCCCTTACTTGTATGGGATTCCTCCCACCCCTCCCCCCTCACAATTTTGTCACGTACTTTTTCCATACGATTGAGGAATAGTGTTTTACTGGTTATGTAAATTTACCCTACATTTAAGAGGTAATTTTACCACATATGTAGAGAAATTAGCATCCTTTACATGTAAGGGAATTTTACCTCAGATTTCTTTGCAGTGTGATTTTCCTGCCTCGCCCGCAGTCTTTGTAGCTCTTCGATGGTTACTGCATGATCAGAGAGCGCTGCACGTTTTCTGTTGTATCTCATTAAAGGTGGATGGGAAGGTTGGGCTCAAGCTGGACTCACAACCATCCTTTGCATCCGTCAGTCACCCGCCTGTCCGGCGGTCACGTGATATTCAACCAATCGCAGGGCCACCTTTTTTTTTTTTTTTTTTTTTTTTTTTTTTTTTTTTTTTTTTTCAAACTTTAACTTCTGACCGACCGACAGATGGTCCACCGCCTTGTAATATCGTTCCTTGAACATGGCGCTCGGAAGACAGTCACTCGTTTATCTGCATGAATAGTTTTCTTTTTAAATGCACGAAATTGTTTACTATTTTACGTAAAGTCGACACAACGCTTGCTATGTTGCCACAGCCAATGTGCTGTAAGCTGTATGTTCGGCTACAGTAATATGAACCAATTTTGGCCCAGATTAGCAAGACGGTTTGAGGTGCAAATTTTGTCATGCGAGGGGAAGAGAATGTATTTATGACGTGCATTAAAAATATTTCTCTCTGCGCGAGAAAGTTCGTGTTGTTGGGTGGTAACACTGGACATTTCCTGGCCAGACGGATCGACGGAGGACGGATTGTTGTGAGTCGCTTTCAACGGACAGGCGAAAAAAACCGACGAATGACTGACGACTGAGGGACGTCCGACTGACGGATATGACGGATGGTTGCGAGCCCAGCTTTAACGTCTCGTCGAAAATGATGTCGTTAGAGACGGAGCAAGTTGCTGAGAGAAGCAGGGGCAAGGAATTAGGAACCATTCCAGCATTCGCCTAGAAGTGATCTCGGGAAACCATTATTTCATCAAGTTTTTCAAAGTTGGCTGCTAAATTCATTGAATCTAAACATTTTTTAAATCATCAAACTTGCGAGGTACATTTTGTTAGTGATGTAAAATGGCCACTGAACTGTGCACATAAACACGACGTTGACGAATTGTGGCAAATAGGTAATACAAATCTGAAACGCCAAATTAATTTTTCTATACCTACGTATACCATATTTTTCTGTGTTTAGTTTAATATTTTACATGTAGGCCTACACGTACATATAGTGCGTCTTGCTTTTACATTGCAGTTCACAATAAAGTGAGCACTTTTTAAATCAACCTTGGAAAAATGTCACTACCCCGTGTCTGCATAAATTTTTTTACGGGCTGAGTGGCATGCGTCCGGTAAAGTTGGTAACAATGAATGGAAAGTAGTTCCGTATCTTAACGTCGAATAAAAAGAGTTAGGAAAAAATTTCTGGTAACTTACTATAAATTATTTCTTTCGCTTTCAATTTTTTTTTTTTTTTATGAATCGAAGAGTAAAAATAAGCAAATTTGTGAAATATTTACTTCTGTAATAACTTCGCAGTTTCATTTTATCGACGCATGAATAAAGTGACGAGGCCCATGACCATGTTAATATTGCATAAGGCGAAAGAACACGCCACGTGTATACAAGTAGATCTTAAGAAGGGCTTTCAGAAGTGCTCATTTTACCGTGAACAGCCTATAAGGGAAATTGTAAAATTTTATAGTAGTGTATAAATACAAAATTATTTTACTAGCTACCCACTGCAATCTAAAGAGTGAGACGCACTACAGACAAAGAGATTCGCACACATTTAATGCTCATACTTAACAATAAAGCCCTTATTACACTGCTGTGAAATTGTTTTACCAATTACGATGTAACTGGATCCAGCCTCAGTGTTCCCTTCTGACAGAGATTCCCTCAAAGAGAGTGTCAGTTAAAGTTGTCAAATTCCCACGCGTGTGCAGTTTTTTCCGCACGCTCTTCGTATGCTAGCCTAATTCTACTTGCCACTTTTTTCCGTATTTTTCAACCTCCTGAATGAGATAATATAACATGTTAGGCCACTTACATACGGACGACTTTTAGACGTCAGTCGCTGCTCACAAAAAAAGACGTGAAAAATGGAGCACAGTGTGATAAATGTAACCTTGCACACGAGCGACAATAATGTAGCTGCGTCAGAACCATAGACTAAGATAAGGTCCAGCGCTTATTCGTCATCTGAGCATGTACACAACATTGACCTACCCCAATAATACACAACTACCAAAGTTACATGGTCAACAGTGATGAAAGTGTTAGTGTATATCTCAAATTTTAAATGACGAGCATTTGTATATGACTAAAATACTTTCGCCAATTCGAATTTCATAAAACTGCAATTACAAATTGGTTAGAGTAGGTATACATACATCTCAAAGCATCTGTTTACAAACCAGTTTTCTAACCTAAAATCCAAACCGTGCCAGGGCGGGCTGGAGGAATAAGCACCTCCGTTGTAAACAAAATCTGGATCGCGACTTAAGAATTTTGTATTGGGAGGGAGGGGGGGAAGAGGGTGAGTGTCCAGAAGGTCTGTAGATATGGAATATCATCGGAGAAATGTTTGAATTTAAACATTACTAGTGGCATTTATCCAGCACTTCTGGATGTACGATATTAAAGTTTTAAATATATCCACACTTAACATTTCTAACCCTTCGGTTTTCTTTCCTTCTCGGCACCTCTCTTATCCGACAGTCCTCGACTTCAGTCCTGAGGAAACGACGATCATCTCATTAATTGTACGTGTACCGAAGTACAGTCAGACGAGTGTTTGTAATGTGTAGTATGTGTGTACCGAAATGGAGATACACAGTGTGTGTGTGTATATAGTAAATGTAGAGCTGCCGTGTTAAATAGTAGTAAAGATGAAAGGTATGGCCATTGAATGGTTCTTGTGATTCATCATTTAACATAACATTCCCAACCTCCCAGCCCTGGCCAGCCCGCCTTGGACCACGCCGTTTTCGCTAGACGTGTTGGTAGAGAAACAGTTCAGTGTTGGGACCATAGACTAAAGATGAGGTAGACCGATCTCGCTGGCTGCGCACGACTGATCTTCGTGTCCCAACATTGAACTGCTTTTCTGCCAATGAGGCTAGCAGAAATGGCGTGGATTGGGTTTGAGGTTAGAACTCTGTCTAGTAAACAAGTGCTTTTGACATGTTTTTTTAACTTCCTCTAGTAAATTTGTAATACTTTTTGATTAAATTCAAACTGGCAAAAGTCTTTTATTAATATAACAGTGCTTGTCATTTAGAAATTAAGATGTAAACAAACACGTTCATCACTGTTGACCATCTAACTTTGTCAATTGTGTTGCTTTGGGGTAGGTCAGTGTTGGGTACATGCGCAGAAGACGAATAAGCAGTCTACCTTATATCTAGTCTATGCTCCCAGCCGAGAAATTTGTAACCAAACTTCGTACGTCCGTCGTACGTTCATAGCTGCAAACTAATAAAACAGAACTGTTGACAAATAGGAAAATAATCTCCATAAAAAGTGAAAATTTTTTGTGGTATTGTGTTTTTAAGTACCCAAAACGTACACACACGTTCGTAACGGAAATTAATCGTTGTAAAAAATGTTTAATATCTTATAAAGCATGATTTTATTGCTTGTACTATTGCACAAAAGGAGCTCGTGTTTCCAAACGTAATTATCAACCAATTTCAGTAAAAATATAACTTAATTTCATTTTACAGTTAAATAAACAAACATACGAAAACAAAAGACAGCCAGAAAAACACTGCGCACACTATACAGCATTGTAAAAGAACTCCGGATGAAGGAGTAACAAAACGTGCGAGTTTAGAAGGCTGTAATTTCATCAGTTCGTCCGTCATAAGCTAAAGCTTACCAAGGTTTTGACGGACGGACGGATAGAATTGATGGCAACTTCTGAGTGGCTTTTGGTCACGTGATTGACAGACGGATGACGGACGGACGGACGCGACGTTGTTGTAAATCCTGCCCCAGTGGCAAAGAAGCAGTAACGGTGTGAGACGGGCTTTGTGACACTCAAAATGAGTTTCCATGCCGAGCAATTCGTTGTTAAGATTGAGAAATTACCTAGACCGTATAACACAGCTCTTGCTATAGCGACCGTAAAGCAAAAGCCAGGTTATGGGAAGAAGTCTGTGAACAATTTGTTCTAGAATGGAACGCTTTGGATGCGAAAGTATATTCGGAGAAATGTGACTTATATTTTTAATTCATTGATTTTTTTTGTATAGATTGCATGTTGGTATTGCGTATTGTTACGAGTACTGATCAGGCCTTAGCTGAGCGGTCTGCCTGACCACGCCTTTATATATTTATCCAGGACATGGGCCGTGATTGCTGAAATTAGTTACGAGATCATATACCTCAGAAACTCCCTCCACTGGCCAGTTAACGAGGAGAACGCAGCCGATATAGGGCAGTGTAGTCCGTGGGCGGTGTGTTTTGTCGTCGGACCATTGGACCGAAGTCACTGAAGATGGGTATGTCCGGCCGTCGACTTCCGCCATCTTTATCAGCCTCCGGAATTATGGAGAAGCTGTGGACTCTCCAATTAGACTACTCAGTATGTGGCTGATTAAATTTCTGAAATTCAATATAAATTAATACTTCATTAAATTTGTATAGCTCCCCCCGCGCATACCTCATAATGTTTATATTGATATACTATTGTGAAACATTAATGTTAAATAAACCCCTTTTATGTAGTGTTCATTACATAACTCTTATGAATAACTTGCATTGCCCTCATTGTCCCGTTAATGTATGATGAACTATAAAATCATATCTTAACAGTATGTACACAGTAGCACCCCCCCCCCCTCCGTTATTACGATGCAATGCACAATTCACAATTTCAAACTTTTTCATACTGCCATGGCACTGCCCCTTGTACAGAGCATAGGTATTCTGCAGAATAATCCCTAGTGGCGATTCCATTGCGCATTGGTTTTAGACCTCGAGCAAAAATACTCGCAAGTGGATATTCATACAAAGTGTCTTCAAACTGTATCCCATCTCAAGGGCCACCTGTTTTTCGCGAAAAGATTCACGTGCAGGCTAGACTTTAATAACCAATACGCACACTTGTAGGCTTCATTTGGCAACCAGCCGCTTGTCTTTATTTGAAGAGAGTCCGTTACACGGGTAAGCCAATCAAAATTAAGTTTCTCCGTTACCGACTGTCCGTGATTCGCTGGGAGACAGATAAGACGCGTAACAATTGAAATGATCTAATCACGAAAGTGGTTCGTAACTAAAGTGTTTTGGAACACAGCTACTTGTCGTGAAATCTTTTCACGAGAAACAGGCGGCCCTACCCATTCCTCTTCCAAACATAAATATGCAAAACACAGCACGTCTGGTAATTAGCACTGCATAGTTTACATCTACTTACTTTGCTGTGTGGAAAAGTCGCTATTTTATTCGCCATTATACCAAACGTGCACCCGACTCGACCATTCGTCTAGCTCTGCTCTGCTGAGTCTATAATTAAGGATCCGTTTGTTGATGCTCAAGCTCCTGCTTGGATATGGTCGCAACACTAATAGACGATGAAAATGCCTCGACTTCAACAATCACGAAAGGCATAGCTATGACATGTCTGTTATTAGTGGAAACCCGAGAATTTCGCGGGTTCATTACTAGACAAGTTGGAATTCACACACTTGTTAGTTAATGTTACTTTTGTAATTGGTTAACGTGTTGTTTGACACCTCCTGGAGATAAATGACCCAATAATAAACATGCAGTAAATTGTGCGCCCAACTACAGCATTTTACTGCCACGACAATCAACCAATAAGCAGTTGATATCTGCATGAGAGTATATAAGACTGTGAAGCCTAGCCTACAGGTAATTGCACTCGCGAATTTCTCAGATCTCTAGTTATTGGGTAACTGTTTGAGGGGAGGAATGTGCATCTAGTTCTTTTCAAATCTGTGGCCCTATAATTGAGCGAGTGAAAATATTTCGGCGGCTCTTTAACAGCGAGGTCTTGAGGGCCGATGAGGGTGATTGAGGCGAGAATGGAGCAAGGCCGGAATGAAGGGGCAGGGTGGCATCGCCCGGCGCTATTCTCACTTGCGAAACTTTTAATTGAATTATGAAACACGTTAGTGACGCTGCTTTTAGCATATGCACCCATGTCTACAGCTGCGCATGTTTTGCGAAGAAGCTATTAGACGTGCGTCTAACGTGATGATCTACGAAAAGAACACACACTTTAGACGAAGAATGTCAAGTGCTTTCAAGATTTCATACACATTACCAACACCATCTTGTGACATTACATAGTTTTAGATTTAACATTTGATAACTTATTTGTTTGAAATGAAACATGAAATGAAGTGAGATAAACCACAAAATCAGTAAAAATGCCAAATAATTGTCTTATAATTATCAAAATTATATGCTCTGCATTTCTACGATAATGAAATTTATATATGGCGAAGAACGTACTTTAAAAAAATAATTCTAACGGGAGCATTCAGGATAGTGAAATTGGTTCAAATTAAGAATGGTGTCATGTATTAATTGTACGTAATAAATTTTCGTATATTAAAAACAATTATTTTATGCACTTATCACGTGGCTTCTATAAATAACTATTCGAAAAAAAGAACAAATTTTATTTGAAAACTATTTGATGTATCAACTATTGGTGTATGATGATTTCGACTGGATGCCTAGCATAACAAGTAAACAGGACGAGAGATGCCGGGTATGTGGCTTTATCTAGGAAACAAGATCAAATAGGCCACATATTTACATGGACTTATTTTCATGGTTTATTTTTCCCAGTTCAACGGTGAATTTGGTCCCACGTGTTATGAAACATTCTGTACATACCAGACAAAAATATAATCAGAAACACTGTTAAAAAATGTAATATTCTTTTCACTTTAAACGTTTAGAAAGCTATGAATTTATTAAAATACATGCCACTGAATTACTAGGTACGTACACAAAATATATAGTATTATACGCTTTGCGTATGTACGCTAATACCAAGGGACCTGCAAAATGTGCGTTATTCTTTGGCATCAAGCTGAAATTCACAGTACTCTATATACCCGAGCCGGCGTCGTTTCTCCATTGGCTGCTGCCCAGATGCGAAGTCACGCCCTTTCTGACTGAAGCGTAAATGATTTGGGCACACAATTATTAAGTCTTCATTTATTGGTGCAGATTTACCAGGGCGTGTGAAATAAAGCATGGTCCAATGACAAACTTATTGCAAATGGGAAAGTGCTTCAAGTTTAAACTGACAACGCGGATTTTGCAGGTCCCTATTAATACCATGTTGTAGGTACATTAAAACTGTCGGAGAAGTAAAAAATATAAAAGGAAATATTTTACATACCAAATTAGTAAACCTGCAATGAAAGTTTTCACTTGAGGACCTATATCATCAGTCAATCTTGGGGCCACGGCGGCCGAGCGGTTAGCCTGCTCGCCTCCCACCAAGGCGATCCGGGCTCAATACCCGGCCGGGTCACTCCGGATTTTCGCACGTGGGAATCGTGCCGGACGATGCCGTTGGTCGGCGGGCTCTCCCGCTTCCCCTCGCCCACCCATTCCGGCGCTGCTCCATACGCACCTCAACCACCCTCATCGGCTCTCAAGACCTCGCTATTAAGACCTCACTCAGTCAGTCTTCATCACGGTACTTTTTATTAAATCTTGCTCGGGTACGTTTATAATTTTTTCCATTTTTTAAATATTCATTCGCTGGTGTTGGTGACGTGACGGACAAACGTTCAGGAATCGTCGCTCTGTTGGAAAATACGAACCGGCCTGACCTTTCGCGTACTACAGTCGGCTTTAATTAGTATCAGCCAACGGCACGGTCAAAGCACGCCCTTGTAAACTCTGGACGACGTGATGGGAGTAGCTCCCAGCATATTTCATTAGACCTTCGTGCGTGCTGCGGGAAACTGTAGCGTACATGGGAGTAATTAACATGCAATTTTGTTTTAAACACAACATTCAGATATGAGCTACACTTTTTTTTTACCAGCTGTCAAAATAACTATTCATTAGGGCCTGTTCCACGGTGGTGTCGAATGTATTGTTTAGCTGGTCACTCAATACATTTAAAAAATATGTTTTAATAATTGGTTATTACCATACTGTTTCTCAGCGAACATTTCCAGTAAAGAACGTGCTGGTTTACTAAGCTCTGGTTATGGTTTATATGACAACGATATAGTGCCATTGTGTTTCATGACTGGATGATAGGTCGATAAGATATCCTTACCTACGGTAAGATTGATAGTATATTAAAGTGTTATTTTACAAGCTGTAGCCACGAGATACCAACGTACTAGCGAGAGACTAATAGTGGTGTTCGCAATGACTTAAAAAATGTTCGAATCGTTGTCCCGCACAACATACTAAGCGTTTTCGAAGTTGTTCTCAATCATCCGGTATATCTTGTCGCACATGCAAACGCAGTATTTATTATAATGACACTCAACTTGACAGAGGTCTTCTTGCAAGATGTGCTTTTTTAAAGGTCCAAAAGGGAACTGTGATTCTATTTGAATAAAAATAATAATTTTAGACTTTTACTAACCGACTTTTCTATAGTTTAAATATTTGTATACTACTTAAATATTTTTCAATGTAACATCTATACGCATTATTTTTTCTAGTGTGACATAAATGATAATTTTCTGGCAAGTATATTAGTATGTGTACTACACCTTTAATGAGTTGTGTGCCGTCTCAAATACATGTATTTGAGACGGCATTAATTACGACATTAAGTTTTTAAACTATGTCCCTACATTTTTTTTTTCATGCAACGTTATGAATGATTTAATTGTGTCACCATATGTTGTCACTTAAATATGTCTCTAGGATTGTTTGCCATATGCGCTATGGTCTATTCTTTAATGTCTCACTATTCAACTATTTTGATCTATTTTTGAAAACATAATTTTAAATGTTTTGATCTGTCACTAAATTACTGAGTATTATCATTGTCTCTCGCTCTGTCAATTAACTTAATTTTAATTATTGCCAGTATTCAAGTTAATTGCCTTTATTCAGTTTTATCAAAATATTTCGTTATTTCTATTGTGATGGTAAATAATACCAATATTCTCATTTTAACTACATATGAGATATTCGAATAACAAGAAAAGTTTATTTCCTATATATTTAATTATCTCCATTTTCTATTTCATAAAGTAATTGATATATATTTAAACATTTGTTTATCGGACGATATAAATCGATTATTTTTCTTATCTGAACCTACTTCATATGAGTTTATTAATATTTTTACATTTAAAGCTTTTTTCTCAAAAGTTTCATTTCAATGCTTTTCTTTTCAAGTTGTACTTTGAAAGTTTAGAATTCCGTTAGCGACATCCAGAACCACAGTTCATGCCTTGTTTTCCTTTTTCACAACACGTGCTGTGAAATGTAGCACGTTCCTTCGTTGCCCCGGCCGTAGCTCTCTTCGCCGTGCTTTTCTTTTCAAGTCGTACTTTGAAAGTTTATAATTCCGTTAGCGACATCCAGAACCACAGCTCATGCCTTGTTTTCCTTTTCCACAACACGTACTGTGAAACGTAGCACATTCCTTCGTTGCTCCGGTCGTAGCTCTCTTCGCCGTGCTTTTCTTTTCAAGTCGTACTTTGAAAGTTTATAATTCCGTTAGCGACATCCAGAACCACAGCTCATGCCTTGTTTTCCTTTTTCACAACACGTGCTGTGAAATGTAGCACGTTCCTTCGTTGCTCCGGCAGTAGCTCTCTTCGCCGTGCTTTTCTTTTCAAGTCGTACTTTGAAAGTTTAGAATTCCGTTAGCGACATCCAGAACCACAGCTCATGCCTTGTTTTCCTTTTCCACAACACGTGCTGTGAAACGTAGCACGTTCCTTCGTTGCCCCGGCCGTAGCTCTCTTCGCCGTGCTTTTCTTTTCAAGTCGTACTTTGAAAGTTTATAATTCAGTTAGCGACATCCAGAACCACAGTTCATGCCTTGTTTTCCTTTTTCACAACACGTACTGTGAAACGTAGCTCATTCCTTCGTTGCCCCGGTCGTAGCTCTCTTCGCCGTGCTTTTCTTTTCAAGTCGTACTTTGAAAGTTTAGAATTCCGTTAGCGACATCCAGAACCACAGCTCATGCCTTGTTTTCCTTTTCCACAACACGTGCTGTGAAACGTAGCACGTTCCTTCGTTGCCCCGGCCGTAGCTCTCTTCGCCGTGCTTTTCTTTTCAAGTCGTACTTTGAAAGTTTATAATTCAGTTAGCGACATCCAGAACCACAGTTCATGCCTTGTTTTCCTTTTTCACAACACGTACTGTGAAACGTAGCTCATTCCTTCGTTGCCCCGGTCGTAGCTCTCTTCGCCGTGCTTTTCTTTTCAAGTCGTACTTTGAAAGTTTATAATTCCGTTAGCGACATCCAGAACCACAGCTCATGCCTTGTTTTCCTTTTTCCACAACACGTACTGTGAAACGTAGTCATTCCTTCGTTGCCCGGTCGTAGCTCTCTTCGCCGTGCTTTTCTTTTCAAGTCGTACTTTGAAAGTTTATAATTCCGTTAGCGACATCCAGAACCACAGTTCATGCCTTGTTTTCCTTTTTCCACAACACTTGTAAAAAAATTTTTTTTTTAGCTCTCTTCGCCGTGCTTTTCTTTTCAAGTCGTACTTTGAAAGTTTATAATTCCGTTAGCGACATCCAGAACCACAGCTCATGCCTTGTTTTCCTTTTCCACAACACGTGACTGTGAAACGTAGCACGTTTCCTTCGTTGCTCCGGCGTAGCTCTCTTCGCCGTGCTTTTCTTTTCAAGTCGTACTTTGAAAGTTTAGAATTCCGTTAGCGACATCCAGAACCACAGCTCATGCCTTGTTTTCCTTTTCCACAACACGTGCTGTGAAACGTAGCACTTCCTTCGTTGCTCCGGCAGTAGCTCTCTTCGCCGTGCTTTTCTTTTCAAGTCGTACTTTGAAAGTTTAGTAATTCCGTTAGCGACATCCAGAACCACAGCTTCATGCCTTGTTTTCCTTTTCCACAACACGTGCTGTGAAATCGTAGCACGTTCCTTCGTTGCTCCGGCGTAGCTCTCTTCGCCGTGCTTTTCTTTTCAAGTCGTACTTTGAAAGTTTATAATTCCGTTAGCGACATCCAGAACCACAGCTCATGCCTTGTTTTCCTTTTTCCACAACACGTACTGTGAAACGTAGCACGTTCCTTCGTTGCTCCGGCCGTAGCTCTCTTCGCCGTGCTTTTCTTTTCAAGTCGTACTTTGAAAGTTTAAATTCCGTTAGCGACATCCAGAACCACAGCTCATGCCTTGTTTTCCTTTTCCACAACACGTGCTGTGAAACGTAGCACGTTCCTTCGTTGCTCCGGCCGTAGCTCTCTTCGCCGTGCTTTTCTTTTCAAGTCGTACTTTGAAAGTTTTAGAATTCCGTTAGCGACATCCAGAACCACAGCTCATGCCTTGTTTTCCTTTTCCACAACACGTGCTGTGAAACGTAGCACGTTCCTTCGTTGCTCCGGCAGTAGCTCTCTTCGCCGTGCTTTTCTTTTCAAGTCGTACTTTGAAAGTTTATAATTCCGTTAGCGACATCCAGAACCACAGCTCATGCCTTGTTTTCCTTTTTCACAACACGTACTGTGAAACGTAGCACGTTCCTTCGTTGCTCCGGCAGTAGCTCTCTTCGCCGTGCTTTTCTTTTCAAGTCGTACTTTGAAAGTTTAAATTCCGTTAGCGACATCCAGAACCACAGCTCATGCCTTGTTTTCCTTTTCACAACACGTGCTGTGAAAGTAGCACGTTCCTTCGTTGCTCCCGGCCGTAGCTCTCTCTTCGCCGTGCTTTTCTTTTCAAGTCGTACTTTGAAAGTTTAGAATTCCGTTAGCGACATCCAGAACCACAGCTCATGCCTTGTTTTCCTTTTTCCACAACACGTCTGTGAAACGTACTGTGAAACGTAGCACTTCCTTCGTTGCTCCGGCCGTAGCTCTCTTCGCCGTGCTTTTCTTTTCAAGTCGTACTTTGAAAGTTTTAATTCCGTAGCGACATCCAGAACCACAGCTCATGCCTTGTTTTCCTTTTTCACAACACGTGCTGTGAAACGTAGCCATTCCTTCGTTGCCCGGCCCTAGCTCTCTTCGCCGTGCTTTTCTTTCAAGTCGTACTTTGAAAGTTTAGAATTCCGTTAGCGACATCCAGAACCACAGCTCATGCCTTGTTTTCCTTTTCACAACACTCTGTGAAACGTAGCACTTCCTTCGTTGCTCCGGCGTAGCTCTCTTCGCCGTGCTTTTCTTTTCAAGTCGTACTTTGAAAGTTTAAATTCCGTTAGCGACATCCAGAACCACAGCTCATGCCTTGTTTTCCTTTTCCACAACACGTACTGTGAAACGTAGCACGTTCCTTCGTTGCTCCGGCGTAGCTCTCTTCGCCGTGCTTTTCTTTTCAAGTCGTACTTTGAAAGTTTAAATTCCGTTAGCGGCATCCAGAACCACAGCTCATGCCTTGTTTTCCTTTTCCACAACACGTGCTGTGAAACGTAGCACGTTCCTTCGTTGCTCCGGCGTAGCTCTCTTCGCCGTGCTTTTCTTTTCAAGTCGTACTTTGAAAGTTTAAATTCCGTTAGCGACATCCAGAACCACAGCTCATGCCTTGTTTTCCTTTTTCCACAACACGTGCTGTGAAACGTAGCACGTTCCTTCGTTGCTCCGGCAGTAGCTCTCTTCGCCGTGCTTTTCTTTTCAAGTCGTACTTTGAAAGTTTATAATTCCGTTAGCGACATCCAGAACCACAGTCTCATGCCTTGTTTTCCTTTTTCACACAACACGTGCTGTGAAACGTAGCACGTTCCTTCGTTGCTCCGGCGTAGCTCTCTTCGCCGTGCTTTTCTTTTCAAGTCGTACTTTGAAAGTTTAAATTCCGTTAGCGACATCCAGAACCACAGCTCATGCCTTGTTTTCCTTTTTCCACAACACGTGCTGTGAAACGTAGCACGTTCCTTCGTTGCTCCGGCGTAGCTCTCTTCGCCGTGCTTTTCTTTTCAAGTCGTACTTTGAAAGTTTATAATTCCGTTAGCGACATCCAGAACCACAGCTCATGCCTTGTTTTCCTTTTTCACAACACGTACTGTGAAACGTAGCACGTTCCTTCGTTGCTCCGGCAGTAGCTCTCTTCGCCGTGCTTTTCTTTTCAAGTCGTACTTTGAAAGTTTAGAATTCCGTTAGCGACATCCAGAACCACAGCTCATGCCTTGTTTTCCTTTTTCACAACACGTCTGTGAAACGTAGCACGTTCCTTCGTTGCTCCGGCGTAGCTCTCTTCGCCGTGCTTTTCTTTTCAAGTCGTACTTTGAAAGTTTAGAATTCCGTTAGCGACATCCAGAACCACAGCTCATGCCTTGTTTTCCTTTTTCACAACACGTACTGTGAAACGTAGCACGTTCCTTCGTTGCTCCGGCCGTAGCTCTCTTCGCCGTGCTTTTCTTTTCAAGTCGTACTTTGAAAGTTTAGAATTCCGTTAGCGACATCCAGAACCACAGCTCATGCCTTGTTTTCCTTTTTCACAACACGTACTGTGAAACGTAGCACGTTCCTTCGTTGCTCCGGCCGTAGCTCTCTTCGCCGTGCTTTTCTTTTCAAGTCGTACTTTGAAAGTTTAGAATTCCGTTAGCGACATCCAGAACCACAGCTCATGCCTTGTTTTCCTTTTTCACAACACGTGCTGTGAAACGTAGCACGTTCCTTCGTTGCTCCGGCAGTAGCTCTCTTCGCCGTGCTTTTCTTTTCAAGTCGTACTTTGAAAGTTTAGAATTCCGTTAGCGACATCCAGAACCACAGCTCATGCCTTGTTTTCCTTTTTCACAACACGTGCTGTGAAATGTAGCACGTTCCTTCGTTGCTCCGGCCGTAGCTCTCTTCGCCGTGCTTTTCTTTTCAAGTCGTACTTTGAAAGTTTAGAATTCCGTTAGCGACATCCAGAACCACAGCTCATGCCTTGTTTTCCTTTTTCACAACACGTACTGTGAAACGTAGCACGTTCCTTCGTTGCTCCGGCAGTAGCTCTCTTCGCCGTGCTTTTCTTTTCAAGTCGTACTTTGAAAGTTTAGAATTCCGTTAGCGACATCCAGAACCACAGCTCATGCCTTGTTTTCCTTTTTCACAACACGTACTGTGAAACGTAGCACGTTCCTTCGTTGCTCCGGTCGTAGCTCTCTTCGCCGTGCTTTTCTTTTCAAGTCGTACTTTGAAAGTTTAGAATTCCGTTAGCGACATCCAGAACCACAGCTCATGCCTTGTTTTCCTTTTTCACAACACGTACTGTGAAACGTAGCACGTTCCTTCGTTGCTCCGGCAGTAGCTCTCTTCGCCGTGCTTTTCTTTTCAAGTCGTACTTTGAAAGTTTAGAATTCCGTTAGCGACATCCAGAACCACAGCTCATGCCTTGTTTTCCTTTTTCACAACACGTACTGTGAAACGTAGCACGTTCCTTCGTTGCTCCGGTCGTAGCTCTCTTCGCCGTGCTTTTCTTTTCAAGTCGTACTTTGAAAGTTTAGAATTCCGTTAGCGACATCCAGAACCACAGCTCATGCCTTGTTTTCCTTTTTCACAACACGTACTGTGAAACGTAGCACGTTCCTTCGTTGCTCCGGCAGTAGCTCTCTTCGCCGTGCTTTTCTTTTTTTTTTTCTGCCGTAGCTCATTCGGCATTCTCTTTCTGTGACCACACAGTTAGATCGCGATTTCGTATTTTAAAAAAGACATGATTTTCACGTGCTCTAGAACATCGACGCAGCGCTTCAGTCCTCCTTGTACAACCTACGTCATCTAGCGACGATTGCTGTACTACGCTTTTCTCGTGTCTTCCAGCTCCGCCGTCCTTTCCTCGACACACATTTTTTGAGTTTCAGGCTCGCTGCCGTCGTGGCGCCGTTGCACCATGCTGCGGCCGTGAACGTATTTCCTGGGACTTGAAGTTCTTTAGGTGTGTTTTCTATACACTCCTAACATCACGTAGTGGAGCCGAAAATGTAGTTTTTGTGGTGTGGTGATTTTTTTTTTTAATTTTATTCTGGTGTTTCTGACTTCTTCTGTAACCACGTGAGGATATTTCGGTTACCCTAGTTGGTGAGTACTGGGCTAATTTATTTACGTCGCATCTACGTGTCCCCAGCCAGATTCCCTTTATTAATTTTTTTTCGTTCCTTTGTGTTTTATTAGAGAGTGTCCCATCGTTCCAAGGTTCCATTTCGCTTTACCCCGTGCCATAGCATGGATATTTATATGCTGCATTTCAGTTCTGCATTGTCTTTCTAAGGCCAAGATTCTACAGTCTGTTCTCCAGTACAACTTGTCAAGTAATGCAGATCGCTATTTCTCGCATCATGCACAGCATCTGTTTCTCGCCTATTTCTGCTAGTTCTACTTTCTTCAACTCTTCGTTTGCCACAGCTAAGTCTAGGAAAAAAATATTTTAATAAACTTTTAGTATCATACAAACAAAATAAATAATGAACTTCCCAAAATTATGACAAAGTTGTTCGAGACAATTATACTTATTCTTATTATAAGTATTATACCAGAACGTTATTTTTTGTTGGTTATTTGTAACTATCTTTTTATCGGCTGGATGCATCCGAAAGCCAATTATTATCTACTGAATATTTTAAGATTTTAATGGCCTTTTGATTAATGTGAAATATGTCTTTTATACAAACGCCTCCATATGGCACTCTTGATATATATCAATGTATAACAGTTGTATATATGAAATTTCTTGTCTGTGTACAGACATTCAAGATCCTCTTTAGTAACAAAATAATTTTAAAAAATTTATTATTGTGGTAAACCTAAATATATTTTATATTGGGACTATTCTGAGACTCCCAATCATGTTTATTTAAAATCATTGTTACCCCAAAGTATAAGACCATTCACAATAATTTTTACATTGTTTTCTGTGCTGATATTATGTCAACAGTGATATTAATAATACTATTTATTCTGATTCATATACTCATGTCCTACTAAGTTATAAAAAATAATTTTTAAATAATGAATTCATTTAATTTACAAAAAAAAAATAGATTTTGGCACACCACCACAATTAATGTGTTTTTATTCATAAACTCTAGTTGATTTACCTCTGGACCTAATATTTATTACTGTTTGACAAGCAAGTATTAAGTCTTGCCCATTTTATAGGATATTTTCATCCTTTTGCACCACGTACGATTCCCAGCATGACTAATGTGTATCTTATGCCATTTCTATGTACATGTTTTATTTCTCACTCCTTCTATCATGCTATTGTGGCCATTTTTATGCAATGTTATGTGATGATTCTTTTTCTGAGGACGTAGTTACTTTCTTTCGACGTGGACCTATCCCCCTCCCCCTCCCCCTCATTATCGTACATCGGCTCAGTTGTGTTCTTTGTACATTAGGGAGCAGTGCTCCATTCAAAGCAACACAACTTCAACATTAAGGCTCGGTCTCATCCCTTTTGCAGAAGTCCTACGTTTTCGTGTCACAATTTCAGATTCATAGTAATAACTAGGGATAGGAAATTTTCACGAGTTCAATGAACTGTCGGCTGGATTCCTCAGTCCTCTGCATACTGGAGCCTCAGCTGTGTTTTCATTGGCTGTTGCCCCACACATGGCAGTTATGGGATTCGCAAGGTGCTTCCTTACAAGTCTGCTATTGGCTCAGAGGCGTGCAGGATGGGTCTAATAAACTGTGATCCAATTGCGAAGGTGACTTCGCTGTACATGTATTTGACGTCTATCTTTCCTCGAAATGAATTCGCGAAATTTTCCTATCCCTAGTAATAACTGACAATGTAAATTTTGAAATTTCGTGACGGCGCGGGAACACCGTACATCCAGCATTAATATCAGCGCAGAAAATGGCACATCATAACACGGGGGTGGATAGACGAGGGAGCTGAGGCTTTCCTGATTGGTGACTCTTGACGTAAGTCGTCGTGGATGTTGGTACTGAGGCGCCTGCGAAGCTAAGACTGCCGGCGTGGAGGCTTCTGGGTGCCCCTCGCCCCCACCCCCACCCTCAACCTCACCCTCGCCCCCCCTCGCCCCCACCCCACCCCCTCACATCCACCCCACCCACCCCCTCACCCCCACCCACCACCAACCCCCCTCCCTCACCACCACAACCCCCACCCCACCTTCACCACCACCACCCCCCACCCCTACCCCCACCCCAACACCCCCACCCCAACACCCCCACCCCCTCGCCCCACCCCCTCGCCCCACCCCCACCCCCACCCCGCACCCCCACCACCAACCCCACCCTCACCACCTCCACCCCCACCCCCTCACCCCACCCCCACCCCACCCTCACCACCGCCCTACCCCCACCCTCACCCCCACCCTCGCCCCCACCCCACCCCTTCACCCCACCCTCATCCTCACCCCTACCCACCCACCCCCTCACCCTACCACCACCCCCACCACACCCCCACCCTCACCACCCCCCACCCTAACCACCACCCCCACCCCACCCCCACCCCCTCACCTAGCCAATGCTCTCCTTCTTCCAACGTGTGCGAATGGTTTCTAGCAACCGTCTGACGCTACCTTCGACGTCATCAAAATTAGAATGTTCCTGGACTCGAACCACAACGAAAACTTTCTCGGATGTCCCTAAGTACGCTGGTCAACGTATTTCACGACTGTGAAAAGGGTTTTCTTTCGTCTTGGGAGATGGAATGGATAGAGACCTGATGATGAGACCATTATAACTAAATAGAATGCATATTCTGCTATGTTTGATGATGGCATTTTATAGGGCACGTAAAGGTAAACATTTTAAGATATTTTTCTTTTAATATTCTGTAATTTTGCAATATTAAAATCCTTGGTTTAAGTAGGTATGTGTTGCTATGGTAACCCATTATTAAATGTAATGTGACAGTTTCAGCCAACACACACACATACACATAGGTCTTGTGTTTCTATGTCTCCACAATGTAGGCGGTACAATTCGGAAGACCCTCCCCAAAATGTCTAAAAGAGGTTGGGTTTACTTCTGTGAGAAGGTCCATTCACAATTATTTTCCTTTATATTGTTTTCAAGTTCACACAATCAATTCACCTTTTAAAAAGATATGCAAGTATCAGAAATATATAATAAAATTCTTCAAAAATTTTCTCATTACAATCTCACTATCCCACAAAGTAATATTATTATTGAAAGAATACGTGAATATTAATATAAGTACAAAAGTCCGTTCACGACTGGAAAAGACTTCCTCGGAATATTTCCTACTCCCATTTTTAAGCAATATATAAAAAAATACGTTAAAACATTGAAACGATATTCTCTCTCAGTGCTGCCAAACTAACTGCAATTGCGCCAGTCACTGTTTGTAGTAACGATGCATGCAGCTGATGGCTAAGTTGTTGTTCAAAAGTCTGTTCCAGTCGTGAACCGATTATACATATCTTTTTAATTGGCAGCCAGTTAGTCCTCCCTCCCCCCTTTTTGTTCTAAATCAGGGAATCAGGGACAGCAGTTCCTCGCTGTAATCTATTAGATCCCTAGCCTGTCTCCCCGCACACGGGAGAGACCCAAGCTAAAATACAAAATATCGAAGCTTCCAGAACAATTTAAATATTCTTCGTCCGCGCATATCCCTGTACTGCGTCGTTGGTTAGCCGGCGCGGCGTCCCGTCGTCATGGCGTCTCGTCGTCATGGCAACGGGCAGGGCGAGGGGAACTTTCGCCGGCGGCAGCGCCACGCGCGGCCCACACTTGTCGAGCAGCAGTCATCCTAGTATAGGCTGTTCACGGTAAAGTGAGCACTTTTTAAGGCCCTTATAAATTTTTCCTTACATCCAATTTCCATCTTCCTGCTGCTTTTCAATATAAACATTGCAATGTGACCAATAAACACAGTGTATATATTTCACCACCATAAAAAATTTAATGCACGAGGCTGCAATAACATATATTTGCTAGCTATCAGTGCCTGTTGGCAGGGCCTTAAAAAGTGCTCGCTTTATCGTGAACAGCCTGTAGCAGAGCTGATGTGTGTTGGTCAGTCAAGCGGGTCCCGACGTACCAAAGTTAAGCCGTGCCCACAGCCCACTCTTGTAGAAACAGCTTGCCTAGGTTGCGCAGACTAAGGCGTAGGTTAGATGTTCAGGGACAACGGTAGCAGCACGTTCATGTAATATAACTGTAACGCATTTTAAATCATTTTTAGCTATTTGTATTTTTATATTGCTTGGATTTTATATGGGCAGTTTATGTGAAAAATAAGAGGAATAATAATAATAATAATAATCTCTGAGATAAAGGAAAAGAAAATTAAAAGTTTGTTGAACAATTTCTCACAACTTTGTGGGTTAATTATCTTGTATTCCAATTCGTATCAGGGGATGGTCGAATTGTCGCAATATATTGCGACTACATTGTTAATTTGTACTATGTTGTTTAAAGGTTTTGGTATGTCATGGAATGGAATGGAATGGTGAGGTTTCCTACAGGTTCCCCCCGCGCTGTGACATTTTACATGAATGAAAATTTACATAGTAAGAGTTATTTAATATTCCAGTGCTTAAATTTTAATTGTGTTTTATCTGCTGGTTTTAAAAGTCGGGAATGTATTTCAATTGTATCAATAAGTTCTGCCTCGTTGCGAGAGGGTAAAAAAAAACATGGTGAAAAATTAGACACGAAAGAATTAAACGACTATTATGAAACATTTCCGATAGAAAAAAAAAAAACCTCTGGAAGCGAAATGAAGACACAAAAACGAATGATGCGAGCGCGCCCGAGTGAAGCCCAGCCTAAAGGCGCGTGTGCTGGACCACGAAGTGCTCCGATCGGTTCCCGAGGCACCGGCGCTCGGCTACGCTAATTATTGTGGACTCGCTGCATTATGCATGGGAGTGGTCCGTTGCTTGTGGTCTCCTTGGTCGCAGCTGTTCGACCTCATATCGGCGCTGCGAGGAGAGCAGCCGGGTACGGCGGAGAAGGAATGAGTGTGTGTGTGGTGCACCTCCGAATAAGCGCGGCCCGACCGCATCGCGAGGAGATTAATCCGCAGGAGGACTCCGAGCGGAGTGAGCGATACGGGAGACACTGGCACGCGCTTCTGGCGCCTCGTCGCTCCTACGCGCTAGGCGTGCAGTGTTTCCGGCCGTAACGCTCGCTGTGCCGTGTAATTGAGATCCATAACAGCGGGGTTTCACAACACGCGACGGAAGCCCGAATTAAGCTGCTCCCGTATCTTAGTATTTCACTTCTGCCGCTTAAGGAAATTGCATCGGCTAGCTTTAAAAATGCGGTATTTTTACCACTTTCACGAATTTTTTTCTCCAAGAATACGCTTAATATATGACAAAAGTAAAAAAAATTGTGGCATAGATAATTTTTATTTTTTATTTTTCCAACAAAAAAGCTGTATTTGCAGAAGAAATATTTACCAGATACGCGTATTCGCGCAAACAATTATTTCACAAAAATTGCGGGGGTCCATCCCACTCATTTACCGCTGTAATAACAGGAAGGGAAAGGTTGACCAACCTGTTCATTATACGACTGGCGCCTTTGGAAACAACAGAAATGAGCGTCGAGTTACTTTTATTCACTTAGATACTTTGCTTTCGTTAAAAAAAAAATACTATTTCCGATAAACACTCGATTGGTACTTAGTCTCCTTACGTGCCCACCAATTTTTTTTTTCTTATTTTTTTTACTAATGGCAAATTGTATTTAAATATTTAGTAAGTCTGAAAATTTATAAAATTCATTTAACTTTCATTTTTGTTAATAATAATGGTTTAGTTGGCTCATTATCAACCTAAGTTTATATGGGAGTAATGTCATGAACTAAACACCATGATCAGCATAATATTTATTTTAATTTTCTGTCTTCCCCCCCCCCCCCCCCCCACACCACCCATTATGTAAAATGTTACGTTCAGAATGTATAGATGACGACGGACTTTGTAAACGAGTACCAGCTTCGTATTATAAATTTCGTATGGACTGGACCAGGGGAGTAATTTTTATCGCCTGGTTGGTACAAAAGAACTCAGAATTAGCAAGTGGTGTAGCCACTGTCACGGCAGTGTTGCCCTGTGTATAGATGAGCGCTCTGTTAAAACAGCACGCAGTACAGACTGGTTAACCGCGCACGGAGTATGGCATATTGCAAGAGATCTCAAGTGGTTAGAGGATATCGCACGCCTGGCTCCCAGGTTTAACGGGTTCATTATTCATCTCTAGTAACGAGCTGTTTCCGCCGGTTTAGCCGCCGCATCATCGTTATTACGAAGGAGCGAGATGTGGTGCCTGGAGGCACGGGAAAGTTGAATATTCACTCTGATTCAAGCAAGCCCGGGCCCGTTATCTACACGACTAAAGGTTGTTCACGATAAAGCGAGCATTTTTGAGATCAACCTCGGAAAAAAAATTCACTGCCCCTGACTGCATATATTTTAACGGGAGTACTGAGTGATATGTGCCCAGTAAAATTGGTAACGATGAATGGAAAGTAGTTCCATATCCTAACACCGAATAAAAAGTGTAAGGCATATGCCGTTCACGGTAAAGTGAGCACTTATGAAGCCCTAGTTACTTTTTTCTTCCAACCAATTTATATCCTTCCACCACTTGTTAATGTAAACCCTGCCGTGTGAGTAATAAACACAGTGTATACATTCACCATACCAAAAACCAAAAGTCCAAGGCCACAATGAAATATATTTATTGGTTATTATGTCTGATAAAACAGCTTCAAAAAGTGCTCACTTTACCGTGAACGGGCCAATAACAATTTGTGATAGCTTAAATTATTTATTTCCTTTCCTGTTTTTTTTTTTTTTTATGCGTAGAAGTGTAAAAATGAGCAGATCTTTTAAATATTTTCTTTCCTGATAACTGTATGTACAGGTTCACTTGGCCGACAAATCAATAAAGTGCTGAGGCCCGTGGCAATGTCAATATTACATAAGGCGGATGGATACACAACGTTCATGCAAGTCGATCATAAGCAGGGCTTTCGAAAGAGCTCGTTTTACCTTGAGCAGCCTGTACTGTACCGTACCTCGTGTATCCACAGACTCGACTATTGTTAAACCCAAACCGTCGCTTGTGTGTATATTCAGTCACATGTCTGTGATGCTGAAGGCACAATTATGACTTATACTGTCTCGTGAGTGATACATTAGATCAAAGCGTAACTCTTTATGTTAACATCATTACTAAGTATTCAGCGAACTCGTAACCAGCTCAAAACCGATATTATCTCGTAAACGGTTAATTTCCGGACCCATGCTTACCAAACATTTTTTTGCTTGTCTTAATTTATACGTTTCATCCATACATTTTTGACCATCACTTCTAAAACATCCTGGACACTGCCAGCATACACAGTAATGCTGGTATTAATTACTTGGTTTCGATGATACAGCATACGAATATAAAACAGCTAGGCCTATATAGCGGCAATTTTTAAAAAATAAGTTTCTCGCATTTTTAAAACATACTAGTTTACATCACCTGCCTCAGTACTTACTACCTGCTGCTATATTTGGTAGGAATAGTTCGATAGTTTCCAAGATATTACATTAAAATTTGACATATTCGTGTAGCGCTATCTTACAAAATAGCGGGCAAAGAGGCCTCGTGCAGACACATTTGATGTTTGCAATATATACTCCCAACATACAAAGTTTAAGTTAGAATTGACTACATGGTTGCGACGATACAGCATACTATGCTAAAGTGACTATATGGCAGCCAGTTTTAAAATAAGTGTCTGATACTTAAACATACCTCGAATACATAACTTACCATAGTACTACTTTTTTTTTGCCAAATTTGGTAACAATTGGTCAATTTTTCCCCGAGATGTGAGATAAAAACTATCTAACAAAATGGGCTACTAAAATGGTCCTTTGTTGGCATATATAATACGTAATATATACTGTCAGCATAAAATATCAGGCCAAAATTATTCGAGCGGTATGGTAGCTATACCAATCAACCTAGAATATTTGTATCCGTTTCTAAACTCAATGCTTATCCGATGCAATGTTAGCAAAGAAAATTTGGTAAAAAGCTGCTGAATGGTTCCCGGGACATTACATATCAGTATAAATATTTTAACGGCCGCCATTTTGAAAGTAAGTCTCCAGTATGGTTGAAAGCTATAAAAGACAGATGTACCGAACTTGGTGAAATTCTGTTGTCGCGTTGAAAAATTGAAAGGAAATACACACACACATGCAGGAAATTATTTCATAAGCCTTTCTTTCCTTCGGAAATCAGAGGAACAAGCATGAACACACCAGCCCTCCAACAGAAGATGATTTATTGCGCGCATCGAAGAGATGTGTGCACAAGTGGATGTCATCATTTGCCATAAGTACGCGCATACATCCGATGCCTAAGCGCCTTCAAGCCGTAATAGCAGCCAAGGGCCACCAGGCAAAAAATTGGTGTTGGACTTTTGTTTTTTTGCGGATGTCTAATTCTGCTTTCTTCTTTGTGTCCAACAAAGTATTTCGTTGTAAAGAGGTTGCTTGTTCAGTTTATTTTAATTTTATTTTTAATTGCCCATATTATGTTATTATTATTAACATACTGTATGTGTACGCAAATGAAAGACGCGTTAGACACCCATAGCTAATTGTATAATGCAAAATATGAAATCATGTACTTTATTTTGGTAATATAAATGTTTTAACTTTTTGTTAGAGGCGTCGTAATACTTTCTTTATTCTCTGTACGTTAAAGAAAATGCGGAACCGGAAGAAAGGTGCGACTGTGCGTAAAATGTTCAGTCTAATGCATATAAACATACATAACTTCATAATCGAAGATACTCTTTTCGATTATTTAAAACATGCGTGTAAGAGGGTTATCGCGTTCAAAACTTACATTTTCAAGATAGCATTCACAGGAGCTTCGTATTTCTAACTTGCAAAGCTTCTAGTAAAGTTAAATTCGCCGCAGATATAACGTTACTTATCAGAGAAAAGTTTCAACGTGTGCAATGTTAGCATTTCGCTCTGCAATATAAACGTCTGGTCGCTTTTAATTGCGAGGATGCAAATATTCCATCACGCTGGTAATTCCGATTATATGTGTTCTCTCCTCAAATATTGGAATTGATCATCGGTGAGATACACTCGATGGCCATAATGCGTCCGCTAATGAAAAAAAAAAATTGTTAAGTAAATCAGTTGTGCAGTTTTTTAAATATGGACCACGTTTAATGAGAAAATTTTCAGAGAATCGGGATCTGCCAATATGTTGAACGAACAGAGGGAAATTAAACAAAATAACAGCTAAACCATTCTGATAAACGTAACTTTGCTACTTTTTCCCCCAGGTGGTAACTTCGTGAGTTCTGGAGTTAAGTAACATTTTATAAGTGTTCTAGTATGCGCTATTCTTAGTAGTGCCGAGAAATGTTTTACGATATCATTTTTTTCTAAGTCGTTTGTATTTTGAACGCATGATTATTTCCCCAGCCAGTCTGAAAGAAACCACACAATTATCTCGGATTTCGAGTCGAGCAGCAACCATGTGGTGGTCGAGAGAACGGCGTCAATTCCCCTATGTGACTAGTAAGGACAGGTGCTATTTGCGAAAATATTTACGGCCGTGCTAGACTTCAGTATCCTTCGTCCACGATCACAGCTTCATTCGGTTACCGGCCGCGTGTCCAAGCGAGAAGACATGTTCCTATTCGACACGGCCAGTCGTAATAAAGTACTCCGATACTGAACGTCCATGATTCGAGGACAGACACTTGAGGCACACGCCATTTAAAATCATCCAACCACAAAAATGCGTATGAACAAAAGTGTTTTGGAATAGGTACAACTGTTCTTGAAATCTTTTCGCGAAAAACACCTGTCCCTAGATGAATAGTCATCTCTCTTTCTCTCTCTCTCTCTCTCTCACACACACGCTCTCTCTTTCTCTCTCTCTTCTATTACCCCTGCTTCGCGTCTACGTTAGTATTAGATTCCTGAGGCGTGTGTCAGCGAAATTTGTATGAAGTTCCGGATGAAAACCGACCACAGAGCAAAAGTATAAAGTTTGTACGTGTTACAAACAATTATTTGGGAACTAGTTGCTGAAGATCTTCTCGTAAATCTGGAACTAAAATATTGTATTATTACAACACGTGTAAAAATACAGGAAAATTCATACAGTGCGTGTGATTCGTTTGCACTTTCCGAGGTCTGGTGATTAAGAATTAGATATTGCAAAACACAACACAAAAATAGATCAATTCTCTGGTGAAATCATTTTCTTGAAGTAACTGCATTTAAATACGTTTGCAGGCCGTTCCTGGAAAACTGAGCATTTTTGACAGCTCTGCTTAAGATCTACTTGTACATACATCGTGTAATCTTCCGCTATAAGTACAACTAACATTGCCATGAGCCTGATCGCTTTACTCATACGTCGGTCAATTGAAACTTTCAAATTATTAGAAAAGTAAATATCGTTATAGTCTGTTCACGGTAAAATAAACACTTTTAGGGCCCTGCTAAATTTCTCCTATTGGATAGTTTCTATCTTCCCGCCACTTTTTAATATAAATATTTTCATGTGGCCTATAATACATAGTGTATACATTCCACCACTTCCAAAAGTTAACATCTGAACCTGCTATAAAAATTATTTGTTAGTTGTTAATGCCTATTGGAAGGGCCTAATGATGTGCTCTCTATACCGTGAATAGCCTATACGTGCTCGCTTCCCTTGACATGTTCCGCGCGAGCGGGCGGAAGAGGAGGACATTGTAGTGATATCACAGCGGGCAGCGAGTCAAGAAGGAATGTTTGAATAACAGGCGAGCGATATTCCTAAGAGTGTTTTAAGGCTTGCCACCGCAAATTATTCCGCATGCCGCCGTGATAAGCCTTTTGCGCCGGTCCGTACACTCCTGATCTTCGGCGGATTGAATTTCCAAGGGTGCGGGGGACCTTCGAGATCTGGTCACTGGTACTATAAAAGCGCGAAGGGCTATCAGCCCTGGAGTTTTATGAGAGTGTTTGGACGATTGTGCGACTCTGAACGATAGACGACGAGTCAGAAGAGCAACGAGTGCCGACGTAAGTGACCAGCGAGAGTCTGCAACTGCGAGCATCGGTGCAGTGAAGAGTGCAATTGGCAGGCGAGACTATTCAGTGAGTGAGGAGATTCGGGCGACCCTTAACATCGAGGTCTTGAGAGCCGATGAGGGTGAAGCGAGGTGAGCTCCGGAATGCAAGGGTGGAGAAAACTGGAGGTCTCAGCGAATGGGTGACAGTTTTGCTAGTATGGTGACTCGTGCGTAACTCACCAAGACTAAGTGTCACCATTTCCTTACACGGGACTCGAACCCTGAACCGCTCGCATCCTACGCTGATGTAGGCAACTGCGCTACATAGGTCGGCTCTACCGTGTATTCTGGTCGAAACAGTGAACGTTGAAATAGTTTTAAAAAAATTGTAAACCGGTTATAAAACAATGATAACTTACAGTAATCGTTCATATGTATACGGCACAGTCATGCTAATAAAAATAGCCAGTAGAGGACACGTGATTGATAGTTATCGACTATTCTCGGGGTCGAATCACTTGCTGTCTCTCTCTCGCTCTCTCTCTCTCTCCTCTGTCAATAGTGTCAGGAGCGGGGATCACCTGCTCCTCCCTTGCCAACCGATTAATACCCTCCTGCTGTAAACGAGTCGGTCAGCACCCAATCAACTGCGCCTCCAGCAGTGAGGACACAGCAGTCTGTTGCGGCCAGCGTGCCCGCAGTCCATTGCAGGGACGGGAATTAGTTTTGCCGCCCCTGTTCGATTGGGACCTGCTAATCAATTCGACTAGAGGTATCCGTTCGAGCGTACTGTACTGAATGCAATTGCACTTTGGATACTGGATTAGTTGTTATGTACTACTACAACTACATAGATGTAGGCTTCTTGATGCTGTGATCTGTTCCCTGCGCTTGCCTGGAAACTACCTCGACCACGACGGTGATCGGGATGAGGGCGCAAGTAGCGGATTATTAGTAAAACAAGAGATTCGTAGCAACACGGCGCCTGCCGCCAGACAGCTCCCACCCGAAGACGAACGCAAGAGGGCGTTCCAGGGCCGCCAATCGAGACATCTGCACGCAGCCTTCGGCATCATTAATAAGGTGATACTGTTCCAGTGAGTTACCGCAGAGACGTTATTAGATATTGATATCGTGGCTGATGATAGTTGAGTTATATATAACAATCAACTCCCCCGTTTTTAAACATAAAGTAAAGATTGTATGAGTTGTGTCAGTTGAATTTCGAGTGCGGTCTTATATAAAGATATTAGACACAACGTGGCCTTTAATTCAAAGCTACACTTTAATTACCTTCTGGTAAGCCGCCAGAAGCAGATAGGTCCGGCAAGCCCCTGAGGCAAACCTCAACATACCTGAGCACTTTTGAAATCAACCTTCTAGCTGGAACTGGAGATATTTTGAAGTGAGTATGGAGCAGCGCCGGAAAGTAAGGGCGGAGGGAATGGGAGATCCCCGAGAAAACCCGCCGACCAGCCGCATCGTCCAGCACGGTTCCCACGTGCGGAAATCGCGGGGGTGACTCCGCCGGGGTCCCGGCTCGCCTTAGTGGGAGGCGAGCAGTCCTACCAATACACAACCGTGGCTCCTCAACCTTTGAAAAATATCACTGCCTTTACCTGCATACATTTTAACTGGCGCGCTGACTGGCGTGCCCCCAGTAAGGTTGGTAACAACGGAGGCGAAAGTACAGTAGTTCCATGTATAAACGTCATGAATACTAACGTGACTTATATTTCTTTTTTTTTTTTAATGTTCGTATGTGTAGGAATTGGCAAATTCTTGAGAAATTTACTTTGATAATGATTCCATAGTTTTGCTTGACCGATACATGAATAAAATTATCAGAGCCATGGCAATTGTGCAATTGTGATGTCACGTGTATTTGACACTGTATTTTTTTACAGGTCTTGCTTGTTGTTTACTGCTCTGCCTTAGAATTTTTTACAGTTGGCGACATTGGTTTCTAAAATTAATACGTTACCCATGTCACGTTAAAATTTTAGTGATTTACTGTGTTAATTTGGTTTGTTTTACTGTACTAAATATAGTATGTATCATTGGTAAAAATTAACTCGAACTAAAGACTTCTATTGGGGTTGGGGGTGGGGGGAGGGATATGAAGGGGAGTGGAGAGTTTAGATGGCTCTTAACAAAGACGTAATGATAGCGAATGGGAATAAAATGAATTAAAAATGGAGCAGTGCCGGAATGCAAGGAAGGGGAAACGGGAGATCCCCGAGAATACCAGCCGACCAGCGGCATCGCCCGACACAATTCTCACTTGCGAAAATCCGGTAGTGACCCGGCCGGGGATTGGACCCGGTTCGCTATGGTGTGAGGCGTCAGTCTAACCACTCAGCCACCGCGGCCCCGGAGAAGATGAATGTGGGCGGGGTGCACCTAGCTGTAAAAGTAATGTTCAGCCACCTCCTGGGAAGAAACAATTGCCAGAGGCGGGTGTAGAGTTGTTTGTAAATAATTAAGTTCGTCTTGTAACATTGATGAGCCGCCTTAATTAAGTTTAATTAGTGCTGGGAGTACAAAAAAATGTATCTTTTTTTTTCGCAAGTTTCGTACAGGGCAGAATATTCTGTTGCACGTAATTTCCGCTATTTCTTAGAAGTATAAAGTTTCCCCTCAGAATGTTTCGTTCCCATTATGCTGTAGGCGAACGGAATCGCTGCACATTTATATTCCAGCCGAAAGCTTCATCTTGTTATTGTTACATCATGAGAGTGTTTGGATAGGCACGGTATAGTGAGCTCTTATAAAGCCTTCCTTTCTGCTTATTTCTAAAATATCGCCAATTATTAATATAAAAATCGCCATGTGACTAATAAACATAACTCTCGAAAGATTACGTCTGAGGCCACAATAGTATATAACTGTGTAGTTAATATACCTGCACAAGAGCCTTAAGATGTAATAACTTTGTCGTGAATATAGGCTATTGCAAAACCCTTACATTTCCACAGTAATTTCAGTTTTTTTTTGGTGTTGCGAATAAGAAAAGTTTTGATGCGTGCCGCACTTAAGCAGGCAAAAACATAGTTTCGTTGGCACAACCAATGAGCTGTAGGCTTAGTGCTCGGTGATCATTGATATGAACCAGATATAACGTACAGCAGTAGCATGGTTTAAGAATTAGTTACCCACAGGGAGTATCATTGGGTAATGTCCAGTACAGTTGCCGTCGAATATACCCTTCCTGTGAAACAATTGCCAACAATCGGAATGAAAGGGTTGATGCATATTAAATTTATAATATACATGGTTATTGTAGTGAAGTGCTCGAGAGAGAGTTTTTATAGTAAAATGTCAGCTATGTCGCTGGACACGGGGAGAAATAAATATCTACTTTCAAATCACGTGTGTGTGTGTGTGTGTGCAACAAAAGACTAAAATCTATTGCATTTCATAGAAATTTCGTTTGGCGATATTGTGATACATTGTTTTTTCCGTCAGTCTAACGCCTGGTTGAAAGTAATAATGAGATTAAGACAACACGGAACTATAACTCACTATCACCCAAGTGCAATAGATTCCGTGCTGTCGTGTAGACCGGATTTCACAAAACTTCATTATTATAAACATCCTATCCTATATAATAAGGAGACGGTCTCTGACTGTATGTCTGTCCGTCTTTAATACTTCTAAGTCCCTTCAAACTCAATAGAAGTTCTTCAAATCTTGCAGAGCGAATCCTCAAGGTCAGATACAGGCCATGTTCGAATTTCAGCAAGATCATATTACACAATTATGACTTTTGATACTAAAAACTCATTTTTAATTACTTTCTCCTATGAAAGTTTTGTATTAATGCATAGAGATTATTGCATAGAGATATGAAGGTAATGGAATATAATTCTTGTTTACTTTAAATTTCCTGCTTCAATGTTGAGTTAATTAAATGGGGCCACAGTGGTCAAGTGGCTAGAGCGATTCCAAGTGGAGCCGCAGTAGCTTAGTGGATAGAGCGATTCCAAGTGGGGCTGTAGTGGCTTAATGGATAGAACTATATCAAGTGGGGCCGCAGTGGCCCAGTGGATAGATATACATCAAATGGGGCCGCAGAGCCAAGTGGCTAGAGTGATTCCAAATGGGGCCGTAGTGGCTCAGTGGATAGAGCGATTCAAAGTGGGGCCGCAGTGGGCCAGTGGATAGAGAAATAGCTTTTTTTTCAGTCTTTTGTATGATATCCAAATTTTTTAACATTGTAAATATTTTAGGCACTTGACCATACTGAAAACACGGTCACGGGCTAAACCCCTTGTAATATATAATGGACAGTAAGTTTCTGGTGTATTTATTTAACATATTTCAGTCCACACTTTCAAATTCAAGAATTTTCATCACGTTTTCGAAAGCTTGGATAGTGCCATTTTATAGTGTTGATAAACTTCTCCAGAGTATTCCACAGTAATCGTTGATATAGTTCCTAAGAAATGAGGTTCAAATCCTTGTATCAGAAATCCTTGGAACTGTGATCGCGCATAAATGAGATCGTGAATCACAACTCGAGAGCATCGCACACGGACGTTAAAGACATCACGATTTGTTTGCCAACGGAATCGCCAGTGACAAACACTACTTTACAAAAAGGCCTGGTCGTCCTAGAAGTAAACCGGTACTGATACTTTAAAATAAAATGAGAAAGAATTTGTAATAAGACGCCATCTGGTCATATCCGAGTTTGTGAGCGATGGAGGTCTTAATAAAATAAGAACTAAATTTTATGTTTTAATTTATTCACACAGCTACTATTTACGACATTTAACTATCCAACTCCATCATTTCTCTTGATATTCGCGATGATCACAATACTATTTAATGTATGACAATTTTAATTAAAGTTCTTGTCATTGTAAATTATATTGACTGAAGTCATATAATTCACACTCATTATTTAGACTTGTCCAATCTGTCAATTGTCATAATTCCAAAATGCCTTACACTCTCGCATCCAGTTCAGTAGTCCCGCCCGTCAGTTTCACCCTTCACTGCACCGATGCTCGCAGTCCTTCAGAATTCACTCTCTCTCTCTCTGGTCACACTCGCCGCTGGCTCGTCGCCTAGCTGTCTTCGCACACCTGCCGCTTACGTCACGACCCTTCATTTCTACAGCTTTGGGGAGAATTAATTTTCGTACCCAAACAGGAGCCGATATTGTAAAATGCTCTTACAAATTTGTTGCAAATTGTTTTTACTATGTAGTCTAAGTTTTCCAACACAAAAAAAAGTATATACTTTTATCCACTTAATTAATTAACGAAAATTTTGTTTATTTAAAAATTAGTTAAAACTATACAGTTTTTATGTTGAAAAAATTAGACTATGTAATAAAAACAATTTTGCAACAAACTTATAAGAGGATTTTATAATATCGTCTCTCGTTTGGGTACTAAAAATTAATTCTCGCAAAAGCTGTGGAAATGAAGGATCGTATGGCCTTAAGGTCGCACAATCCTCCAGACTCTAAACTGTCTGCTCGGAGGCCCGTCGCAGCTTAAGGGCTCTGCCTACCTGGTGATTCGACTGCGTTGCAAAGTGTTTCAAATCCGTTTTTTTTTTTTTTTAAGAAATTATTAAACGTTCCCCTAGTATGCGAACAAATACCATACGCGCAAACAAGTAAGGGATCGTACTTTGAAATTTAATACGCATAGTGTAAATATTATTGTGGAGCCCTCCTGTACAGGCAGCTCCTGAGCTACAGGCACAAACGCTGTGAGGTTTACATCCCCTATGCAAAATGGGATGGAAAACATTATACGAACAATGTCGTACCGTAACTCGTAAGGGAGGTAGCCACCCTTGAAAATCGATATTTCACACGGTTCCACCGGAAATCAATGAAACCTGCATGAAATAAGAGAGACATTCTGCGAATAATGCTGTATTTGACCGAGATCTGAAACCTGCGAACAGTTGCGGAGTACTATCAGCCCCGTGCAGTGAGAAAATACAGGGAGGTATGTTAGTTCCCTAACAATGTGTGTGTAACCCTTGGCATCTCTTTAAGACGTCACGTACAGTACATTAATGCACAAGTAACGTAACTTTGATGTAACACTCTTAGCTGAACAGTTTGCGAGAAAACAGACAACGTTTGTAAGGGTGCACTTTGTTGCCTGATAGATGCGCAACCCGCAATGCAAGACATGTCGTGCTACGTGACGGGAGAGGTGCGCGCGCAGCTGCGAGCCAGCATCGCTAGCGTGCGCGACAAGGCGGCATCGCACTGCTGGCTCGCAACATGGAGAGACAGCGCACGTGCGCAGAAATGGCGGATACGCGTCTCGTGCACAAGCAACACAACGTCTGTACGAACAGGCCTATCCAAACAGACGCTGCCTAAGGAGATACGCAACGTCCGGACAGCCGGGCTTGAGGAGGAAGTTTTGGAACGCATCGCCGGTTCGCTTTCAAGTAGCACACGCGGGATATCACTCGCGCAATGCACGCGAGCCACCAGAGCGTGTTGAGGGTTCTGCACGGACAACATCTGCGCCCGTATCATCCATCGTGGAAAGGTGCAAGCCTTACACCCAGCTGATTTCCAGCCGCGTGTCGATTTCGCACCGCTGGTTTCTGCATCACTGCGCAGACGAACCTGGCTATCCTCGCTGCATTCTGCGCGGGCAGGCGAGGCTGCTTTCACACGTGATGGAGTTCTCGACAGTCGGTAACAGACACTTTTGGAACGACGTAACACCACGTGCAATGGCTGAAGACCGCCATCGAGTTACATTTGCTGTTAACTTCTTGGCCTGCATTGTCGGCGACAATCTCACTGGACCGTACTTCTTGCCGCCACGTTTGACTGGCCGCATTTGTCGAGAGTTTTTAGATGACATACTGCCCGTTCTGTTAGGGGGCGCGTAGTTACACACAAGCCGGCGTATGTGGTAAAGGCTGTTCACGATAAAGTGAGCCTTTTTTAAAGCAACCTCAGAAAAATGTCACTGCCTCTGCTTGCATATGTTTTAATGGCCTCACTGTATGACATGCGCACAGAAAAGTTGGTAACGATGGAGAGAAAGTAGTTCCATATCTTAATATAGAATAAAAAGTGTTTGGTAAATATTTGTAATAAATTTCTTTCTTTCTTTCGCTTTCTGTTATTTAAGCATTAAAGTTTAAAAATGAAAAGATTTTAAGATATTTAATTTTCTAATAATTTTACATTTTCACTTGACCGAAGCATGAATAAAGTGATGAGGCCCATGGCAATGTTAATTTTAGATAAGGCGGAAGAATATACAACGTGCATACAAGTACATCTTAAGCAGGGTTTTCAAAACTGCTCATTTTACCACGAACGGCCTATACCAGCACGACGGAGCCCGTGCACACTTCAGTTTGGAAGCGCATCACCATCTGACCGCCACATTTGGCGACCGTCGGATAGGCAGAGACGGGCCAGCGAGGTGGCCACCGCGCTCCCCAGACCTCACGCCACCTGATTTCTTTCCGTTGGGTCATCTCAAGGCACTGGTACACGAGACCCTGGTCAACACGGTAGCTGAACTTCGCACCCGGATACTGGTACTTGTGCCATCATTTGCAACACCCCACACATCATTGCCCACACATCATTGCCCACACATCATTCGGGTGTGTGTCGCTATCGCTCGTGTATCGAAGCTGGTGGTCGCCACTTTGAACAGTTACTGTGAATTTAAAAAAAAAAAAAAACGGATGATTCTTAAGGCACGTTCTCGCTCAGTTATCTTCTACGGCCTTCCCCTTTGAATTACAACTATCCGCAGAGCCTGTACTGTACGAACATGCTATCCTATCTCCATTATAGGCTGTTCACGGTAAAATTAGTACATTTGAAAGCCCTGCTTAGGATTTACTTGTATGCACGTTGTGTGTTCTTCCGCCTTATGAAAAATTATCATTACCATGGGACTTTTCACTTCATCCATGCGTCGGTCAAGTGAAAGTGTAAAATAAATAGAAAATAAATATTTCACATGTATGCATATTTTTACATTTCGATACATTTAAAAAAAACAAGAAGCGAAAAATATAATTAAGTTATGAAAAATGGTTACCTTACACTTTTTGCTCGGCGTTTAGAGACGTGTAACTATGTTTCATCCATCGTTATAAACGTTACTGGGCACATGTCAATCAGTGCACTCGTTAAAATATATGTAGGCAGGGCAATGATTTTTTTTTTCACAGGTTGATTTAAAAAGTGCTCACTTTATCGTGAGCAGCCTTTACCTGCATTCACACACAGCAGTCGAGCTGTGTTCGTACGAGCTCCCTTGACTTGCGGGTTGCTTACCTCGCAGGCGACCAAGTGCACCCTTACAAACTTCGTCCGTTGTGTGGAACACTGTTCGCCTGACAGCGTTACATCAAGATAACGTGTTTTCGTGCAGTAACGTATGACTACGACGTCTTTACAAAATACGGGAGGGTTACACACTCATTGGCAGGATAATAACATGCCGCCCTTAGTGTCCCAATGTATGGGATGATGGTACGCCACAACTGTTCGCTGGTGTCTGGTCATTAGTCACAGAATGGATCTTTCGTTTCATGTAGGTTTCATTATCCTCCAGTAGAGCCATTTGAAAAATCTATTTCCAAGGGTGGCTACCTCCTTACGAGTTATTGTACGACATTGTTCGTATAATGTTATCCATCCTATTTTGCACAGCGTTTGTACCTGTAGTTCGGGACCATCCTACATAGTTAAAACGGCTTTTTCATGCTGCCGTATCTTATAATATACTAGTCGGACACGAACAAAACCATGACATGAGCCTGTATTGATATTCGCTACAGAATTTTCACCAATAAAATTATAGGGTCGCCGCTGAAAGTGCCTTAGATACACGCAGCACTACGAGAACACTGCACACCAGTGACGGGACCTGCGCGTAGCGGCGATAGCGCTCTTGTATCGCGTACCAGCGTGACCCTTACAGCTACCACTCTTCTCGGCCAAAAATAAAATAGAGAAACGATGCAGGCTGGCGGTGGTCTCTGCCTCGCACCCAAGTCTCGCTGAGAGCCAGGGGCGATGAAACAGAACATTCCTTCGAAGATAACCCCAGACATTTAATCCGACCAAGGTCAGGAACGCACGAGTCACAATAGTTTTTGTAACCGGTTGTCTAATTTCCTCATATAAAAGTTATTCGGCCGGCTTGAAACCTTTACCATACCTGGTAAAGGTTTCAAAACACCCATGAAATGTAGAAGGCGCTCCTCGGCGACATCACACATGGCACGGATGTTCCTAGAAGGTCCTGGTGACAGCGGAAAGGAGGTGGGGAACGACCCGAGGACGAAGAGGAAGCAATCCAAAGAAATTAATAGATATTTTGTCTCCAAAACATGAAAAGAAAAAAAAATCAATCGACGTTTCCAGCTTTCACAAACCATTTCACTTTGCCACCTGACCGAGGAGGGGGGGGGGGCGAATCTGTTTTTGGAAAATGTTTATTTCCAGTGAAGGAAAGGAAGGAAAGACGGAGTACCTGTAGGAGACAAGCTACCGGCACGAACTATTTGGTTTTATTAACCCTTTCAGGAGTATGCACGTATATACTCGGGGCTACGTCTATATGTAAATATATTTGCTCTTGAAGACAAAGCCCACACGTTTATAGTTTTACTATTTCGCTAGAATTTATCGGAATCTAATTAAAAAATGACAGCTAGTCAACTTTTTATTTTGTAAGAATAAAACTGTCCTTTTAAATAATTTTGCAAAGGAAGACAATGGATTGTAACACTTGTTGCTTCTATCGCTATACATTAACTGGCACACAGCCAACGCGTGACTTGATTGGTCCACGGACAGCCAATTAAAAACGTTGCAGAGTACAGTAGGCGTGTCCGGCGTAGCCAGGACCAATAGGACAATGGTGAGTGGGAACAAAGCGACCGACCAAAAAGATTATTGCTGTAGTGCAGAATATAGGTAGCTCACTTCAAACTTGTCCTTAATGCCGATGAATTTGTGCCATCCTAAAAGGGTTAATTACTTTATTGCTAGGATAATAATATTTATATAATTTACTTATTTCGTACAATTTACACCGCAATATGTTTCACACCAAAGCGTTTCTATTAACATTTTTTTTAAAATTATTACAATTTACTCATATTTATTATTATTATGTATTAATATATTTATTATATTCTTATTGATTTCTGGTGTGTGTGTGTGTGTGTAGGTGTGTATGGGTGTGTGTGTGTGTGTTGTGTGTGGGTTTGGGCGCTCGACTGGAAAGAGGATGTGTGATTGGTTAGGTAGAAAAGGGGGTAGGGGGTAATTCATTGCGTTATGGTGTCTGGAGTTTGTGGGAACCTCTGTCAAACAATCAAATATAAAACCAGATATTGCTTTGAAAGGAAAAAGTCCTGGAAGTTAGTTTTTTTTTTTTTTTTTTACATTCAGTGGATGAAATATCGCCGCATTGTTTCGAGCAAAGAGACGCGACGCGGACAAGAGAATCAGGGCACTAATATGCAGGATGTCGAAAGATCCCCAAGAACTAAATTTTCATTTCCCTTCGTTTTAAATTTCATAAAACAGCATGCCCTTAGTTATAAAAAAAATATGTAAATTTCAAATTTATTTTTCTTTAATTTGTTAAAGATAACATTCTGAGTAATGCTAAGATAAATGTAATTCTTTTGCGCAGCTAATTGAGCTTTTACTACCTCAGTACATTTATTAGATACAGAGCACAGAGCTAATCTCTACGTCGTGATTCTAAAATGTGCGTGCGTTGGAACCATAAAAAATGATCTCCAGCATCCGCAGCCTTTGTATTCCGGTGCTACTCTATACTCACCTCGCTGTTAACGGCTCTCAAGACCTCAATGTTAAGAGCCACCCAGAAAATTTATTTACTGACTCACTTCGCTCTAATTACCACGCCTCGGTCAACATCACTAAGCTCACTTAGTGCTTTCGTACTAACTACTGTAGTTCCTATACATATCGATTTAGAGGTCAGGGTTTTTTTTACTAGGGGATGGCGTGTATGGATGATCCCAGTGATTAATGCTCTTGTAATTATAAAAATTATTTCCTACATAATTATTATAATTTTCTTACACCACATGATCATAGTAAACATTATGACTATATTCCATGATAAATATTTTCTTGCAAATTCAGCTTTCTGAAGCATTCAGAATGGAAATGCGCTTAAATTTTATTAAAAATACAGACTATTTAATCGATTAGTTTTTTTCTATTCTAAAAGTATGTTTTACTTAAATATTTTATAACGTTGCAAAGCATTATATTCTTATTTCATATACAGCAGAAATCGCAACTTTCATGACGATTTTTACGGTGTCTGTACTACTTTTGCTATGGGTTCTTCACGTTGTAGAGTAGGGCGCAGTGCTCCATAGGCAGTTGCTTTACTTCGACCTTAAGCGGCAGGTGTGCGAAACGGCGTAGCAGTGTAAAAATGAGCAATTTCTTTTGTAATAATTTTACAGCTGTCCTTGACCGACGCATGAATAAAGTGACGAGACCCACGACAATGTCAATTTTGCATAAGAGGTCCTGTCACTAAAACTTTGTTTGAAATATCGTACCGCGCGCGCGGGTCCTCTTTCTGGCAGTGAGGTATAGTATAGTGGCTTGTTCATCTGGACGAGCAAGGAGGGACCTGCAGGTACGTGGTTAGGTAATTCCTCTCGCGGCATTCCCTCAAAACGGGAAGGGTAATCTCAAAGATTTTGCCGGCTGGCTGCGTTGGCAGCATAGCTTCAGGACCAAATGAGAAATAAATGAAATCGACCACGAAACTGCTCGCGATTGTCATCTGTTGTGGAGCACCTCACTACTGCTATACGCTGTTCACGGTAAAGTGAACACTTCTGAGGCCTTAGTTACTTTTCTCCTTTCAGCCATTTGTTTTATCTTATAATCACCTTTTTTTTAGATGTTAAGTTAAGGTATTATACATTGTAAAATGATTTGTGTACTTTTACAAGAAAAATGTTTGTAAACCCGGATGAAAATACTTTCGAGAACTACTTTCACTTTTCCTGTAAAATCTGCAAAACATGCAGTACATTTGTAATATTACAAATTACAAGCTTGTTTTACAACTTACATTATTCTGATGTGGACATAAATAATTTTTCCTAGTAAACGATAGTGGTGAATCATTAGCGAATGGTAAAAATAATATTTCAAAATATAATTTTGAAAAATTCACACTTTGCCAGCACAGGGGCTAGAACCCTCTACCCTTGCATTACTATTCCACAAACTAACACAAAATACTAAACTGACTTACGAGCTTCACAATTATTTTTGTACTCAACATAGCAGTACATACCGACAAAATATAAGTGAAGTTATTGGGTTAAAAAGAACGCATTTATTGGATTTTAATAGTTCTGTGTAGAAATAAAACATCAACGGTTAATTTTATTCCGTTCATTTACATGCTTGATTAAAAACTCTTTTCATTACAATATCTGCTTCCGTGCTCCTGGGGCTTCCGGACCAATTTTTGTAGCATTTGTGATCTTTGACATCCTTTCCCGTAGCATCTGCTTGTGCGCACATTGCACAATATCTAAGCGGATGTGAAATCCGATGATTGATGAAACTCCTGACAGTGAGCTAAAATTACAGTTCTTATAAGGCCTTATAGATCGCTGTCCATTTGCAACGACTGTCACAATATGATCGCCTCGTTCCAGATGTAGCTGTGCTTCATGTCTGCCTGCGATGGTCATCTCCTTTACTGTGGCTTCTTCCCAGCCATCACTCACTCTGTCATAGCATTTATAATATGTTTTTGTGTACGTTGTTGGTATGTTCATGGCAGCAGCTAGTTCTTCTAACTGCCTGTATCCGATCCCAGTGCAAACTTCTCCTATCAAGCAGCTGTATTTATCTCCGTATCCACACTTTTTAGGGTCGTTTGTGTGTCAAGTGTCCTGTATGTTACACTGCGCACTGAAAATTGACTTCAGGCATCTACTTGCTTTACTTTTGATTGTTAAATTTGCTATGCCACATCCAAATGGTCCATGAGCACACAACATTTCGAGTCTATTTAGGAACGAATTCTCATCACTTATCATTCTTTCAAACACTGTCCACGCAGGCAAACTATCCACATTGCTAAGGTATCTGTTAGTATATTGTTCATGTTGATGCTCGCCAGAGGAACACGGTATAGGCAGGTCTATCCAAGTCGTCTGTAAACACGGTGTTGCTGTAAATCCACTCGAAATACAGTTATCTGATGACAATTTTCTGGCGCATTCTTCGACAGATCAACGAAGGGAGTATCAGTGCCGTCTCTCTCTGGTATTATAAAAGTATTTAATTTATTTCCTCCGCAAACAGAGATATCAATTGCAATTTCAATTGAAAACAAAAATTTTGTTGCCAGTGCAGTTACAATTTAAGAACAAGTACATCGCCTTTTAAATAATGACATGTTCAGGTGTTATAAAATGCTGCTGTATGTGACATTCACTGCCTCTGAAATCGAAATATATCTGAATTTTTTAAATGAGATGTTTTTATAGTTCCGTTTTTGGTTGGCATACTGAAGAGGAGATAGAAATAGTGGGGCTTAAATACGTGACAAATTGTCTATACGATATTTTAAATGTAAATTGTCAGGCAAAACACAGGAATGTCAGAAAATTTCATTAGAACCTACCAGACTTAAAAAGATAGCCTTTTTTGCCCATGCAAAACTATTGAGACAACTCGTGGTTTTTTTTTACCTTTTAACGGGGCATCTACTTAAATATTTAACGTTTTCTTGCCCAGTTACTCGGCGCATACTTGCTCCAAATAATTGGGTATTTTGCCTTGAATTACAGCGTTTCCCAAACCTTTTTTTTTCTTGTGACCCGGTTGTTTTTAAGATTCTTGTTCATGACCCACTAAAAACTTATTGCCCATTTCTCCCGCGCCACCCTGCACCGCTTTACGACTCACGATATTCTGAGGCGAAGGCGAGGCGACCCGGCAAATTTTTTTTTCGTGGCCCGGTATCGGATCGTGACCCACCATTTGGGAATCGCTGCATTACGTCACTTTGTTTGTATATATTTCATGTGCCAGCGCTAAGTATAAAAAAAAATTTAAAATAAATCTGAAATTTCCTTCGCATGATATTAGAACTCGCGTATAGTAATATTATTTACAGCACACAATTTAAATATAAATCCATGCTGCAGTATCTGTAACAAACATGTTTCACACTTCCATTTACAGAGGAGGTGGCTCCCGAAAACCGCAAGAGTTAAGGGAGTTGCGCCAACTTTTTTGTTGATCTGTGTCCTGTGTTTCATGTTCTTCTATCAGACACTGATAACACTTCATTTGGCGCATTTATTTACACAATCAAAGTTGCCAAGCCCTATTTCTCACAATAATAAGGTGGGCACTATACATTACCTTCGTTTTATCGAAGAGATCGTGGTTTTAAATTGTGTTGTTCTAACTCACGCACTTTTCATAATGACCCAACATATTATACTTTTCGTTCTTCGCTTTTCATGTCCTTTACATTTGTAATCGACCATGGCTGTTCTATATCCAACTATCAAGTTTTTCGTGAGGAATAACCTGCCCAAGTTTGTACACATCTTTTCTTAATCACGAGTAACAAGATTCTAAAAATAAATAGAAATATTTTTTTACAATAAAAGCACATAATATGCGACCACTCGTTACAATTACTTTAACTTGTAAGATATAATAAATATTTGTAAATTTTAGTAAAAAAATAATAAAATTATTGTGTATTAAAGTACGTGTGATCCATTTATTAGATTCTTTACAATAATTAAGCGATAATCGCATGGATGTAAGGCAGGGGAGTAAAATGTGGAGACAAGCAAAACCTGTAAAAGTCAGAGGATTTAATTATTTGTATGCAACCATGCAGCACATATCGATGCCTAACCTAAGATCCAAATGCAGGTCAACTGCAGTTGCTGCGACACGATAGGCAAGAAGTGAACTCACTTCGCATAACACCGATGAATAGTGTGGGTGTCGGAAAGCCTGAGAAGGTCGAGGATCCCTGGGATGACCGACCGAGTGAGGCTGGACGTCCAGGCCGGAAAGCTGACACCAGAGGATGAGAAGTGAACTCACTTCGCATAGCACCGATGAATAGTGTGGGTGTCGGAAAGCCTGAGAAGGTCGAGGATCCCTGGGATGACCGACCGAGTGAAGATGGACGTCCAGGCCGGAAAGCTGACACCAGAGGATGAGAAACTCTTATTCTTATCTGCGTAAGAGCATTTGCTTAAGTTGCAGTGTATATTGGTTTATCGCTGATAACACACGTAAAAATAAACCCAATAATTTTATAGCTATAATTATCGGAAGGTAGTAGTCATAACAATTTCCTCCAGTTTTAATATTCACATTTTTTTAAATATAAATTCCTTGGTTAGTTTTAATTTGTGCCAATGATCCTAAGATTATTTAAGTAATTTTTGCTATGCTAAGAAGATACCGACTGATAAAAAAAATTTGAAAAGTTTTACGCCTGTTATCAATTTTCAATGTCTATAATTTCATAATATTGCCGCTTATATTTTTCGAGAAAATTCAGTTTGAAAATTGACATGCAAAAGATAGGGAAACAGGTTTATGAGAGGCTTGGACGACGAGGGACCCCTGGGGTGTGCTAAGTTGAGAGGGGGAGTGAGGGAGGGTGGTCTCTCGAGCCGGGATGCTACCACCATATCGTAGAAACACAGGATGAGAAACGTCTACTCCACAACAGCAGTCGCGGAGGTTATCATGTGATAATTTGTGTTCTAATAATATGTACTGAGATTCACCCAGCATGTTCACAATAATATTAAGTGGCAGGTAATATATTACTTCCCCTTTCGGTTTTTGTGTAAATTTTTATAAGTATTTGGTATAATTTTAACTTATGTGGTCGTATCCAAAAATTGCTGACATAATTTTAATCATAGAAAGGAAATACTGAACGATAAATAAATCTTAAGTAAGTCGAGGCGATGAGTTTATTATAAACTTTCACTGTGTAAAGTTTCATATTTTAACCGTTTATAGTTTTGGAGAAAAAAAAAACATCGTAGAAATAACATTAGAACAGATATGGGATTGAATTTGTGGCACGGCAAACGTTTGTATTTAACATTATTATTGACTTCCTTTCCGAGCAAATGGGCTATGCATAGAGTATGAATCTTGTTCTAAATTGTTTTCTTGTGATGCCTCTTCGTGAAGTCTTGCCCCCCCCCCCCTTCCCCTCAGGTAAAACTATTTTGATGCGGGAGGGGAAATACAAATTCACCCCCTCCCCACTTACTTCCCGAAGCTCCTGACTCCAGCTCATAACTGTGGCTCGAGTAAGAAAAGCGCCTTCGAACAGCGATAAAACGTACTACAGGTCGACGTGAGTACACCAGCTTCAAAACAGTCAGGTCAAAGGATGCCCGACCGCTGCAGTGTGTGTGTGTGTGTGTGACACCCAGAGGAAACCGCGAGCATCGCGCGAGGAGAGAACCCACAAACAGGAAGCTGGATCGTTTCTCCGGGAACGTAATCGCCTCGGACACCGGCGTGTGTCGGCCCTGACTCCTTGCGAACGCACAGCGCGGTCGAGATAAGAAGTTGGTATCGATCTCGCAAGTAGACCTCTGCCGAGGTCCGTGAGGCTTCCGCGCGATACTCCGGGTTCGAATCCTGTTGTCGATGAGGTTGGAACTCTTTCAGTAAGTATGTTCAGTTTAATTTAACTATAGGCTGTTCACGGTCAAACGGGCACTTTTGTAAGCCCTGCTTAAGATCTGCTTGTATACATGTTGTGTATTCCTCCGCCTTGCGTAAAATTAACATTGCTACGGGCCTCATATATTTATTCATGCGTCGGTCAAATGAAACTGTGAAATTATTAAGGAAGTAAATACTTCACAAATCTGCTCATTTTTACACTTCCAAGCATTAAAAAAAAATTGAAAACTAAATAAATAATTTTAAGTCATCACAAATAATTTCCTAGCACTTTTTATTCGACGTTAAGATATGGAACTGCTTTTCATCCATCGTTACCGTTACTGTACGAATATCACTCAGTGCGCCCGTTAAAATATATGCATGCGGGGGTAGCGACTATTTTTATAAGGTTCGTTTCTAAAGTACTGACTTTATCGTGAACAGCCTTTATCGGAGGTGATGACTATCTCGGTGAGATTAAATTTTACGTGGCAGGTGAATGTAAAAAGTGATACTTTAAATTTTAAAGAGCATTTATATGTAATGATTCAAACGCTACTGCAGGAATACTTTGTAAGTGATAAGATTTGGTTTGATAGGTTATTGCTTATTAAGTGACTGCATTTACATCTTGTTGGTATTCTTTCTTGTTACTGAAAGAAACTAATGTAAACGGTGAGGCTGGGGGGGGGGGGGAATGGGGTGAGGGGGGAAGGGTCTCATAATTTTAGTTTTGTGTAGGATTTTCTACATGCATTTAAAGTGATTACACTTATACGAATGCGTGACTTATAATATTCATATTTGGCAGGAAAAATAATATATTTGACTGGTCTGTTCATGGTAAAGTGAGCACTTTTAAAAGCCCTCTCATTTGGAATAATAATCAATAAATATATTTTATTTTAGTGTTAGAAGTAAACTTCCGAGTGCGGTGGAATGTAAACACTGTGTTTATTATTTGCATGGCAATATTTATTTAAAAAGAGGTTTCAAGGATGAGTAATGGCTGAAAGGAAAAAGTAACTAGGGCCTCAAAAGTGCTCACTTTACCTTGGACAGCCTATAGAATTGTACTTTTAAAACGCAACTACGCAGCTCAATGTTGTGATACTATTATGGAAAGGGGGCCACGGTGGCTGAGCAGTTAGCCTGCACGCCTCACATCGAGGCGTTCCTGGTTCAATCCCCGGCCGGTACACTCCTGATTTTCGCACGTGGGAATCGTGCCGGACGATGCCGTTGGTCGGCGGGTCTTCACAGGGATCTCCAGTTTCCGCCGCCCTTGCATTCCGGCGCCGCTCCATGCCCTCATCGGCTCTCAAGACCTCGCTGTTAAGATCCGCCCAAATCTCTTCACTCCCTTATTATGGCAAGTTATACAGAGCTGCTGGACGCAAAAGTTGCCACGCTTTACTTTATTAAGTCATTACTGTTTTGCACGTAAATTATTTCTCAGTGTCGTCTGCATACTTGTACAAGGTTTGCTAAAAGTATCAGGGAATTAGGTTCATACTTTACGCCTCAGAGAGCCGGATAGTCTAAGAGGATTATCATTGAGCGTGTCGTCAGTAATGCTGAAAGGGTTAACAACATTTTCCAAACTTCTGCATCGAAAACTTCGCGGTAGATAGTCGTGAGTGCCGGAAGAGGAAGTGTTGATGAGCACTCGAGATGTGTACATAACTTGTAACTTGCTTTACCCTGCTGTGTAAGAATTTATCTCTTGGGTACTTCATGTTTGATTACATTTGAACTTGATGTTACATCCCGATCAAACTCTTGATATGTAATTACAAATTGTTGAGTTCGATTAATCAAGTACGATTGAGTTAATAAGTTGAAACTATCTCTTGTACCATAAAGATATGATTTTTTTAATTAACAGTTCATGGTCAACACAATCGAAGGCTTTGGATAAATCACAGAATACTCCTGCTGCATGCTGCTTATTGTTCAATGTACTTAATAGATATGTTGTAAGGTAGAAAGTGACATCAATAGTTGACAATCCCTTCCTAAATCCAAATTGAAATGATAATATTATATCAAAAGATTCTAAATGCTTAACTAATCCTACATAGAATACTTTTTCTAAAATCATAGAAAAAACTTAGAGTAATGATATACAGTAAGTCTGTAGTTATATTTTCATTGCTACTCATTCTATGTCTTGATGGCTAACATTATTAAAATCACATCAACAATGCGAGAAGAATATATTCTCAAATGAAATTTTCGTTTTTTTTTTTTTTTTTTTTTTTTTTCAACTCAGATTATAGACTCGCACATTTGCAGTGACCTAAAAGCGTTTATCATTATTTCTACTTTAGCCTTGTATGAAAAATAAATAAAATCGATAACAGAAATTGTATAAAAATAATAGAGAATATAATTTCCTTTTTCCATAAATATTTTCTGTCGTATTTTAAAGAGAAAACACAATGATAATTTTTTTCATGCGATATGGTAGCCAACATGGCATACAATATTGGATGCAATTAGTGATTGTGTGTATGCGAAGTAGTAATTTTTTTTTTTTTTTTTTTAAATAGCAAATTCAAGCTTTAAATCTTCACCATAGCTGTAAAGGTTCATTGGGGAAATAACTGATGCCAGAGTTATAGTTCGTGTGTACAGGGACTAATGGCAGCTGACTTCGAAAACTTTACTGTAACTTATTCTGTAGATGGCAGCAAGAAATCTACGAGGCTTCGTATCAGCTGTTGGATAAGCTAATACGGCGTCGGCGTCTTCGCGTCTTGCTGGACTTCTAAAAGAATATTTGTAAATAATTTCGGGACCGGGGAAGTTTTTTTATACTAGTGATCCCTAACATTGTATCTGAAATGATTCAAGCTGGCTGCTGCAAATATGAGAAGAACAAAACGACCAATGCTAGGAGGGCTTGCTGGATTCTCCGAAACAAAGTCCAAAGATCTACCATTACGGTAAGCTAAATTTAAACATTTGTAACCATTTAAAAAGATTACATCTAATACTATGGCATACGGCACGTCTCTTAAACAAGTAACGAAATATCTATGACTACAGTAAAAAGTTATATATATATATATGTGTGTGTGTGTGTGTGTGTGTGTGTGTGTGTGTGTAACCTGTATAAACAAATACGAATATATACCAAAGAATTTTCATCCGAATTTCTCCAAAGTAATTTAATGTTTATTAAACACAAGTACTTTATAATATTACAGGATGAATAATTAGGTCGTATTATTTTGTTTTTCGTGAAATATTATTTCAATATAATTATATTTTTTTTAGAGTGTTCAGATAGTTTAGGGATCACCATTCAAATTTGCATGAGTTCAGACTCTCAAGCCTAAATTCTGATAATATATGTTGTGCTAAAAGCAATAAATTCGCTGCAGCAAGGAAGGAGAGCATAGGAAAATGGGAATGCATGGCTTAGGTTGCCCCGAAAAAGCAAAACGTGTGAGAAATTGTGATGTATCAGTGGACTTAAAAATGATTTAAGATGGATAAATAAACGAACAACATGTATAAGAGAGAGAGATGTGTGTAACAGAGTGTGTTTGAAGATTTACCAATGGACATACTCTCCAACGGTGTCGTCTCAGGAACTCTCAAAGGGCGTTCACATGCACTCGTATTCACAATACATCAAACACTCAATATTATTAAGAAGCAGTTAATTTAGATAATTAACTTTGTAACAGAAAATTAGGCTTTTGCGGTTCAGCGTTCACAATAAAAGAAAACAAAATACCATTAGTTATCTTTAATTCAAAGCAGAAAACTAGAAAATAAAATCAGAATAAAACTGTTTAACTGTGTGTGAAATCAAATTAATTTAGTAGAAGTTCAGTTCTGCAAGTAGATTAGAATCATTAAAATATTACCACCATTCAAACAAAAGAATTACTTAAACTGTAAGTATAATAAAATGACTCAAAGGCTGCTTTATAAATAATTAAATGACCTGTAGATTAATTAAACTGTTTCCAAATAAAAGTTCCTGTAGTATTAGTACCTCTTAACTAAGTTTTACGTAGTGAGCTCCATTAAATATATAGCATTACAAGTTCCAATCACTTTCCCACATTTCTAACTTAGGTTCATAATCTCTTCAAAATTAGTAAAGTTTCAATGTTCTCCAAATAAATTTAGGTCCAAATCTAAAATTAAAAATATTTCTTCACTCCCAATTTACATTCAAATCACTGTAAAGTCTAAAAAGTTTACTCAGGTAACTAGCTTAATCGGATATCGTAGGACTACTGGGCTGAATTAATAAGTGCCGCAACTAAATCTTCCAAAACTATATCATGTCACTATCATTTCAGGAGCAATGATAAACTTGCAAGCGGCGCTGGCAAGCATAAGTCTGTTTGCCAAAAATTAGGTGGCGTCACCTTAATCTGTAGATAGTGCTGACGTTACCAGCATGGCGTCGTGGTGTCGGTGTAGACTCGGTCTCGTAGACTGCGTCCACTGATAAATCCAAACTAAATCCACTAGACTTTGGCCTCTTCTTAACTTGCCAAACTAGCCTTCAATTAAACTAACGTCGGGTACCAAAAAATGCTGACTTAGATTACGTCGATGACGGGGATTTTGCCGAGGAAGTCCCGGCTATTAAACAAGCGTCCTTGGATCTACAGATCCGTACCCAGAAGCCCTTGACTTCCAGCAACTTCATCGTCAAGTCCTATCAATGTAACTCAACTACTTCCGGTTTAGTAAGTCACAAATATAGCTTAAAACCAAAAAACTGCAAATAAAATAAACTAAACTGTGTTAAAAATTAAAAATAATAAATACTGAGACTCGCAAAATCCTGAAAAATCATTTAGTAACATAATTTAGTTAAGCAGCTGAATGCTCTGAATAACCTACTTACTTACCATAGAGTTATATAAATTAGCGTACAAGGATTGAAAAGAATGGTGGATCTTAACTCGTATTACACTTTCAAAAATCATGAAACAAAATATTAAGTGAAATTGGAAAAGAGATGTAATAATGTAAGTAAGTGCTTAAACATATGCAAAATATGTAGGTGTCATATGGTACAAAACAATACACATGTTAATCTGCATACTAGTTTCGGGACATGTAAATGAGAATACATGGATATGTTACAATATGTGTTTCATTTTGTTTAACCATGTGACCGGAAATAATGCCATGGCGGGGCAGAGCTAACCTGCGCATCCCTAAAGGGAGATATTAAAAACTGATAATAATGAAATAAAAAACCTGAAACCTGTTCACGTGACCATCGTTGCATTTCAGTCGAATATGTGTTGTAGAAAAATTATGATTATTTGCAGTTGCCCGCAACAGAAGTGGCGGTTGGCTAGACTGCAGCGCGTTGGGTGGTCGTGGGTTTATTGAAAGTTTAGGCTGCATTTTACCACTTGTTTCGTGACCACGGAGAGGGTATCGATGTATCTCGTCACCGAAGGCGCGAAAAGACTGGGATGGCTATTGTAACAAGTCTGCTACGACACCACGGCCACTGTCGTGTAATCAATAAAGATTTTGTGGTCCACGAATAATTATTTATCCTCTACATAGATATAAGTGCTAAGGCGATATCTATAGGCTATTCACTGTAAAGTGAGCACTTTTGAAAGCCTTCTCGTTTGGAATAATAGTCAATAAATATATTTTATTGTTGCCTCAGATACAAACTTCCGAGTACAGTGGAATATACACACTGTGTTTATTACTTATGACAGTATTTATTTTAAAAGGTGGTTTAATGAGAAAATATAGCTGAAAGGAAAAATTAACTAGGGCCTCAAAAGTGCTCATTTTACCGTGAACAGCATATACAAGAAAGTGCTGAAATCACACTTGAAGTCTTGAAGTAATATTTTGATACTCAAGATACTAGAAGTTATAACGTTACCTGTAACTCATTAACTCGTTGGCGCATGTCATTTTCGTATCAACGCAGCTTATAGAGCTCAACATAAACCTAAAAAGTTTACAAATTTAAACTCCTTATGGGGAGGAATCCACAGTAACAGCTCAACATAAAATAATTAATAATGCTTTTAACTTACTCAATTGAAAATAAATGAAAATTCTTTATATAATCGTCAGCGTAGATGGAAGAAACAATTTTCGTTAGTAATTTTCTGTTTATTTTGTATGCTAAATTACACGTTATATCTGTATTAAATTGACCATTTTTAATATATCGCGTTACTCAATACTCATGAGTTCTCACTTTCTGCTAAAGGCTGTTCACGATAAAGTGAGCACTTTTGAAATGAACATAACAAAAAAGTCACTGCCCCTGCCTGCATATATTTTAACGGGGGCACCGAGTGACCTTCGCTCAGTAAAGTTGGTAACGATGGATGGAAATGTCGAATAAAAACTGTTAGGTAACCATTTGTGATAGTAATAATAATAATATATATATTGCTTTCTCTATTTTTAATGCATCGAAGTGAAAAAAATGAGCAGGTTAGTAAGTTATTTACTTTTCTAATAGTTCCACAGTTTTACTCGACATGAAGTATTAATAAAGTGATGAGGTCCATGGCAATGCTAATTGTAATTAAGGTAGAATAATACATAACGTGCGTACAGGTAGATCATAAGCAGGGCTTTCAAAAGTGATCATTTTACCGTGAACCGCCTTTATACAACAACTTATGAACGCCGTGGCTGGGAGTTCACTTGTCCGCCACACGGCAGGGGTGACAACTGAATTGCAAACTGACTGGCCCTGGTGACAAACGACCTTCTCCCGGCTCTCCTTTTAATTTGGAGTCGTGCGGCTGCATGTCAGAATGCGGGGTTGTCAGCCCTTGCCGCACTGCGGGCCTCCCGTGCTGAGTGAGAGATTTGCACCCTCTCTCTCCGGCGGAGGTGCCGCGGCGGTGTGCATGGAGAGCCAGGCGACGCGAAGCTGTCGAGGACATCCATGCAAGGATATTGAGAATATACAGGGTGATTCCCAATCAGACCGACACACTTCGGGAGGTGATTCTTCATGAAAACGTAAAAGGAAAACATATGTGACACTTTGTACCTAAACCGAATATTAAGGGAGGCATGAGCCCTTAAAAGAACGAGGTTTTAAACCGTATATGTGCCAAATAATGAATTAAAATACAATGACAACTCTCGGAATATTATTGTATGTTATCGGGACCTTCAGAGTTAGAGCCGATATTTTGCACAAATACGGTTTAAAATCTCGTTCTTTTAAGGGCTCATACCTCCCTTAATTTTCGGTTTAGGTATAAAGTGTCACATACGTTTTCCTTTTATTATTTTCATGAAGAATCACCTCCCGAAGTTTGTCGGTCTAATTGAGAATCATCCTGTATATATTTCTCTCGACTAGATACGATAACAGTAAAAATAATATTAAAAAAAACATTCCGGTTGTGTATTTTACATTCTCGCCCTTCCTTGTCGGGCCAAATACCCCTTTTACCAATCGAAAATTGCTCGTAAGCATAGTAAAGTCATTTCAATGCCCATCAGTAATTTATTGTTTTCTCTAAGTAACGAAGTATACCTTCACTCTCTATAAGACCAAATATTCATTACTCGGTTACATAATTTATATTTCCAAGGGAAATTATTTTGAGAACATTCAAGCTTTCAGAACATACATACGTCAGAGTGCAAACCCTTAGTACAACAGCAGCTCTTCGCCTCACGGCTTCCTTAAAACGGGCTACATCCAAAAAAAATTACAGCTTCACATTGACGTTCCGAATGAAATTGCAGTTGAGAAATAAGTTGATGCAAACATCGTTTAAACGAGTATTTGATATATTTACGACAGCTTACCTACATCCCCCTCTTTTTTCTGAAAGGAGAATTAAGTGTAGTAGCACGGTTCTGTACGATTATAGAGCAATACCCGAGTGCCATTTGATTAACGTAGGCACGAGCCCTGTGTGTGTGTGTGAGTGTGTGTGTGGAGTGAGTGGAGATACCTCTAATATTTGTCACACCGCCTTTTTCCCAGTCGCCTAACGCGTTGTTCCAGCTATGCGATTGGCTCGTGATTATTCTTTTCTCCTTCGGTCATACTGGCTGAAGTCTGCACGTACACGACACGGAATAAAATATAACTCCATATACCTCTACACGCCGAGATCAAACTATGTGACACCGGGGGGGGGGGGCTACGCTATGGCCATTCACCGTGTCGTAAAAATACTTTTATATTTTTTCCATTTGTTACGTACACGTACTTTGCGTACACTTTGTAACATTGCAGATTCCGGGATATATTTACATTTAGGCATAGACCTCAATATTATTATTATTATTATTGTTATTATATATGATTAATAAATGCTTGCTTATGTTGTCACTTATTTTATTATCATTTCCGAATTATGCTTTATTATATGAGTTAACAGTAAAATATTTGGTTTATTTCGATAGTCACTTGCATAGAGAGTCATCTGTTTACAGCCAGTATTCAGTAATAATGGTTGTTATTTTTCACTTCTTCTTAGAGGGTATAAAGAAATTAAATGTTTATTAAACATAAAACTATCCTAGTTGTCTCTTGTCTCGCCATTGCTGATTGGCTGAGAAATGTGGCTTGGTCAGGCGACAGCCAGTCAGAGAGCATGAGACAACATAAGAAAGGCTGATAGAAATTAGAACAAAATTTCTCTTTAGAAGGAATTCTCACCACGTCCAGTATAGATGTGGGTTTCATGATATGAATATTTTAATGACTTAATATAATCCGATTTACTGCAAGATGTTTGTGTAATACGAAGAGCTTGTAATTGAGTCATAGAGAATGTTAATTTGATTGTGTTTGATAAGAATATGGATGTAATTATTCATTTTTAAAGAAGAAATAATTTGTCAAATATTGATTGAAGAGATGAAAGAATAATTATATGAATATTTTATGTATGAGAAAATGAGAAAATAATTATCTGAATAATTTGCTAAATGTATGGAAGAAGATTTTATAAAAAATTTATTGGCAAAGCTATGAATGTCAGCATATGATATGACTAATACAAAGGTTAATTGTACTGAAATGTAACAATTTTCTTCATTGTAAACCGACATTTACCCTCCGTGCCCAGCCCGTTCTGGGCCCCTCCTGCACTCTGATTTCCTAGCACAGACAAATATTTTAAATATCTTCCCTCTATGCTAATTTATTACGGGTTTTCGGGAAATAAAACATCTGGCGGAGAATTGCGAGTGAGTGAGTCAAGAGATTTGGGCGGCTCTGAACATCGAGGCCTTGGGAGCCGATGAAGGCGAAGCAAGGCGAGTATGCAGCAGCGCTGGAATGAAGAGGAGGTGGGGAAACGGGAGATTCCCGAAAAAAAAAACTCCGCCGACGAGCTGCATCGGTCGGCACGATCTCCACGAGCGGAAATTCGAGAGCGACCCCCGCCGGGTAATTCGAGAGCGACCCCCGCCGGGTAATTCGAGAGCGACCCCCGCCGGGTAATTCGAGAGCGACCCCCGCCGGGTAATTCGAGAGCGACCCCCGCCGGGTAATTCGAGAGCGACCCCCTCCGGGTAATTCGAGAGCGACCCCCTCCGGGTAATTCGAGAGCGACCCCCGCCGGGTAATTCGAGAGCGACCCCCGCCGGGTAATTCGAGAGCGACCCCCGCCGGGTAATTCGAGAGCGACCCCCGCCGGGTAATCGAACCCGCTTCGACTTGGTGGGAGGCGAGTAGTCTAACCACTACACTACCGTGACCCCATCGAACATAACTTTTTTTCGCTAAATATTTTCTGAGATAGGAGTCTCGTATTATTTTCCCGTTTACAAGTGATGTATGCCTATACAGAGTGTTCAGAAACTTGGTGTCCAAACTCCAAACATAGTTTTTTTGGACCCATAATAACGTAAAAGCCCTTAACACTTATATCCGGAAACGTAGAACAGATGGTTCAGTCCCGATAGAACCGCTATAGCATATTCACGTTTCCGCTACACGTTTTGCATCAAACCCTTGAAAAATCATACCATGTATGACGTGTACAGTCGTTTCCTCAATATGTGATATATTACAAGCGTTGTATACTTTAGTTAACATAAAAGTATTCTACTTTTTGTTAAACTGACCATTTATAATATTTTATCTAAAAATTAAAACATTTTATTTATAATGAATATGAGTAAAACAGGGAGAAAATAGGTGAGTTGGTAATGCCTAGAAAAATAGTTCTTATGCAAAATATGATTACACTGAATGCGCATGAATGTGGTGAGTAATGGCTTTGGTGTTATTTTCTAGACTCGAGTAAGCTTTGAGTGTATGGTGCGAACGGATATCCTGGAAGAACTTCAGCAGGGATTTAGAAAAAAAATGTGAAGTAACCGTAAATTGACTCTGTTGTGGCTGGAATCTATGTAAAAGCGGAAAACCTTATATGCCGAACCGTAAGCTATTAACCGGTCCAAAATCAGAGCATAGAATGTTTCGAGTGCATGTCACTTGGCCTAAAATATTTAGCCTAAAATGTTTCGAAACTGTCTTGGCCTGAACTCGTTTGGCCTACAGTAATCTAAGTAACAATTACAATTGGCCTAAAAATATTTAGCTTTATTTGAGGCCAAGTAGAGGGCACTGAAATGTGAACCGATGCTTACGTTAATATAATTCACGAAAATAATTTCAAAAATTTCACCTGGTGTCATATATGCGCATATTACTACTTTTTGGACAGCTTTATGTCACGAAACCCAAACTATCATGGAAACAAGATGTATCAAAAGTTCAACATGCACGCGTAAGTAAATGGCGTATTTTTTTATTTGGATTTTACCTGACTACCACAATAAATAAATATAATGCTTTTCACAGTATTCAGGTTGCAAAGTTAGTGTAGCAAATTACGACATGTATGCTCTACATTCTAACCTAGAGTACGGAATTCGTAACATAGAAAATTTGGTTGATAACTTCAAATACAGCTGAATATAATACTACTGGATATCTAATCCCTTAGAAGTTAAAGTATCTAACTATATTCGCTTTTTTTTTTTTTTCTTCTGCTGTGACATTTTTGCAGTATCGTCTTCATTACTTTTACGTGAAAGAACAAATATTTTTACCTAGTACGTGTGAGCAGAACTATAAAGGAGATTTTGCAGAGACTGCACTTTCTAACAATGTGCTCAGAGATAGGCCAGCTGTTAGCACGGGCTCCTGATAGCTATCTAGCTGACACGGACGGCAAACAAAGCTCTTCGAGAACAGAATCTCTGTTGATTGCTGTGTGAGGGGCTTTCCTAGCTCAGCGTTTTGGTGCGGAAGCGAAATGAGTATCTGGAACGATTGTGTATGTAACAGATGGTCAAACAGCGACCACACTTCCCAATCTGCGTGACGATGAGGGCAAAATGTGGGTGATTCATATCTGTAGCGGCCCTTATTTATTATTTTTTTTTACGTATATTACTTCACAGCTCTTTCCTCAAACTAGTTCAATCTGGTTATTAAAACAACATTTTTTGCTGGGTTCCCATAAGTTATATTAATTCGTGTTTAGAGTCCGCCCTAGTTGACATACGGGCCTCATTCGTAGCAGTTGTGTCTATTATAATTTTAAAAATATATATATATAGTTTTAATGTAAATATTTTTTTCCAGGGTAGAAATAAAAGTTTACACTTCGTTGCCCATTCAAAAATGTTGTCATTAAAACATATTTTTACATGTGAGGACGCCCGAGGGGCGTATCTAAATTCGTAAGGGACGGAGGTCTTAATAAAAAATAAATAAATAAAATAAACTAATTTTGATTTATAATTTATTCACTCTGCTACTATGTGCAACACCAATTAGCTGTCTCTACTTTTACTTTTTCTTTTTAACAGTGAGCGCATTATTTAATGATTATTTCAATTTTAATTAACGTCCTTCTTAATGCCTGTCTTAATTACAGTCAATTAACTCATACCGTTACCAGCATGTGTTCAGTCGATCTGTTTCCATCAGTTTCGATGTATTTTACTCACGCACTTAGTCCAGCCTGCCAGCCGCCTACTCTGCTGCTTGCTACTTGTAATCGCAGTCTCCCCTTCCGCTGGTATTCTCTCGCTGCTCGTCTTCTGTCACTCGGAAACCCGCCAGTTATCCATTCAGCCACTACAACTCAAAAACTCCCGGTCCAGAGACATGCTGCGAAATTTATAGTCTAGCCCTGACCATCTCGAAGGTTCAACACACCCCGAGTTGCGCTGAGAGACGAGGTCCGTAATCCAGAACATTCTTCATATAATATATCAATAGTGCAGGGTCAGCTGCGCCGTGCCGCAAAAGATTAGCTTGTCGGCACTGTCCATGTGTAACTGATATGCGCTGCCGACCTGTCGCCCGAGCTGCCATTCATAACATTACATTCGGCGCGCCAAGGCATTATCAGTACTACTCACTTTCATTCTCTTACTTCCTCTATAGTGCGTCTCACTCTTAGATTGCAGTGGATAGATAAACGAACACACTACTATACAATTTGACCATTTTTGTTACGTAAGTTTGTACATATGAAGTTATTCTGCCAACTCAACATAACCTCTTGGCTGTTGATAACTCTAACCATCTGGAAACAGCACGTGTCATGCACACTTTACTGCAATCTAAGAGTGAGACTTACTATAGCACGGGACACTCCAAGGTTAGCAGCGCCCACCAGCAACACATAACAATATGTGTGGTCTTTTAAAAGTGTCAAAACAGCAAAAAATCGTTCTAAGTGGCACTTTGTATACTATATTTGTTCTTCTGTAAAACAGTGTTTTAAACTATTGAGACAATTCTGTACCATTTATGAACAGATTGATTAATTAAAACTCTATACTCACCGCTTGAAATACTGAGGAAACATTACACGCGGAGTTCGTTGATGCTATTTTCCATCTCTATCACAATGCTTCCTTACGGCCGGATGTGACCTTTAAGGAAACTGCACACGCAAGCTTTAAAAGAGCGATATTTGGACATGTTCACGATTTTTTTTCTCCATGAATACACTTAATAGGATAAAAGAAAAAAAAAACAGAGGCACAGATGATTTTTTTTTAAATATCTTTTCTGACAAAAAGTCGTATTTGCAGAACATTTATTTACCGAGATACGCGTATTCGCGCAAACAATTATTTCACAGAAAATGTTTCAGTCCATCCTACTCTTAAGCATCATTATTACTTTTCATGGAAGGGCGTACAGGGAGCGAGTGAGTGAAGAGATTTGGGCGGCTCTTAACATCGAGGCCTTGAGATCCAATGAGGGTGAAATAAGGCGAGTATGGAGCAGCGCAGGAATGATGGGGCGGAGGGGGGACGGGAGATCCCCGAGAAAACCCGCCGGCTGGCGGTATCGTGTATCACGATTCCCACTTGCGAAGGCCCGTAGTGAACCGGGATTGAACCCCGTTCGCCTTGGTGGGAGGCGAGCAGTCTAACCGCTCAGCCACAGTGACCCCTATATACAGGAAAATTATTACAATATTGCAGTTTGCCGGGAATGCGAAGAAGGTGATATTCCGGGTTAGGCCCTACCCGATTTTAACGCATTTTTTCATTTGTGAACGTAAAACCTTGATTGTTTCAGTGTGCGTACACATTTAATGTGCACTGCCGCTTTTCAGTCCGATGTATGATTTAGACAGCCTGTCGAATGCCAACTGTGTAATTAGTCGATTGCAACTGAAATAAATTCCATTTGTAAATGCCGTCTGTATAGCGGTATACTCTTCTTGGTATAAAATAGTTCTTTCTAGAACACCAGGAAGTCTGTTGAATGTTCGAGTGCGGCAGCGGCCATGGTAATGTGACCTTTGCCCTTGAATCTAGACTACTTTGGAGATGGAATTAGATGATCTCTACGTGCGGTTACTTTTAACTCCAGAAGGCCAAAAAAAAAAAAAAAAAAAAAAAAAAAAATTAAATTCAGAAATTTCCACATCTACATTAAAAATATCTTGCATATGACCAGCATGCTCCATACTTCTATAATTAGTGGTGTGCACTCCATACACCATTATTCTACCTATTTAAACACCATATTGAATTTACTCGACATATTACCGCCTCGTCTGTTCCAGACATGCCAGTATTCTTGTACACTGAGAGAAAGGTTTTGTTGTTGAAAGCAAGAAATTTTGTTGTTCGTGTTTGGTTACCCCAAACGAAGATTTGGTTGGTGCAACGAAATATATTGTTACCAGACACCGGGCTGGGGGGGGGGGTGGTTGTGGGTTATCTGAGTTCGTTAGGGATGGAGATATTAATAAAAATTAATTAAATAAACTAAATTTAATTTCTAATTTATTCACTCCGCTATTTTTTACAGCATTAAAATATCTGTCTCCACTTTTACTATTTTATTTAACAGTGAGCGCAATATTTAACGCCCTTCTTAACTGCCTCTGTTAGTTGCAACCGATAACTCACACTCAGTATTAACACGTGTTCAGTCCATCTGTCGCCATAATTTATAATGTCTTTCACTCACGCATCTAGTCCAATAGTCCAGCCTGTCAGTCGCACACTTCACTTCCTCTGGTCACTTCTTCTGCCGTTCGTTATTCTATCGTTCGGAACTCAGCCACTCATTAGCTCATTAACTCCAACTCCACCCTCGCTTCCGGAGGCCTGTCACAACATTCATATCGTGAGTCCTGGCCTTCTGTAATCCAGAGCATTCTTCAGATGAACGTAGAAATCAATACAACCAAGGCCAGCAATGTGGGTGCGCAGGATAAGGAAATTATTTGTCGGGTCGTTTTTTGTTACTGATATCCGGTCATATAGGCTAATCGCTCGCTCTGCCGCCGCTATCACATAACGACTCTTCGCTCGCGTGGTGCGGACCAGCGACACGTAACAATATGATTGACCCTGCGTCCATTAAACTGCGTCTGTTGATATAAAAATACCAGAAACCCGAACGAGATTCGAACCTGGATCTTTTACGCCCGAGCACCGCCCTCTAGCAATCTCAGATAACGTGGCTGCTGATCGGAGTGGAATGTTGTTTATATATGTATATATATTTATGCTACGATAAAACGAGAACTTCTGAAAGCCCTGCGTAAGATATACTTGTATGCGTGTTGTGTAGTCTTCCGCGCCTTATGTAAAATTAACATTGCAATGGGGCTCATCACTTTATTCATGCGTCGGTCAAACGAAACTGCGGAATTATTATAAAAGTAATTATTGCACAAAACTGGTAATTCTTAATGCATTAAACAATCAGAAAGCGAATGAAATCATTTAAGACATCACAAATGGGTACCTAACACTATTTATTCGACTTTAAGACGTGGAACTACATTCCATCCATCATTACCACCTTTACTGGGCGCATGACACTAGGTGAGTCCGTTAAAATGTATGCGGGTAGGGGCAGTGACTTTTTTCTAAGATTGATTTCAATAGTGCTCACTTTATCGTGAACAGCCTTTATATGTGTGCGTGTGTGTGTATGTATGTATATATATATATACACTCACACGCGCAGTTCAAATGCCGGACAACGTGCAGAAATACATTGTGGGCCAGTCGTCGCCGCAGTTCCTGTGACACAACTTGGAACTACCCAGCCCGCCTTTCGACCTAGTTTTCAAGGAATCAGGACAGGAAGGTTTAACTGAATCGTTTCAGCAAAAACTAACGGTGTATTTGTTAATAATTTAGCTGTAGACCCTGTTCACACACTCTTTCTGGACAGGAGGGAAACTACTACTACCAATTAATTATACAAAAATTTAGTTTAACAACATTTACTATAAACTATTTCATTTTTACAACAGTTTCTCCTCATGGATTCGACAATTCACAATTACTCCATTTAGAAGCACTTCCAGAATCCTTCAAATCCCCCTTTAAATGCTAATTCCAGCACCTTGGGGATTGCGTTTAAAAATATTTTTTATTCTATGACACACCTCAAAAATATAATACTCTGCTTGAATCACTCTCCGCCTGACTTAACCTTGCAGGATTAACATATATGAATTTTAAAGCAATAAAACGAGCATAAAATAAATTAAACACCCAATTTAAGATGGATCTCAAAAACCGTACACCTTGATTGTGCTAACACTAAAAATACATTAAACTCCTTCACACTACTAGGAATTCTGCAATATTTATATTGACTTAAACTCCCGATGTTGGGAGTTTCCCAATTCACAATCAATAAGGAGGACCACATTAAAACTTAATATTGCCCCTCTGAATTGTCTCTCAAAAATCATTTACAAACTTTGCTAAAACAACTCCTTTTTATTACCATATTCTCGGGTGTTTATGCAAACCCACTTTGCTTTTACCCGAGTGATGCAATAAAAATAACAATTACACAATCTAAATTATTCTTCTCAGTTTCCTCACCTCGCAGGATGATTACAATAAAATTTTCATTAAAAACCACACTCATGTAAAATATAAGGAAAAAAACACTGAGGTAATGGTCTCTTAGCAAATTCCCTGCTTTTGTCAATATTTATCTCCATTGAACACTCGGGAACAAACGACCGTATTTACCAATAAAAATGTTCCACAACTCCCTACAACGTTCATCAATCACTAGATTCATCAGTCTGGGCATACTCTCCCCAACGAACACTTGGGTAGCGGCTTGCCTTAGAACCTTCCCTCAACACACTCTCTCCACACGACCAAAGAAGGCCGGGGATATTGTCCCCACCGACACTTTCCTGCAGGTTGCCCTCTTCGACTCAACACCGCACAATTCACCCAGCCAAAGAGTACAAGGGATATTGTCAACACCGACACTTTCGTGCAGGTTGCCCTCTTCGACTCAACACCGCACAATTCACCCAGCCAAAGAGTACAAGGGATATTGTCAACACCGACACTTTCGTGCAGGTTGCCCTCTTCGACTCAACACCGCACAATTCACCCAGCCAAAGAGTACAAGGGATATTGTCAACACCGACACTTTCGTGCAGGTTGCCCTCTTCGACTCAACACCACACCATTTACTCAGCCAAAGAGTGCAAGGGATATTGTCCCCACCGACACTTTCCTGCAGGTTGCCCTCTTCGACTCAACACCGCACAATTCACCCAGCCAAAGAGTACAAGGGATATTGTCAACACCGACACTTTCGTGCAGGTTGCCCTCTTCGACTCAACACCGCACAATTCACCCAGCCAAAGAGTACAAGGGATATTGTCAACACCGACACTTTCGTGCAGGTTGCCCTCTTCGACTCAACACCGCACAATTCACCCAGCCAAAGAGTACAAGGGATATTGTCCCCACCGACACTTTCCTGCAGGTTGCCCTCTTCGACTCAACACCACACAATTCACCCAGCCAAAGAGTACAAGGGATATTGTCAACACCGACACTTTCGTGCAGGTTGCCCTCTTCGACTCAACACCACACCATTTACCCAGCCAAAGAGTACAAGGGATATTGTAACCTCTGGCACTTTCGTGCAGGTTACCCGTTTCGACTCAACACCACACAATTCACCCAGCCAAAGAGTGCAAGTGACATTGTCTCCACTGACAATTTCGTGCAGGTTGCCCTCTTCGACATCAACACCACACCATTTACCCAGCCAAAGAGTACAAGGGATATTGTCCCCTCTGGCACTTTCGTGCAGGTTACCCGTTTCGACTCAACACCACACCATTTACTCAGCCAAAGAGGGCAAGGGATATTGTCAACACCGACACTTTCCTGCAGGTTGCCCTCTTCGACTCAACACCACACCATTTACTCAGCCAAAGAGGGCAAGGGATATTGTCAACACCGACACTTTCGTGCAGGTTGCCCTCTTCGACTCAACACCACACCATTTACTCAGCCAAAGAGTGCAAGGGATATTGTCAACACCGACACTTTCGTGCAGGTTACCCGTTTCGACTCAACACCACACCATTCACCCAGCCAAAGAGGGCAAGGGATATTGTCAACACCGACACTTTCCTGCAGGTTGCCCTCTTCGACTCAACACCACACCATTTACTCAGCCAAAGAGTGCAAGGGATATTGTCAACACCGACACTTTCCTGCAGGTTGCCCTCTTCGACTCAACACCACACCATTTACTCAGCCAAAGAGGGCAAGGGATATTGTCAACACCGACACTTTCGTGCAGGTTGCCCTCTTCGATATCAACACCACACCATTTACTCAGCCAAAGAGTGCAAGGGGATATTGTCCCCTCTGGCACTTTCGTTTAGGTTGCCCTCTTCGACTCAACACCACACTATTCACCCAGCCAATGAGCACAAGGGATATTGTCTCCTCTGACACTTTCGTGCAGGTTGCCCTCTTCGACTCAACACCACACCATTCACCCAGCCAATGAGCACAAGGGATATTGTCCCCGCCGACATTTTCGTGCAGGTTGCTCACTTAGGCACTAAATACTCTCCAAGAACACCACAGTGGTGGAAGAAAGAGAAGGGATATTCTCCCCACCACTGAGAATTTTCTCTCCTCCACCCATACAATACCATGAATCCCACACACCATCCATCACTCCATCCACTCTCCATCCCCAATGTTCCAAAATGCAGTTCGTTAATTTACCGAGTCTCCTCTTCACAGTAGATATACCAATTTTTTTTAGCGACAATGCTCAAGTCCACTTCTAAAAGTCGAAACGAGAAAACCATCACTGAGTTCAATGCTGGTCTAGAAGCTAACTTCCAGCATGATCCATTTAGTTTCGGGAAACACTCGGAGAGAACTGCGTTAACCTCCAAGCGCCCTTTTCCTAAAAGTCGGCTAAAATTCGTAACCATTTAGCACGGCGAAACTCCAAAAGATCACTTATCACAAGGCCGGTGCAAGGGTACAAGTAGTCAAATTTCATATTTGAACACCAAAAACTAAGCCTTTACTCTTACTCGTCTAGAGAAGGAAAAAGAAAACAAAGTTTGTCTCTGGAACCAGAATTTTTTTTTTTTTTCAAAATGCCAGACTGACGTGGCCAGAATCTATGTCTTTATTTCGCACGAAGTGCGAAAATACTACGTACATAGGCGCCTCTTCCCACTAAGTCTTTATTATGGCTGCCCCGAAAATAACTAAGCCCGAGACACCTTCCTCCAGAATCAAAGTCATTATAAACGCCTTTGCGGAAAAATTCTATCTTCAACTTAGAATGGCAAAAAATGAGCCAGAAATATTCAAAGTCCAAGATTCGACCTGCCAAAAACTATCGCCCACTCTCTTTGCCTCTCATAATTTTTCTAAGTTCCACACTGCGCCCTAGCCGTCGTAAATTTTTCTAAGTCCGAAGATTCGCAGGATGCTTATCTCTTCTTTCATAAACTCCTTATTCGTTGCTACTCTGGACAGTGTCCCCTCGCCACAAGTGTACCAGCACACAGGCTCGGGAATTCTCCTCGAAACAACTCGCGCACCTCAATATATACACTGAAAACCCTCACTCTCGCTCCCCCCCTCCCCTCCCAAGAGGCGGGCACCTCAGCGCATCCCATACGACCCTAGCGCACTCTTTACGACTAAAACGCCCTCTTTTCGACTCAGGTGCCATCTTTATCACCAACATTCTCAGAGTGGTGCGAAACCAAACAACCAATAGCAGCGAAAAACGTTCTTTCACATGAAACACCTGTAAGGCCGCAATCCGCAAAACCTGACGGCCGAGCGGGACACCATTTCCTCTGCCGTAGGCGTTCTTTGCTTATCTAAAAAGAGACACATCTCAGTACATTTACAACATTTGTGACGAATATCCCGTCACAACATATTTATAGTTTTACAGCTTTACTTTATAGTTCCAATTTGGACTTATTTTATTAGGATACTTATACCATTATTAAGCAACACTGTCTCTATCCTAATTGTCACAAAAAATGCAAATAAACTCAGTATCTATATTTTTGGACGAAGGCAATCAAATTATTGGCCAAACAAATATATACAGTTGATTTAACAAAATATTTTGTGGCAGTCTAATTTCATTTGACCCAGGTTTTTTTTTATTTTATTGAAGCGTGTATTTCATTGCTCGAACAAAATTAGTGTTATTATTATTCGAGTTTTGTTTACTCAACCAAATATTTTGTTGGGGTGACCAATTCCTATACGAATACTATACAAACAAAGTAAGCATAGATTGCCCTTGTTAGACTTCTGCACTTCACCTCTCCTACTCCCAACCATTTAGTTTCGTACAGACAGAGAGAGCTCTTTCAATATCGGTGTTCTCTTTTCCGTGTCCAGATACAAATTCAACTCGATAGCATCAATTAAAACAATGCAAATGCATAAAATGTACTTGTACATACTCGCTGCTCTTCCTCTCTTCTCATGGCCCATCCTGCATGCGAGAGGCGAAAGTGTGTGAAGGTCCGGCGAGTACAAATCCAGGAAGCGCGTGGAGATTTACAAAGTCAAATCGTCGCTTGCCACCACGCGATAAGCCCGTCGTAACTCGTGCTCTCCTGATCTTCGGTGGATTTAATTTCCGGGGTTATACTTAAAAGAATTTTCTGGTCAATGCTCTCACCTCTCTCAACGAGACTCGGAGTGCGCCAACCTTCTCGGCCGGGGCAGTGAGACTATTTAAGCCTAAACTGGCCTCCGTGCTGACAGTTTGTGAATCTGGGGGATTGTACGACCTTAAGGCTCGGCCTCACCCGCCATGCTGAATTTTCCATTTATATGTCATAACTTCCTTTTCAGCGAAATAACCAACTATTTGTTACTATAGCATTATCACAATTGACAGTCCCCTTCAAATTGAGTCGTCAAAATTCATCTACATGTGATATGATATTGTAAAATGGCATTTATATGTTCATAATTCTCTAAAAAAAAAAATACGGCATGACTAATTAACTAATTTTCAAAATGTATGTTTTTACTTCAGCGTAACGTATATTGTCACGATTGTATAATATGAGTATCGTAATAAGTGTCGGTATACAACCTGAAATAAGCTAGAAACAATAATTCAACATGGCGTGGGAGGCCGACCCTTAAGGGACAAGCCAGCAGAACAACGAGTGGTGGCGAGTGTGGCCAGAGAGAGTGGAGTCTGAGGACTGCGAGCATCAGTACAGTGAAGAGTGAAACTGGCAGGCAGAACTATTTAGCTGGACGCGTGAGGGACAGGCATTTGGAATGGTGGCAATATGCAGATTGAATATGCGTAAATAATGAGTGGGGATTAAATTACCAATCAATATAGAGACACAGATAATGACTTTAATTAGGATTGAGGGAGATATTAAACAGTGCGCTCGTTGAGAATAACAGATGCAGTAGTGGAGATAGGTAGTACACATGGAAAAAATAAAGTTTTGTTAGTGGCTACAAAACTGTTTGGTTAATGCTTTCCAAGGCGACATTTTGTTGTGATTCCCAATTACACGTAGATTGACTACAGGCTATTCACAATAAAATGAGCTCTTTTGAAAGTCCTCCTTAGGATCTATTTGCATGAACGTTGTATTCCTCCGCCTTATGTAAGAATAACATTGCCATGAGCGTCATCACTTTATTTATGCGTCGGTCAAGTGAAACTGTTAAAATTTTAAGGAAATAAATATTTTACAAATCTGCTTATTTTTACATTTCGGTACATTAAAACCAAAATAGAAAACAAAAGGAATAGTTTAAGTAAACAGAAATGGTTACCTGGCCCTTTTTATTCGACGTTAAAATACGGAACTACTTTCCGATTCATCGTTACCAACTATACTGGGCGTATGCTACTCAGGGGGCCCGTTAAAATATATGCATGTAGGAGCAGTGACATTTTTCTAAGGTTGATTTCGAAAGTGTTCACTTTATCGTGGACAGCCTTTACTATTAAAGATCTTTAATATTCACCAACATATGTTTTTAATGAAAGAAAAGTTTATTGGCTGCACAAAATATTCAGTTGCCAGCAACAGCATTCGTGTTATCCACAGTAAATTATTTTGCTGCGACTGCAAAACTACATCCGTTATATTCTGCGCATGCGCTCTGGTAGTGGTCACCTTCTGTTTGGTCGCGACGCCATATTTGTCTGTGTTCTGTTCTTTGCATCAGGTTACGAACTAATTCATGAGGGATATTCTTAAGTACTTATTAACGGATTGTATCATTCCTGAATTCCAAGTAAGTAAACGCTACACGTAAATTATTCCAGAAAATTAACTTTTGATGAGGCGAAGTGTACAAGTCTTGTCGTGTGTGCCACTTATTAAATTTCTGTTATACACATGCTGAAGACAACTCTTTGACGTCCAGCAAGGTATAGTCTGTTCACGGTAAAATTATCACTTTTGAAAGCCCTGCTTAAGATCTACTTGTATACACACGTTTTGTATTCTCCCGTATTATGTAAAATCAACATTGATATAGGTTTCATTGCTTTATTCATGCGTTGGTCAAATTAACCCGGGAAATTATTAAGAAAGTAAATACTTTACAAATCTGCTCATTTTTACACTTCGATGCAGTAAAAAAAAAAAAAAAACAGAAAGTGAAATAAATAATTTGAAGTTATCACAAATGGTTACCCAGCACTTTTTTATTCGATGTTAAGATATGAAACTACTTTCCATCCATTGTTACCAACTTTACTGGGAGAGTTTCACTGAGTGCGCCCATTAAAGTATGTGCATGCAGAGGGCAGTGAATTGTTTCCAAAGTTCAGTTCTAAAGTGATCACTTTATCGTGAACAGCCCTTAGCGTCATGTCAACATGCTGAACTCGCAGTCGAGAGGTCCAACTTTTGAATCACACTCGCGACGACTTTGAATTTAGTGTTTAACTGTTGTTAGACGACACCTGCCTGCAAGAGCCCACAGCCCGCGGAAATACCTTTGAGAGCCTCACTAAACTGTGTTGCTGCTGTCATCGTAATATTTCCTCTGCGACTAACGAACACACTATTGCCAACCAACACACTGAATGTATTGGTGACCACAAATGTTATCTTGTAGTTTCCACTAAAACACCACAAAACTATTTTTTCTTCAGTTGCAATGTTGTAAATAATAGCAGTGTGAAGATGAATAGCAGAATAAATCATTTAAAAATAAGTTGTACTTATTTTTTATTAAGACCTCCATCCCTTAGGAGCTCTGATGCGCTAGTGAAGAGACTGCAGATTTTTCAGTTTGACGGAAATTTTGGTGGACTGTTCCCACGAAAATAAGTTGGTGCAGTAAATTGATTGAAAACTGAATATTTAGAGACCACTAAATTAACTAACGTCGCTAAGAGCTTTCGAAAGCTACGCGTGTGTCATGGAGTCTCGGCTCAGTTGATAGGACATGAACGTCGTCTCGGTAATATTTAATTTCTCCAATACTTATGAGTACAGATCTGAAAATTCCGCGAGTTCAATGACCCGCAGGCTAGACTCTACAGTCTTTCGTACAAATAGGCCGATGTCAACTGCACATTGGTTGTCTGCTGTGACGGTGGGAGGCGATGAGTAGGTCATCGTTCTCTAGGAGGTGTCAAACACACGGTATGGACCAATGGCTGAAGTTATACGAACAAACGTGTTTTGAATTCTAGCTCGTTCCAAATAGAATCCGTAATTCTTCAGGTCCCTGCATACGAGCTACAATCCGCTTGAGGGAGCCTATGCGAGTTCGAATGTTACCGGGCACGCACGATGCAGCAGACTGTGAAAGACGGCTTTTTGAATTGTACGGTTTGATTAACGGTTTCCCGTTTCAAAGTGCGTGGAAGGAACAATGTAATAATAAAGCGAATAATGCGATGCATAGTTCGAAGCAGATTATATAAGTCAATACGCCGTAGTCATAAATTTAATTTGCATGGTGTATGAAAATAATCTAATATCGCGTAATCACTGTAAAATCGATAGCTTGTTGTATATATGGGCAGAACACAAATTTTGGCGTGCACAACTTCAGTTAAAAAAAAAAAAAAAATGGTTTTGTATGTAGAATCTGAAGTGAAAGGTAAATTTCATTTAAACGTGGTGTGTGGCAAATATTTATAATGTTCGAAGTAGATAAAAGGTTGATTCAGTAAGCATTTATAAAACTGTTTCAGCTCCAATTTTTTTTTCATCGCATAGCACATAGCTGGTGTACTTTTGTTTTTCATTGCACGCGTGTTGACACGATCAGTTCACATCAGCTTCGAATACTGGCATAGTTTACTAAAATTTTAACACCCTGATTTTTTCTAATAATCGTGGATTAAATTCTCATACTATGAACACAAAAAGTTTTTACTAGTATACCTGCGGATAGTGTCCACAGAAATTGTAAATATTTTATTTATAATTTTAATTTTTCATTTTATGATTTTCGTTATAATACAAACAATTACAAAGAAAAAGTATGAAATATATAGACAATTTGATGATTCGCATTCACGGAGTTAAGGAAATGTACGGCGAATTCTTACGGATGAAGCATTTTTTAATATAATAATTATAAATGTGACTCTAATATATATATATTAACTATTAATAATATCGAATGTTATTTCTCATTATCGTAAGAGAATGGCTGTTTTTGCCTTAGTGACCTTTACTTTATATGTGCCTCCTTGATGTAATTAACTAATTCATAAAAAATTTGCTTGGTTTTATTTTTGTATAATATTCTCTGTGGGAAATGGATTGTATTGATCTACGCGGTAAATAAAACAGATACATTTTTAATTCTCAGAATAATAATATTTCGAACTATTTTGCAAAATTTGGTAACGAAAATTATATTGCATTTTAAACAGAAAACAATTTTTGTAATCATTCAATATTAAATACGCATTTTGCAAGGATTATGAACTGTGTGCATATTTTATTCCGAGTGAGATGTTACTGAGGTAATCCTGCAGCAATACAAGATGTCAGGTAATTCGTGGATATGGACTGTACCACACGAATCAGTGATAAAAAAATAAGTAGAAAATATTATTTGGTAGAAAAGTGTAAGGCCCTTAGTTTGCGAGATAAACGACATTAAATTAGATAAAATGACTTAATTTGATGTTAAGCACAGCATACAGCATTAGTATACAAAATGTCTAAACGTCATAATTGGTATTTGAAGTTTGCTCTGCCCATGGCAATGCACTTAAACCGCACGTCGGATGCTTGCAGCATGCAAGAAGGTTAGTCGCCGAATGCACCCATGGCCATTGCCACGTCCCAGTACTCACTGTATGTGAACTCCATGACCTCTGGCACAACTGGGCTCGGCTCGGCTCGTTCCCTTGCCGTGTGCCTTACGACCGACACATTACTTGCAGCATTGCCACATCACCTCACCTTTATCTAACTGGAATACCACAAGTTTTGCTAGAATGGTTTCTGGACCTTTCATGTGGTTTTCCTCGTAAAGGAAGGGTCTCTCGTGCCCTTTTACCGAAGAGTATTTTCTACTTAGGTTTGAATGTAACAGGTTTGTGTGGTGCACTCCGCACCCTCAAATTACCTGACTTTCTGTATAAGAAAGACGAAAAGGCTACTGACTCCAGGTGTGAGCTCAGCTTATCACCTCTGCAGCAGTGAAGGTGAAGTGAGTTACGGTATCCTATCCCTGCTCGAGCTAGGGCCCTGAACACTGACCTGGCCGAAGCCATTGTGGAATTGAATAATAATTTTATTCATAAGCGATTTGCTATTAATTGTATCGGTTGTACCATAATATAATTTAAACAGTTTTGTTCAAATCCCAGCCCAAATCATGCCAGTATTTTACTTCAGGATACCTCAATGTCAGTTCCAAATTACGTACTTTTCCTTCCAAAGTTTCTTTATTTAATTTCATGCTAAACTATGTTATCTTAAAATTTAGCTTTACATATTTGACAAACAGTGTAGTATCTTATTTATTAAGAGTAAAGCAAATACCATGTGTGTATATAAATATATTCTATAACTTGTAATATTTATTTATTTTTAAATACGACTTAACAACAGCGAGAGCAGCGATGTGTTGGCAACGGCCGGTAAGAAATAGTTCAACAGTTAAAATATTATTTTAACCTAGTAGTTTAGTATACTATTTGTAAATTAAACGGTGTCTATTGAAATATTTAAATATTTAGGTAGCCCCGATAGCAACATATCTCATTTTTACAGTTTAAAATAACAGCGGAAAATATCGTGAGTAGGCCGTAATGATAAGGTGTTGTTTTATCGAGCGAGAGCAATTTTGAAAAAAACTGTCTGCTGAGCGAGCTTTGTGGTTCTCTCTCTCTCTCTCTCTCTCTCTCTCTCTCTCTCTCTCTCTCTCTCTCTCTCTCTCTCTCTCTCTCTCTCTCTCTCTCTGTCTTTGTCTCTTTCACACTCGGGAAGTTTCACTTCGCTAGTACACAGCGAAATTGTACATGTTTTCAATTGTAGCATATTTCATATATATTACACCAAAAATGTGATTTTTGAACTTGTAATTTACAACTGAAAAGAGATGTTAATGTTTCAATACTTACTTTAATATATTTAGATATGATGGCACGGCAGAAACAAACAGAAGTTGGCAGACATGGCGAGCCATGACATGGCGTATTGCTGTTTTACCAAACGAAGCGTAAATTATACTTACTCCGCAAAATACTTCAAATTACCACATCACGTTTGTAGACGTGTTTTTTAAACTTACCTATGCAAGTTACGATGTTGTGATACATCTGTTTTCCCGCCACAGTAATAAATATACTGTTACAGTGCGTTTTGTTAACCGTTGCATGTGAAAAGCAGTGAAATAGTGGTGATCGTTATGCTGGATCTGTGTGTGTGCATGATTTCAAAAAATTTGATATGAACTATTTATACGTTGTAAATGTGAACTGTTTTTATGACGAAGTTATTTATTTACATCCACGTCTGTTTATTTATCACAACTTTGTACCTTCGCACTGGTTGTTTGAAACACAGTCGTATAGCGTGATTTCCCACTATTCCCAATAAAATAACTAAGCCCAGTACCAATAAATTTCAATAAACCTAATACACAGTAAGTGGCAATACATATTAAACGAGGAGAATAAAAGTTACGGTAGGCTTATTTGTGTGCATGTTCATTGCTATATTTTAAGTTTCTATAACAAAAAAATGAGCAACACGAGTTGCGTGCTTGATTTTAATGTCGCTTTTTCGTTGGAGTGTCTATTCCTTCGTTATTCGAACTGAGGCCGTCCTTTTAAAGAAACAACCCAACACATATCAATAACAAAAAGTTAAATACTACAGTTTATTACCCCGCATTGGACACAGTAGTTAACACAGCCGCGGCAAAATATTAACATGCATTACGTGTAATGTGCTATGTCGTGGAAAACAAATATGTTAATATAACGTAACCGTAAGAACTATAGTTAATTCAGGCATTTTTAAAACATCAAAAAGCTGACCTAAATAATGTAATAGGCCTAAACTGTGAATATTCGTACAAAATTGTTTTTAAAATAGACCTAAGACAGAATTATTTGAAAAACTGTAAACAGTAAACAACACATTTGACAGGTATAACAGTAGAAGTCACATTTCAATGTTTATTTTTAGGTGTAGTGAAAGTATACGAACACATGTACACACACAATGGCATGTAAACATTGATTTTGACAGATGCTACATGGCAGTCACGTGGCAATGTTTGTTTACATTTGGCGGAAGAATACAAAATGGGCTTGCAAGTAGATATTTAGCAGGGCTCCGAGAAAGTTGCTTCCAATGGGGAATGGACTATACTTGTATACACGTTGTGTATTATTCCGCCTTATGAAAATCAACATTGCCATGGGCCTCATCACTTAAGTCATGCGTCGGTCGAATGTATCTACTCAATTTTACATGTCGATGTATTTAAAAAAAAAAACAGAAAACAAAATAAATATATTTTAAGTTATCACACATTTTATTCGACGTTAAGATATTGAACTACTTTCCATCCATCGTTACCAACTTTACTGGACGAATTTACTGGACGAATGTCACTCATTGCATCCATCCAAATAGGTATATGCATACAATTGCAAAGACTTTTTTCTAAGGTTCATTTCTGAAGTGCTCACTTTATTGTGAACAACCTTTATATATATATGTACATATAGGATAGTAGTATAAAAAACGCGGTTCTGGCACAGCAGGCTGCAGGTTGAGGACTGTAGGACTGCAATTAGCATATCAAGGTTCCTGCCATTAAAAAAGTCAAACATTTTCCTCTCTTCCACGGAAAATCCCATACCAACAGTAGCCATTTTGTCAGCCAGTAGGAATGTGCCCAAAACCGATGGCGGCCATTTTGGCAGAAAGTAAAATTTCCCCTAAATCGACTTTACTATTACCCGAATCTGCGCATATGTTGACGGCGGCCATTTTGGTGGCCAGGAAAAGTCGTCTGAAACTGATGGTGGCCATATTGGCAGCCAGGGAATTTTTCCCCCCATTTGTCAAAACCTATTTCCTATTACCCGAATGAGTGTATACTTCGATGGCGGCCATTTTGGTAGACAGTCGGAACAATTGCGGTGGCCACATTGGCAGCCAGCACAGACTGAAGTTCACGATTACCACAGCCGAAATAGTACCCGCACACACACTGACATCTATCTGTGATGAGGCCTCAGCCAGCACTGACCTCTTTCCCGAGGGGTCCTCAGGACGAAGCCCAGCAATGGTGGCCATCTTGGACAAGCAGGATAAAACCTGCCGAGAATAATAATGTGCTAGCCGAAGTAGGTGGATGAGAATGTAATACGTAGCCAGGACCTGCTTGGAAAATTGTAATAAGGAAAGAGAGGTAAATGACACAACATAATGAAACGTGACAAGAGGAATAATGACCCGCCCAACCAGGAGGATGTAAGCAGGATATGTATTCCTGCTGGAATGGAACACTAATATACCACCCCACCACCCGCTCTCAGACATGAGATTTATAGCCATGTCCCAAATAGCATTATCAATAAGGGGAGGCAGGCACGGGAGGCACAAAAACAGAGATTTCCACACACACCAGACTACCTGCCTCTCACACAGTAGGAGTACATACAGAGGTAACAAAGGATACACATATAAAGTTAAGAGCTATGATATTTACTCACAAAAATCCAGTACAGCGACAAGAACTAGTACAGACATTACACAGTCATGAATGATGATTTGGGCACCCATTGGTTGAAGCGGGAATCGAAGCCCAACCACTTCACGAGAACCTGGTTGCCACATCTACAGATCACTCGCTCTGCTAAATAGTCATGTGGATACTTTGTGACTTATATTTAATAGTAGTAGAAAGAACCGCTGTTCACTTGGCCTGTCATATCGGTGAGCGTATAAGTGTGTGGTACAATGTCTCTCACCTTGGCGATGCGGAACGCCTCGACACTCCAGTTGGGATAGTATGACTTATCAAAGACACCTCTGCTTCTGGAGATACGGACATAGTCGCCCACTTTAGCCCTCGGTCGTCGCCGGTCCGCCATCATGGAGTGCTAGTACACAGTCCCCAGTAGAGAAGCGGCGTTGGCAGCAGTAATTTCAGATGGACGAAGACCAGTCGTTCTATGCTTACGTGTGTTGGGCTGAGTAAGCAGTCCAGGAATCAGATCTAACCACTGGTAGCTACCCTGTGCCGAGAACGAGTTCCAGATCAGACCCTTAAGCGTCAGGTTGAAATGTTTGACGATCGAAGCTTTGAGGTCACTGAAAGTAGAGTAGTAATGATTCTTCTTCGCAGTCACAAGCGCACAGAACACAGGGTTGTAGAACTCCTTCCCACTGTCCGTTTGGACGTTCTTCGGTGCGACTTTCTTGTCCAAAACCAATTTTATTGCGGCAGCAACATCGGCACCACACTTCCTACACAAAGGGACAGCCCAAGCATACTTGGAGAAACAGTTTATATCTGTACAGATGTAGCAAAAGCCCTCATTGGCATGTGAATAAGGAATCATTTCCACCAAGTCGGCCTGGAACAGGCCATGAAGTCTGAAGAGAAGCACCTTATGCCTGGGGAAGTTCCGATGTGCATGGCATTGCAACTCGGCGGCGATCTGTGCTTTCGACATTGTCGCAGGTCAGGTCCACCCCTCACATCATATGGCCGGCTTTGCAGAGCTCTTCCAAGATATTCACTGTTTTGTTCGTGCGAGATGTATTACCAGCTTGATGGGATGCGACAAAGAGATGTATACAGTCCACAAACTCGTTCACATCGTACCAATAAACATATTCCAACCAGCTACTGCCATCAAGCTTCAAACCCGATCTGCTCACACCATAGTTCAGAAACAGATCTGTGATAATAGCAAATTTAGGGTGGGTTTCGTTCTTATATGCATGACTGCTAGCATCATTGTCCACCAAATATGCGTGTGTGAGCTGCAACAACTGACAGTACTGCCGAAGCACAGCACAGGAATAATCCCCAGGCACATGTTTAAACAGTAGCTCGTAGAGGCCAGGTAAGGCTTGCATGACGATATCCCCTACCTGGATGACATCGTTGGGCAGAACAAAACTTGTTTGTCACCAAGGAACCACTTCTTCCCACATCTGTACACGCCATAAGTAGAATCGTTCAGATGTGTCGTGTATGAAGCGAGATAATGGAGAAGAACCACAGGATGTGCATTGGATCGCACCTTCTAGTGGTTCAAAGATGCTAGGGGCACATCATTTTCATCAGTGATCGCCTCCTCCTCAGGCTGCAGTCTTGTGTTTTGTTGCGAAATTTGACTCAGTCTTCAGAGCAGGGGGAACAGGTGGTGGTGGCTGCAACATGTCGAGCCGTGATGTTATCGGCTGGAAGACCTCCAACAATACCACATCACTTCCATGGCAAGCAGATACTTTTTGGGAACACTCGGGATGACACAACTCAGATCCTCAGCAGGGGTAGCCATAGCACTGACACACTGTCAAATGTACACAGTTTATATATCTAGTGGAAATTCCATCAACTTGGTAAGGTAGTCTTCCACTTTGCCAATGCATCATATGACAGCATCCTGTACATTGTTGCAATGAGCCCACTTATCCTCACCAGCACATGTGTCAGATAAAAGGTTTGAGAGCAACATCATCCAATGTCACAAGCTGTACACTCATAGCATTGATACAGGATGTTAGCTTGGTAGCAATGTCGCCAGTGATTCTGTTAGTCACCACCAACATGACAGTTCCGATCCGCGTATACAGAGTGGTCAAAGCCATCTGTTGCATACCCCTGACAGTACGATGAACGTCCAACGTCACAGAGAGAGAGCCAAGTTGTGCCTCCACAGCACAGAGCTTGGGCATGAGGTCGGGGTTCATGACCACATCGGAGATGTTCTCTATCTGTGTACTCAGAGCATCCAGTTTGCTCGAATTAGTGCTTTCACGAGCATATGATCTTTCAGATTAGCACCAAGGGCTTCCAGCACCCTGGTGTCAATACGAGAGCCCAGGTCATCCACCTTCTTTGCGACACTGGAAAGTGTACCTCCCAAACCACCAAGGTTCTGCACCCTGCTGCTTGGTACATCTTCAAGACTGATGCAGACTTTGAAGACCTTACGGAACACCAGTGTATGTGCAGGCAAGTCGACTTTGACTTGTGCGAGGGGGATGGTAAGACATGTCGATGGAGCAAGGAATGTATGGGGCATATACATACAACAATGATGGAGAACTGTGAATGGTACCTACCCTGCAGTGCACATGTATGTTGTGTATACAAGTAATGAGTACCTCAGTTCAACAGTATGGAGGGCGATGACATATAGACCACCAAGGGCGAGCTGACATGCAACGGCAAGTGTAGGAGCTGGGAAGTTGTTTGTGCCCTTGTTGTGCACCTGCTGCTGCGTTGGTCTGGATGAGCTTATGAAGGAGGCAGTGGGGATATCAGAGGGAGCCCTATAAGACCAGTGCGGCTGACCCGGCCGCCATCAGTCTAGCATCATGAGCATCCCATTCGCACCCGAAGACAGCTTTGCCAACATGGTGTTGGGATGGCGCACAGTGGCTTATACCATCGACCAGGGGGATGAGAAGCAGAGCTGCATGGAGGAGTGCGACCAGGGGGCACGCTGGCTGTATGTGTAGACACCGGTGCCATATGTACAATGCTAGCCACAGCTGGAGTGTACCCTACCGGGGCACTGCACCATACATGAGAAGCACCATGATATGCCTCTGCCATGCAGCATAGATGAGGTAGGGGTGTAAGCCCTCAGGCACAATGCTCTCAACACTGCCACTGCACATCCACCACCCTCAGTGCTGCCGTCCATTGCGGACGTGGAGAGCAGGCCCTCCCTGAGGTCACCCACCCACCACTGGTCATCATCATGCTGGATGACAAGGAGGCAGCGGCCACCCAGGAGGTGGAGGTGGCTCTGGTGCTGCTGGACATTGCACGGTGACCAAGAAAGAAGCGACCAAGAAAGGCATCACAAATGATGGTGGAACTATCAGGGCTACTGGACCTGTTTGCCAGCAAGTCATCACCACCCCCACCACCATCACCATCATCGAAGCAACACCATCCAGCACTGGCAGTGGCAACAACATAAATGGCCATGCCCCCAGTATCTGCACCAAGGCAGAAGCAGCAGATGGATGCCTACACCACCACCCCCACACTAATCGATGAAGGCAACTCCACCAAGGGACTGGTAATGGTGGATGCTGCCACCTCCACCTGCCCTGAGAGAAGGAGGTCGTTGGCCACACAGACACCTGCCCGATGCTCTCGGCAGAGGCCAGCAGCAGCACTCCCAGATGTCCGTCTCCTCGCACAGTATGAGAGGAAGGTTGTGCTGTGGTGTCTCTTTATGACTGTGCTGGCCTCTATGTAGTGTGTGTGTGTTGCCTAGCGATGTGTTTATATATATATTCACTTTTTTATTATGTTTATGTTTTTTTGGAGAGAAAGCTGTAGACATGTTTTTATACTAATAAATCAATAGCAGTTTGTATATGATGTGCATGTTCTTATTTCATGTGTGTGTGTGACTCTGTCTCCCATACTACTACTCCTATGTCTACTTGGTATTGATGCTGTTGTAATGTGTGTATGCTATATGTGCACAAACTAGAAACAAAGCATAGGTTAAGATATCTGGATATATACATAAATACAATGAAAGTCAACTACCACAACTACCACCTCGCATATGGTACACACATGCTCACCGGTGTCCTCAGTGACCATGAAGATGATGGTACCATAGCTCCGAGGGCAGCATGGTGCTGCCTGACCAAGACCACCCCTGCAGCCGGAACAGGACCACCTCCCCTGCACCTGTAACAGCCACACACACACACACACACTTCTGTTTCGGCATCGAGCCCCCTGATCACCACCCAAACAACATGTGGACGGCTTATGGACTAGCAACAATCAGTCCCTGAGGCTACCAATGCCACAGTCAGGTAATCATTTGAGCCATAGGTACATGGAATGTACTTCAAGACACAAATGCCATGACTGTCGGTGAGGCTAGCATGATATATATGGTACTGGTTCGGTTACAATACCAAAACAGAAAGGATTACTGAACTCTATGACAAAGACACAAACAGACATTATATGAAACAAATAACAAAAGGACACAGCACAGTCCAGAGTAAAAGGAGGGGCACATAGAGGCTAAAAACTATGTAAGAAGTCTTGCAGCTTTGGTATGGGTGACCAGACTCCTCAGTGATAAACGATACATGTACCAACCTCCACATTCACATCACTCCCATTGGGATAAGCGCTGCCCCCCCCCCAGGGAGGGTGAAAAAACAGTTACCTGGGTCGAAGACCCAACATAGATGACATATCCCTGGGTAGATAATATGTGTGTGCGAAATGCAGATTAATATAACAAAATTAATATGAGAAGTAAAATAATGAGAGTGGTTGTGGGTAACAATGAAAATTACATATAAATGCTTAGTAGCAGATATATAAACAGATACATAGTGAATGGGTGTGAGATGGTAAATAAATTGCATGTACTAGTACCATGCACTCAACAAGGGATGGATGTGATATCCCTTTCCATAGGCACTGACATCCTACTAGCACCATCTTTAAGAAAAAAGCAGCAACACACGCAATAGCATCATAATACAGATAGTATATGTCCTCGAGTGTGCCTCCAATTGCTAACTATGCACCAGGACTTGGATTTCTCCCCACATGTTCTCCATCAGACAACCAGCCCACATATGTGACAGGGCTGATCAGGCCCCCCATATGTGCTCCCTTATGTTGGAATAAGCCACAAAGTATACCAGATGCACTGAAGATGACTCGCATCATATGGAAGGTGCCATAGCGTAAAACCAGCCAGCATACCTAACCAGCTGTAGTATGTTCTCCAATGTTCTGTATACTTGGGGGAGAATGATCAGAAGTGGGGTGGAACCAGAGTATGGGGAATAAGAACTGATTGTACGCAAGGTGCCATAGCGTACAACAAGCCAGCATGCCTGACCAGCTGTAGTATGTTCTCCAATGTGCTGTAAATGGTCACAGCACAGACACAAAACACACACTGACAACACACTTGACAATGACATTATACATCTCCTGTATGTACTCGAGCATGCCGTCCATGCAAGCCAACACACCAGGTAGGATATATATGACTCCTGCATATGCTACAGTGTGTTGGGACTGGAGCAGGAGAATGCAGGTATACCTGGCAGAATTCCTATACAGCTCCTGCTTGAAACCACAGCATTACAGGGCAAATCCACATGCACACACAGGTAGTTCGTTGACCTCCCGAGGGCAGACACATATATGATGATATGTGCCTGCCAAGGTGTGTGTACAAAAATATTTACCCAACATAGCCATAGAGGATGGTGTGTATACCGTCGTCCAAGATCTGATGCTTGTCCATCCATGACAGTGCAAGCTTATTGCTGCATTCTTTATTAATGTTTTGGTGGTGCGACCTAATGCTATGGACCTGCACCCTCATGAGTTGGTGATCCAGAAGAACACTCCTGTAGTCCTTGATGGTAATGATGCAATGGACGGTGGTATTCTGAACCCTATTGGCCTGCTTCACGATCTTGTCCCTGCATGCATAAGCATGCAATTTGGCCTTCAGCCAACAAATTCCATCATGTTGTTCCCACCACACTAATCCTTAAACCTACCTATGACCTTCTCATTGGCTTTGGTGTAGCAAGGATGAGTGGGAGGGTAGCCACTAAGATTGAACTTGGCCATGACTACCGGGTCTGAGGCCAGGTTGTGGTAGAAATCCTGGAACGATATAGCCATTGCAAAGGAATCAGTATCCATGTATACCAACCCCATGTTAGAGCCATACCATGTCTTCATTACATCACACTGGAAGCAGTACATTAGGGTCTTCGACAGGTCCAGTATGGTAAAGCTGGCATACACTGGTTTGTCGAACAATATATGCTTGTGAGCAACTTCACAAGGGATAGTGGTTCACTATATATTTCTAATAAAGGAACACCAGCTAGGAGATGAGCTTCCCTAACCTCAGTGCCAATAAGATCCATCTGCTGACGGTCGCACTTGTTCCCCATCAGCTTCCCATATGTAGCATTGCTCATTAGCTTGAAGAAGTCCTGCTCGAAGGTATTTAAGGCAGCCTGACATTTAATGGTGTTCATTTCTATGTACGGCTTCAACCAAACCTTCTGGCAGAACTTCAAGACCCGGTGGTAACCTTTAGGAAAAGCCCACAAGCCAACGCCTGCTTGAGGGTGAAATAGTGGACAATGTAGAGCATCTTCCCCTCAAGAGTGGTCATGAGCTTGGGCTGTCTGGACCTGGGGGACACTCATTGATGGGTAGGAACTTCAGGTTACGATGGTCCTCATGTAGTGCAGTAGGGTAGTCTACATCTACCTGCAGTATATATTCAATTGGCCCATCATCCAGCACCAACATCACATCAATATCGGTGCCAGTCCATTCAAACACTCCATAGGGTAGGGGCAGGTACATTGCCCATGTGTACAGGTTATTAGCATCTACATACCAGACGTAGGTATACGGCCAAGTTGCATTGTACGTGGCAGGTAGGTCCTTGTTGTTCACCACCATGTGATGTGTGATGAACTGGGACACCCCTCCCTGGATACCAGCCTCGGTGAACACTTGGGCATCGTAGTGGATGAGAAGTTTCAACTGAATGCCCATCCTGCACAGTATTGCATCGAAGGAAAACGCCAGTGCACTCACATACCAGACACAGTCCAGTCTGTATGTTACCAGACAGAGTGCACTAAAGATCTCGAAGACAGCACAGAGGAGAAGGATGTTGGTTATGAGGTACAACTCTGTGTATGCCTTCAATGATGTGGTACCAAAATTCGCCCAAACCACCTGTGTATGGAGGTATTCTTCCTTGCTGTTGGTGGTACCAGCCTACCACCATGGTGGTAGGTGATGGTGGTGGCTGAGAGGGGGTGAATGATGATGATGTTGTCAATTTAGCAGGTGATGCTGGGCATTGCTCTTGTTGTTGGGATGATTATGATGATGGTGGTGACAGTGGTGAGGAAACAAAGGTGAACAATGTTCATGAAGTAGCAATTGTTTTGAAAGAAGAACGGGTTAATCAATGACACAATACCTATCTCCCTCTGCTTCTTCCTTGACTCGACTGGAAGGCTGTGTCATGGGTGATGGAGCTTGGCTCAACACCACTCATGATGTAGGTAGGCCACGAGGAGGCAAATCCCTACGGACCACAGTTTAGGCCTAAGGAGCCTACAAGGGGAATGTGACTAAACCTAAAACCTACCATAAATAGTTACATGTACATAACACAATCCCGATGTTACGCCTAGCCACTAAGTACCAGTTGGAATTTAAAAAAAACTATTTTTTTGTGTGTGGCAGTGGGCAACTTGGGGTGCTGCTGGCTGCAAGATCCATGCAAGAGCATTCTGATAACTCCCTATCCCTGGCCCCAACTCCTGGGCACTGATAACAAGCCAAAATCGAAATATGAAGTAAATAATTTTTTTGTCTCTGGGCACTCCTATGTACACCATGCTGGGCAATCTATCGTATCACTATCCCTGGATGTATCGCCCGGCCACAAGGTACCAGCTGAAATGACAAGAAACATTTTTTTAAATATTTTGTGTGAGAGTGGGCAACTCGGGGTGCTGCTGCAAGCTTCACACATGAGCATTTTGATAACTCCCTATCCCCTCCGATACAACACCCAGACGCTAGGAAAGAGCTGATACATATAATACATTATTATTATTTCTTTTGGTTTCTCTTTAAGTCGAGGTATTGGAAGCTGGTGAGTGTGTGGTTTTGTGAGTATGAAGGAACACCAGAATTAATATACACATTAGAACTTTATTTTATGAAGTAATTTATTGGGTAGCTCTTAACATTGATATCTTGAGAGTTGATGAGGGTATGGTGTCATGAGTATGAATCGTCATCAGAATAAAGGGGTAGGAGGCCTGAAGCACCGACTATAGCATCCCGACTGTAATTAGCTTACACACTTATTTTATGACAGCTTTTTTTTCACGAGCTTTACAGTCATCTTGGAGTTCGATTAGTTTAGGTGACATGTGTATCCGAATATGGGGCGGAGGTCCCTAGAATGCTTCCACTTGTGAAAACAACATAACCAAACTGTGGCCTGACTGGGGTGGAACCAGACCCTGGTGGGGGCGAGGTGTGTGGTACTGCTGCCCATGCCCGCCGACTTTATGCAAAACCTAAACCGATAATCCCAGATTTACTAATGATCATACCTGGGTTGGGCATTACCACATCACATACCATGGTGACAGCTGAGTATCACCCCATTGGACTGTGACAAATCTGTACCTTCTGTTTTATAAATTGTTACCAATTAAATCACATACATTACAAATCCATGTTGGAAGCAGTAAAACACAGTGTGTGTACATTCCATTACACTCGTAAGTTTTTGAAAATAACATCCAGTGGACAGCCGGGTTTGACCCGGGTCCCCTTAGCAGGAGACTTGTGTTGTATGGTACAGCTTGTGCACAGCTAGCTATGCGTGATTTGGCATATACAAAACTAAATATCTCTGCCCCTAGTGTTCTTTGTACACATTTTGGAAATATATACCTGTGCTGTTTTTACCAAAATTAGTGTCCCATTGTAGCCTGACGAGAGAGTCATATCTGTGTGTGTTATGTTGTTGCAGTGTTGGCCTTGTCAAGGGGGGGGGGGTGCAGCGGGAGAGATGGTGGCATTTTTATACCGACATGCTGATGACAAGAGGGGGTGGGCCTATTGTTTATTCAACTGGGCACTGTGAGGGGGAATGCCCGAGACAGTTATTGTCACATTGATGACAAAGGGGGAGCATGGTAACGAGCTATTGTCTTCTCAACCAGACATCGTGGCAAAAACTCCGGAATGTCTACATCCTGAGCACACACCTGCTATCATGAATGTGGTGCATATGCCACATAACTTGGAGGGTGGATGCTCCGCCAGCATGTCCTGAATGTGGAGGAGCTCGGAGGGGCGCGACAGCATATGGTCACCTGAATGCTGCAGTTTTTTGTGTGTAAGTCAATAGGCTATTCACAGTAAAGTGAACACTTTTGAAAGCCCTCTCTGTTGTAATAAAACTCAATAAATACATTTTATCTTAGCCTTAGATGATAATTTCAGAGTACTGCACTATTTATTTATAATGGCGGAAAAAGAATAATATATATAGTTGAAGGGAAAAAGTAACTAGGGTATCAAAAGTGCTCACTGTACCGTGGTCAGCTTATATCCATTGGTATTACTTTACTGCAGTTTTTTTATATCATTACATAATGTCACATCTTTCCCCTCACTGCGGTGATGTGGGGCGGTTACTAAGCCACACATTTTTAGGGCCTCGTAGCTCCCTTGATGCACACTTTAGGGTACAAGTGGTACAGAGACTTTTCATCTTATATTCTATGGCAGGCATAAGCAGCCATGCCATTTGTCGGCGTTTATCGGCCACATTTTTCTCCATGGGAACACCATACCATTTTTATTATTTTGCCTAGCTTATTTTAGGAGAGGAATTATTTTTAAATTAAAAATACAAATACACTAGAACATAAGTTTGCTAAATGCTATTTAAAACCCATTACTTGCATGAAATTAAAGTCACGATGTGCTTGTTTTCTAATATAATTTGTTTGTCCACTGGGAATAAATATTCACAATGCTCTAGAGGATTGTGGTCAACTGCATGGAAATGATTTTGTGTAATGTTCTACATATCATTATTCACCGAATTGTTACTTACTTGTGGGTGTATAAGAGCATTCAAAAGTGCTCATTTTACCATGAACAGCCTATATATCATCGAGCATGCAGCACACATAGTTTGCTGGTTGTATGAACGGTGCTTAACACACATACAGTGCACACCAAAATATCACATGATTGCAACACTTGACATGGGTTTTTAAGGGCATTCAAAAGTGCTCATTTTATCGTGATAAACCTATATATCATCGAGCATGTAGCACACATAGTTTACTGGTTGTAAGAAAGATACTGAACACACATACAGTGCACACCAAAATATCACATGATTGCAATACTTGATGGGGGTTTTTAAGGCCATTCAAAGTGCTCATTTTACCATGAACAGCTTATATATCATTGAGCACGTAGCACACATAGTTTACTGGTTGTAAGAAAGATACTGAACACAAGTACAGTGCACTTGAACTCACAACTATGCCGTATTCAAAAGAAAAACAATCCGGTGCTGGCGAGTGTCTCCTCCTTATATCACTCTGGGTTCAGCTCGAATGACGAGTTACTATAAAAGTGGTACAGCCTTTTTCATCTTTATATTTTACGTCAGGCAAAATGCAATGCCTGAGGTGGCAATAAGATATATCTATTAGCGGTTAATGCCTGTTGGGAGGGTATTGAAAGGTGCTCACTTTATCATGAACAGACTGTGTGTGAATCTGTTTCCTCCACAGGGTATAAACCTGTACTTAGGTTGAATCCTGACGGATTACGAGTGTTGGTACCCGTGTAGCTGCATCACCACTTGCTAACTGCTATTTAAACTCAATATCTCTCACATAGAGTGTACATATGAAAATTAATCGCCAACGTGTCAAACTGTTGTGTGCACACACGACATTGGTCACTCTGCATTGAAACTGTGGTTAATTTACCATTCCCATCATTATAATTAGCACAGAAACAAATGTTACGATAATACCTGTCACTATATACTACAGTTCACTCACCAGGTAGACGGAGATGCAGATCAGTCGTGCTGTACGTGTCTCTCTCACGGTGCAGGGCTAAAGTGCAGCTGGTCAGCGATATGATGATTACACTGCGGACACTGAGAGATGATTAAACGAGTATCCTCGACAGGGGGGTGTATTTATATGCTACTGCATGTGTGCCCCCTCCCACGCCACTGCTAACCCCTTCCTTCCTTACACACTGGCCCAGCCAGCCAGCTAGCCTCTTCCGGCAGACAGTGAAGGGTGCATTATATTAGCTTATTTCGGCTGGCTGGTGCTTGCAAGGTTGAGCATCTCATACTACATGTCCCTCTTTAAGGCGAATTGCCATTAATGCATGTACCACTCCGATCATGCCTTCTCCATCACAGTAGTAGTATTCACATGCAGGTTGTGCCACAGAGAGAGCGCTTTGATGGATTTGTGTCACCATTTCTCCCCCTCTCTTCCACCCTCTTCTTACATGCATACTCCTAGGAATGTTTATCATGTCCATGACCACATACAATTGAATGGCTCATTATTACTCTGGATGTGTTTTATTCTGCGTGTCCAAGATGCCCGCCACTGTGGAGCTTCGTCCTGAGGACTCCTCAGGGATGGGGTCAGTGCTGGCTGGGGCCTCATCGCAGATAGATGTCGGTGTGTGTGTGGGCGCCATTTTGGCTGTGGTAATCGCGAACTTCATTCCATGCTGACTGCAAATATGGCCGCCAATGAAGCATGTAATCATTCAGGGAATAGGAAATCGGTTTTGACAAATGGTGAGGAAAAAATTTCTGGCTGCCAACATGGCGGCCATTGGTTTCGGGCAACTTTTCCTGGCCACCGAAATGGCCACCGTCGACATATGTGCTCATTTTGGTAATAAGAAAATCGATTTCAGGGGGGAATTGTTCCCACTGGCTGCCAAAATGGTCGCTGCCAGTTTCGGGCACATTTTACTGGCTAACAAAATGGCCACCATAGGGATGGAATGATACGTTCTGGAATTTTCAGCGGAAGAGAGGAAATTTTTTGAAATTTTTTATGGACAGGGACCTTGATATGCTAATTGCAGTCATCCAGTTCTCAGCCTGCAGCCCGGTGTGCCAGAATCGCCTTTTTTATACTACTCAGGATGTTGCGATATTGCATGTCAATATTTCGGGGAAAGATTCCTCATGTTTGGAAGATGAAAAATGTAATATGAACATAGTTCCGCAAACTCTTCGTTTCTGTACTACAGCCCATAACACATAGCGTGCAGTGTATGGCCCGCGGGCTGGATATTGTTACTGTGGAATGCCATCGCAGCGTTCGTTTGCATGATACACACCTCAACTACGACCCACGCCTAGAACAGTAGGAACTGCACAGGAATCAGTTACACATGTGTGAAAACTTATCGTCGGCAGTACAGGAAATTTTCAAAATGCCCTCATACAGTACGAACACATGCATCTACCCGCTATTGCATGGGCGCCTGGATGCATTGATGAATTCCTGAAAATTCCTAATTGTTTCGCAACCCACCACAATTTTCATTATGGAGGGTAGTTAAACATTTTACAATATTTGTTCATTTAATTACTTTGTAAGTAATTTTAAGATATCTAAGTGTGTGTTTTGGTTAACACTGATGTGTGAATTATGGAGCAGAGAACAAAATAAGAGGAAACTGAGCCAGATGCACCTAGTGTATTCGGAGGACGCATAGCCCTGCCCTACTGTCTGTTCAGAATGTTGTATGGTGATGTATGGAAATATTGGTGAATAAATGGCCCTTGAGTAACTCTACCGAATGTAATGTTTTGATGTGTGAGGGGTGGCTTGGGAATTTTTTTTATTTTAAATTTAGATTGTAAGTAATTTTAAGATTTTTCATTTACAAATTTATTGAAGAACTGTGAGTATGAATTTGGAGAAAGGTGTTGCAAGTCATTCTAGGTGGGTTCTTGTTCTATGTTTGTGAGCTTTAATGGGGTAGAGAGAGAGAGAGAGAGAGATAGAGAGAGATATATAGATAGAGATACTCAGTACCTGCCATTGCTTTCACTATGGACAGCAGGTCGTGACAGTATCACGGACTGAGATTCTTTCTACACTATGAAATACTTTTAAAGATAATTCAAAACCATCTAGAATATATCACCAAGTACTTAGAAAAAACAATTTGTTGAATGACTGCAAGTATGAAAGTAGGGAAAGGTGATGTCTGTTGAGAATACTTGGATGTGTATGTATGAGAGAGATGGATGGGATAGATTTAAGTAATTAAAAAAAAAAATTAAGTAAATTTTGTGAATTTTGAAAATTTAAGTAAATTTTGAGAATTTTAAAAATTTAAGTAAATGTGTTTAGTTAGTATAAACTGTTACTATTAATATAGAGTGCAAATCAGTATTATCCTCGCTAAACTCTCCAGACAAAAATATTATTAAATTTTGGTAGTTCAAGTTTTATAGAATTTTTTATAAAATAATTTGATCTTGTAAAGTAATTTCACATCAGTTTCGAAAATATTTTCTTTGTAAAATGAAAAATTTATATTAAACAAATTGTGTTCGAAATCGGGCTTAAAATTTCAATGAAATGGCGGGAGCTTTGAATTTCATTACAATATTGTATTGAAAACACAAAAGCTGCGAGCTGGGAAAGTTAGATTGGGCAGGTAGGTTGTGTCACAGCGTGATGTATTGTATACTGGAGTAATGAATAGGAACTCAGTCTGCTGCGGGCTGTTGTCGCCGGTGAGGAGGGGTTTGAGGGGAAGTGACAACCCTCCCTGCTGGATGTACCATGCAGGCGACTGCAGCGCATGCATGGTTGAGATCTGCAGGGGGACCATGGACGAGGGAAGGGGAATGACTCTGTACATTAGCGCTCAGCAGGCAAGTGTCGAAACTCGCACTACCGTACACCGCCCATCTCGTGTAGCTCCGTCCCGCCGGCGCGTTCTCAGCTGTCTTCCCCTCCTTATTGTGTCTCACTGTTCCCCCGCATCCTCAGCTCTTGTTACCTGATTTTCACTACCTGCCTCTCGCCATATCTCGGTATCTTTTGTAAACACATCGCACGCTGCTTCTTAAACACACGCAACTTCGCTCCCTCATTAAAAAATTTATATTTTAGATGTTTAAATAAAAAAAATGTTCCCCTTTTGTTTAGGATGTTACTAACACACATTCTATTTCAGGTTATTTAGATACATCGAGGTAAGTGAGTAAAGTGGTTTTTTTTTTCTTTTTTCAGCACTGCATATGTATACCATGTATACCACTGCATTTGTATGCCTCTTCTTTGTCGCTTCTGCAGTAAAGCATTTACCACTCTATGCAGTGTGAGTCGGCATGAAATAACAACCTGCAAGATAAACAGTTCGACTGTGGTTTTAATTGCAAATTTTGGCAGAAAGAGTTTTCTCAGAGTGATAATTTGAAGAGAGATTGTAAAATTTGCATCACTTATTCTATGCAAACAGCACCACATCCTGAGACAATACCTCACATAGCACATCAATTGACACTTCACATAGCACCTCAATTAACACCTCACTTAGCAATGAATCCAGCACCACATTCTGATACATCACAAACAGCATCACAGTTAGCTCTGCAGTTAGCATTTCCTGCTCTGCCCACTGTGTTTTCTCATAAAATAGCGTTACTTTAATTCAGGGATGAAAAGTAATTCGATTTCCGACTCTCCAGTTTCAGTGGAGTTCTTGCCAGACCTGACATATGAGATATTGGCTCCATCATTCACAGGTATATTGACTGATGCACAGATATGTAATGAAAGGGTTAATACAGATGCGGATGTTGAATGTTTCTTCTCGAGGTGTAAGGCCCCTTTGTTAAATTTAGTATTTGCATCACACCGGCCTGTAAGAATTTCAGTTATGGTAGCACGTAAGTATGTTAAATCCATCACGGCAGAGAAAGGTGCTACAGAAACATGATATTTTCAGAGAAAATACTTCCCTGTTCTACACTTATCCAATGTGGGCTTAACTTATGATGAGGCAATTAAGCCTTACTTAAATAACAGGCTTTAGGAGTTTATTGCATGTGGTTCTGGCTGGAGTTTGCAAATGATGTCTCAATACAAAGCGTTCACCATAGGTGGAATGTACACTAAGTAATACAAGTTAATTGGTGATAAGGCATGTAATCCGGTGCTGCTTCATTACTCGCCTCACTTCATCCACATCAGCTCTCAGGACCTCAGTATGGAGAGCCACAAAAATCTCTTCACTCTCTTCGATGCACAGATAAATTTTTGATACAAAGTTTTAATACAATTGGAAATCCGTAAATGTATGAATGGGATGTATGAATATTTTGATAAAATATGAAGTGTTGTACAATATAGTTATAAAAATTTCTTTAAATGTTTGTAAAAGTTTTTAAAATGTTTGTTGTAAACTTTGTATAAAAATTGTAAATGTATAGTTTTAAGGATGATTTTTGAAAAAAATAAATACAATTGCTAAAAGGAGTACCATGGCTTGTTATATATAAATTTATTTAATTCCTCGCATCACTATTTAATATTTTTGTGTACGAATGGATATTGAGTGTTTCAAAAGATGAAGTATTTGTGGAAAAAGGGAGATGCCATTTTTATTAGATAATGTGTTAACAATAATAAATTTTTGAATGAGTGTGAAATGTGAAGTAGATGAAGTGATATTTTCAAAACAAAACTTTTATATTACATTTAAAATATTGGGTTGTTTGTTAATTTCTTTAAAAAAATAACATATAATAAACTCTGGATTTAAAAAAAAACCAACAATTCCATCAAAGAAATTTGATAATACAGCTTTGAAAATTGATAAATTGGGGAAATATAATTGAAAGTGTTTGAGATAATTGTATGCCTGAATGAATGAACATGAAACGAAACCAGGGGACTTGTAGAACGTCGAGCAAACCCCGCCAACCTACCTCAACTTGGAACATAATGGTGAGACAGGATAAGCTTGCTAGGAAAGAGGAAACATCCCATTATCCTTTCAGGTATACAAGCTCTTTTCCGCACAGCGTGGCTGAAAGAATGCTTCCAGCTGACCTTCTACCTCTACAGCAGCGAGTGGCTAAGTGCATCGACTTTTACATATAACAAATAATTTTTAACAATAACTCTATAAAACTACGATTTTTACTTAAAAACCTTTAACATGCAAAAATTACTATGGCTTTTTCATTACAACACTAGTTTGATAGAAACTAATCACCTTTTAACACATTGCAACGTTTTTAATCCTTTCTTAGGAAAACAAATTTCCTTTTCATAGATTTAAAGACAAGATGTTAAATAAATGTACCAAAGGGATTCATTTCTAAAACATAAACTTATTGATTAAATTAGGAAACTACAGAACGTTACAAAACATAGCACATGTTAGACAGTTGTTTCAAAATATATATAAATATAGGATGATCCAAAAATGTATGTACAAAATTTTAACACAAGCAAGTACAGAATGTTACAAAACATAGCACCAGTAAGTATAGGGCGCTTCACAAATATGGATACCAAAAATTTTAATACTGGTTATATATTATAGGATGTTTGTCAGTTCCTCATTCCTCAAAACCATTCCTTATTCCTCAAAAAATCAAATTTATTCCTCAGATAACACTCCATTTGAGAAAGACACAATACTTCAAATTGAAACATATTGCACAACTTGAGCTTGCGCCGCCAGTGTTATAGAATGCGCTGTTCTGGTGTAAAGATTTGGAACTGCTGCTCCACCTGCTATTGACTTGGTTTCGTCTCCCTTCCCATTCTCCTGCCTACCTCTTAGCTACCCCTACCCCTTCTCCGCATGCGCGAGCAAGAGTGATGTGATTTTGTTTGTAAAAATTTATGGCTGGACGAGGCTTGCTTTCGAGCAAAGCTCGTCCACTTCTACTCAGGTCAGCTCAGCGAGAATACCTCTCTGGTATTTCTGTTCGTCGGTCCACTATAGACTCTGTTCAAAAGCCTAAACCTCGTTAGTATTTGAGCGAGCTGAAATGTATCCATCAATGCACGACGAGTCACACGATGAGGTGGGTTCGTGACTTCTTGTAGAAATTTTCTAGTAATTCGAGTTCGGATTTTATGTGAGCGCTATATTATTTACATTCTAAATCTGTTTTGTTTTTCATGGTGTTTTCAAAATTTAAGTTTGGATTAACTTGTAGTATATGGTGCCCATAGTACCTTTTCTTTTAATCGTTTTCATGATAACTAAAATTTAAACTCTTTGCTCCAAGCCGCCTGAAAAGTTAATTTTATTCAATTGGGACCGCATTGACTTGAGCTAGTTTGAGAGCCTTGAATAACCCACTTGCAAGTGCATTCGTTTGAGAACGAATGCACTTTGAGAACGTCGGTGCTTGAATTGCTTAGATTAGTTTTAATCTGAATTTTTTAAATGTTTTGTGAACGTCTAATTTTTAGGTCAGATGGGCTTTGGATAGTCTAAGCCACCCCATCTGACAGAAGAGTCTTTTAATCTATTTAAAGTTTGGCTGTTTAATATTTTCTAAGCATCAACTTTTCCTTTAATATGAATTAAACGTTTATTGTGGTGTTTGAGAGTAAGATTCTCCTTTTCTAACTTGAATTATTCTAATTGAGAGGCCATAATATATTATGATTCTAATTTATTTAATCTTTGTTGTTGCTTTCAAATGAGTATAGAGTGAACTCATATATTTATAATAATTTGTTTGGGATACATTTCATTTAAATTATATTTTTAAGGTGTATTTTTTTATCATTTTATTTGAGCGCCCTGCTTTGACGGTTATTGGGTGCCAGGTTACCTTTCTAAATATTTCAGTGTTTAAAAGGTATGATCACACTGTTGTTGTATGTTTTGAACGGAGTTAAACATAAAAAAAAAAAGAGATTGTAAATCATTACTGTTTGTGCTCTTGTGTTTTCGTCACAAGAGTAAATTGCACCACTCTGCTAATCTGGTTATTTGTTTTGTTTCATGGACATCATTACGACGGAGGGCACTTCACATATATATATATATATATATATATATATATATATATATATATATATATATATATATATATATATATATACACCCTCAACAAGGCAGCTTTAACTGCCTGTCTGCAGGAGCACCAGGTTCCATTCCTGCCCGAGGAAAATATGGAACAGCTTCGCGAGTTGGTTGTAACATTTTGGAGAAACAAAATCCCGGAGGTGAGCAAGACCACCGAGGGGCCGGCGCCGGTGAGTCAGATTTCTATACAGTCCTGCACCTCAAAAATATTTATCCAGGCTATACAGAGTGTTCCCCTTTTGACTCTTGCCGAGCCGTGTGTGGTGCTACAATTTTTAATAGCTGTAGCGAAAGTCTTTGATTTGCACATTTGTGATGACGTCACCCTGTTGCGCGACTTAGTGCTTAAATGTCAAGGTCATAAATATTGATTAATCGCGGAAGAAATAAACTCCAGTAACAGTAGTGTAGGGAATTTTCACGAGAAAGTTTTGGCTCGTGTTTTTACCTCAGGTGTTAGACGCGTGTGTGAGCGCGATATGATTAATCGCTTTCAGCGCCCCGAGGAAATACTCAGTGCGTTCGTTGACTCGATTATGGATTATCAAAGAGTTCTAGGACTTAATTTGTTAGAATGCGATATGACGAAAATCGTGTTAGAAAATGTTACTCCACAGGTCCGAGCTGTGTGCTCATCGACTGCTGTTCCGCGTGATATGGAGGAATTGTGAAACTGGGCCGTAGAAATTCAAAGTTGTTTAGCGGCTAAGAGACCTGTCAACTCTCGTAAACAGAGTTCGGCCTTGCCGTGGGCTATGAGTGGAGGTGCTAGTGTTAGTTCGGGTTTAACGTTGAACACGGAACAAAATAATTCCCTGCCGACACATGAAGTATCTAATAGCGTAGCCCGCGAGCGAGATAGCAATGCACGTTGGGGAAACTATTGCAGACGTGGGCACGCGAGTCGTGAATGCACCGAACAACGTGGGCCTTGGAATGAAAGGAAACGGTTCTTACGCCGAATTGCGGGTCACGTTCGTTTTTCCTTGTCCTAGGTCGGGAAACAACGGACGGCTGGGAACGGGTGCGGTGTTCCCAGTCGCCATTCGCGATCGACAAAAAAAAAAAAATCCGCCTACCACATGTATGATTCAGGTTGCCTGCGGCGGTCCTCTGTACCCTGCACTTATTGACACGGGTGCTACACACTGCGTGGTTAGCTGGCAGTTTGTTAACAATTTAATGGATTTGAACGTCATTTCTAAGGTCAGTGTCCACCGCGTGCAGGAATTAAAGTAATGTAATGCGAGCGGAGAAATCTTAACTGCTTCCTATGTAGTGAAACTACGTATCAAAATAGGCCGTTTCTCATGGAATTTTAAATTTTGGGTGCTTCCGGTTTTAAACTACAGTAAGATGTTAGGTCTGGAATTTCTCGGTCAGCACAAGAGCCTTAATTGATTTTCAAGATTTCACTTTGTCTTTCGGGTTTGTGCCCGGATTAAAATTCGTTTGTATGCTGGGAATGGAGCTCGCGTTAATCTTGTGAGTGCTAATCAGTCTGAAAATGTCGCCGACTCTTCAGATAAATTTGAAAAGACCTTGGCCCAAATTAAGCGGGAATTTAGTGACGTAATTACCCCTAGGATAGGGAAGTGTGACGTGCTGCCGTACAAATTCGCGTTTGTTGATGACGTGCCGGTGCATGACCCTCATTTTAGATGTCCACCTGCCAAGCTTAAAGCATTTAGGGAAATAATAGACGGATTGTTGCAGGCCGGCGTCATAGTTCCTTCCACGTCAGATTGTTGTTTCCCTGGTTTTTTGGTTAAAAAGAGAGATAGTGATAAATACGGCCGGGTCGTAAATCGTACTTTAGTTAACCGTAAAATTCATAAGGACACCTTTCCATTACCAACTGTCGACTGCGCATTACAAAATCTGGGACGTGCCAAAATATATTCCGTCCTGGACCTGAATATCAGTTTTCGCAAGTGCCTTTTACATCCCGCTTGCCGAAAATATGCCGCCTCTAGCACGCCGTGGAATCAGTTTGAATTTACCAAGATCCCAATGGGCGCTAACTTCGGTAGCCGAGCCCTATCCAGAGTGATGGATCACGTACCTTCAGATTTCAAATATGATTTTGTATTCAGTCACGTGAATGACGTGATTGTCTATAGTGAAAATATGAGTGACCACCTGTAACATTTATGAAAAGTATTGCAACGGTTTAGGGAGCTAGGTCTTACGGTAAATCCCGATAAAGTCACACTAGCTGCTGACAAATTAGAATTTTTAGTGTATGTTATTTGTGAGGGAAAATTATTACTGGACACCGAGCGAGTTGTCCCTATTGTCAACTTTCCCCGTCCATGCACCCTTAAAAGGGTACAAAGGTTTTTAGGGATGATGGGCTATTACTTGCGATTTATTGAACATTACGCGGAAATTGCAGCTCCCCTTAACCATCTCAAAAAAAAAAAAAAAAAAAGGAGTAGAGTTTGTTTGGGACCGCGAGCAAGAGCTGGCCTTTAATATTTTGAAAGGGAAACTTAGCTCATCGCCGGTATTGATTTTACCAGATTTTAATGAACGGTTTGTGGTCCAGGTGGACGCTTCGTCACTTGCTCTGGGTGTGGCGTAGGGGCAATGGCGGGACTGTCACATTGCACCAGTAGCATTTGCGAGTAGGTCTTTGAATAAATCAGCACGAGCCCTTGAAATGTACGGAAAGGAGACGCTTGGTTGCCTTTTCGGGTTGGAAAAATTCGCCCCCTACATAGAACATGACGAGTGTGACCTATTCGCAGATAATCAGGCCCTCAGCTGGGTGTTGTCCCGTCCCCACCAGCTGAGAAAATTGAGCAGATGGGTTTTACGTTTGTCGAGATTTCGCTTTAAGGTCCGCCATGTTAGGGGTGCGGAAAATCTGGTGGCAGACGCATTAACGCGTATGTTCGATGAATCTGAATTTGAACCTATTGTCGTAGACCCTCCAGCTTCTCTCGGGTTAATTCAGGGCTTCCCGGAGTGTTTTGTCCAGCTTCGTGACTTACAAAATTCAGATGCATGGTGTCAACAGGTGAAACGAGAATTTTTGGCCTCTGGGATTCAGTGTCCTTATTTTGAAAAGGACGGATTGTTATACTCTTCTGGCAAGACCGGACGTGCACGTAAATTAGTAGTTCCGGGAAAGTTAAGACCCATGATTATAAAATATTTTCATGACTCTTTGTATGGTGTTCACCTGGGAATTAGTTATACGTTTCAAACAATTTCCTTACATTTTGCCTGGCCTAGTTTACGACAGGATGTAACACAGTACGTGAGAGCGTGTGGCGTTTGTCAACGTTGTAAGCAGGCCCCGTTTACAAATTTTGGTAAAACCCCTCTCCAGGTTCCCTATTGTTCCTGGCATGTGGTACACTTAGATATTTTTGGGCCCTTAGTTCGTTCTAAGAGAGGGAATGTTTGTCTCTTAATTTTGTTGGACACCTTCACGAAATTCCGTCATTTTACTCCCTCTAAAAAACATGAAGGCTTCTTTGAGGTTTCTTTCTAACATTTAAACAGTTTATCAACCAAATGCAAGCAACTTAATCCGTTTGAGAAAGGCATAATACTTCAAATCGAAACATATTCCAATCACACAACGTTTACTAGAAATAAATACTTTTTTTCTGACAAGTAGAAGGGTTAACTACATTTATTATCATACTTTTTTTAATATATGCTGTCTTTATGCTTCTCGGGTGTTTGCAGATAATACTTCATTCGATGTAACATCACTCCGTGAGTGCTCTTATGATCAAAACCATCTCTTTTAATCCGCAATATTCCCCGTGTTTTTTTTTAAACTTCGGCAAATATCTAATTCTGTATAACAGCTCGTTGTAGTATTCGGAAAATATGTAGTCATTATTCACAGCATTTGTTTAAGGAAAGTCTTTGAGGAAATCAATGTCTGCAGCCTTCTTCGCATCACTTGTATAAGACAACTCGTTGGTGCAATCATCACTGCTGTCATCACCTGATGTTTCACTTGTATAAGACAACTCGTTGGTGCAATCATCACTGCTGTCATCACCTGATGTTTCACTTGTATAAGACAACTCGTTGGTGCAATCATCACTGCTGTCATCACCTGATGTTTCACTTGCATAAGACAACTCGTTGGTGCAATCATCACTGCTGTCTTCACCTGATGTTTCACTTGTATAAGACAACTCGTTGGTGCAATCATCAGTGCTGTCTTCACCTGATGTTTCACTTGTATAAGACAACTCGTTGGTGCAATCATCACTGCTGTCGTCACCTGATGTTTCACTTGTATAAGACAACTCGTTGGTGCAATCATCAGTGCTGTCTTCACCTGATGTTTCACTTGTATAAGACAACTCGTTGGTGCAATCATCACTGCTGTCATCACCTGATGTTTCACTTGCATAAGACAACTCGTTGGTGCAATCATCACTGCTGTCTTCACCTGATGTTTCACTTGTATAAGACAACTCGTTGGTGCAATCATCAGTGCTGTCTTCACCTGATGTTTCACTTGTATAAGACAACTCGTTGGTGCAATCATCAGTGCTGTCTTCACCTGATGTTTCATCATAAATATCGCGTTTACTTAGCTTATTAAGAGTAGGTGTATCATTATTAATGCTATACTCCAGAGCTAGTTGTGGTGCATTATGTCGAAGATCGTTACGTTCACATGTTAGTGCATATTTCATATGATGCGATTCTATTTCATTGCTTATATTCAAGTTAGTTCCCTCTCCTTCTGTGTTACTATGTAGTAGAGATCTCAGATATCATTTCTCGGTAGGAACATTATTTTTACATATCTTGGCATGTCTATACAAGTTATCCGTCTGTGCGAACTGCCTAAAACAGTTTTTGCAGTTAAGAATGTCCCGAGATGCATTCTTAAAACAATCACTTTTCTCATGCCTATGATTTTATGCTGTGTTTGCAGTATAGTTTATTCGGGAGTAGGATCAGTTTCCACTGACATTAAGGTAGATTGTGACATTACTCCTCGAGGTTAGAATGACAACTAACTTATTTCTGTATAAATGTAGTGCTTTAAACAGTATCGGGATTAATTGATGATGATAAAATGCCTTCCCCTCTAATATTTTTACGGTAATTGCAGAAATATGCACACTAATTCACCATGTTGTTAAATTTACGTATATTAACGGCAATACGTTACCTAGTATCTGGAGTTGGATAATCGGTACGTCTTTAATTGATATTCGATGAAAAATGAATAAAAAATCATTTAATTTTAGGACTGTAAAAGGGGGAGATGGCTTTGGAAGTATTTTTGTAGCAAATGATTAAAGACTTTGTTTATTGAAACGATTGTGTTGAGAAATCTATTTGGGGCTTATCTTAACAGTGTTTGAAACGTACATATGCAATATGAATTTGGTTTTCCCCAGTAAATTTTGTTTGATAATTTGTTATGTCGATTGCATAAGTTATATGAAATAATGTTATTTGTTTTAGGTATCTCTTTACGATGTAAATAATTGTTGGTAATCGGACATTATTATCCTAAAAGATGTGGTATAAGAATCTAAAATGGCCGCCATTTTCCTTTAAATTTGCTTACATTTAGACCTTTTAGAAAATATTGTGGAATCTTACATATTCCAGCTCCGATAGAAGTCATTTCAGCCTGGATGCGTGGTATTTCATTAACATTACTTCGAAATGCAGTATTTTTAAATAAGAAAAAATTTTTTTTTCTTCAAATATACACATTTTATGATAAGAGGGATAGAAAAAAAAAAACCTGTATGGGAACTTTGCTCTCGTAAAGAAATTCTATGTGCAAAATACACTTTTTCTCTGCTATGCATAAATATTTGAATACATACGTTTTCCATAATTAAAACCTTTGACTTGTGAATCGCGTAAATTTTAGTAAATCAAATTATATGTTTTTCGAAAACGGTGTTCTTTGAAAACCATAAAGAGTCTTTGTATTTTATAAAAATTCATTTAATGAAAATATCTCTTGTATAAAATTATATTTAGTTGTAGTTACTGTGAGATTTTAAAATTAATTTGAAGTTTGCTGGAAAACGGTAAATATACTCGAAACTTACAATTTCTTCTATGCTAAATGTTAAACTTTAAAAAAAAATTCTTATAACCCGTTTATATTTTCATTGAATTCAGTGTATTAAAGACATTTGGAATGTAATTCTTAGTGTTGAGGAAATAATTTTATCAGCGGAAATTGTGAAAAAGTTTCCTCCGATACCACTACAATATTTAAACCGTTTTTCTGGACAAGTCAGTGCTTTGGGAGAGTTCGATTTCGCTGTCTATGGGGAGGGAGGGAGGCAGTCCTCGAGCTGGAGAAAAACAAATGTTTGGGTTGGGGAGAGGCGGAGGCAAATAACAGGATCTTCCAAGCGCTGCCAAGCAGCTCAGAAGTGCCATTTTAGTTTGTCAACAACCCGCTCTGTGTGCAATTGGATATTTGGCTCTGCTCTTTCCCACTTCACCGGCGTTCTGGTGGGGCTTCGTGCGATGATGGAGGGGTAGCAGATCCCCGGCCAGCAGGCTTTAGCTCTCGTTAATTATTTTCATCCAGTAATATCTGATCCTTGTTAATATCCCGTTACATGCGATATTATAATAATTTTCTTTTTATAAGCGTTAATTTTTGGGAAAAATCTTCGTGTGTTCAGATTTTTTTTTTTTCGGATCAATGTAGTGTGTTTGTGTTAAGTGCCTTAATATTGATTTCTTCGAAGACGTTTGTGGACCTTTTTTTTTTTTTTTTTAAATTGAACGAAAGTTGTTTTAAAAGTGAATTCTTTTAATCATTTTACAATAGTGAACTTTGATTTTCCCAGGGAAGTGGAAGTAGTATTAAAATGATCAAAATTGGGAGTACTTTTTTTTTTTTTTTGTGGTTGTTTGCTCGGCAAATCTTTATTTGTATGTTCTATTGTTCCATATTGTGTTAGTCAACTAGTTGTTTTGGCTTTTCGATGTTGAGAGCTGCTTATATTGGACGTCGTTAATATTAGGAAATAGGTTCGATTTTTACCTTTGGTTTAAATTTAATTATTACACATCACTTCGTTTGTGTAAATGTGATTCCATCTTGGACAATAAGTTATCAGGATTGCTGTAGGTGGTAAACGAGTTTTCATTTTCAGGTGGAAATATGTTTTGCGATTCCTTAGAAAAATTATTTTGTAGGGAAATATTTGTTTCATCTTGTACATGCGTCGTAAACATAATTGTTATCCATTTGTTACGTAGTTGTGTATTCGCATCTCTTTTCGTTTGTTTCAGAGTTTTTTTTTTTTTTCGCGTAATTTCACTTCAGTCTCCTGCCAACCGGCGCTCGAAACAGACGTTTCTAACGGCTTATAAGTCAGTGCACGTCATACACTATAGCCATCGCTTCACCAATCTCACAACCGAGCGGACGTGTTTTGGGAGAGGCGCCTGTGCGGTTTTCATTAATTTATTCCTACGTGTTTTCAAATCCGTTTTTATTGTGTCGTCTAATTCAAGTAGTGTAATTTATATATTGATAGCTATAACTCTTTGCTTGCTTGATTTCTTACAGGATAGCTGGGTCCCGTTTGAAATCTGTATTTGCGAGTCGATGAGTCTTTCGTGTAAATTATACTACTAGCATACAGGAAATCGTATTCACGTCTCTTTTCGTTTCATTCATTACGTACGTAATAATAATTTCATTAAATATGCCATTACCTCTGTCGCCTGCGAGATGCCGGTCGAAGCAGACATGTACTTAGCCCTCAATCGCCTCACAGATGGGAAGGAACACAATAACACTAAATATTACACAATACCTATCTATACCTCTTCCCCAACACACCTCAGTACAACGACAGACGTCCGAGGGTAAGGATGTACCATGGCTATCTCCAAAAAATTTAAACCCTCTACACATATATACCCCTTCCCTAACACATCACACCTCAGTATAATACCAGAGCTCCGAGGGTGAACATATACCATGCCGCTCCCCATTCAAAAATTAAAAAAATAAATAGAGTGCCATAGCACACCTTTGCACCAAAATATACACAAAAATTCTACTCAAAGAAATTTGATCAAACAAGTTTGATGGGAAAACTTTGATCAAATTTCTTTGATCAAAAAATCACATTTTATCGAATTAATATTAGCAGATTGACGAACATTTTTTGATCGGATTAATTCTTAATCCGATCAATCAATTTTATATCAAATTGAAAATCCGATTAATCAATGGCGGCATCCCTTTGTTTCAGAACCCCCCCCCCCCCGGCCCCTACTACTCAGGTACATAGAGCAGTAAGTATTTATACATTAGATTCCTTTACAATTAAAACGCTGTGTTCCACTGACTGCTTGAACCTCATTAAAGAAAACACTAAGGCCAGGTTCACGCCTGAACGCACCGATATGAAACCGTGCCTGGTTCAGGGGTTTTAAAAGCACTAACTACGTGCAATTTTACGTGCGTAATGTAAGACGTTAATTGGGTGTCTGATGACAGCATAAATATTATCAAAGATTAACAATTTATTTCGTCGAGGCGTGGTCTCAACGTGAACGTACCAATACAAAAATTGTCTTATAAAACGTCGCTCCGACCGACGGCGCTATCTGCTTGCTTTCGTACGTCGAAAACAACCTCCAAAAAGGCTCGTACTTCGAAAACAACCTCCAAAAAGGCTCGTACTTCGAAAACAACCTCCAAAAAGGCTCGTACGAAAGCGGGAACTAAAAATCCGCGAATTTGACTTTCAATGACACGACGGCTAAATGCAATTCAATATTAAAAGCAAATATACTTTAACACTAAATGATACAAACCCAGAAGAATTGCATGAAGCGCCTACCAGTCTAAACATACGTGATTCCACATTAGGAAAAATAATGAATTAGAATATAATTCGCTCGCAAAAATCTTACTGTGCGTATTAAAATGACTACACATATTAAAAATATTAACATATAAACCGAAAGGCGGCGGCCTGCAGATCTTTCAAAGCGCCTACGGTAAAACACGATTTTATAAAATAAAAATTCAAAATGCCTAAACAACTACCACGCCTTCAAATCACTACCGAAATATTTGTCTTACACCTCTCTCACCGGCTTACAAAATTTAGAATTAAGCTGAAAAACCAGATGTAACTTTTGTGTGGCATGCTACTGCCGAGGTCGATTCAAGCCTCGTTCCCTATCTATCCGTATGTCGTAAGCTTTATCGAAGTAACACGATGAAAGTAGTCGTGTTCTCCTGGCTCGGCGGAGAAGTAGCGAGCGACAGCCGAAAAATTACAATTAAAAACCTAAACTCTGAATATTTTGACGCAAACGGAAAGGGGAGAAGGGGCGGTAAAGAGAGGCTAGGGGAGGGGAAACGAGAATGTTACATGGAGGTCGGGTCGAGCGCTGGCGTCAATGCGGAAATTTGGCGAAACTCGGTGGCGCTAGTGTAGCCCAATAAACGAAATAGTTCAGAGTTCGCACAAGGTATACAGCGCACCAGCACGTTAACGTCGACACAGTTAATTAAGCTCAAGGCAGAATGAAGGGGTGTTACCACCCCAAGCTCCCCCCACCCTTTTTTTTTTCATACGTCTGCCTGTTACGGCCCTGTGTACAGCGGTGGCAAATCTTCAGTTTCCGGACTCGAGGAGTGGAGAGAGGTGCTGCTCCAGTATTTCTGCTCTGTGTGTGTATGCGTGTGTTGGCGACCCAGTTCCCTGTGGAGCTTACTAGCTCCATGGGGTGCCGTGGCTAGTGGCAGAGCTAATGTTTGCCAAGTCAACTTGCTACCTTCTCTGTCGCCCGAGTATCTGATCTGGTCCTCTACGAGTCTCTCCTGCCTATCTCTGGCTCACCAACTGCCCACCACAGCATTGTCACAAATTCTCAAAGCCAGAGGCTTTAGCCAGATTCTTAAAAATATGGTGGTCTTAATTATATAGATCAATTAAAAAATATTTCCTAATTTATTTACTATAACTACAAACAAAATGTCTTACAATACACTTACAATCAATTTAATCAATATAGTTTACATTTACGCCGAAGAAATTAATTCAATGTAATAACTAACATCAGTCAAAATACGCAGTGGATAACAAACTTATTGAAAATTCCGATATCTACAATGAAATGAAATTTATGCGATGAATAATTTCTAATTTCTGATAAGTGTAACGTCTCGTGTGCATCTCGTGAGATGGCATTTCTTGCCCGGCTAACACTACAAACTGACGAGCGGAAACAAGGACCCGGAATGTATACGACCACCAATAATCATTTACCATCTTTCAGCTCCTCAGTTGGTGCGTCCTGGCAGATACTCACTAAGAACCTGCTCAGTAATCTATAAATGAACATACAGAAAACAAAACACAATAGCTAGCTACCGAGAGGTTACTATAATTAATTGAAAACAGTGACAGCTCAGAGTCCCTCGAATATTTTAGAAAGAAAGATAAAGAATAATAGAGTAAATATGGAATTTAAGATTATCATTAGGCCTATAGTAACAGTGATACCTATCTCATAAGGGATTGCTTTGCAATTCAATAAATTATACAGGTTATTAATGCCAACACTGGCTAGCAAATATTACGTCAAACCCGGGTCAGTTCTGTTTTTCCGTTAAAATAATTCATTGCGAATAGATTTTCTAAATAAAATTCTAGAAATTTTACCCAGCCTCAAACTTTAAAATCTTTTAATGTCACTCAGAGAGTTCGTTTTAACTTTGTGCAATTGGTAAATAATTAAAATATTAAGTTCACAGGCTTATATTCGCACACCGCAGTCCTAGCGAAAAACCAGCATGGCCAGCTCTTCTTTTAACAGTTACAAGAACATTCGCCGAGAAACTAAAAACTTTTCATCAGTATCATTTTAAATCTGTCCGTCTTGTATGCTAGCTAGTATCACATCGCAAAGTTACAAATACAATAATTTGTTAAGCATAGCAAAATGTTGCAGCTCTCTCTCTCTCTCTCTCTCTCTCTCTCTCTCTCTCTCTCTCTCTCTCTCTCCTCTCTCTCTCTCTCTCTCTCTCTCTCTCTCTCTCTCTCTGCCAGAGAAATAGATTTCTTAACAAATACTTATTTAAGACGAAATTCCTATCATTTGTAAATAATTGAACTGACGTGTCTGACAACAGATAATTACCTAACCTACGATAAATTAAATAAATGATTCCTATATAATACACGCGTGGTTTTAGTTTATATAAACAAGACTACGATCTCAAATAATCAAAATAATAAATAAAATAAGTATAGAGTTACCACGTGTTGCAACAATAAAGTCTGAGCCACATATTCGTACTGTTCCACCTTAATCCAGTTCAGTCTACGTCCCACCAGTCCGGAATGTTCTAGAGCCCTGCGAGCACCCTCGTGCACAGTGCCACTCTCTCCCATCCAATCACGCCGCACAAAACACTCGTCTGCCGCCGTCTTGCAACTTCCGCCGTTGTCTGTCCGTCCCGCTGATGTCCCTCGCTGCACCTAACTTGCTATCCCTGACAGCCGCACTTCAGCCAGATGGCTGCCACAGAGACTCCCGATCCTCCGGTATTTATAGTGTCGGGCCATAGCCCACACTGCAAAAAAAAATGTTTAGGTAACATTCCCTTGCATTTAAGGGAAGCTAATTACCTCTACGCGTAAGGTAAAATTACCTCTTAAATGTAGATTAAATTTACATAACAAATATTGTAGTATTCCTTAATCTTACGGAAAAGTACCTGACAAAAGTAGAAGAAAAATCCCATACAAGTAAGGGAAAATTAACTATATCGCATAATAAAATTTTATTAGAAATTTCCGGCGTATAGGCAACTGGTTCTTTTATTGCCTATATCCGCTGTCGAATAGTAACCGAAACCTGGACATTAAAACCTTCGACACTTGCTGGCAGGTGGGCGCGAATCATGAACCTCTATCACGATAGGCCGATTTGATATTCACTATACCATGACGACAGTGTGACAGCATCGTTGAATATTAGTGCGGTAATTTTACCTTATCTGTAAGGGAAATTGTTTTCCCCCCTACAAGTTTGCGAATATTACCTTACACTTGTCAGGTAATTTTCCCGTTATTTTTCACAGTGCAGAAACTTCTCCAAACGCCGCGTTGCGCCAAGGGACAGGACAGCCAGATAATACGTGTTCATTGTCTGAAGTCTTTGACTGCGGCGCCGGCCAAGTCAGCTGCCAATCATTCCTCCAGCTTCCGGGCGACGGAGCGACGAGCGCTTTTTCTGCCTGGCGGTATAGGCGGGTCACCCCTAACGATGCCGGAGCGCACATGGCCAGATAGCATGGAGCCCGTGCGCGTATGGGCTGTTCACGGTAAACTGAGCACTTCTCAAAGCCCTGCTAAAGATCTACTTGTATGCACGTTGTGTATTCTTCCGCCTTATGCAAAATTAACTTCGGCATGGGTCTCGTCACTTTATCCGTGTGTCAGTCAAGCGAAAAACTTGGGAATTTATTATAAAAATAAATAATTTACTGATCTGTTCATTTTTACTCTTCGGTCCATTAAAAAAAACCAGGAAGCGAATGAAACCATTTAAGAATTCATCAATGGTTACCAAAGACTTTCTGTCCGACGAGAAGATAAGGAACTACTTTCCCTGCATCGTTACCAACTTTACTGGGCTCATGTCGCGCAGTGCACTCGTTAAAATGCATGCAGGTAGGAGCAGTGACTTTTCTCTAAGGTTGATTTCAAAAGTGCTCACTTTATCGCGAGTGGTCTATAACAGTATGTGTGAAATGCATGTGTATGTGAGCACTCTTTAAATCAACAACCGAACAAAAATCACTGCCCATTACTACGCAAACACCAGAGTATATGCTGTTCACGGTAAAGTGAGCACTTTTTAAGATTCTACTTGAAAGTTACTTTCAGCTTTTTCGTATCATTTCGCCAGTCGTCAATATTAATTATTTTCATGTGACCAACAAACACTGCTTTCGAAATTTAACGTCTGTGACACAATAAAATATAATTATTTGGTTATAATACCCCGAACAGACTATGTATACCGGTATACAGGATCCATTTAAATTGCCAGCGAATTAATAAAAATATTTCCAAGACCCGACGTTTTATCAAAGGTGTAATATATATATATATATAATGGTTATGTTAGTATATGCTATTCACAGAGTAAAATGAGCACTTTTCAGTCCTGCTGAAGATTTAATTGTATGCACGCAGAGTGTTCTTCCGCCTTATGTAGAATTAACATTTCCATGGCCTCATCACTTTATTCATACTTTGGTCAAATGAAAAAGCGTAATTATTAGAAAAGTTAGTATTTTATTAATCAGCTTATTTTTACACTTCGATGCATTAAAAAAAGAACAAAAAGTGAAAGAACTAATTTTCCGACTTTAAGATACGGAGCTACTTTCCATCCTTAGTAACCAACTTTATTGGGAGCATGTCACTCAGTGCGCCCGCTAAAATATGCGAACGCAGGCATGGGCAGTGACTTTCTTCTAACGTTCATTTCAAAAGTGCTCACTTCATCGTGAACAGCCTTTGCCCGTGGTTATTTGTCGTTTATTACGTAATGATCATGTGTACATCAAAGAAACACGGAGCGCTGTGTTGGTTTTCAACATTCGCAGGTGAACTGTTCCCGACTAAATGTGTACAACGTTTGAAAGGGTTGTGTGTGTTCCCTACCAGGTATGCAACTTGCTTAAAAATTAATAAACGTGATTTCCTAATGACAGGAAGTTTCTGGAATTCTTTATTTCACGTGAGTTTGGGTTTACAGATTTAAAAATAAGTTATTTATTTATGTAACCCACAAATACTGTTCAATTCTAGGTTCAATTTTCGTTATTTCTTGGTAAATTTGGCGTGGCTTCTTTTTTCAACTTTCTGTTGCCCGCCTATTTAAAAAACCGTCACGAAATTTGAAGTACGACGATCACAGAAATACTATAGCAAAATTTTCGTGTGTGTTTAATGTAAAATATTCCGGGCAATTTATTAATAATAAGTTATTGTTTATGCGATACATGCTTACGTTAGCTGAATACCTACCCTTAGACATAGAAAGAATTCTAAAAATCAATGACACACTGCCGCAGTGTGCAATTGGACATCTACTTCGCAGAGGATTGACTGGCGACACCCTGACAAAACACATCACGTCACAATCTAAACGGGAATGACGAAATCCCACTCACATTCACACATTCGTTGCAAAATCTTTAATATGGAGCGTCGATTTTGGCGGTGTTTGGGCGTGAATCTCATCACATTTCACACAAAGAAAGTAAGTCTATTGAAAATTTGTCGCGATATCTTCATTATTGGTAAATTTGTCAATGAAAACCTGTGTTCGACTTGGGAGTTGGACATCCTTCAGAAGCATTCGCGTCATTTGCAGTGCAGGTGCACGCACAATCGCAAGTGTTCCGCTGCTCTGTGTTGGAAAACTTAGAAAATCATGATTTAGGAGCCATTTGGAAGAATAGATTCAGTCTAAGAAATACGTCGGCAAATGATGTATTGTCGAAAGCGCATGGGACATAGACACATCATAACACACACAGCGCGTTGCTGAATATAACCGTGTTCGTAACAGTTCTATCACGTGAAGAATGGCAACCTCGAAAGCCACATTATGGTGTGTTGTACTTAAGAGTCGGTGGGAGTCATTTTGCCTCCATTTATCACCGATGTTAATTTTTACTAGCAAATTTGCCACAGAACTATGCGTCCTTTCGAAACGCAGTTTATTTTTGACACTCAGAAGGAACTTAAAACCTTCATAATAGTATTTTTAAAAAGTTTAAATTATCATTTTAAATATTAATTTTTGCCACTTAAAATACGGTGTTTTCTGCACAGACGTGTTATACGAGAAAAAGCGTGTTTCCCATCAAAAACTAGTGAATGTTTTTATATAGCTGGGTAAATAATTATATTTGTGATTCAATTCTGCATTCACCATTTGCTTAATGTTAATACTTTTTAATTAAATTAACAAAAACCGTTTTATGTATAATACTGGAAAGTATGTTTTGGACATAGGCGTGTCTTGAACTACAGAGTACTTCAAGTTGTCTTGAACTTCTCGTCTCGTGTGACAGCTTGACATATTGCGACGAGCGACCACAGAAGTCTGTAAAATCCCCGGGCGCATTCTTTACCATGGGAAACTGATGTTTACCATTAGTTTATTTCATAACCGAATGAAAAAACTTTTATTCATATTTGTAGTTTCTAAAGAATATAGGTTTTATTACTATACATGGGAATGTGTTTCGGCTAGATTCGCTCAGTTCGTGGTAACATCTTTTGGACTTCTGGGAAAAGGTGTGTATGTTATCAACATAATATTCGCTGAAATATTGAAATTCAGTCTTTCACACTAACCTAAATTAACACCTGCGAAGGACACACACGCTTCAGTGGTCAGACCGAGATTCGAACTAGAAACCTTGTGGTCTGAAGGCTCCTGACATTTGCTAGATATTTTGTAATATCCTCTATGGCGACATCTGAATAGACTAAATGTTTTATCCTCGATCAATTTATGAATCATTGTAGAATGAATTACTGTTACTTTCTCTATAAATAATTACTAATAAATTCTACGATTATAGACCACATCGCCGACCTCCCGTGCCGCAGTCTGTTGGTGCGCCGCCGGTCAGTGGTGCGGGAGGTTCTGGGTTCGAATCCCAGGTATGGCATGTGTGTTAGTCTAGGTCATCAGTTACTTTGTAAGCCGTCCCGTGATAAGCCTTCAGGCATAACTCTGGGGGGCGTTAGTAAGTCCAAACTAATAGACCACAACATCTTCTTTAATCTATCATTTTAACGTATGTCTCAATGTGTAGAATTCAATAAGGCATATCAATAAAATTTTATTTTTTACATTTTCGTAATTGCAATATGTCTTGTTGTTTGGTGTTTGTAGTTTCTGATTGTTCCCCTATGTATAAAATCAAGTTGGCCCGTAGCGAGATGTCCGTTTTTAAATAATTATATTCTAATAGAGCACCAATAAGTGCCGTATGATAGAGTACAAATATGTGAGAAGAATACCTAATCTTTCATGTCTTAGTATCACATATACTGTACTAATAAAATAAATCACATAGGCTTATGTCGTAAATGTTGTACTATGTAAATTAATAAAAAAAATAATAATAGCCAAAATTCGTTCGTTGTTTCAGTTATTGTTAATATGATACATTTTTTTTCAGGAGTGGACTGAATGAGAGTTTTCGTCTGTGTATATAAACTAGAAACAGTCTGCCGAAACTAAATATACAGTATAGCTGAATGATGAAAAAGTGATTCCATATCAAGAAAAAATGTTGTTGAGAAGACTTTGCCATTTTTTCAGTGAATAAATTCATTATTTGCATCACAGTTTTATATAGTGCAAAATATCGATAATGTGATTGTTGTTTCTGTTCGGGAATTTTTATAATAAGATTATGAGCAACGTTTGTGTTACAAAAAAAATGTGGCCAATTACAAATGGCCAAAAATCAAGTTTTTTATTACTGAGAAAAAAATTCCTGTAATTATTATGTCTATACTATCTTGATTTTCTCCAAGGCCCCTCTGTCCTCTCCCAAACGCCCCACCAATACGGAACATTTATACACCCTATTCAAATACAAATAAGCCATTCAAATGTTTTTCAATTTAACTAAATATTATATATACTAAAGTAATATTTTATTAAAAGTAATTACTTAAGTAATTAAAAATTGAGAAATAAATGTTTCTTTTAAGTATATATTGCATAGCATTATCCACAGTACATTAGTACACGTTCTAATATATTTCAGAACAAATATCAATGAATTTAAAACCGTTTTGATGAAAATGCTCCGTTTTACCCTATTCCTACTAATTGGTAACTTAGGACTGCCAAACGTCAAAACTATCCCAGAAAGTGGGATCCAGGCACGCCTCTTTAGCATTCTCAGGTATATGGGAACAGCAAGGAGGCAAGCTGATGTTTTTAATAATGTTGCTAACGTGAACGTGGCCAAGTTGAAAGGAGAGCGTTGAAACAGTGAGTGGTGGACGAATTTGTTATAGTTTGGACTTCAGTGTTTTTAGCATGTTGTTCCTTGTATTTATGTGCTGATGTTTTTAATAATGTTGTTAACGTGAACGTGGCCAAGTTGGAAGGAGAGCGTTGAAACAGTGAGCGGTGGACGAATTTGTTATAGTTTGGACTTCAGTGTTTTTAACATGTTGTTCCTTGTATTTATGTGCTAGTGTTTTGGGGCATGCAGCTATTTAGGGTTTTTCTAAATTCAGTTTCGTTTGCTCTTTCTAAATGTTCTGTCTGGCGTAAATTATACCGGGTTGCTGCGTGTCCTGTTTTGTAAGTATTAACGTATAGTATTTGTCCGTATGCAGCCCTTATATTGGCTGGTCCAGCCTTGCATTTTTTTAATGTACGTTTTCGTCCGCAACTCATTCGGCTTCACGTATTTTAAATGTGTTTTCAATGTTTTTTTTTAGAATTGGGAGCCTTCATCTGGGTTTTTCATGAACTGCCTCCCAGTTCATTAGGTTTTTTACGGTGTTTTAATAATGTTTTTAATAGATTGTTTTACACGAAAATTGCTTTAATTGTCCTCTAGGTTCCATTTCTCGTTTTGTGTGTTGGTTCTACGTAACTTCAGTTCAACTTTAAACGATTTGGCATTGCTATATCAGTATTTACAGGCCTTAAGAAAATTGATCTAGTCACTGCACATGCATAAATAATTAATGTTACATAACATTAACTATCCATCACTGCAGTATAGCATATTATTTTGAGAAATCTCAATCTATTTATTGGTCAGCGTTTTTAACGATTGCTGTGTTTAAGACTACGCTAATTATATGCCAAGCTCCTTTAAATTTGCAAGATCCTTTTATTGCATTTGGTAATTGTATTGAAACAGCTGAGAGCTGTAACAGACCTAACTGTGATATTTGTGTGGTTTAATGGCTCTTTATAGTTTTTAAACATGCCTGTTATTTTAATTGGTTTTTAATATTTTGAGCTGCGGCGAGATTTCCTGGATGCTGTCATAAGTTTAAAACATATGTGTGCATTTTATTGTCATGTTGCATGATATAGGCAGGTTTTACGACCCGAAGGCCGACATTCCCTCCATCCTCACGCACTGTGACTGTACTCTGATGAGAAGACAGTGCTCAGCACTTTCTACTCTTCTCTTTTCGGGCCATTCACTATTCTTTTGTGCCATTGCACGGTATTCTACCAGTTGTCTCTGTAAAACCTACCCTCCTCACCAATCTGAGATACTCCGACCTCGTATTATTGAAACCTTTATCCGAGTACTCCATCATGGGTCAATCTTAGTGGCAAACTCTTCCCAGATCTTACGGAGAGCTTTATCAACCATGACATTTTCTAGTCTTAAATAAATGCCCATTCTCTCTGCTATGTCATGCAGCCATTGTCTGATGTCTTCGGTCTTCAGACATTCCATGATTGCATGTTGGACTGTGTCATCCACTCCACAGACGTCACACAGTGGAGATTGCATGATCCGGAAGCTGTATAACTTTGCCTTGAAGTTACAATGGCCAGTGAAAAGTTGCATGTTATAATGGTTCACATTGATCCACTTATTCTTCATTCTTGACCTGATGTTGGGCAGCAACTCGTATGTGGTTCTTCATTTATCTCAACCATACCATATGTATTGTCATTCTTGCAGGATATCATTCATGATATATTCCTCATCTTCATGTGTCAGCCCCACAATGCATGCTCTCTCCGTTGTGATTCCCCTGTACATCACCAGCAAATCTGCAGGTAGCATACCCACAATGACTGGGAGTGACTCATTTGGCACAGTTTTATATGCCTTAGTTACAGCCATTGGTGCCGCCCTTTGAGCACTGAGGAGCTTTCTCATGTGATGTACCAACTCTGCCCTGTGATACCATATCATAGCTCCGTAAGCCAGTATGGATTCACGTACTGCTCTGTATATAGTTCTTAAGGTATTATATTTAAGTCCCCAGGTCGTATTCCCAATATTCTCTTCAGTTTTTGGAACACAACCACTGCTATTCTTGATACATACTCAGTGTGTTTGAGGAAGCTCATCTTGTCATCCATGATGATTCCCAGGTATTTAAATTCATGCACATTTTTCACTGAGCTCCCCCCCCCCCCCCCCGAAGCGCATGGTCGGTGGGTGGTCTCTTTAATCATAGTTTTAACATCATTGTTTTGGTCTTCTCGATTGAGAACCTTTACTTTACCTTTGCAGACCATTCCCATATCTTCTGCATTATTATTTCGGCCTTGTCTTCTAGAGCTCTTATAGAGTCACCAGTAAAGACCACTAGTCCATCATCTGCATAGCCATAAACCGCGCACCCCGGCAGAAGAGCCAGCTCAAGAAATCCATCAAAGAGGATATTCCATAAGATCAGTCTTAGGACCGACCCCTGGGGACATCCTTTTTTTCAATCTCTTCCTTGCTTGTATGGTTTTTGCCGTATAATGACTCCGCCTTTCTCTAAAGAAGTCCTGAATAGCCCTAGAGGTGTTCGCTGGACATCTTTTCTTTTTAAGTCGATACATCACTTCCGGCCACCAGGCATTGTCGAAGGCACCAGTGATGCCAAGGAAGATCCCCATCATATACTTCGCCGTACTTTCCCATATGGTCTTCATGACGTCGTACAATGCGAAGTCCGTACCCATTCCTTTGCGAAATCCATACTGTTTTTCGCTTATAGTGCCTTCAGCTTCCAAGGCCATAATCAGCCTTCTGTTGAGCAATTTTTCGAAAACCTTTCCTAACACCGGAAGCAACATCAGTGGCCGGTATGACTGGTATCAGGTTTCTTATCATTGCTTTTTATGCAGTATTCTTAAGCTACCTAGTTTCTAAGGGGCAGGAAAAACACCGATCCTAAGACAGTCCTTGCAGTGATGGATATAGGCAACTCACGTATAGCTTATCTTCAAACCTTGCGAAAGTGAACGGACCTCAAAGCGTTATTTTGAAATCAACCTTAGAAAAAAGTCACTGCTCCTAACTTCATATATTTTAACAGGCGCACTGAGTGGCAAGCACGCAGTAAAGTTGGTAACGACGCAGGAAAAGTAGTTCTATAACTTAACGTCGAATAAAAAGTGCTAGGTAACGATTTGTGATAACTTAAATGATTCCTTTCGCTTTCTGTATTTTTAATGCAGCTAAGTGTAAAAATTACCAGATTTGTAACATATTTACTTTTCTAATAATTCCACATTTTCACCTGACTGACGCATGAGCAAAGTGATTAAGCCCATGGCAATGTTAATTTTACATAAAGCGGAAGAATACACAACGTGCATACAAGTAGATCTTTAGCAGGGCATCGTGTAGGCACTCCTCTAACTCGGCGAAGTGCAGGAACTCGTCGTGACATGTATTCCACAAGTGGACGAAGCACCCGTGGAGAGATGTTGACCCAGGCCGTCTGGATAGCTATACACAGCTCCGTGCTATTTTTAGGTGCAAGATCTTGGGCACGAATGGACCTCCCCACCACGTCTCACAAATGCTCGACGATGTTCATATCTGGCGAACTAGGCGGCCACGGCAGCCGTTCAAACTCCCCAGAATGCCGCCCGAACCTGTTCTGGACAACTTGGGCCGTTCAAACTCCCCAGAATGCTGCTTGAACCTGTTCTGGGCAACTTGGGCCGTTCAAACTCCCCAGAATGCTGCCCGAACCTGTTCTTGACAACTTGGGCCGTTCAAACTCCCCAGAATGCTGCTTGAACCTGTTCTTGATAACTTGGGCCGTTAAAACTCCCCAGAATGCTGCTTGAACCTGTTCTGGACAACTTGGGCCGTTCAAACTCCCCAGAATGCTGCCCGAACCTGTTCTGGACAACTTGGGCCGTTCAAACTCCCCAGAATGCTGCCCGAACCTGTTCTTGATAACTTGGGCCGGTCAAACTCCCCAGAATGCTGCCCGAACCTGTTCTGGACAACTCGGGCTGTTCAAACTCCCCAGAATGCTGCTTGAACCTGTTCTGGACAACTTGGGCCGTTCAAACTCCCCAGAATGCTGCTTGAACCTGTTCTTGATAACTTGGGCCGTTAAAACTCCCCAGAATGCTGCTTGAACCTGTTCTGGACAACTTGGGCCGTTCAAACTCCCCAGAATGCTGCCCGAACCTGTTCTGGACAACTTGGGCCGTTCAAACTCCCCAGAATGCTGCCCGAACCTGTTCTTGATAACTTGGGCCGGTCAAACTCCCCAGAATGCTGCCCGAACCTGTTCTGGACAACTCGGGCTGTTCAAACTCCCCAGAATGCTGCTTGAACCTGTTCTGGACAACTTGGGCCGTTCAAACTCCCCAGAATGCTGCTTGAACCTGTTCTGGGCAACTTGGGCCGTTCAAACTCCCCAGAATGCCGCCCGAACCTGTTCTGGACAACTTGGGCCGTTCAAACTCCCCAGAATGCTGCTTGAACCTGTTCTGGGCAACTTGGGCCGGTCAAACTCCCCAGAATGCTGCTTGAACCTGTTCTGGGCAACTTGGGCCGGTCAAACTCCCCAGAATGCTGCTTGAACCTGTTCTGGGCAACTTGGGCCGTTCAAACTCCCCAGAATGCTGCCCGAACCTGTTCTTGATAACTTGGGCCGTTAAAACTCCCCAGGATGCCGCCCGAACCTGTTCTGGACAACTCGGGCCGTTCAAACTCCCCAGAATGCTGCTTGAACCTGTTCTGGACAACTTGGGCCGTTCAAACTCCCCAGAATGCTGCTCGAACCCGTTCTGGACAACTTGGGCCGTTGCCACAGCGCTTTATCTTGTAGTGGTACCCCACTGTTCTTGGAAGCACGTAAAGTACATGAAGGACTGCAATGCAGTGCCATGACCAGCAAACACTCGTGCGATTGCAAAGCACAACTGTCGCAAGTCTGAGCGCTTCCAAGACGTAATGGTACAGGTGCGCCAGTAGCTACTGCCATCCCATGCATTTTGGACTGTCTCCTATAAGCACTAAAAGTATGCGGACACATTAGACGCTCATATTATCGTCAGTGGTTTTTAAAAACTCGCGCAGAATCGTGGAGGGATGGAGACACAGGATTTATGGGATTTGGTTCACGGCCTTAGCAGAAATTCTTTTATCAGTGATATATTTAGTAAAGCCCACTAAGAATACTCGAAGATGATGACTCAAGCGTAAGATAAAATCAGCGGACGCGTTCAGCTGGCAAAGCGCTGCAGCAGCGATTTAGGCTACTTGTAGTTCAGCAGCCTCGTTGCAACGCAGCGATCGAGCAGCAATTCCAGCGTGAAAATCTTGCTGCATCTCTGCTGTTTGCAGACGACAGGCATTTTACGGAGTGCGAAGATGGTTTCAGAAATATTGAAATATTGTGCTGTTGAAGGAATTACGTGGAGTTCAGAGATTTGAGCGACCATTAACAACGAGGTGTTGGGAGCCGACGAATGAGGCGATAATACAGCAGCGCCGGAGATCTCCGAGAAAACCCGCCGACTCTCTCTCTCTCTCTCTCGCTCTCTCTCTCTCTCTCGGGAAGTTTCGCAGCACTAGTAGTACAATTATTACAGCAAAAATTATGATTTCTGATTTTGTAATTTAAAACTGAAACGAGATTTGAATGTTTGAATAATTATTATTATATATTCAGATGTGATGGCAGAAACTAAATAATAAATGCACATAAATTTTTTAATGGTTACGTTTGCTACCAAATTGTTTATGAATGGAAATGATAAAAAAAAATTATGTTTTAAAGATCACCTTTAATAAGTGTTGCGCTGTGTCCTTTGGTTTAAAATATACTTAAAATATTTTAAAGTGTATATCGTGTACATATTATTTGTGACTGTTCGTCACAGTATATTACAGTTAGTATGTGATTTATATTAAACAGTAAATAACCCCTGACGGAGTGCGCTTCATGTTATGGGCTATTCACGGTAAAGTGAGCACTTTTGAAAGCCCTCTCATTTGGAATAATATTCAATAGATATACTTTATTTTAGCATTAAATGTTAATTTCCAAGTGCGATGAAATATACACACTGTGTATATTACTTACATGGCAACATTTATTTTAAAAACGTGGTTAAAGAACAAAAATGACTGAAAGAAAAAAATAACAAGGGCCTCGAAAGTGCTCACTTTACGGTGAACGGCCTATACACTGTCCAGAGCTGAGGACAAGGCGAGGGTGTGTAATGCGGGCTCAGTGGCCTAGATAAAGAGGGAGTGAAAGGGGTGGCTTCGAAGAGGACGTTTGTTGTTTGCGCGTCTCGTTAAACGTGGCAACACCGCTTGTGTGTCGAGGAGCTGCAGGTACTCCCCTCCCGCCCGACGTTTCTCCGTCGACCAATTGTTTCCTATCCTGGGGAGAAGTGGCCCGACATTGTGTTATGAAGCGGCCAGGCCTTAGCTGAACGGCCTGCCTAATCACACCTTCAAACATTGAACCTGGGCACGGGCCTGATTGCATCAACACCTTGCGAAAGACAGTTGCAGAAACCCCCTCTCCATCGGCGAGTAAACGGGGGCGAATATATTAAACAACGCGCCCGATATGGGCCAACGTAACACTGGGAGCTCCATTTTCATCACTTCTGACCAGAGCATGTTTCCACACACCCTGTCTCCTGTAGCATTTCTGTTTAATGAATGCAATCATTTTGAATTATTTCCTATCGACTGGGTTTTTTACGGTGTCTATGTCGGTTTTTCCCAGGCTCTTCTTAGTTATTGTTTAACTATAGGTATTCTTAGGTAGGTAGTCATGGCCCCAACAATTGCTGGCCACGGCTGCTCGATCCCTCTCTGCCACGATGCATGTCCCCTCGCATGATTTATTTCCCTTGTAGGCGTAAGGGGATTCGCCCTGAGACGCACTTAATCCCCCGATCTTACCTCGGACGTACATCTAACACCTAGAATTAGGGGAGGTTTAAAAAAAATTGGGAGTGGCATCTTTTTTCTTCTGGCCAGCGGATGAAGAAGGGCGTGGAGATGGGTATGTCCGGCCGTCGTTAACCGCCTCCTAGAATCAGCCTCCAACCACATGAACAAGGCGGGGACTTTATAATTAGGTTGTAATAGTAGTGGCGTGCGGTAATAACATTTATTATAATTAATTGGCAACTTGGCATTCCACTTGAGCTCCCATGACCTATATAATTGATTCGCGATAACTTCTGCCTTTTCTGAAGCCCTGCCAAATTTATACTTTTGGTTACTGATTACGTATCCTTCCGCTACACGTAAACATAAACACTGTCATGTGACTTCTACTTTTATAACTGTCAAATGCGTTGGTTGCTGTTTACAGCTGTTCAAATAATAATTTTGTCATATTGCAGAAACCATTTCCTACGAATGCTCACTATTTAGGCCTATAACAATATTTAGGTCAGCTTTATAACTATTTGTTACACACGATATAGGACGTTACACATAATACACAATATTTTGCCACGGCGGTGTTTGTTACAACTGTGGCGGAAACAACAGTAGTATTTAACCTGTTGTTATTATTATGTGTTTGGAATAAAAATTAAAACGAAGGGACAACCAGTCCAACGAAACGGCACAGTAAATTCAAGCACGCAACTCGTGTCGCTTATTTATTGTACTACGTAGCATCGACAAACGTAAAAGATAGTGGTGAACATGCAAACACATAGGCCTACAGCAACATTTATTCAGCTAATATGTACATACATTGGTACCGTACTTACTAGTTTGTAGGTTTATTTTATTATTTATTTTAATTTATCTGGGTAGGCCTAGTATTTCGTTGGGATTATGACGTCATTCAAATCACAGAAACGTAAGCTCGCTACCCAACTGTGTTTCAAACACCTAGCGCGAAGGTACAACCTTGTGATAAGTAGACGTGAACATAATTAATTAACTGTGTCATAACATCAGTGCATTGTTATATCGTATAAACTTTGCGCATATTCGAAATCCTCAGGCCTGCGTAACGATTACAACTAAGCCAAGATAGACGGAAATGGCGGCTACGCCCTTGCACACGTAGCGATCGCAACACTCGCCACAGTATATTAATCAACCCCTGCCGTGCCGTAGAAACATGTTTATCACAACACTGTAACTTCCCTAGGATGTTTCAAAAACACGAGTACGAACTTGACGCTTCATTCAGAAGCACGCCGTGTCATTGATACGTCGCCACACCACTGCCAGTCGTAACGCACTGGGTATAATCGCCCGCCTCCGCCATATTGGGAACGCTTTCCACGCCACGTCTGCCAACCTGCTGGATTTGTAAGTGTCGCGCAACGAGCTGTGTCATGACATCGCATATAAAATATGTCGTTACATCTAAATAACATATAATAGGTATATAAACAATAAAATCTCGTCTCAGTAGTAAATTACAATCTCAGACATCATTACTGTTACTGTAATTAGTATGGATGTGCTGAAATTAGAAATAACGAAATGTATACCTTTCCTACGCAGGTGGTACGATATTCCCGAGAGAGAGAGAGAAGAGAGACAGAGAGAACGAGAGAGAGCTCTCATGGGATTATGACGTCATTCAAATCACAGAAACGTAAGCTCGCTACCCAATAAGCAAAGCAGAGCGTGTCGCTCTGCTTCGCTTATTGAACCTTTATTCCGGACGGAAAAAAAAAACCCCAGCCTACACACGGGAATTTGCGCGGATATTTTTAACTGCAGCAATGAAATGTGTTTCCGTCAGTACTATCTAACAATACAAATATATCAACTGGCAATGTTTAACTTACAAATAGTATACATAAAAACGAGGTTAAAAAGTATAGTAACTGTGAACTATTTCTTACCGGCCATTGCCAACACATCGCTGCTCTCGCTGTTGTTAATTCATATTTAATACGAAATAAATATTACAAGTTAGAGAAGATACTAAGGTAAAGTTTCATTTATTCAATAGTGCAGTGCTCTAAAGTTAATCACAGTGTTAAATATTTATGAAATACAAGTTGTTGGAAAAACAGGTTGACATATTACGCCTAGGATGATTTTTCAAAGGTTCGACTCCAAAAGGCCTAAGAAAGCGTGAATGGACTATAGTCACGTAAATAGTTATTGTATAAACCCTATGTTCAATAAACCCCATCTTATACTGTTTTGCTCTACCTAATCATGAATCATTATTAGAGACCTTACAACACGCGTACCTTTGCAATACGTTAGTCATTGGACCATCCTTCATATGACACGCCCTAGGTAACTCTGCGCCACTAAATGAATACTTAATAATTGTGCGCCCCAATCGCGTGCAGTTCAGTGGGAAAGGGACGTGGCTTCACATCTACGCATCAGCCAATGGAGAAACTACGCTGGGTCCAGTACACATAGTATTGTGAAGTTTAGTCTGATGCCTATCAGCAATCAGCGCGGAACGTAGATCTCAAGCACGTACAGACGGTGCTGATGAAACTCGAGACGTGCGCAAAGCAAGCAGGGAGAAATGAGCAGAGTGAGCAGCGGGGATCGCATGACGTCACGCGGAGCTAGGTCGAGATCGCCTGCAGTGTTACGTCTGTGCTCACTCGTTACTTGTTGTCTACTGTTCCATTTCCCAGCTCATTCCGGAGTCTTTGAGGCGAAGTAGACTCCTGAACGTCATTGCATCATTTACTGTGCTCTTCGTAGTTTCCAGTTCGAAAATAAAAAATAAAAAAATACATTTCGACCCACGCTGAGTTCGCCCCTGATATCCGCAGCGCCTCGCATGTTTTTCCTCAACAGGCGTGTACGATCAGGTCGTAAGTTAATGAAAAATATTTTAGATTTTAATTAGTTATTGCATAAATATAATGGAAGAATATCATTTACCAGCGTTCGCGTTGATTTTTTATTAAAAAAAAAAAAAAAAAAACTAGTACAGGTGTTTTTCGCGAAAATATTTCCAGACCAGTTGTACTCCAAAACACTTTCGTTCATACGCACTTTCGTCACGTGGCTCAAGTGTCATGGAAGTTCAGTATCGGAATACTTTATTACGATCGGCCCAGTCAAATAAGAACACGTCTTCTCACGTAGACACGCGGCCGACACGCGGCCAAAAACCAAAGGAAGTTGTGATTGCGGACGTAAGCTATTAAAGTCTAGCACGGCCATGAATATTTCCGCGAAAATTGCGTGTCGCTGATAACGGTGAACGACGGCGGCATAACTATTTCAGTAATGTATTGTGTTAAAACGTTGCTAAGTGTGCGGGTAGTGTACAGATCGCCACCGTTTCTAATGCAACGTATAGTCTGTGTCCAGTGTTCTTCGCCGCTGTATTTGCTCAGGGCGCGAGCTAACGCAACGATACTAATCTATCAAGTTCTGTCCGTCATCGAAATATGCTTGAATCATTTATCGCACAAATTTACGAGTGAATCTACAGTCTTCGTGGCTCATATGCCAAGGTTCCACTCTAGGCGTGGCCTTGCCTGTATGTGCGCATGATAAAATGATGAAGCCTGCCCACCGTGATGTTTCACCCACCAACATCGGAAACCTAACCTATCAACTTTAAAAAATGATGTCACTATCTCAGGGCATATCGATATTTAACCCGAAAGTTTTGCTTAAAAATTTCCACATTTTACATGCATTATATACCTACCGAAACCTGCCTCAACATTTTCAATGTGTTGGGTGTCACAATATGGCGATGCATGGAAATGCAGCTTCAATGACGTCATGCAGTCTATTCACGGTTACTTCCAACTTTTCTGAAGCCCTGTTTTAAGTTATGCTCCCGGAATACTCCTCCAACCCAAGCAAACAAAGCTTAACCGATTCTAGAAAATTACGCCACATCGTGCGCACTATGTGTAATAATATTTTGCGTAAGATCTATTTCTTACTAGGTATTACCAACACACATATTTTCTCCCTTCTTTTATTCATGTTAATTATAGATGAAATATTGTAATCTATAGATAAAATCTACGTAAAATTTCAATTTAACTAAAAATAAGGTACTTTTCTGCCAAGAGAAGTATAGAACGATTGTGATACACTATATATTTATGAAATAACTAAACACAGCTTACATAGGGTAATTTTTCAAAGGTTTGTATCAAAAAGCTTGGAGAAACCACGACCAGACTATAGCATGCCATCTCATGTTGTTCCTATCTTCATGGTTTCACACGAGTGTGTTTTCCGTGCAAGAAACGATTCTTTTTTGCTCATACACTGAAAAAACGGTTTTATGGTGACCAACAAAATTTTATTGGTGGCCACAAAATCGTTGTATCAATATAGACATCACAAGATATTTTGTAGCACCAACATTTTTTTTTTTGTCATTAAAGTATTTACAGAATTTTTTTTTTGTGGTCATCAACAATTAAAAACTACAATAAATCTCGACAGGAATTGGACTAAGACCCTGGATCTCTCACACGCAAGTTCAGTGTGTCACCATTGCGCCGCCATGCTCGTCATTATTGGTCTGTCTGAAGCATGTAGATAACATTATCATAGGTGATGTGGCACGCACGACGAGGCCGACACATCTCACTTCATTGAAAGTTAATTTTCTGAAATCTTTTACTTGTAACATTTACTTATTTAGTAGAAAGGAATTGATATAAGCGATGTTCTTATGAATATCCCTCATGAATAATTTCGTAACCGGATGCAAAGAAACGAGCATGTACAAGTTCGGCGTCGTGGCCAGAGAGAAGGTGCGGCCACGTCGAACATGCCAGCCAGAACGCACGCGCAGAATATAATGGATGCATTTTGCAGTCGCAGCAAAAATGTAATACTGTGGATGACATTAACGCTATTGCTGCCAGCTACGTGTATCGGTGGCAGCCAATAAATGTATTGCTTATAAACAGATATGTTGGTGAGCATTGAATAGCGTTGGTACTCGTAAATCTACGTGTTATTGGGCACCGTAATATGATTTTCACCAGCAACAAAATTGCACTTTGGAAAGAATCAAACAGTTTTTGTAGCCACTAACGAATATTTTATTTCGGTGTAGAACAAAATCACATAAGAGGAAATCATGAGACGCCAATACTGCAGTGCTCAAAAGATATATCCTATAACTAGAGACCCAATAATTCCGCGAGTTCATTTCTAGACAAGTTGGCATTCCCACACTTGTACGTTCGTGCTACTTTTGTAATTGGTCGACGTGTTGTTTGACACCTCCTGGAAATAAATGAGCCAATAACAAACATGCAATAAACTGTGCGCCCAACCAACGCCTTTTACTACCGCAACAATCAACCAATAAACAGTTTATATCTGTATGAGAGTATATAAGACTGTGAAGTCTACCCTGCAGGCCACTTAACTCGCGAATTGCTCTGATCTCTACCAATAACATACACTGGGGCAGTGGCGGCGCAGTGGCTAACGCACTCGCCTCACACCTAGGCGCTCCGGGTTCGATCCCCAGCGGGCTCGCTCCCGGATTCTTGCATGTGGGAATCGTGCTGGACGATGCCGCTTGCCGGCGGGTTTTCTCGGGGTACTCCAGCCTCCCCCGCCCTTGCATTCCAGCGCCGCTCCATCCTAGGGCCTTACTTCACGTCATGTCCGGGATGACGGGCACCTGCACGTCCCAGCTGGAAAGCCCGTCACTCGGAGGGTGTTGCCTCGCCCTGGGTCAACCCCCCCCCCCCCCCCCCCATGCGCATTTATTAATTTTTACCTACACTGGCGCAGCTCAAGGAGCGACAAATTCCTTCCTGGCGTCGTTTGACATCCTCCTAACCCTCTCGACTTCGCCCCACAACCAAGTCTCCAACACCCCGACCCGCCGTAGACGATAAGAAACACTCTTCATTGCTTCCCGATATCGGATCTGACAACGCGTGCCTCGAAAGCAGCAATACCTTCCGCGATGCTGGAAAAAATCCACATCGTGCAAGCGAAACAAAACCCTCCTCCTCTTTCGCCTTCGAAGACGCTCTCCTGCTTCCTCGCCGGACCACTGCACAACCAATCAAAGAACAGAACGTCAATTGAACATATGTTAACACGTTGAGGTCTGCACACATTAGAAATGAGTAGAGACCTGCAAAATTCGCGTTATTATTTGGGGACAAGTTAAACATTAAACACGCGTACCTTCGCAATACGTCTGTTATTCGACCATACTGTATCTGACACGCCCAGGGTAACGCTGCGCCAATCATGGGACACTACACAGTTATGTGCCCCGATCACGTGTGGTTCATTTTGAAAGGGCGTGGCTTGACATCTACGCAGCAGCCAATGGAAAAACGATGCCCGCTCCGGTACATACAGTATTGTGAAGTACAGCCTGATGCCAAATAATAACGCTAATTTTGCATGTCTCTGGAAATGAGTCACCTATATCCACTACTGCAAGAACACTGGTTCTATTGGTGTCTGTGCTAGAATTCACCATCGTCCTATTGGTTCATTCCACACCGGATCCCACCCCTGTACTTTACAGCGCTCATTATTGGCCGGTCATCGACCAATAGAGAGCCGAGCTGATATTGACCCAATCAAATGTAAATTAGCATATAAAAGTATTTACAATCAATCACGTCCCTTTAAGTCGCTATATATATATATATATATATATATATATATATATATATATATATATATATATATATATACACACACAGAGTCAGGGACAGTGACATTTTTCAAAGACTGATTTGAAAAGTGCTCACTTTACCGTGAACAGCCTATACCGACCGATAGACCGATATCTTCCTGTACGCTGGCGTCTTGCGCACTGGAACAGGACGGAATGAAGGCTGTTCTGCGCATCTGCCTACTGCTTCGCTCCCCGCCTTATTTAGTCTGTTCGCAGTTTCTTCACAATTCCTTAATCAAACCATAGAAAAAATCACCCCATGTATGACGTGTTTAGTTACTATACGCTATTCACGGTAAAGTGAGCACTTTCCAACCCCTTCTCATATGGAATAATAGTCAATACGTATATTTTAATTTAGTCTTAGGCATTAACTTCCAAGTGTGGTGGAGTCTACACACTGTGTTTATTATTTACATGGCAACATTTATTTTCAAATGTGGTTAAAGAATGAAAAATGGCAGAATTAAAAATGGTAACTAGGGCGTCAAAAGTACTCACTTTACCGTGAACAGCCTGTACCTAGACACGCCATACATCACAACCGTTTTATACATCTGTTAACATAGAAGCATCTTATTTTCCGTTAATTTTAAGTTTTACCTATATTTTATTTATTAGTTATAATACTTTATTTATAATAAATATGAAAGCGATAAAACAAGTGGGTTGGTAGCGCCTAGTAATAAATTGTCATCATGCAGAAGAACGATGCGCACGGATTCGGTGCGTTGTCCTTTGGCGTTATTTTCTAGACTTAGTTAGGCTCTGTTTGCACGAGGCGGAGGAATATCTTGGGAGTAGAATTTTTAAGCAGGGCTCCAGAGAAGAGCGAAGTGACTGTGAGTGGATTACACACAGCAGTCACTCCGACTACACGCCCGCGTGGGCGAGGGTCTCGTTTAGGGCAGACTAGCGTAAAGACGAGAGAAGATATACTCTGCTCGTTTTCCGTGTACACGCTAAAGATTGTGGCAGATCGACTATCATCATCTCCGCATGTACCCAGCACTGACCCACCGCACGCCGTTACAACTGTCCAAGTCGCGTGGCCTGCACTGATGAATGTGTTTTAATTAATCGAGTTGCATTACAAGTTGGTTAGAAAAAGTATGCGAACATCTGAAAGCACCTATGTTCATGAACAGTATTCTAACCTCAAAACCAAGGGCGTGTTGGCAGAAAAGCATTCCAATGTCGCGACACGGAGACTGTCTAGAGCGCACCTCGGGCACGCACTCTACCCTATTTTCGCCCCCCACGGCTCTGCGCCACATATTTACGTCGCTAAACATAACACGCGACTCGCAACCTGAAAAAAAATGCCGATTTATAAATTCTTAGTTAATTTTTCTTTGCCGTAGGACGCTAGACGTTCCAGCGTCGTATGAAACGTCCTCCAGACTGTCTGGAATAGGCGCGACCCGATTTTAATTTGTTTGGAGAGTAAAGACATAGTTCAGTGCAAGGAGACTTCGAGATATGTGCGTGTATAGAATTTTGTCCGAGGTTTTTTTTCGACCATACAGATCCTGATACCCATAGAGACGAAAGAGTCAAGTGCGTGCTATACTGCGATTAGTATATTTGTAAGTCGTCTATAGTCCAAGGGGCCACGGTTGCTCAGCGGTTAGCCTGCTCGCCTCCAGCCAAGGCAATTCGGGTTCGATCCCCGGCCGGGCCACTCCGGATGTGTGAATCGTGCCGGACGATGACGTTGGTCGGAGGGGTTTTCTCGGGAATCTCCCGTTTTCCCCCACCCTTTCATTCCGGCGCTGCTCCATACTCGCCTCAATCACCCTCATCGACTCTCGAGACCTCGGTGTTAAGAGCCGTCCAAATCTCTCCTCTCTATAGCCCATTCACGGTTACCTCGCACTTTTCTGAAGCCCTGCTGAAGTTCTACTTCCAGGATTTTCCTCCGCCTCGTACAAACTAAGCTTAACCTAGTATAGAAAACCACACCAAACTGCAACGCACTAGATTCGTACGCTCTCGGTTGCAATTATATTTCGCGTGATAAATACTTCTTGCTAGGCGCTACCAACACACGCGTTTTCGCACTGTTGCATTCATATTTATTAAAAATTAATTATTATACTTTATAACTGAATACTGGTACAACTTCAGTTTAACGAAGGAAAAAAGATATTTCCATATTAACAGAGGTATAAAACGCTTCTGATACGTGTAATGCAAACGAAATAACCAAATACGTCATACGTGAGGTGATTTTTCAAAGGTTTGATTCGAGAAGTGCGAAGAAACCGCGAATAGATTATAGGAGGAAAAATAAAGTAGAAAAGAAGTAATGAGTTAAATGTCCTAGGCCGCGAATATCCCCTGCGCATCGCGACCCGTAGCACAAGCGACATGATTTCTTTCCTGCAATCTTAGCCCGTCTCCGAAGAACCATTTGTGGTCCTGCGTCAAAAAATTTGAAGTCAGTGAGGAAGCTCAACTCATTTTCAAAAGTTGTTTGACAACTATGACAGGTCTTCTGATGGTTGCACGGCTTTGTTCCAGCAACATTGATTGTAAAAAATAAAGAGATATTGGTTGAGCTCTAATTATCAGATGCGTTTCGGCGAACTTAATTTTCTTGTTGCGAACCTTCAGCCATTTTTACTGGTATTGCATTCAGCTGCACAGCGTCAATGTTCCGAAATCTGAAACCAACAATATTAATAAACGGATAGTAAAAAGTCCTTTTAAAATACATATTAAACGTCACGAAAATGAAGTACTTGAAAAATTAATATAAATAAAATCGCTGTAGTATGCCATATGTTATAATTGGGAGCATATTTCCTGTTTAAAATGTGTGAGAACTATTCCTACTTTATTTTCTGTGCACTGAGAGAAAAGTTTTGTTGCGACCAACAAAATATTTACATAAGACCAAAAATATATTTAGTTGCCTCAATTAATTATTTTGTTGAATAACAAAGCTTGAAAAGTATCTAAATTAATTTTGTTCAGATGAACAAAAAATCGAGATTTAACAAAATATTAGTTGAAGCAATTGGATATATTTGTATGGCCACTCATTAGGTTGCCTTTGTTCGAAAATATAGCTCGAGAGTTTATATTGCTTGTGACAATTAGCATAGTAACAGTGTTTGTTAGTTAATTTATTGATGCTCGATAATAGTATAAACATCCTGATAAAAAAAGTTCAACAGGCCACTAAAAAGTAAACCCATAAAACTTGAAATATTTGTTTGCGCGTGTTGTCTGGTATTTAAAAAAAAAACATTAGTATTCCATCAGTAGTCAATTTAGCGGAGGCTTATGAAGCGTAGCGCTCGGACGCAAACGATGTATGTTCGAGTCTCAGTGGGGCTCCCCGATTTCTTTATATTTACCAAATCAGTTTAATATACGTAGAATAATAAATTAGTAGCAGCAACCAAATATTGGTTTGGGGCAACCAAATAACAACATCAGAATAATTTGGTTTCAACAACAAAATATTCCATTGCCTCCATTACTTGCTTTTTAAAACATTCCTAGTGAATTTTACGTCAGTTATTTGTTTTATGTAATTTTATTTACGAATTCGCGCATGTGTTTTTAGAGTAAAACCAAACATGGAGCCGATTTTGTCTTCTTGTATTTTTGCTAACATCCGCTAGATAAAAAATACGAAATACCAAATTACCAAATACGTCATCATTTTTTGTATAAAAATCGGGCCAAGTGATCGTTTTGCCAACAAAATCTGCCAATTCCGACACGGCCTCACGTTCGATTCGACGAAACATTTTCTTCGATGCGTTTATGTTGGTGTTATTTTCTATTTTCGCTTATCTATAACTACGCAGCGCTTCTCTCAAAGCAATGCTTAGATTTTTTTTTTCTCTCTCTTTCTTGTGTTTCTCTTTCTTTCTTTCCCCCAATCCCCCTTCCTTGGCGCCTCGATAAATTATCGGCGCCTCGCAGACGGCTGAAGGAGTAATAGGATTTGCAGACACGGTGACATCTTTTCACCGCCTGGCTGAGTCTGTCAGATAAACTCCACGTCCTACGCCGCCATTACAGATTTTCTGCGACGGTTTCTGCTCCAGCAGTTGGATTTCCTCTGATATATTGTCTTATAAATGAATCCTGTGTTCCGCCATATCTCACCGCGAAGGTTTAACAGATGCGAGCGATTAATCACAATGATACTGGGTACTTTTGTTTCCTACTAAAACGAAACACTTTGTTACAGGAAAGGAAACTTAGCCCTCTCTTAATGTTGCTTACCCTACAAACGTCTTAAGAGTTGTGAATTAAAAAGACAAAACGGCGAGCAATTTTTTTTTCTTTCTAATTTCCTTTATTTTCTCTCATTATTAGTTTCCACTGGAAGCAAGAAAATGTTTCACCTTGTTGGTCATCAAATTATGACCGTGTTCTAAGTTGGACTGATTTTAACACGCTCTGGGTTTTTTTTTTTTACCCGCATTGTAGACACGGTCTTTTACTTGCAATCTTAGGTGAGTCTTCAATCACGGAGTATAAACGGGGAATCAATGTTAAAAGTCCTTCTCAATGCGTCCATTTTGAAGATAAACGTTTCAAATAAAAATTATTTTACGTGATATTTCGTAGTGAATCTTGCAATTTTTTTTGTTTAAATTTTATTTTTATTGAATTCAACATTAAAATTTACGTTTTACAAAAAAAAAATATATATATATGAATGAATCGTTTTTTTTTTTTTTTTTCAAAAGTTTCTTGGTGTTGCAGTATTTCTTGGAAAAGTTGCGTTGAATATTATTTTTTATTTGAAACAGTAATCTTTAAAAACTGATGCACTGAGGAATAATTTCTTCGACATAGACTCTGTACTTAAACTCCATGACTGCGAGCTTGCCAGGGAGAGTCCTATGTACTGAAACAATTTCTGTGAAATCATTTGCGCGTAAACGCGTATCTCGGTATATAAAAGTTCTGGAAATAGGATTTTTTTGTCAGAAATGATTTAAAAAAAAAAAAAATTATCTAGTGCCCTATTTTTTTACTTTCGTCATATTAAGTGTATTGCTGGAGAAAAAAAATTCGTGAAAATGGTCAAACATCGCATTCTTAAAACTTATACCTATGGAGTTTCTTTAAGCGGCAGGAGAAAAATGCAAAGATACGGACGTAGTTTACTCTGTGGGCTTTCATCGCGTGTAACAAAACCCCACTGTTACAAATCTAAATTGCACAGTATAGCGTCACGACGGAAACACTGCACGCCTTGCGCGTAGGAGCGATGAGGCGCTAGGCGTGCGTGTTAGTGTCGCCCGTATCGCTCCCTCCCTTCTTGACCTTGAGCGCGCAGCTACACAGTCCCCTCACAGATAAAAACTACGCCCGCATGTTTGCAATGTTCTCTTGTCACTTAAGGAGAATGCATAGGCAAGCTTCAAAATGTGATTTTTAACTATTTCCACTAATTTTTTTCTCCATGATTACACCTAATATGATAAAAGCAAAAACATATAGGCATATATATAACTGTTTATTTTTTTAATCTTTTCTGACAAAAATTCGTATTTCCAGAAAATATATTTACAGAGATACGTGAATACGCGAAAATGTGTCACTGTGTACGCCTCTTAAGGCTCCTGCCTACCTGGCGGTTGAAATTCGTTACAGAGTGTTTGAAATATAAGGAAACGTTCCCGCTATAGGATGAGTCGCAGAGCGTGTTGCTTGCTTACAGATGTGAGTTCAGGTCCACTGCCCCATGCTACCGACCCACTTACCTTAATCATATTTGCACATTATTTATATGGCGTTTCTGTGTTACTTTCCATCGCGTTTGCTGTATCACTGAATTCCTCTTTGCACGTGCTTTCATATGTCGTTGAAATGAATGTACATTTCCAGTGGGAAAATCATATGTGGTTTAATTATTTCTGTTCATGCACGTGTAGTCACGAATAGTCACTTTGCAGCGAATTACCTGCCCCCGTGCGTGATTTCATTTGGCAAGAACCGCATTTCGTTATCTGCAACCCTTCCCGGGAATTTTGCCGGTGTTCACGTTAGGCAGACTTTCCTGTATATAGGATACTGATGTGTGTAAACTGAATCGTTTATAGAGCCGCGGTATGTTATCTAATCTGTTCACACGAAGCTTTAACGTCCACATAGAAAAAGATATAACTGGCCCCTCCACTTTACAAATGCAAACCAACAAACACGGAGAACCAAAATATAACAAAATGATTACGCGCAATATTAAAATCGCTCATATAAGAAATTGATTTAATTCTGTTACGTTACAGGTGACAGAAGAGAGCCATGGCAACAGCATTGAGAAGAATAGCAGCCATAATTCGTGTTCGCATTGCGTACTCAGAAAGTTTCGCGTCATATCGAACACGTGCGGGACTCTACTGGAGAATACTAAGACGCTAAATTCTATTATCAGGAGACCGACGCCTTTCACGTATGGCCCAGACTGCCTGTTCCAAAACTTACCACACCACAGGCATGAGGTATATGGTTGCACGAAGCCTGCGAGACAGATAGCAACTCCAGCGTGTCAGAACGCTAAGGCGATTCATAAGTGGTCGAAGAAGGTATTGTTCAGCAATTTCTAAATTAAATGAATTGTCAAACATGGTCATGACTTTGCACCAGAACATTAATATCACAGTACGAGCCGTTGTACAGATAAAATCACAAGTGGGAAGTAAAATGAATAAATTGGAGCAAATATTCGACTTTATTAAGAATTCACTAAATGCGCAAAGAAAAACTTCCGAACTGATAGAGCCAGCAATAATGTTACACCTTACTATAGGCTGTTCACACGGTAAAATGAGCACATTTGAAAGCCCTGCTTAATATATAGTACACAGCGTGTACACACGCTGTGTATTCCCCCGCCTTATGTAAAATTAACATTGACATGGGTCTCGTCACTTTATTCATGCGTCAGTCAAAAGAAACTCTGAAATTACCTAGAAAGCAAATACTTTACAAATATGTTAATTTTTCACTTGTATGCATTAAAAAAAAAAACAGAAAACGAATGAAATAATTTTAAGTTATCAAAAATGGTTACCTAACTCTCTTTATTCGACGTTGGGATACGGAACTACTTTCCATCCATCGTTACCAACTTTACTGGGCGAATGTCACTCAGTGCACCCATTAAAATATATGCAGACGGGGGCAGTGATTTTTTCTAAGGTTCGTTTCTAAAGTGCTCACTTTATCGTGAACAGCCTTTACTACTATGTTGCTTCACATAATCAATAACGTGGTAAACGAAGAGCAAATACTCACATATAGCTCATATTGTCAACAAAATCACCTTCCAATACAAGCAGTAGTGCGCGGGAAACTCACCACAGATCTTCAAAGGCTTGGGACTGATATAAAAAAAAACTTAGTTTAATGCTCGGCATACCCACTTCCGAAATCTTATAATATTACTCAAATCAATCACTCAATGTACGTACCTTATCTAGCACTCAAATGCTGATCAAGATACAAATACCACTGAAAACCGCAATTAGCGAGTGGTACATATTACAAATACTTAAAGAGTACTGTACTCATTTGAAAATGAAACATGTAGTATTGACACACCAAGCACGGTGATTGCAATTCAAAACAAATCGTAAAGTGTGAAACAGATACCAGACACTCCGGAAAACAAAAATTAGGTATTCCATATCCCCAAAGAAGCAATTGATAGTGATAAACACGATTGTGTACAAGCGGCGATCGCATTAAACGACTTTCAAAAGTTAATTAATTCATGTAAATTTACGTGCACCCAAGGCAACATATTTGTTATCAACGCCGTATTTCCACACCACTGCTGGTGTGTGCTAATCAAACTTTGAACAGAGATATTCAGGACAATAACGTTGGCAGCATTGAATTGGAGATACCGTGTGGTTGCGAACTCAGTTCAAATACCTGCACAGGTAAATATCGAAGCAGCGCGCATTAGCGATGCACACGCGCCAATAGTTCCAAGTACGCACACAGTAATTACAATTCACTGGCCATCACAATACGATTTCGAAATAAAACAACTCAGACTTGATGAGGGATTTCATTTCTACATTTGTCACTGAAGCATTAAACAATGCGTGGAAAATTAACCATACCAACCTTCCAGTGTCAGCAACATACGGCAAATCGAACCACGTACCAACGATTGCGAGTAACAAAGTTTTCACGTTTCTTGAACACGGTCACTACAACTATGCGAGCGGACTCGCAATAATAGTTTTGACAGTTGCAATAATATTGTTATATATTAAGATTTTAAAAGTTTCCATTCTTCAAAGTAAAATTAACTCACAATGCCTAAGCCAAACAAAGTTGATGACCTATCCTCTCCAGGGTAGGATTCTTGCAGAGCATGGCTTTGTTTAGAAAATACGGATGGTTGTTGTAAACCGTCAAAATTTTTTAGTTTACAACAGACTCATGCAACATTTCGAAGAGTATAGAATCTTCTCAGACTCACAACTGGGTTTCAGGAAACATACATGAACCAGTGAAACAATATTCAAACTGATGGATAGTATCCTTAATACTCTGGACAAAACACTGCCAACAATTGGAATTTTTTGTGATCTGGCAAAAGCTTTTGACTGTGTAAATCATGACGTACTCATTCACAAACTTAAACGTTACGGAATAAGAGATGAAATGAACAACCTAATGTGTTCATATTTATCAGACAGACAACAACAAGTTTGTATTAGAGACAATGCATGCTCTGTATATTCCAAACAAGGAATAATAAAGCATGGTGTCCCGCAGGGCTCAATTCTTGGACCTCTGCTTTTTCTTGCTTATATAAATTACTTACCTTGCCACCTTAATCCAAGCATCACTCCAATTCTTTTTGCAGACGACACCAGTATTGTAGTCTCAGCCAGGACAAAGGAAGCACTGGGACGGTTAGCCAGTACCACTTTTTGTCAGATGCCTGGTTTAAAGCCAACAAATTAAGCCTTAACCTTGAAAAAACACATTTTATCCAGTTCCGCACTAAAAATAGCAAATAAATAGACTTAAACGTCCGCTATGATGCAGAATAAGTCAGTGGAACTGAGCATACCAAATTCCTAGGGCTGCATGTAGACAAGCACATAAATTGGAAACTTCATATCGAACAAATTTTAGCAAAACTCAGCTCTGACTGTTTCGCCCTGCGTAATATTGTAGACATTTCAAGCAGAGAGACTGCTGCAATGATTTACTTCCCATACATTCACTCAACCATGACATATGGCGTAATTTTCTGGGGAAACTCAACTGACAACAATAAAGTGTTTCGTATGCCAAAAAGGGCTTTAAGGATATTATTTGGGGAAAAAATACATCTGATTCCTGTAGGCCCATTGTTAAAAAGTGCTAGAATCCTACCACTAGCATGTGAATATATTAATGCTTCAGTTATGTACATTTCCAGAAACCACAGTTTATTCCAGAAAAATGATACTCTCCATAAGCATAACACAATAAATAAAGAACTAATTCATTTACCTGTTGTCAACTTGCTCTTCAAGTCAGCTGTTCAACAACCAACCCCATTACTTGCAGAAATTATGCTTTACAAATACGAAACTCTTCAAAAAAGAACTGAAAGAGTTCTTAATAAGCAAAACTTTTTATTCTGTAGACGAATATTAATCATAAACACACAACATACTGACCACTACGTTATTTTAATCAATACTAGAAACCCCCATGGATATTCAGTGTGAGATATTATGTAAAGCCAATGGAATGTGTGCCTCTGTTTTGGTTTTGACTTCTTTATAGATTGGAGTGCCCCGGGACGCAGCACAGATGTGCAGCAGAAACTGAAGAATGAAGATCAAATATTGAAAATTCAAGACTATTTGTATTTTATTTTATATTTGTTTTGGGATTCGATAATATTATAATACTTTGATGTTTTCATATTGTTCTGTAAATAATGTGTTCGTGTTCTGTACATAATGCTTTCGTATTCTGACTTGTCCGATGTCTTTGTACAAACTTGTTCTTGAAAAATATACCAAATGGATGCAATAAATAAGTTTAAAAAAAGTAGAGGCTAAATTCATATCTATAAATCCTGTAGGGGTTCGAACACGGGAACAAGTATGAAGAAGCGCTGGCGAAACAAACATCTTTAATGGCGTCGCACAACAGCGCGCCGCGAAACCAGCCGAACACTGTGCACAGCTTAGGACACGAGCAAAGTTATTATAATGTAGAAATGAGCGCGATATTTTATCAAGAGGTAGCTCTAGCCGTAATCATGGAATAACATGCCCCCCCCCCCTTTTTTTTAAAATGAAACACACATATTAAGCCGGCCGGCACATACACTTATTACTTAAGACCGGGCTTGACATGTACCTAACACATTCACAGTTATAGCGATAAGCACATACAAAACACAGCACAAGCCCAGTGGCGTAGCTACAAATGATATAACGATAATATTATTAGTTTGTTTATGTTGCTGCTTTTGTACCGAAGAAAGTAAGTTCTGTATAGTTGGTAGTGGTTTTTTGTCAAAAATAAATCTTTTCAAGTTATCTGAGACGTTTTAAAATTAGAAATCATTTTCATTTCAAATTTCGCTATTAACATTACCTAAAAACGTTATAAGACTTCCGTGGTTGGGATTATCCAGAAATAAACAAAAGAAAATATCTGCCCAAGGAATGATGTCGAAATACACAGTTTCTTGATTTGTGAATAAGTATTTCATTTTATAACGTAATATAAGTATCGGGGCTTTTGATTGGGTGAATATTGACGCACAGCGATAGTAACAAGGAAAGTTAAACCAAGTTGAACATTTCTTGTTACTATAACTGTGCTTAGGTAAGTGCTTATCGCTACGGGCGATTGTAGCCACTCCAAATGAAAACAAGCAGTTTAACTCTTATGCATATCACTGTGTTGTGTTAGTGATGTGCTTGTAGCAATTGTAGCCCGGCCTTTACACACAACGTAGGCAATCACTCCTCTTGAAAAGCAGTATTCACTGGCCATCTGTGTACGGTGCACCAAATCCACCTTGCAGCCAATTTCCCTGTGATCAGCGCCGTAAGAATAATAATTTTTTGGGGGGTAACTAGGTGCCACCCACATTCCTGTATCCACGTGGCGACACAAAAGCAAGGCATTAAAGGTAAAATAAAGTTAGGCACAATGCAGAAAAGATGGTACAAGATAGAAAATAGGCCGTTAAGGAACTAGGTAAAATATAAGTGTGTTTATGGTCATATATATATATATATATATATATATATATATATATATATATATATATATATATATATAATATATAGAGAGAGAGAGAGAGAGAGAGAGAGAGACAGAGAGAGAGACAGAGTACCCAGCACAAGTAATTAAATAACAGTAACATTCTGAAGCTCTCTAGAGATATACTAATATAGCAAAGTGAACTAAACATTCATATAATCATGTCAAACATTGTAAATATAAAACTTCAGGTCGAATGTAAATATAGGCAGCATAAGGAAAATGTCACATTCACAGCACAAACAGAATAACATGTTAGTGTAAGTATTGCAATTTTAACAACTGTAATTATAACTGCTGTAAGAGCATAATTAGCGGCTAAAGCTAGAATGGCAAACCCGCCTGGCGCCTGTAGGGTCAAAAGTGATTAAGTGCGCGACGACACTCGAAGGGACTTGTAGATACCGCTGCGTCGTAAAATGCGCCATCCACGTGCTCGTGGAAGGGCTCCGCCAGACAGGAGTACACGACTCGGTCCACACAAGACACGCCACACCTGACACCATCTCCACGCCGCAACCGCTCATCTGCTGGCGATCGGGACGATCACCTTCCCATGTCGCGGACGCAGATTGGTCACGAGGATAGTGTCGATTAATGTCGACTTACTGTCGATTAATGTAGGTAAATAATTTGTATTTAGTTGCGCAACAAGCAGCGCGTGTCACTTGTAGAGTATTTGTGCTTTTATCGTTTCTACGTCTCGCCACTAGACCTCCAACCTATAATTTGCGAGGTAGCCCTTGAGGCGCCATAAGGTACCGTAACAACGGTAAAGTGAGCACGTTTGTGAAACCCTAGTTCCTTTTTTTTTTTTTTTTTTTGCCATATAAGTAATAAGCACAGTGTATATATTTCACCGGACTTGACAGTTAATGTATAAGGTTACAATAAAATGTAATTTTCCCACTACCATTCCAAATTAGAGGGCTTCATAAAGTGCTCACTTTACCGTGAATAGCCTATAGCAACGGTCAGCTTGAAGAGTCGGGAAGTTTCGTTTTCCATTAGGAGGAAGGCACTAAGCACTTCGGCAATATTTCGATTTTATATTCTCCATTACACACTAATACGCACGTCTTATGTTTCAGTTTCCATTCGACTAAAGAAACAAGTTATAACTTTACTGAAAAATTACTTATATTGCTCAGCAGAAAAACATTCAGTGGATTTATATACACACGCTACAATGGAGGAAAAAGAAGGCTCCAAGTCCCTCAGTGTAGTCTGTGGAAACAAACCGCTTCATTAAATGTCAACTTTCGTGTTTGCTTCCAGAAAAGCACACGTGTTGGGTTCTTCGCAGATTTATGCAACAAGATTAAGCGATGGGATATGCAGTTTAAAATGAGATCCAACGCCATTTAGTTAACGACCTGGAGCTCAAATTCTGAGTCCTAGAGTACGTAAATCTCGAACAATCGCCAGTGCCCAGTTTCACCTTCGCCATGCCTGTAACGCTTTTTCTCGTTAGAAGAATGCATTAAATTCGTCACAATTAAGTTTGTTATTAAACAAAATAGTTCGATGCATGAAGTTCCGCGCGTGTTAATGAGAAAGTACCCGACATATTGAATGTATTAATTTTTTCCCATAAGTTTTATTTTTTAATGTTTAGCGTTTTTTTTTCTTTTTGCATTTCACAGCATGAATAATACCTTCTCAAGCTTTATCAAATTATTAAAAATTCAATTCATTTTTTTTAGTTTTTATCTATTGGCGGTTGGCGAGAAATGAGTATTCTTTTCTTGGCAGCGTTCGCAGAAATAATATCAGCAACAGTAGTAAAGCAATGCATATTTTAGAATATGTGCTAAACAAAGCTGGATGACTTGACGGATGCCAAAAATAAAATACGATATCTATGATGCAAGTTAGTGCGAAAGTTCCGTAAAACCAAGATGGCTTGAAACTGCGTTAAGGGGTATCAATACCCGCCAACAAACGCTCACATTATCGTTACTTAGCCTTAGCCATGCTTCTCGCCGTCGGGGCGTGGTGAGTTAACCAATGTGCCACGCGTCGATCTAATGCCACGCCCTCGATCTTTCGCAGAAGAAATATTGTAACAGTGTAGGGTTGCTGTAAGAATATGACTGCATTACTTAGTTTCACTTCTAATGGAAAAACGTAAGGATTGCATATTTTGCCTTTTCTGTGTTAAGATGCGTTTCCAACAGTCCAAGAGTCAACTTCCATTCATAAATAATTAAAATAATACAGTCTGCGTGAGGGACTGTTTAATTCGCTTCCCGTATCTTTAACATAGCTGCATAGTGTTTTGTAAATGGAAGCGCACTAATAATATATTAATTTTCTTGCCGTCAAAACTGAGAAAAGGAAGACCACAGACAAAATGGGGCATATTTTTACAACAATATCTCCTAATTAAAATTCACGTAGTTAATACTACTCACTTGTAAAACAAAATATAATCATGAAGGAATGGCGAGAGTAGAAAGAAGGTTGCCACACAGTATCTACATAACACGACATGTGCCCCATTGGCGTCTAACGCAGTATTATTGTCCCTCCATCATTCATAGCTGCAAGGCACCGAATAAGGATTTAGTAGTAATGTAAACAGTTTGAGCCACAAAGCAAAGTTTAGTGAATACACATGCCTCGACAGCGCATTCGACAAGCCTTTGTCCAGCTGAATGAGTCTGAGAGAGATCTATTCGTCGACCAGAAACACATCAGTTAGAATTTTCTAAGTTATGACTGTTCTGAGTTATGTGGTTCTAACTTGTGAACTTTCTAAGTTATGTGTTTCTAACTTGTGATGGTTCTAAGTTGTGTGTTTCTAAATTATGATCGTTCTACGTTATGATATTATAAGTTACGACGTTTATTAGTTATGTGGTTCTAAGTTTTGTGTTTCCAAGTTGTGACTGTTCTAAGTTATGACTTTCTAAGTTATGATGTTTCTAAGTTATGTGGTTATAAGTTTTGTGTTTCTAGGTTGCGTGTTTCTAAGTTATGGTAGTTATAAGTTATGTGTTTCTAAGTTGTGACTGTTCTAACTTATGACTTTCTAAGTTATGATGTTTCTAAGTTATGTTTCTAAGTTATGATGTTTCTAGGTTATGTGATTCTTTGTTGTATGTTTCTAAGTTGCGTATTTCTAAGTTATTATAGTTCTAAGTTGTGAATTTCTAAGTTACGACAGTTCTAAGTTATGCATTTCTAAGTTCTAAGTTGTGATTTTCTAAGTTATATGTGGTTCCCCCTCTGAGAGGCAGGTTGGATGTTTCGGCGCATTGCTCACCACTTGAACAGTTCTGCCTACACTGAGAGTCGGTGTTGGACGCAGTGGGAACAGGAGAGTATATACACCCGCCTAGAAGATCCGGGTCGACCCCGGTGGGCCACCAGCAGGGAGGATCGTTTCATTGTGCTGCAGGCTGTAAGCCCTCCATGGGCGCCGCTGCTCACCATCCAGGGAGATGCCGCGGCAGCTGGAGATACGCCTGTGTTACCAATAACATACCCAGGTGGCTATCGCAGCGGGATCTGTCGTCGCGGTGACTCTTACCATTACGACCTGAGCATCGCCGCCGAACACGTGTGACCTTCTGCCGGGAACAGGCAGCATGGCAGCTTGTGGACTGACGACGAGTGGTATTCAGTGACGAATCTCGGCTCTGTGTGGATACAGACGACCGCCGAATTCTAACGTGGAGAGGTCCAGGCCAACGCCGTCACCCAAAATTCATTGTAGACCGGCACACTGCCACAACCATTCCCTTCAATTACCACAGCCCACTGGTGGTGATTGAAGAGACCCTGACGGTGCGGAGATACGTGCAAGATATTCTGCGACCATGCGCTCCGCATCCTGGCGCAGCTTGACAACCAGCAGGATAATGCCCGGCCTCACACAGCACGGGTGTCTCTGGCCGGCCTTCGTGATGTCAGCATGCTTCCTGGTCCAGCAATGTCCCCAGACCTCTCGCCCATCGAGAGCGTTTGGGACGAGACTGGACGGCAACTAGGGCGGATGTGGAGGGTCAGTTACGCCAGATGTGGCAGGAGCTTCCTCAGGAGAACCTCCGACGTCTGTATGCATCCTTGCTCGACAGTATCGCCGCCTGCATCCGTGCTACACGTTGTCCAACAACATACCAGTGCGTCCTGCAAGTGTTGGTCCCTTGTATTACATACTTGGTGTTGTATATTGAGGTTTCCTGTATACTTACTACCATGTCCTGGGCCTGTACAGATTTCCGTGCTCCTGCATTAGGAACCTTCATTGTGACATTTTTTTTGCATATGCGTGTATTATCGGCTCCTTTCCCGCTAAGTAGAGAGAGAGTGAGTGAAGATATTTGGACGGCTCTTAACAGAGAAATCTTGCGAGCCGATGAGGGTGAGTGAGGTGAGTATGGAGTAACGCCGGAATGGAAGGGCGAGTGTTGTGAAATGGCTTGTAGCCAATTCATACCTGAAAGGGACTATGTGCGTAGAAATAATTAGTAATGGTTAGGTAAAGCACAACGGTATAAGATGAAGTTAATTGAACATAAGGATTATACAATAACTATTTACGTGGCTTTTAATCGCGGAAGCTTAAATGGAATACCACGATGCTAATTAGTTATTTAAATTTTTGTTACCGCACGCCACTACTATTGCAATCTAATTGTAAAGTCCCAGCCTTGTTCATGTTGTCAGAGGCTGATTCAAGGAGGCGGTTAATGACGGCCGGACATATCCATCTTCAGTGATCTTCTCGTTCCAATGGCCCGGCGACAAAAGACACCGCTCCCAGTGTTACGTTGAAGTATACGGGCACGTTGTTTAATATTTTCGGCCCCGTTTACTGGCCGGTGCAGGGGGTTTCTGCGACTGTCTTTCGTAAGGTATAACTGCAATCACGCTCATGCCCTGGTTCAACGTTTGAAGGTGTGATCAGGCAGGCCGTCCACCTAAGACGTGATCACTTCATAACACAGGGGAAACGGGAGATCTCCGAGAAAACCCGCCGACCAGTGGCATCGTCCGGCAAGATTCCCACTTGCGAAATTCCGAGTGCGATCCGGCCTTTGTATTCAACCCGGTTCGCCATGGTGGGAGACGAGCAGGCTAACCGCTTAGCCACCATGGCCCTCGCTAAGTAGTGGTATGCATAGAAAAGTAATTATTCTGTATTTTTCTGGAGTGTGAGTGGGAGAAAAACGAAGATTAAAACGCTCGACGTGAATACGGTGCATTGTCGAGGCTCCATTCAAAGTATAATATTTCAAAATATGTATTAACTTAATAAGAATATTTTCTTAAGGTTTTCGTATTTACAATTTTGCACACATTCCAAATAAAGCATGTCATGAGAAGCTGAGATTTTAAATGTGTGGTTTAAAAATATTCAATCATGGTTTTTTTCTTTTACAGTAGATGTGTTTGTAAAGTAGGAGCATCGTAAAGGCTAGTGACTATAGTATATGCATAAAGTATGCAAAAGGCTACGTGATCCTGCGAGTGAAATCTTGGTAACCAGAAGGAGTAATTCCTTTTTCGTGAAGCATAAAACAGCCTGTCCTGTTCATTAAATCGGAGAGTGCCAGATGGTGCAGGAAGAAATTTTTCATTTCCTCTGTCAACAGTTTATTCGACCCATCTGTCTCACTTTTGCGAACCCGTCCCACGACTGTTTACAGACCTGCAGTACGATAAGAAAACAAAAAGAGGTGCAGAGTTATACACTATTAATATCGCAATGCCAAGGACAGTTAACTTCGAATAATTGATACTTATTTCCAGGAACGTGCAAAATTCGCGTTACTTTCTAGCAGCATGTTTTAATACATAGTCCTATACATATTCGGGTAGTTGCCATTTGCTCACTGACTTTTGTAGCATTGAGGACACATTTCCCCTTTTAATCACCTTGGTTGAACGAGATTGGGACAGCCTCTCGTCAGTGGTTTCCTGTTGGCCGAAACCCTTCCAGGGAGTGTCCGAACAATCTTTAGTCCAACGACAAACGCAATACAAAAGCACAAGCGTTTGAAGTCTAGTCTTGCTTAAACTAATAACGTGACTTTTGCATGTCTCAACGTTATTTCTAACGCATTTCACCAGCGTTCATTCGCCGTTGTTTTGATGGGAGACGGTAAGTTCTACGAACTCGTAATTTCTACGACTACTTACTCTCGAACGCAGTCTAGCGTGTATAACCTGAAAACGCCAGCATTCACATAGGAAGATTTTGTTAAATGTAGTCGTGTTATTTTAAAGTGAATGGTGGTAACCTCAGTGCTCCAAAAATTTTTGGATTATCTATCAGCACGCTTAAATATGCGTATGTTTAACTAATTACTGGTCAAGAGCGCAATATAACTCAGCTAACGAGTTGTCTAAGCCATTTCGGCGCGCGAGTTATGATACCTAGAAAAGAAATCATAAATGTTTTGTGCAGTTTTCTTTTAGTGCCATTGCTGTTACCGAAAACGTATCAAGAGTAAAAATCCTATAAATTTCTACTCCAAAAATTATAATGTATAACGTGGAAAAATGTATTATATGACCACTAGTGAATTTCACAAAGCTATTTTAAGGGTGCCGTCTGGCTGTAGGTATTTTGTGTGTCCGAGACCGAGAGGCGAGGACATTCGGTGCACGCGCACCGAATGTCCGTTCGCCTTTACGCGCGAAGCACTGAACTGAACTGCAGTTCTTTCTTCAGCGCGCTGTTATAAATACTTTCAGCAGTGACCCACAATTGTATGGTGTAATATAAATGTGAAGGGATGCTCTATGTCTCTATGGTATTCTGAGTAGTCTCTAACCGAAATTTTAATCATTAAAAATGATTGTGAAACACCCGTGTTATTAATATTCTTGTTTAAATAAATACAAAATAGAGACGTAAATGGTAAACGGAAGTTATCTTACGGCGAAAATTCTTCTTAGTGCTATTCGTAAGTAGAAACGGCTCAATAATAATGAAACCTTTTTTTTATATAACTAAATGACCGAATCTTTGCACTCCGTTTGAGAGACTGGACAGACGGTGCCCTTTTAGGCCAGATTTCACAATATTTATTCTATTTCATAATCCAGAAGAGATGTACATAATTACCACATAAAAGTATATATTTGTAGTCAAGTGATTATAGTTTTCAAATTATAGCGCCCAAAACTAGAAAATTTTGGAATTTGGGAGCAGAAATTTCCTTGGTGCTAAGTAGCTTCGCCAACTAAATCATTATGTCATTGTGATCTATATCATATACACGACATATTAATCAAGTATCGAGGATATTAAACAATCGGTACTCGGATATTGGCCTCCCGAATCTCTTTTAAAATAAGTGTTGATGTTTTCGCGAAAAGATTTTTATTCGTCCCAGAGAATATAATGTTAATATTTATTAGTTTCTCCTAGACGGTAAAAATTCGTTGGCAGAAACATCAATGACTGTTTAAAAGAGGTTCAGGGTATCAGTACACGTGATAATTAACATGTTGTGTATATGACATAGATCACATGACATGACATCTGATTCATTTGGAAAAATGAATTACAGGAGCATAGAAACTTGTGCTCCCGTATTCCGAAATGTTTGACTTATCAGTACTTCATTTTGAAAACTATAATAATTCGATTACAAATATGTACATTTATGTGGTCCTTGTATAAATCTCCGCCGTAAAATACTGTTAAGTGTCGCTGATCCGTGCCGCTGACGTTGGCTTCGCATCCCACGCGAGCGAAGAGGCTAGAGAGTCGTTATATGATAGCGGCGGCAGCGCGAGCAATTGTGCCTACGTATCAATTGCAGGAAGCGAACCAACCCGATAATCTCTTTAGCGACGCATTATGCTGGCCATGGTTGTAATGATTTCTGCGTTTATCTGAAAGATGCTCTGCATTACTGACCTCATTCTCTCAGCGCGACTCGGGATGCGTTGAACATCTTCGAGATGATCAGGCCAACGCTATAAATATTGCGACAGGCCTCCGGGCCGGTAGTTGAGTGGAGTTGATGAGTGAATGAGTGAATGAGTGGCTGAGTTCCGAGCGATAGAAGAACGAGAGGCAAGAGCAGAGACCAGCGAAAAAGAAGTCTGTGACGGAGAGTAAGCCTATCAAGTAGTGAGGGGTGCGGCTGGCAGGCTGGACTATTGGACTAGACGCGTGAGTGAAAGACGTTATAAGTTATGGCAACAGATAGACTGAACACTTGTTAATAAAGAGTATGAGTTAGTTGACTTTAACCAACTGAGGCAATTAAGAAGGACGTTAATTAGATTTGACACATCATTACTACGCTCACTGTTAAATAATAAGAGTAATAATGGAGATAGATAATTTAATGCTGTAAATAATAGCGGAGAAAATAAACTGGAAATCAAATTTAGTTTCTTATATTTTTTTAATTCGGACCTCGTACCCTCACGAACTCAAATATGCCCCTAAGGCGTCTACGTGTAACAATATTGTCTGTAAAATCAGTGCTAACACGTATACCGGTATCACAGTAAATACTGTAAATGCTATGAGAGAGCGATATTTTTCAAGGAAAGATAAATAAACTATTATGTACAGACGCCACTATTAATTTGTATCCTATTAAATATATTAAAAGAGAAAAAATATTGAAAACTGATAATTTTTAGGGCTTTCTTCCGCAGTCGCCATAAACGAAAGGAGCAAAGTACAGTGTGGCATAATCCATTGGCTTTCGTTGCGGGTTATAACGTACTAGGCCTACTGTTACAGTAATATAATTTGCGAGAAATTCAGCTGCCGGAGAAGGCACATCGCAACCTCGGTGAGCACGTCGCAGGCCAGGCTTCACCCCTTGACGTGAAAGGCTGTTCACGGTAAAGTAAGCATGTTTGATAAAAGCTGTTCACGATAAAGTGGACACTTTTGAAATCTACCTTATAAGAGTATCGCTGCACGTGCCTGCATATATTTTTAACGGGTGCACTGAGTGACATGCGCCCTGCAAAGTTGGTAACGATGGATGGAAAGTAATTCCTTAACTCCACGTGAATAAAAAGTGTTAGGCAAATTAGTGGCAAATTTAATTATTTTTCTTCATTTTTGTTTTTTTTTTTTTTAATTCATAGAAGTTTATAAATTACCATATTTATAAAATATTTACTTTTATAATAATTACATAGTTTCACCTGACCGACGCATGAATAAAGTGATGAGTCCCATGGCAATGTTAATTTTTCATGAGGCGGAAGAATACAGAACCTGGATACAAGTAGATCTCAAGCAGGGCCTTCGGAAGTGCTCATTTTACCGTGAACAGCCTATATCAACCTTTGATAAATGTCACTGCCCCTACCCGAGTAAATTTTAACGGGCAAGCTGACTGTCATGCGCGCAGCAAAGTTGGGAATGACGGAGAGAAAGTAGTTCCATCTTTCAACATTAAATTACAAGCGTTGCGTAAACATTTGTGAATACTGATATATTGTATTTTACTTTTTGTTTTTTAATGCATACAATTGTAAGAATAAAAACATTTTCAGAATATTTGATTTTCCACACAATTAATATTTTCCCTTGACCGATGCACGAATGAATTTATCAGGCCCATGGTATCGTTAATTGCACATATGGTGGAATGATACAAATGTGCATACAAGTAGGTCTGAAGTATGGCTTTCAAAAGTGCTTATTTTAACGTGAACTGCCTACAACAGGGGTTCCCTTTAAGGCCTGGCTTCACTTATTACGTAGAAATTTGTCGTTTCCGTGTCGTAATTGAAGTCTCAGAGGTATGACTGAAAATGTTTTATTATAGGAAATTTACAATTTACTGGTTGTTTAACACTTTTGTATAAAATTTTCACTGTGTGTTATTTCCTGCTTGCGAAAAGGCAGGAACTTATTTATAAAATATAAATATGTCCTCAACCTTTTGCAACGAACATATAGCACACAATTGAAACTACGTAAAAGGCTGTTCACGATAAAGTGAGCACTTTTGAAATCAACCTTAGGAAAATGTCACTGCCCCTGTCTGCATATATTTTAATGGGTGCACTGAGTGACATGCGTCTATTGTGCCCGGAACAGTTGCTAACGATGAATGGAAAGTAGTTCCACATCTCAACGTCGAATAAGAAGTGTTAGGTAACAATTTGTGATCATTTAAATGATCTCTTACACTTTCTGTTTTTTTTTTTTTTTTTTTTTAACGGCTCTGTGTGTAAAAATTAGCAGATTTAAAAAATGTTCACTTTTCTAATAATTTCAATGTTTCACTTGACCGACGCATGAATAAAGTGATGAGGCGCGTGGCAATGTTAATGTTACATAAGGTCGAAGAATACACAACGTGCATACAAGTAGATCTTAAGCAGGGCTCTCTAAAGTGCTCATATTACCTTGAACAGCCTATACAAAAATATTGAGCAACTCGTAAATTATGACGCGAAAACGAATCATGTCTGCAGACGGGGTGAAGCCTAGTATTAAGCGGCGCTGCATTATAATAATTCCTGTGCCACAGTGCAATAAAATCCGCTCGGAAATGCAGCCTCCTTCCAATAAGCTACAGAGGTAGAAACATAGGGGTTCAAGTAGGGTATTAGATACGGAACAAATTGCTCGGAGAAGCAGGAAAGCGGAGAGAAGAGACTTGGGCAGCTCTTGACATCGAGATCTCGAAAACCGATGAGGACGAAGCGAAATGAGTATGGAGCGGCGCCGGAGTGCAGGGGCGGGTGGGATACACCCGAGAAAACCCCGTCGACCATCGGCATCGCCCGGCAGCGAAAATCCCGAGGGATGACCCCGCAGGGAAATCGAGGCAGACGAGTTGTCTAACCACTGCACCACAGCAGCCGCAGGAACGCCGAAAAATTCCGCCAATGGCCCATATAGTCTATTCGTAGTGTCTTCGCATTTTTTTATTTTTTTAAACCAAACCTTTGAAAAATCACCCCATTTATGGTGTGTTTGGTTGTTTCCTGAATGCCATGTATCGACCGATTTATACTTTTACTTTTGACCTGAATACGTCTTTAAATTTGCAAACATTGTGAGAGGCAATCCAGATAATCCGATGATAGCAAAATCGGGGGGTAGAATTCGGCATTTCAGCTCCGAGTCTATCGTATACATTCAAAGTTCAATTACACCACTCGATTGCCAAAAGATCAAAGGATATGTTACGTTGAGTGAGGACTGCGAAGAATAGGGCGCTTCGCCGGGGGGGGGGGGGGAGAGAAAAAAAAAGGGGGGGGGGGTCGCAATTTTGAGTTCGTTTCGCCGCGTCTCATAAATTCCGCGTAGTATAACTTTTGACTAAGAGAGCTACGAAGCTCGTTTAGGTTTCAAACGACAGCTCTCGTCAAAATTAATCGATTGCGTGAATAAAAAACATTTGTTTGGCGTGGTTATGGTGAAATTGTACGCGTTTAATGCAAGAAATTCAGAAAACTTAACACTATACTAGTCAAATACAGAAGTCGTATACGGTTGGAAAGAGCATCTCAAAAGCAATCCAGCGATACCCATAAAACCCCAGATGATGGAGTGAAGCGGTTCCGGGAACGTAAAATAAGCATCAAGGCGTCCGAGCGCGTCAACGTAGACGTATTCACGCAAAACAAACGGCCGTGTCCACAACCCAGCCCAACGCCATTTTTTTATAAATTTGACTTTTAATTATATTTTATTTATAAGTTATATTTAATTTATAAGTAGTACGAATAAATACAGAGGCAATAGGTTTGTTGGTAATTCCTAGTAAGAAATCGTTCTCATTCAAAATATTATTAAACTGAGTGCGCAGAAATACTGTGCATTGTCCGTTCGGTGGGATTTGCCTAGACTTGGTTAAGCTTTGTTAGAGTGAAGCGGAGGAATATCCGGGATGTATAACTTTAGCAGGGCTTCAGGAAAGTTGGAAGTTACCATGAATGGTTGGCATTACGAAACCGTCGTAGCATTCGCCTGGAGTGACTTAGGACATGCCGTTCACGGTAAACTAAGCATTTTTGAAAGCCGGGCTGAAGATCTACTCGTATGCGCGTTGTGTATTCTTCAACCCCATGTAAAATAAACAATTATCACGGGCCTGGCCTCTTTATTCATGCGTCGGTCAAGTTAAGCTGTGAAATTATTAGAAAAGTTTATACTTAACAAATTTGTTCGTTCTTACAAGTATATACGTTAAAAATAACGCAAAGCAAAAGAAATAGTTTCACTATTCAGAAATGTTTGCCAAGCACCTTTAACTCAAATTTAAGACGTGGAACTACTTTCCCATCGTCGTTACCAACTTTACTGGGCTCATGCCAGTCAGTGTGTACGTTAAAATACGTGCAGGTAGGGGCGATGCCATTTTTCAAAGGTTGATTTCAAAAGTGCTCAGTTTAACGTGAAAATCCTATAGTTTGGTTCCTGCAAAATGCACGTTATTATTTGAGTACAGTTCAAACTTAAAACACTTTTTTCCATTCCAATGCGTTTGTCATTGGACCATGTTTTATTTGACGCCCCCCTCCCCCCTCCGGCAAATATGCACCAATAAATAAGCACTTCACAATCGTGTGCCCCAATCACGTGCAATTCACTCAGAAAAGGAGTGACTTAACATCTGGTCAGCTGATAATGGAAAAACGACTCTGGCTCGAGTATATACAGCACTGTGAATTTTAGCTATATGCCATAAAATAAATTTTCAAGGCCCTCCCAACAGCCATTAACAATTAATAAATATATTTTATTGCATCCACACGCGTTAACTTTTCAGAGTTGTGAAATATATACACTGTGTTTATTAGTCATGCATAGAGACCTGCAGAATTCGCGAGTTCGATTACCTGCAGACTAGACTCTGCAGTCTTATGTGCTAATATGCGGCTATTAACTGCACATTGGTTGTCTGCTGTCACAGTGGAAGGCGACTATTGAACCAGCGCTATCCAGGAGGTGTCAAACATCGTGTGGACCAATGGTTAAAGTTATATAAACACATGTGTTTTGAATTCTAGCTTGTCTCAAAATAATTCCGCGAATTCTCCAGGCCTCTAGTCATACAGCAATGTATATATTAAAAAGTAGTAAAAAAATTATAGGAATTGGCTGAAAGGAAAGATTTAGCAGGGCCTTAAAAAGTGCTCACTTTATTGTGAACAGCCTATAATGGTGTTGTCTCGTGGAGGACGGTAAGACGGTGGATATAGCCCTACCTGAGAGAGAGCAGCATGGCGACGCCTCCGACCCGAAGCGTCCCGACGCACATCGGGCGGCATGCAGACGCCGTGGGCCAGTCCAGCTACACCGGCGTCGCGACGCGCACTGAGCTTCACACGGTGACGCGGCGCTGCTCCTGCTCCGGCGCATGAGCAGTGCAGTAGCTCCGTCGCTTTCTCGCACGTGTCCCGCTTGACCCAGAGATAGGGCCACCCGGTTTTTCGCGAAAAGTTTTCAGGACAACGTGTACTCCAAAACACTAGAACTCGGATCCACTTTTGTAATTGGTTGAGTCTAACAGTCCGCGCGTTGTAGGTGCCTGCCAGCGAATCACGGGCACTCGGCGTTAGAGTTACTGAATTCTGATTGGCCCAGTCAGGTTGGAAACTGTCGCCCGGCAAAGACACGTGGGCCAATAACCAAATGAAAACTTCATGTATACCATAGGACAATGGAGTCTAGCTTTCGCGTGAATCTTTCCGCGAAAAAACAGGTGGCCCTTCCCAGAGGTTTCAAACGTCACTCCGAAACACGTGGCCTCGGGCAAGGATTCATCGCGAGACAAACTAACTATAAGCTGTCCGCGGTAAAATGAGCTGTTTTGAAAGCACTAAACTCGCATGGGTGTGCAGGCTTTGTTCGGCTAGTGTTTAACACGACCTCACAAGAACAAGACATCGCAGTTACAATTATATTGCTAACGATTGAGTTTATATTTTATAGCCACTCAGAGGAACATGATTGATTGTAAATACTTTTATTACGATAAAGGACATTTGGTTGGATCGATATTAGCTCGGCTCTCCATTGGTCGATGACCGGCCAATAATGACCGCTGTAAAGTACAGGGTGGGGTCCGGTGTGGTATGGACCAATAGGACGACGGCGAGTTCTAACACAGACACCAACAGAACCGGTGTTCTTGCAGTAGTGTATACAGGTGACTCACTTATAATTTGACTTAAGTGCCAGCAAATGTGTGCAGACCTCAATGTGTTAAGATCTACTTGTGTGTACGCTGTGTATTCTTGTGTCTTACGTGAAATTAACATTGCGATGGGCCTCATCACTTTATTCATGCATCGGTCAAGAGAAACTGTAAAATTATTATATAAGTTATTATTTTATAAATCTGCTAATTTTTACACTTCGAAGCAACAAAAAAAAACAGAAAGCGATAGAAATAATTTAAGTTATCAGTTATCACAAACGGTTACCAAACACTTTTTATTCGACGTTAAGATATGGAACTACTTTCCATAAACAGTTACCGACTTTAATTAGCTCATGTCACTCAGTACGCCCGTTAAACTATATTCAGTCAGGGACAGTGACGTTTTTCTAAGGTTGGTTTCAAAAGTGCTCACTTTATCGTGAACAGCCTTTATAGTTAGGGGACAGGTGTTTTCCGCGAAAATATTTATGGCCATACTAGACTGTAATATTCTACGTCTACAAACACAACTCTTCCTTTGGTTAGTGGCCGCGTGTATTCATGAGACGACATGTACCTGTTTGAAATGGCCAATGGTAATAAAGTACCCTGATACTGAACGTCCATAATTCGCGGACAGGCACCTGATCCACGTGACATTTAAAATAATCCAGCCACGAAAGTGCTTATGAACAAAAGCGTTTTGGAGTGCAACTGGTATTGAGTTTTTTTTTTTTTTTGCGAAAAACACCTGTCCCTAACTACAAGAGATGAAGGTTTATCGCGGGGAGAAGTTGACTGTTTGCTGTGATTCAACATGCTGTACTCACGACCGATAGTTTTCTTTTGTTTCTTGGCAGTCGCTCATGTGTGAAGCTGCTATCCTATTTCACTGGGCCAATGAGGATTCTGATATTATAAGACAGGAGGTTCGTGATTTTGTCTGCAAACAACTTGACCGAGTCAAAACTTTGTCCACGCCATCATGAAAGAATACACTAGTTAGAGTGCTGTAGAAGATATGTTAGTTCAAACAATTTTCGCTATTTTCCAACATCTCTAACTATAGTCCATTCACCGTTACTTCCAACGTTTCTGAAGCCTTGCTAACGTTCTACTTCCAGCATATTCCTCCGCCTCATGCAATCAAAGCTTGACCGAGCCTAGAAAATAACCCCAGAGTGACAACGCAGCGCATTTGTGCGAACTCAGTTCAGTATCATCTGGCATAAGAACTATTTATTACCCGGCATTAACAACGCCCCTATTTTCACTCTGTTTTATTTATAATAATTATAAATTAAATATTGTAATTTATAGACATAATAAAAGCAAAAGTTACATTTAATCAAAATTAGGGTGCTTTTATATTAACACTAGCACAAAACTCTTGTGATACATGGCATATTTAGGAAACAACAAAAAATGTCATACATGGGGTGATTTCTGAAGGTATGATTTAAAAAGTATGAAGAAACTGCTAGCAGACAACAGTGTCTTTTTGTAACGACCGCTTGATTGAAGACTGCCGCCGCATAGTGGGTGTGCTTTGTTGAAGATATCTGGAGCCACTGTTTCAGGTCACTACAATTTACTGTTACTATTTCGCACTAAAAAAAAGTAAACTTTAACGAAATTCATACCAGTGTTTGAAGTTCCATCAATTAGGTTGTTTGCGTAATATAATTGATTTCTATTTACGATTTTGTATTTGTAATTAATTTGTAAAATACCGCGACCATTAAATTAAATAATTTGACAAACCAGACTTCAAATAGAAATTTGACAAAATAAGTATTTTAATTTACACTTACATATATTTTAGGTTTCCTAAGTCCTTGTAAATGTATATTATTCAAATACTAGTCAAATTGATGTATTTAATTATTGAAATTTTACTTGTCAATATTAATAAGTATATTGTAATATATAATCATGTTAAGTTACATGAAATCTTAATTATCTAGAAAACTATCAGCTACCATTACTATATTTGCCATTGCATGACTAGCAGCCGATCTATTTGCCAGCACCCCACATAGAAAAAAATGCCAAAATGACCAAAGTAAACAAAGCCTTAAGGAGGATTTGTTGACTCATGGTGGTAACACTATCAGTATCCATACGACTAGAATGTTACCATCACAGCTATGTTCTGCGTCACAGGCCACCAGATGCTATTCAACACATGTTCACATGTGGAAAGTGTGACGTATATCGTATGGTAAACCGTTTCCTCTCCAACCCCGTCCCCCGGGGGGGTTATTTAGCCGTTGGAGATTTTACATTTAAAAGTAATTTATTACGAGAAAAAAAAAGGCGAAAGAAAGAACATTTTGAATGAAAATAATTCGAAGAACGGCAAGCCGTATCAGTAAAACAAGTTAGCTAGTAAATGAGTTACGGTAAGCCGTATCAGTAAAACAAGTTAGCTAGTAAATGAGTTACGGTAAGCCGTGTCAGTAAAACAAGTTAGCTAGTAAATGAGTTACGGTAAGCGGTATCAGTAAAACAAGTTAGCTAGTAAGTGAGTTACGGTAAGCCGAATCAGTAAAACACGTTAGCTAGTAAATGAGTTACGGTAAGCCGTATCAGTAAAACAAGTTAGCTAGTAAATGAGTTACGGTAGGATAACCCTTTTTCAGGTGCTTCATAAACCGTTTAAAACCATTCATTCACTTACATGGCAAGCAAAATCTCGAATGACTTTCCTGGAGATTTAGAAATATAAATAATTTCCGTTTCAGAACCAGTTAAAGTAGAGTTTTGTCGTGAAATACAATTTTGTCAAATATAAACTAGATTCGTATTGTTATTTTAGTTAGTATATTATTCCTTATCTGTTGTGACGGAGCAGCGTCCGTCACTGATATTGAGTGAGAATTCTTGCTGCAAGATGTATTTTCAGATCTCTGTGATTTGTGACTCCCGATCCCTTGTGTCGCTTCTGCCTGCCATGCAGAGGTGTATTGCGGGTAGTATTGAGAACGTACAAGGGGCTCTGAACTTCGCCTTTCCTGCTATTGGCCGGTCATTTCGTGAATTTAATCTGTTTCTGGCATAGAGAGCAGTAGCGTCGTAAAGAGAGCGCTGTCGATGGTCTCAGGAGAGGGGGAGTGGCAAGTGGGGATTTTTGCGCGTATGTCTATGGGTGCTGGCACGTGATTCGGAGAGGAAGTCGCCGGCCGACGGCTGGGCTCAAAAACGACGTGGTTCCGCTTACAGCATGGAGTTGTCGGACCAGGAGTCTGCGTACACTTCTGCGAGGATAAGATAAGCTAAGTATAGCTGAATTTAGAACTTTGCCGGATTTATGCTAATGTTGGGACTTTGTCGTTTCGCGAGTGAATTATGGACTTATGCCCGGTTGCACCAACATCTTCCCCGATCCGAGATCGAATGAGTTCCGAACCAGGATCCATTTTGATCTTGGTTCCAATGTAAAAGTGTTGCACCAACGAAATTGCATAATTATGGAATTTCGTTTCGTCGATCTTGGTTCCGAAGTGAGAGATCGAGGTTAAGCATGAGACAAAGTTTATAATATATGACGTCATGGAAGTAGGCGTATTTTTCAGTACAGATAGAACTAGATGTGCGATGTTTTATCTGTTTTAGGTGAATTATCGTAGTTCGAATTGTACTGAATAATATTCGAGTGCGTACAATGTTGTTTTAATTTCCCAAGAAAACAATCGAACATAGTTCTATCTGTTGACGTATTTTCAAACTACATTTGTCGACGATGGCTGCTGATCTGGGATCGAGATTTCTAACCTACAATTTCGGCGGTTCGAAATAAACTTCATCTCGATCTCCAATCCAGCTCTGAGCTTGAATGGTGCAACCATTTTCTATGTCGATCTTAGATCCGATTTCGGATCGAGTTTCGAACCACGTTGGTGCAACCGGGCATTAGTCATTTTTCGGCAGTTCGTGGTAATTAGAATTTTTCCGAGGAGACAGGGAGAGAGAACGTAATCTTTCAGGCGGTTGTGGGGGTCTTTGAAATTTTACGTGAATGAAGGAAGAGAACTTAGACATTTTTATCTTGTGCTTGTGGGACTCTGAATAATTTACACGAAGAAAGGAACTTATGATAGTTTTAAAAGTATGTTGAGGGACTTAGCCGAAATTCCCGTGTATGTCGAGGCTTAAAATTCACCGGGGTGAAAATAGACTTTGTGCATGTGGTGCCTGAATGGGAACTTAGTTTATTTGCTCGCAGGAATTACAGCGAAGTGTACGTTTTTTGGAATAAATATCAGCTGACTGAGTATTAGCTGCTCGTTGGTCCTGGAGTAACGTTGAACTGTGGACTTGTAGAGTGGCAATTTGGAATTTTTCCGGATCTCGAGAATGAGATGGCCCATCATTCTTCAATTTTGAGCGGTTTTGTGGAGGATGTCGCCGATGTCGAGTGATCGGGACGTGTTTTGCCGTCGAAGTTGAGAATAAGTGGATGTGGTCGAAGTACGGGAGAAGGACTGGGGACTGCATGTGGTATTGTTGGTTACCGGATTAGTTTGCGAGCAGGATTGGAGAAGATAGAAAAGACTGTGTGGCATAGAATGTGAGTTGGTGTGTGATGCAAGGTTTGTTATGAATGGATGACAGACCAGAACAATACCGACACTTCTAGTGTTGCGGTGGTGAAAGTATCCTTGGGCTCAGAATCTGCATGGATGGTCTGCTACTGAGTTCGATGAATGCAAGGATTTTAGACCGTGAGTTTTTTTTTTCTATATGGAGTACTGGCAACTAAAGACGCTGCTAGTCATACTGTGGCAAATATAGTTAGGGTAGCTGATAGTTTTCTAGATAATTAATATTTTATATAACCCAGCATTACTACATGTTACAATATACTTATTAACATTGATAGGAATAATTTTAATAATTCAATATATCGATTGACTTAGTATTAGAATAATATACATTATAAAGACTTCGGCAACCTAAGATATATGTAAGCGTGTATTAATATATACTTATTTTTATTAATTTTTATTTGAAGTCTGGCTTGTCAAATGATTTAATTTAATGGTCGCTGTATTTTACACCTTAATTGTAAATACAAATCAATTATATTTTGCAAACAGTCTAGCTGATGGAACTTCAAACACTGGCATGGGTTTCGTTAAAATTTCCTTTATTTTTGTGCGAAATGAGTATAGTAAATTGTAGTGACCTTGGCTCCAGAGTGTGCTAAGGCAAATAAGGTATAAGAGGGTATTATGGCCCACTTAAGGTATGGGAACGTTGACAGCCGCTATTTATTAGAGGAAGTAACAATCACCTGAGCAATATTGTAATACAGTATCTTGACTATCAGGAAATAAATATTAACAATAATCTTCTCTGGATTAAGCATTTATAAAAAAGAATTTTCCAAAAGTTTAGCTTCCAACATATGTATATAATATGGCCCACCTATTTGTGATTTCGTAGAAAGTGAAAGATTCTCATTGAAAGTAACATGAAGCATAGAGCAGGGGAAATCGCTCAGGTATTAAAGTAACTAACTATAAAGCACAACTTTGTATTGTCAATGAATGCACAATTTCAAACTGCAAAAAAAAATCACAAATTTAAAACTAAGTCATCATTTCACTACAAGAATTCAGACTGGGTTTCCAAGGATTCCTTTTGTAAACGTACAAACTTTTTATACAGTGTACGTTATATGGCCCATGTTTAAGTAATATGGCCAATGCATAGGAAATATAGCCCATGTTGGCCATATTAACAACACTGGTGATTTCGACAAAACATCCTTCGCTGTAATTTGCATCTAACATATACACAAATAACGATACATCCATTCGATTCTGCATTAAATAGTAAACCATTACCGAAAATAATTCAAACTAATATGTTGGTTAGATGCATTATTATAATGTAACTTACCGAGCGAATTGTAAGAAGCTTTATTAATGCGACGGAGAACTGTCGAACAATGGCGGCTCAACACGACGAGGTGCAACTGCTGGTGCCATCTACCGCCTCGACGATCGCTTGCGTACCTCCCGAACAACATGTGACTGCCATCTCGCGCCTACTATGCAAACTACGTTCACAATAACAAGTGGGCCATATTGCCAGCTGGGCCATAATATCCTCAGGCATCTTATATGTGATTAATTATTAGTTGCGCTCCTGAGACCATCTGTGGGTTCGATGTTATAGAGGAATTATGTGGTTATGATTAAATATTTTCAGTGAAGGAATATTGTAAATGCCTTTTGTGATAATGATTTACAGTGAATATATAAAGAAAGTATTGGAGTATGAGTGGAATATTGTAAAGTTTTGAAGTAATAATTTTATGAGTGTAGTAATTGATTTTATGAATTTTTATTGAAAGTTGTTAACTCAAATGAAGTTGTTATATTTAGATATTGGGATTGAAATTTTCATTTTGAAGAACTGACGTTCATTTTTTTTAATTAAATGTGGTAAAAAATTTGTAAATTGATTTTTATGATACATAATTAAATTCAGATTGAGTGTTTCTAAAAATAGTTGTCATCAGTATTCAAATTGGCAATTGTTTTAATATAACCAAATATATAATTTGTTATAATAAATTAATGTGTACTCTTGTTAAGTGAGATATTGGAGATGAAGTGTTTTAGTGTGGAAAATGTACCTGATCTTTTAATAAGTCAAAGTAAAGAGTTATGGAAAAGAAGGGAGTGTTTTAAGTGTTGATATTGTCATCTTTCCCTGCTGGACAAAGAAAATGTGCCAATAAATTAACATACCTTACTCTGCTGTATATTGTCGATGTGTTTGACAGTGGAGGTTTTGGCTTTCCTTCCTTCATGTTCCTAAGTGTGAAAGGCTTAGGTGGAGGGTTCGGAAGTAGGTTGTGTTCGGCGTTGAGATACCGGCCACGCTGTAACTTGTATGAAATATTGTTTCAGCTATATTAACCTTACATATTTTGTAAAAACACCTACCAACTGTGGACCAGCCCTGGGCTGAATTTGCAGTGAATAATGAACGAAATAATAACTCCAAAAGCTAGGAGATTACATATCTATAATCATCACAGACATCACCTCCTTTCGCAAATCGTACCCGCCGACAAACACATCACTTCCAAAGGACTTGTTTTTGCAGGCTTGAAATGGGAAGATATGCTGGTCAGCTGCCTGGCCTTCCGCCGGTCCCATCACAGGATCGATTGTACAACACGCTAGGGAATTTACACGAAATAGAAAGGCAGTTGGCAGCCCCGGCGCTAGTTTTACAATTTCAAGACGCTTCAAGTTTCTGTAAGCGATTCATCCTGTTGCACAGAACCTACGTGGAGCTATCTTCACCTGCGACTTAAAAAGTTGAAGCAATTCGCAGATATTACCACATTTAATGGAAATTGTTTTATAAATCTTTTCAGAAGTATCATGCAACTGCAGCGAACATGGTTCACTGAATAATCCCACGAGCTTTGTAACGTATTAAGTATACAGGAAATGATTTTTATCTCTTTCCTCGACAGTTTAATTCTGTACTTTTTTTGTTGCGAAGCATATTTGAGTTACACTGCAGTCACGAAATTACGCCATCCGATTCTACAAGAAAACCAGCCCTCGCAAAAACCTGCCATAAATGACCGTTCGTCAAAATTAAGTGTCTCCCATTTTGAATTAAGTGTCTCCCATTTTGAATTTCCTCCTTATCGCCGTCGTCCAAGGTAACGTATGTGCGACAGAGAGTGCGATTATTAAATAACTTTCACAAGGAATTTGCAGATAATCTATTTGTCATGTTGAAAGCAAGCGCAGATAGAGAGAGTAAAAATGTTGGGAAAGGGCCGGGGGGGTGGATAAGGATAGTGCCCAAAGGAAGAACGCGCAGTCCTGGAAGTGAAATATTTTTATTGGATACACGCTGGAAATTTATACTCCTGATCACGCCATTTTCTTTTGAAGAATGGCGCTCATCTCACAAGATAATAACTTGTCTGCAAACATTTCTTCGTTGTTCCGTAATTATTTTCTCTCTTTAAACATATCCCGAACAACAGGAAACACGAAAATCGACAGAGCGAAATGTACACCAATATTCTAGTCTTCTCCTGTTTTTCTTTTCTGCACTAGCGAAAACATCGGAACTGCAGATACACTTTACGTTACGTAAACATGTTTACTTCTTACGTATATCTCGTAGTTACCCACATACAATTTTTCATCTCATATTAACTAATTTTTAGGTACAGGTGTTGCGAGAAAAGAGAAACATTTTGATTGCACCACAATTAAGCCGACAGAGCGTGTGTTTCGTTTATAAACAATAAGCTAGTAGGTTTCGTGAACAACTGTAGTACAATGAATCACTCGCAATTTAAAGCAATATCATGATTTATGAATCAGTTATCCACAAGGAATAGCTCCCCGACCGGGCCATCGGATTCCCGCAAGTGGTATTTGTGCCGGACGATGCCGTTGGTCGGCGGGGTTTTATCGGTTTCCCCAATCCCTTCATTCTGGCGCGGCATTATATGCACTTAAATCCTCCTCATCGGCTCTTAAGACCTCGCCATTAAGAGCCGCCCAAATCTCCTCACTCACTCGCAAGAAATAGCATTGGACGTTGGGCCACGCATTGTACAATACCGTCCAAAACAATCCTTGCAGCGCATTGCACGTACAAAATTCTGTACACTGAATCTGGATGTGTCTACTGGGTGGCTAATCTGTAAAGAAAAAAAAAGTAGGCAGCACTTGGCTGACTTTTCTTAGAAGCTACCACATTTATTTAGATTGAGACACGAAATTTATAGTGACAAGGTGTGTATGAAGCGCCATTCAAAACTGCAAAAAAAAAAAAAAAAAAACATGGTAAACATAAAGTTTCATAATAATCGATGAGATCTGCATGGTCGAAAGTGAAGCGTTACCGTGTTTTATCACGACGTTGTATTTGAATTCCAGGTAACCGGTACATACTCATGCCCTTTAGCAGTGGGCCTAAGACTGTGGGCTATTAAATACGCATGCTTGTTTCCTGTACCCTGCCAGTGATTCATATTTGGCCAATAGAGAGGCTTCGGCCTTTCAGGTAGGAAGGGCTTAACGTATAGACGGAGCAAGTTACTCAGACATGCAGGAATGGATAGGAATATTCCATGGCCTGTGGTAAGAAACTATCCCGGCGTTAGCCTGGAGTCATTTCGGGAAACCATGGGAAACTGAAATGATGTTGGCCGGATACGGATTCGAACACAGGTCTACCGAATGCCAGGCCAAAGTTTAACCACTGCGCCACCTCACTCAGTTTGGCCTTTCAGAACCTGTATTACTCTTATGAGATCACTTCCTTGTCTGTGTGTGTATAAATGTGTGTTGTGTGCGTGTCTGTACGTGTGTCGGTTACCCCCTTTCAGAACCTGTATTACTCTTATGAGATCACTTCCTTGTCTGTGTGTGTATAAATGTGTGTTGTGTGCGTGTCTGTACGTGTGTCGGTTACCCCCTTTCAGAACCTGTATTACTCTTATGAGATCACTTCCTTGTCTGTGTGTGTATAAATGTGTGTTGTGTGCGTGTCTGTACGTGTGTCGGTTACCCCCTTTCAGAACCTGTATTACTCTTATGAGATCACTTCCTTGTCTGTGTGTGTATAAATGTGTGTTGTGTGCGTGTCTGTACGTGTGTCGGTTACCCCCTTTCAGAACCTGTATTACTCGTATGAGATCACTTCCTTTTTGTGTGTGTGTATAAATGTGTGTTGTGTGCGTGTCTATACGTGTGTGGGTTACCCCCTTTCAATATTTGAACGCGTCAACCAAATTTTACTAAACACGGCACATATTTGGTGCTTAGTAAGGACACCCGACTGTTATAGTTTCGATCACACCAGGTACTTACTTTCAAAATGGCGGCAATTTTAATATTTTAGGTGGCATGCATGGATATTGTTATTAGTCTGCCATTTTGTAAAGTAGCACCAAATAAAAAAATTAAGGTTTTACATTATATCTCGAAAACTTTCAAATCAATTCTCACCCAATTTTACATGTATGTTATACTATGTCAGGTCAGGTAAACATAAGCGATTCAACTTTATTAGGTACTTATTTTCAAAATTGCGGCCATACAAATGTGTTAGATTTATTTGGTATATCTACTACACCATTCAACCAGTTTCGACCAAATTTTGTATGCTGAAAGAATCTATTACAAGTATAAAATATGCCAACGCACAGCCCCTTTTGTCAGCCATTTTGTATGAGAGCGCCACATGAATATATAGAAATTTTTATCTCGTATCTCGGTAAAGATTTTAACCAATTCCTAACAAATTTGGCAAATAAGTAGTAATGTGGCAGATGATGTAATAAAAGGTATCTTTCAAGTACGTCAAACACTTATTTTTAAAACGGAAGACATCTAGCCATCTTAGCTTAGAGCACTATATCGTCAAAACCATGAAAATAATCCCAACATAATTTTGTATGCTGGCAGTATATTACAACTATCAAATCCATCTACGTGGAGTTCGCCATTTGGTAAGGCACGTCACATGAAAAAAATTGAGTTTTTATTAAATATATCGGGAAAAAATTGACATAGTCCTACCAAATTGGACAAACAAATAATACATACTGCAGCAGGTGGTGTAAACTGGTATGTTTTAATTTGTTCAGGTACTTATATACAAATTGGTGGCCATATAAATATTTTACCTCAGTATATTTTATTGACCAAGCAAATTAAAACTTAACTTAGTATGTATGTTGACAGAATCTACTACAATAATCAAATTTGTCTCTACAGATCCTCATTCCTCTTTCATTTTGTAAGTTAGCCCCGCATGTTTTTATCTCATATCTCAGGAAACAATCAACGCATTCTTACCAAGTTTGGCGAAGAAATATATAAATTGTTATATTGTGGTAGGGGATACGAATATTTGTATTTTTTTTTTTTAAGTGTGACAGATATTGGATTTCAGAATGGCTGATATAAAATAATTTTAGCTTTGACTTATATATCTACGACTCTATGTAATCGATTGCAATTCTAACTACTGATTAAATCCGAAGTTGATGATCAGAATCTGACCTCCGTAATGCATTTGATTGCAAACTATCTTATGGTACGATGTCTTCTGTGTTAGTCTCCCGGGCAAGGCACGTGTGTATTTGTAATTGTTTCACTATTGTAGTATATGTTTCTGGTTTCATCTCTACTGATATTACTATCAACGAGACAAGTCCTACCTACCAACTCAAATTTTAAGAACTTGTAAAAAATTTAATTGCACCGATGTTGAGGCAAATAGGCTTATTTGATATATCAGTAACTTCTTCCTTTCATATTATAATATACCGAAAACTTTCATGATTTTGTATTAAATTCGCCTGTGTGTTGTTATGCTATATTGAATGAAAGTTTTAATTCCATTATTGTTAATGTAAACTGGGTTTGTATTTAGGATCGTAAAATTCTTTTAGTTTTGTGAGATAATGCAATTCTTTAGGTAAAAAATTTAATGTAAACCGTTACCTGTCAAGAATATGTTGAAGGTAAGAACCAAAAATATAAGTGTACTCTCTCCTAAATGGTTTCAACTGCATTATACCTAAATAAAATATACAGAAATTAGCATTAAAATTAAACTCTGGAGTATATCACTGGTAGACTTATTTAATACAAAAAAGGTTATAAAAGTTTACAGCAAACTGCAAAATTACGTGACATAATTGTCTGATACTGATTTACGTAGACAATCTACAATCAGTCCTAAGTCAATTATACATATTTGAAATTCTACCTGTACAGCCAGATTGATGTTAATACTAGAAAAGGTATTTAAGATGGACAACTACATATCTACATAACCGTTGAGTGAACGAATCTTTTCAACCACCGCAAAACCTGTGGCTATCACAAAATACTCTCATGGCAGTATTAAGGGTTGCCTACGTTTCCTTTCTCTTCGTAATCTGTTGCCTACGTTTCCTTTCTCTTCGTAACCTGTTGCCTACGTTTCCTTTCTCTTCGTAACCTGTTGCCTACGTTTCCTTTCTCTTCGTAACCTGTTGCCTACGTTTCCTTTCTCTTCGTAACCTGTTGCCTACATTTCCTTTCTCTTCGTAACCTGTTGCCTACGTTTCCTTTCTCTTCGTAACCTGTTGCCTACGTTTCCTTTCTCTTCGTAACCTGTTGCCTACGTTTCCTTTCTCTTCGTAACATGTTGCCTACGTTTCCTTTTTCTTCGTAACCTGTTGCCTACGTTTCCTTTCTCTTCGTAACCTGTTGCCTACGTTTCCTTTCTCTTCGTAACTTGTTGCCTACGTTTCCTTTCTCTTCGTAACCTGTTGCCTACGTTTCCTTTCTCTTCGTAACCTGTTGCCTACGTTTCCTTTCTCTTCGTAACCTGTTGCCTACGTTTCCTTTCTCTTCGTAACCTGGAAGGATGACAGTGTTTCTAAAGAGTGATCTTTAGTCAGTGTTGCAAAAGTTCACTATTAAAATGAACTTGTATGAAGTTCAGTTCTTTAAGTGGGAAATTAACTTTCAAAGGTTTAAGTTCAGTTGATCGAAAACTTCACTTCAAAGTTCAAGCTCTTCTTAGAACGTTACCAAATTCATTACAAGTTATTTGGCAAAAATTACAACTCTCACATGGAAGCCTAAGAATAATCAAATCACAGACACATTTTCACAGAAATCTTAAAATTGATAATATTTACATTATGTAAACGAAAATATCACAAATGTGGCTATAGATAGATAACAAGAATTATATACAACAGCATTTGAAGGTTGAAGGTATTCCAGCAATGTAAAATTTTAAGAGCGCTTTTTTTTTTAATTGGAAAACTTTGCTACCATTTTATATCTGATGACGGAACCAAGATATGATTATCAAGTAATTTAGACCTAGTTACAATAGAGTTGTCTCGCGACTAGCAACTGGAAAAGTAACCACATTGTATTTGCAGTCAACATGCAGGATTAGAGATTGCCGAACAATCAGCAAGACATAGCACATTGACGTGAAATTAACAACATTTGTTAAATAAATTAACTAAGAGAAGTTGAGTCCGCAGCGTAAGAAATGAGTGATTTCATCCAGAAGTTCACGAAATATGAGTGAGTTCGTAGGAAATCGTTCATTTTAAAAGTTCTCTTCACAACACTGTCTCTAATCCATAAGTCAAAATTAATGAGAAATATTATCCAGCTTGAGTTAACATCCTAAAGTTCACCGTTCTCCACGAAATCGTGCTTTAGTTCAACACGAAGTTTCCCAGTACCTGCCAGCATGGCAACACTCAGCGTGCATCGTGCTTTAGTTCAACACGAAGTTTCCCAGTACCTGCCAGCATGGCAACACTCAGCGTGCATCGTGCTTTAGTTCAACACGAAGTTTCCCAGTACCTGCCAGCATGGCAACACTCAGCGTGCACAGTGTTTAAGGAGGAAAGATTGGCCCCGTCATGGTTTTACATTTTTTTTTTTTTTTTTTTGTTCCTTACGTTTGTGATTGATGTTTGGAAATTTCCCTTTGTAAGGGAACAGAGCATAATTAAATTATATTTTAGAGAAGACTATCTTTTGACTTCCTGTTTGTATAACTACACATTTACTAAGAGTAGATTTCACAAAACCTTTGTGTAAAACTAAATATGATTTTTAACAAACAAGTGTTGTAGACTTTTTAGAGTCCACTGTAAAGATTGAGTGACATAAATAATTTTGTATATCTTTTCAAAATATAGCGTTCTAAATATACAATATTTCAATTGTAGAGATACAAGAACATATTTGGCAGCTAGTTTCCAAATAACTCTTTGTAACAAGTACAGAAATTTTTTTCTGTGAGTTGAGGCTTCTTGTAACAATTTTGTAAACGAAAATTTTTAATTTTTTTTTTGTTCTGGAATTTACTATATGGCATTTATGAATCGCACCGTAATACGCTAACTTCGTAACCACACTCAAGTATAATCGAGCTACAATTTATATTTTCGAACTTGCGTAATTTTTAATAGCAATCCCTCGTGTATATGTTTACCCGAACCGCCCTACAAACTACTTCTAAAAAAAAAAAACACACATGAAAAATTAGACGCATTTATAAACAAGTGCACCTAGTAAAATATAATGCAGTGAGTTTTATGCTTATTTGTGGTTTCTTTCTGAAGCAAAATGTGTAGTTACTTCCAAGAGAAAAAGGTGCGGCTTACGAAGTAAACATCAGCAGACGACGACGAGACTGATTTCGGATATCAGCGCGCTGTGTTTCTACAGTCTGTTCGCGGTAAGTGAGCACTTTTATGTTCAACCTTAGGAAATAGTCACTGCCCCTGCTTGCATGTACTTTAACAGGCGCGCTGAGTGGCATGCGCCCAGTAAAGTTGCTAACGACGGAGGGAAAGTAAACCATCTGTGATCATTATAATAATTTCTTTCGCTTTCTGTTGTCTAAATGCATCTAAGTGTAAAAACTAGCAGGTTTCTATAAAGTATTTCCTTTTCTAATAATTACACAATTTCACTTGTCCAACGATGAAGCCCATGGCAGTGTTAATCTCAGGCAAGGCGGAAGAATACACAATGGGCATACAAGTAGCTCTTAAGCAGGGCTTTCAAAAGTGCTCATTTTACCGTGAACAACGTATACGCTGATTACTGAAACTTGTATAGGATCCATGCCGGTCCACATAATTAATAATATTTTTTTATTAGTAGAGACCTGAACAATTCGCGTATTTATTTCGGGACAAGCTAGAAATCAAAACACGCGTATTAATAACACTTCAGTCATTGGTCCACACGGTGTTTGACACCTCCTGGAGAAGGCTGGCCCAATTGTCGCCTTCCACTGTGGCAGCAGATAACCAATGTGCAGTTGATATTGGCATATTTGTACATAATTTGTAAAGTATAGGCTACATTGAACTCGCGAATTTTTCAGGCCTCATTTTATTATGGGTTTTCGGTGCCCTGGAGTAGCGACAAGGCCTTAGTTTGGGAGCATAAGATATCCAGGAACGGTCTAGAGTGACAAGTTTCGGGCCGCTCTTAACGACCGTTGAGGAGGGGGAAGTGAGGTGGATATGGAGCAGAGTCGGAACGCAAGGGCGTGGGAAACGGGAGATCCCCGAGAAAACCCGCCAACCGGCGCCATTGTCCGGGACGGTTCCCACGTGCCAAAACTGGGAGTGACCCCCCGCGGGGAAATCGAACACGGTTCGCCTCGGTGCAGGTCGAGTGCTTTAGCCGCTGCGCCACCGCGGCCCCCGTCCAGGGAGAGGGAAGTAAAATGTCTCATAGTGGCGAAAACTACCGCCATTGTGCTACCGGCAGACCTCTTCACGAAGCTGATGTGCGGGACGCTTGCTTATAACATGGAGACAGATTATTTCGTTTTACTGTCCTCCCTCTCAGTGGGCTATAAAACCAGTCCAGCCGAAGAGGGCAGCGCTGGCCTGCCCTTACGTAATAAAGATACTTATACTTTACGACCGCCACACACTGCACACGACAGCATCGGCCGCCATTACAGCAGCCATTCCCGATATCTTTACTATCTCTGAGAAGTGAGAGCTCTCCCAGTGGCGTATAGTTTCCTTTTATGTGACTTTTCAAGTATACACTTGTTTTATGTAAGATCACATGTTTGTTTTATATAATACTAGCGACCCGCCAGGGCCTCGCTATGGTGAGATTTATAAATTTGGCGTTCTTTAGGTTTACAGCAAGTATATATACTGAATGCATAAGGTAACTAGCACATGATTAATACTGTTTTGTTTTTTAAAAAAATCGTCGTAAGTGAACCCCTATTTTGGAAAGACAAAAAATCGTCTCTGTGGATCATCCTTAAAAGATAAACATGTGCTGTCGCTGATTTTTTTTAAAAGACTTTTTTGAGGTCTGTAATTCTATAGTACATTTAGTTGGTGTATCTCGTATGGTTTAGTTAGCGTAAGCCATCTAACCGCCCGAAAAGCGGCTTTTTCCGACTTGATTAGAAAACGTCAACATTTCTCTTCTGTCGTTGCATTAAATATTAATGTATTATATACCCTGACCTACGTCAAGAAATTCTTTAAATGACGGCGAAAACCGCATCAAAATCCATCAAGTAGTTTAGAAGCCTTAGCCGAATACACAGACACGCGCGGCCTGGCGATTTTGTTTTATACTATGTAAGGATGGAAGCGTGTACTCAAACCCTATGTTTCTATCAACACTTGTTAAATGATTACATTTAACAATAACTTCCTTTAAATTGATCGGTCAGATTCACGAGCGTGTCTTACTTTATGTAAGGAGTCATGCCATGTTGAGATGTCTTGTCTCGCTCAAAGATTTTTCTCCTCTAGGATATTCACTTTCTCTTCTTATAACTCGTTACTACACCAAAAAAAAGTCCATTTTATTTTTGGAGGGGTTCAAATTTTTGGAAACAGTGATTTTAATAACTATTAAACGATTGTCGACTTTGACCTTAGTGACATAACACATGTTTTGAAATTTTAGACTTTTAGTTGAAAAAAAAAAATCTTTTCCCCCGCATGATATTCCAATACATTTTTTTTTTTTTGCTCGTCAATAACATATTAATACAGAAAACCAAAAACGAAAACATTGAAATGCCGAATCAAAAATTATATTGTGTTTACAACAAGCATATACTTCATAATTTATGTTCTACATACAACAAAAGTAAATCGATAATCATTATAATCACTATTGTCCCTTGGAGGTAAAGTATAAAAGATAACATAATACTGTTTGTTATAAAACTATAAGTAATACTGTGTTACTTTAGGCAAACAGAAATAGATTGGCTAATATTATAATGATGTAGCAATTGATCAATTGAAAGTATTGTTCTCACTTCCCAAGAAATAAAATACTTACATGAATGATACCTTCTTTCTTTTTATTATCTGAGATCCCGAAGTAATAATTTAAGTGGAGTTGCGCATCCTGAATTGCTTCACTAGATGTATTCTTCGAAGTAAGGAAAAATGACCATCTTGGTCAGAAAACTTGGTTCGTGCTCTCGCTCTCCCGGGATAATCCTTATTCACGTTAACCCAGTGAACTTTCGAAATCTGCAATTTTTTTTCAAAAGATAACAGGTTTATCAGCAGCAGTCGTAAAATGATATACATCGCATGGTTACAAAAATTATTTTGTTATTCACGCTTACAGTCCGCGCATCAGATCTTCGCCCCTACTCACCGTATACCCATTATCAATCCGTGCAATGACAAAGAGATGGTCCACGGACTGTATGTATGTGCAGAACATACGCTTCGCCACGTCTCTGTTTTTTCGTTTCAGCCTAGAGAGTTCCTTCACTTTTACATCATTTCTTGCCGGATAAACTCTTTTTTTTTTCTATCGTGTTTAATTAATGTCTTGCCCGCTCTCCGTCAATAAACGAGAGGGTGTCGGAACTGGGAAGCAGTCGTATTAATATTCGCTGCTGACACCATGCCACTTGTGTGGATATTAAAGTATAAGTCGGAAGTCGCAATTAAGTGCACCATCTTGTGACGACCAGGCGAACTTCTGTAAAAGCAACTAACCCATAACCTTTCATTTATGTGATATGGGTTTGTATAGGCTGTTCACGGTAAAGTGTACACTTTTTAAGGCCCTCCAAACAGGCATTAAACACTAATACATATATCGTATTGCATCCTCAGACATTAAATTTTGAGAGCGGTGAAATGTATACACTGTGTTTATTGGTCACATTGCGATGTTTATATTTAAAAAAAAAACAGCAGGAATATGGAAATCTGATGGAAGGGGAGATTAAGAAGGGCCTTAAAAAGTGCCCACTATATCGTGAACAGCCTATATAGTACACATTTCAGCAATAAAATAATTTTTAGCTTCTAATTTTTATCCCGGTGTCTGTATTACTGTAGTTCTTGAGTTCATTCTTTCATTAATGTATAAGAAGAGGACGGGCCCGCGGAACCCGGGGACTAAGCCACCGTCGATGAAGCAGGTATCAGTTCGAATTAGTATTTATGGTACAGTGTCGTCTAGGAACTCCGACATGTGCAATAGGAATATTAAGACTTAAAAAAATTAAGACATAGGATTTAAGACATAAGTTAATACGTAGGATGTAAGACTTAAGACACGGAACTTAGGACTTTAAACTTGCCTTAAGCATTCAGTCTTACGGATACGCGACAAATGGGTATATGGACTTGTGTACGATAATTATGGTGCATCCGAACCCAACTTTTGTGGTATATACGAACCTTAATCCTGGGGCACAAAAACTACCCCCCCCCCCCCCCCCCCCTTCCTGGAAGTTGGCGGTGGGAGATCGGGAACCATAACTCGGCCTCTTCCCCATGGGGATCTATCGATCATCCCTAGCCACCCGCCGTTTGGGCGTAAAGTGTTAGACGCGGCCAACTTTTGCTCTTTATTAATAGTACGCAGGATGTGGACGATAAGTGTTTACAACTGTACACAGCAGTGTACAGGGCTCCGAGACGAGCAGTTTGATGGAGGACACTTGTGGTCCATAGGGTCGGGAAATTACCGTAAAAGCGCTGCTGTGGGCCCGGCTTTAATCGACCTGCTGGTCAGCTGAAGCTAGTTTGTACAGAGGTCAAATCGGGGAGGAAACGTTTAGTAATTGCTTTTGTTTGAAACACATGTTGCAATTTCATACATTCTTTCCTGATTTCTATAACTTGTCTATAGTATTGTCCGTCAGCTGAAAGCGACTCACGACAATTCATCGTCCGTAGATCCTTCTGTCCGGGAAAATTTCAGCGTGACAACTTAACATCACGATCTTTCTTTCGTAGAAGGTATATTTTGTTTGGAAATACATTTTAAGAGAAACAAATCTTGTGCAAATAATTTTTTTGCGTGATAAAAATGTATACTGAATTATTGTTTACGTTTCAAATTAGTGAATTTACCACCAATATAAATTAACACTTTCCACCGCGTTGCATTTTATTTCAAAGTGCGTGTTTGCGTCTATGGAATATCGTCAGAAGGCGGTGGCCCATCCGTCAGTCCATCGAAGGTTAAAGATTGAGTTATATCTGACGGATAGGCGGATAGAAAAAAGCGTTGCACTGAGATTGGTCGAAGATCACGTGACCGCCTGACTGGCAGGCGACTGGCGAATGCGACGAATGGTTCCGAGACCAACTTTAGTTCCGAAACTCTCCGCTAGGGACGTGTCGGGCAGCTTGGAGCCCTCAGTAACAGGGTTGCCAATTTGGGCGACGTGTCACCTTTTTGGGCTACTTCAAGGCAAAATTTCCAACCAAAAATTACGAAAATGCGACTATCGCAATTTGGGCGATTTTTGCAATGAATTTGCGATGTTTGGAGTACTTGGAATTATATACTTAGTCTTGGTATATTTTTATTGCGAACAAGATAATTAATTCTCAGAAGTAAGATAAGTTCTTTATACGGCAACCGCTGTGGATGCAATTGAAGAGTCTCTTGTTCAGAATCGTGTTACACGCTGCGGATACTGAATAGTCTAATTAAATATCACACGATTATTTATGCGTTTGGCATTTTTTTTTTTAATTTTGGGTATACAATAGCATTTTTAAATTTTTGAATAATTCATGTTTTATACATATATAATATTACAAGAAATATTGAAAATATGATTTTTTTAAAATGCATTTCATATATAGTGTAATCAAATTGGATGACATTTGGGCGAATTCAACAAAAAAAATCTGGCAACCCTGCTCAGTAACGCATACACGTGCTGTGTTCTCCTGGTGCAAGAGCGAAGCAGAGCGTGGGGGTAATTTAAAAAATTGTTTGTATTTTATTACAACATAAATGTCGTCTCTTTTGGGAAACGAATAGGTGTAGGTTATTTTCCGTCTCTCGCCCGATTCTCCCCGTGGGAAAATTGAATGTCAATGCCTGTTCACAAACACACTCCCGAAGGTACTATAAAAGTAATTTTACATGTGAAACCTGTGTTGTATTGTTTCTAGAAAAATCGAAAAATGTCGATACACAGTGCATCAAAGATTCCAGGGAAGGACGGCAGATCAATTGGGTGCTGTATATGAAGAAAAATAAACAAATACGCGTCACGGCTTACATGCTATCAAAAAAAATAGATATATAGCGACTGCCTGTATTTCAATTAACAATTTTCAATTATTACACTTTTGGATTGTTTGTTTCTTGCATGTCTACTGTGCGATCAAAATGCATATTACTTTGAAAAGATGATTAAAATTTCAAGCGTTCGTTTCAGAAATTCACTTAACTCGAGTTATTCCTAATTTGGTTTGAATAGCTGCGTCAGTAGAAATTTTCTGCGCTGTTAATCGACATAAAAACGCGTGCTCGTCAAAGTGGTTCTGTTTCTTGCACTAATGGAGCTGCTAGATAACTCGTGTGCTGTTGTTCCGTTATTAAATACATTCTTGAGTGCACAAGGAAACGGCTCAACAACCATGCGCCTTTTTAATCGTTGGTTCAAAAATAAAGATTAAGCCTGCACAGCATGTAAACAAACCTTGCAAGCCTTGATCTTACTTTGAGTTCTTAAAAATTTCAATGTGTGTTGTTCGCTTCGCATAACTTAACCACTTTGAAAACCACACAAATGCATCTTCCATGAGGCCGAGCGGTTAGCCCGCTCGCCTCCCGCTAAGGCCATTCAGGTTCAATGCCCGGCCGGGTCACTTCCGGATTTTCGCGTGTGGGAATCGTGCCGGGACGATGCCGGTGGGTCGGTTGTTTTTCTCGGGGATCTCCAGTTTCTCCTGCCATTTTATTCCGGCGCTGCTCCATACTTACCTCAATCACACTCATCGGCTCTCAAGACCTCTATGTTACGAGCCGTCCAAATCTCTTCAGTTCACTTCGTAATAAATAATGAATACCGGTAATGAAGTTGAATGGTGCGGGTTTATGTATTATAGGCCTACTCGTAAGTATAAAGGAAATGAAAAACAATTGCAATTAGCTGCTGTTATGAACGTGCTGAAATTGTGTGGGACAAAAAGCATAATTCAAACCCATAGCTTTTCTTCCGTGTCTCAATAAGTGAACAAGCTAGATACAATAAGCTCAGCGATGTCCTCAGTGCTTATATCAAAGTTGCTAATTTAATGTTAAGTTAGTGTTTTGTACTTGTACTAGGAAAAATCTTCAGGGTTTGTGGATGAGGAGCAGCGACTTAAATAGTAGCTTGATTCGGACAGTATGCGTATACTGAAACACGCAACTCAGTATGATCATAATATGCTGAAAAAAAATTGTATTATCAAAAATAATTCTCCATAGGTGGCTTACCAAGAATAATGTATAGGATCTCCTGTTCCAAAATATGACCTAGATGAGAATAATTAATTGGGTTTTGCACATATTAAGTTTGTTTTAAAATTTCCTAATATATTCGCAACAAACATATTTTTCCTAATGCCGAGAGTCGTATAGTCATATTATTTTTTATGAAGAGATAATATTGTTAAAAAGTAAAATATTTTGCCCCAGAGCATAAATAACGACCGAGCAGTGGGAAACGGAAACACAAATCTCTTACCGTTCTCCTGTAATAAATTAAAAAAAAAAAAAAAAAAAAACAACAACTTTCGTGGCACAAATCATACAAAACAAAAAAAGAATTCGTGAGAGCGAATTTTCTTAGTGTACTTTACTTGGAGAAAATAAAAAATTCTGCAGTAAATTATAATCAAATAATGTCTTCTGTTACCGTGAGACAGTGGAACATATTTTCTAAACGAAAAGTTTCCAACGGAAATGTTATTTCCCCCAAGCGATTTAAACGAAAAATAAAAGGCGATGTAATACGGTTCCAAAAAAAATATTCCCGGAAGTCGCGAAAATTTAATCACAACGCAAAAAAAAAAAAAAAAAAAAAAAAAAAAAGAACAAAACATTTCTCCTTAGGTGTTTTCACACTGTCCGGTTTAGGGTGCTTGATAAATGTGTATATTCTTCGCTTAGCAAGGAAAATAAAACGTCAAACCGTTATGATTAATTGCGGAAAGTTGGCAACTTGTCAGCAATCGCATTACCGGCTAACCTTAAGGCCCTCATCACTGCCGAAGCTCAGAGCGGGGGGTGTGCTCGGGCCCTTATACCACCCATACGGTTGCAGCAGTTGTATCTCTCTGCGGGCTGAGGAAGTTTCCCTCACCAGACCGCAAAGAACACATAGCCCAGAGGTCAGGACGCCCTGCACGTCCCGGTGCAAGACCCTTAAGGCCGAGGTAGCCAAGTACTGCAGTATCCGTCGTTGTGCTCGGTTCTGGTTTTTGTACCAGGGCGTCACGGATCGACGTCGTCGTGTGTGTGTGCCGTCTGAATGTTTGGCGAATCCTCTGCACTTTCGATTTTTGGCTTTTCCGTATTATTGACGTTTGCGCCGTCGTGTTTGCACGTGACGCGCTCGTTCTTTTCCGAGATTCATTGTATTGCTGGCTGTATGGGGCTTCGTTCCTTAGTCCAGTAGCATTTTTCACCGCGTTGCAATAGCGAGAGAGTGTTAGCGTGAAGAGAAAAAAAAAGGGGGGGGGGGAGTCGCTACCGTAAGAACACGATGTTTGGAATGTGAATCACGGGCAGGTCAATAATTCGACTGATTTTATTTGTAGCTAAAGGTAGAGTGTAGGCATGTTTTGTTCGTGAACTCCGCACTTCTCATGTTGCGACTGCCTGGCCAAAAGCGGCGGTCGAAGGCTATGGAAATGTGTCGCTATAGGTGAAATACAAAAATATTAAATCATTATATGAATTTGAACTACTTGATACGTTTTGATGGAGTTCGATTTATTGACAAGATATTTGAATGTTGGTAGCCATCATCTACAGCAATAGTTGATATTGTATAGTTTTCGACTTAAAATTGCTCACCTTTTTCCGAAAAATTGGGAATACATACGACAAAATAAATAAGCATGCCAAAAATTACTTTGATATTAATACAATAATATTAGCTATAAAGCTATGATATTGAAAGTTAAACATAGCTAAGGAAAGCACTTTTTGAAATCAAATTTTGGGATTGTTAAAAAATGTATATTTTATAAATTTTAAAACAAATGTTTTTGCATTGCGCTAATTTTCACGCACTTGTGCGTCATAATGAGAAATAGTCAACAATATTGAAAAGAATTCAACACAGAGTAACTAAATAACACAGAGTTCTACCAATAGAATTGTCACGCAAATATTAGATATAAAAAATAAATTAGCCTTGGAAATTAAATATAAATATTTCCTACCAAGAAATTAAGTTTATTGTTAGGGTCAAAGTTTATTTACAGTTCTGTTTCAAATTGTTGTAATCTGATGTCAAAAAATTACTCGAAAATAATTTGTGAACATAATAGAAGACACGTTTTATTATTTATTGTTTAGAAGTACACATTTTACAATGCACACAACATAATACATCTAACAAAATACTACAATATTCGCACAAGTACATATATTTCTCGGTATTTTAAATATTACTGAACCGAATTTTTTAGAGGTGGAATAATATGTGTAAAACTATAAAAAGTATTTTGTGGATTAACAGTTTTATGCGATATATGTTACTAAAAAGATTCCATTCAGAAGTGCTGATGGAGAAATAAATTATTATTGGTGAACAAAGGATTCCGAAGGTAAAAACTTAAAATACGTTTCAATCAAAAACGTAAATAATTAGTATCACACAGTCAACTCATCGCAACTGCAGTAAGAGAACAATGTAGGTCGCCAATGTGTCCAAGAGTGAGAAGAAGGTACAGCGATCCAAGCTGAACAACTCTCCAAGCACTGGAAACTACTGGCCTGTGGAACAACTGCTGAGAAAATATCTGCAGTTCCACCATGGCCACTGGGTTGAGAGTGTGAAATTGTCTTCACTCTTTTGTCGGCCACATGTTGCGGCAAGAACGTTGTCAGCAGGATTACTAAGAAGTAATCGATAGAGAACAGCAGTTTAGGCGCCACACTTGACAAACCAATTCCCAATTTCCTCGTCGAAGAAAGCACTGAAATTGTGACGAGAAAATTTTGCAATAAATATTAGAAAGATAATTCTAGGTATATGAGCGATTCAAATCTGAAAGCCAAAAGTATGATCCACAATTATAAGAGTTTCTTGTATGTAGTAGAATGGTTCCCTCAGGTGTTTCGGCATGCTAGCAGTTTCGTCGCAAACAGTTTCTGGGACTCTTTGAATTGCAGTATGGCGTACAACATAAACAGCAATTCTTCTGGGTGTTCTTGACGAAACATTGTCATTTGACGGGTTAATCGAAGAAAGTCAGAGATGTTGTGTCAAGCGACTGGTCATTTTCAGGATTGCTTTGCGTGCAAACATTTTCCACTTCAACATTTAAGGAATCTATAACCTTCCCCACCCGCAAAAGTGTGTCGAGGTATAACAAAATTCCCATCTTTGAGATAATATCACATGGTAAGCCTGCTAGTGACGAAAAATTGAAAGTGTCGTAGGAGAAATAAGTATTTAGTGAAAAGATGCAACTTGGGTACGTAACTGTGAGACATAGCTGAACCCACATAAATTTGTAGACGTGTTGATGATTTATCCAGGATACAGGTAGAAACATGTCATCCATGTGACATATTCTTCTGACGACCTTACCTAGTCCAGTTCTGGTGCAGGAGATCAGAGTGGTAACAGGCCATCCAGCGGCCAAGACCGAGGCAAGCCAGAATATGATTATTCCCAAAGTACATACTGCCTCGACTTGGCGATATGATATATTCTGTTGAAGTAAAATGCATTTAGCTCAGCGACGGTAATACGTAAGTGACAGACTGTACAGAACCTGCGCAGCGTGTCCCGTAAAGTCTGAAGTCACCTCCTGGTTTATGTTCGATTGGCGCAGGCCCACAAACCTTAGGAACTTTCAAACACAGTTGAAAATCAAAACCCGACTAACTTATCTCGGATTACAACTCTAATGAAATATTAAAATAACCAAAATAAATATAGGTCTGCGTGTTTCACCAGCCCGTTACAAAATGATCTATCAAACATTCGTACACTGCAAGACGTTTTCAGCGAATAAATCTCAGAATGAAAGAACCCAAGAGGACTCGTGTTAAGTTATTTCTGACGCCCGTTTTATCTGAATGGCCATTGGTCAGTCGATAAAGCAATCTGTAGGAGGTGTTTGTCTAAGAAACTGAGACTTATTATTCCCCGTGGCTGTCACCTTTGCCATTTCATTCCGCTTCTATGGGATATTGATTCTCTACATAGTTTATTACTTTCATTACGAAACACACGAGGTAAAATTATGACTAATGTGGTAGCGTATTACAGCTGCTGTTTAAACGTTGTTTATATAATTGCATACACACATTCTATTTATTTATATATTTATTTATACAAGCATGATAATTTAAAATCGCGGGTTTAAATGTACTGTATGATAAATTGCAACTCATTAAGTTATAATTAGTAGAGGATGGTATAAATTTCGTAAAAACATAATCGAGCATCTAAAAAATAGCGTTGCTTAACTTATGTAGGTTGTAATGAGCTTGCAAACAGGCGCTTGCATTCTCACAAACATAACACCGTTAATTGAGACACGAGCCGAGCGCCCGAACGACGCCACAAGGAACCCTCTCCGATGGGGCGGAAGATTTAGGAGTTTTTTAGTCAACACGAGCCCAATATTAAGGCTGGAAGCACGGCGGACACTGTATTTTGTTTTTACTCTCCGAGATGAAGACGCCAGGACATGAAGCATGCCGACCGACATAATACGTCCAAAGGCATCCGCCTTCGGAGCCATGATTCATGTGAAAACATTCTATTTAAATATCATCCATACTAAATAATTTTCCGTGGTTATTTTTATAATATTTAACTTTAACTTTATACCTGAGCTCCTCCGATTTAACTTATATTTCATAAAAAGAAGTTGTAACTAATATTATGCAAATACACTATCGACCAAAAAGTAATTGGGGACCTGTCCACAATGTTTGCTCGGTGGTTATCATAGGAATAATGTAAACCTCAACTCATCACTCCACAGAACCGATTTCCACTACTCCAGTGTCCAGTTGCGACGGTCCAAACACTACCTGAGTCGCCGAGCTTTATTACTTGTGATATGGGGCTTATGTACAGCTGCTCTTCCGAAATATCCAAGTCGGCGGGCCTCTGTACGCAATTTTCCAATGGAAACCGATACTCCCGTTGCTGCATGAAACTCCTGTCGGTTGGTTGCCATGGGTTGTGCCCTATTTTTGACCATTTCACGTTTCAAGGTTCTGCAATTTCAGTCGGTCAAGATTGGAGGTCGTCCAGAACATGCAGCATTGGCACAATGCCCATCGACCTTCCACTTACGCAGGACGAATGCGACCGTTGATTTGGGCCTGTTTACCTTCCGTGAATTCGCCCGGCTAGACAGCCCACTGAGATGGCAGCCCACAATCACGCCCTTATCGACTTCCGATAGCTCTGTACCTCGCGCCATCTCCTTGTCAACTGGTCCTACACCGGCCTGCAGCGTATGGCGGTCCACACAAGTCAACTGACGTACTGAATTGCCTATCTTCACGGGTGCCCAATTACCTTTTTGGTCAACGACCCAACAGTAAATCTTTTTTGGCGAAATTCCCCTACACCGAACGATCACCGCTCCTTCAGCGCTTCGCTCCCGACCTCGTTGGAGGCTGGTGTCCCCTCCTGTTTCCTTTCCAATGCCCATGCCTCTGTTTACTTACCCCCAGTGTGTCACTATATTTTATTTATACCGAGGAAGGTTTATTGAAGGTGTTACTTAGTGTCCCTCAGCCTATTTGTTCTTCAAACATGCCCTACTACACTTACTTCCGGCGACAGCAGCAGCGATGACGTCAAGCTCCAACTTCATAGCGGCCAGGGAGAGGCTGCATTGTTTCAGTTTACGTCTGTTGAGAAATGTTTGGATAGAAATTCACCCAACAAAATGCTGTTCACGATAATGTGAACACTTTAGAAATGAACACACAAAAAAAGTCACTGCTCCTGAATGTATATATTTTAATGGGCGCACTGAGTGGCATTCGTCCAATAAAGTTGTTACCATGGGTGGAAAGTAATTCCATATATTAATGTCGAATAAAAAGTGTTAGGTAACCATGTGTAACAACTTAAAATTATTTCTTTCGCTTTTTGTTTTTTAATGCATTAGAAGTGTAAAAATGAGCAGATTTTTAAAGTATTTACTTTCTTAATAATTTCACAGTTTCATTCGACCGACGCATGAATAAAGTGATGAGGCTCACGGCAATGTTTATTTTACACAAGGCGGAAGAATACACAAAGTGTTTACAAGTAGATTTTAAGCAAGGCTTTCAATAGTGCTCATTTTACCGTGAACTGCCTGTTGTTCGTAATTTCAGAGCTCGTTCTCTGTGAGCCAGCAACCCGTCGTGATAGTAACACTGAGTCGCGGAGATATTTTAAGAGCTTTTCAATTTTGTGTAGAAAATCCCTAGAAGTGTGTTTAGTTGTTTAAACAAGTTAAATTGGCATAGAAGTGCTAGATTTTGGGACGTGCTGCGTGCTTTACCTTGGTAAACGTATTTTGGTGAGCATATTTGAAATTTATTCAGAAATGAATCGTTAAGATTGGTGTGTTTGCATGACAGTTTTTGCCGACGTCCCATTTAATTGTCAAGCTCTGTGTGTACACTGCTCGCCCACGACTTGTCCATTGTTATGAAACGCAGCTCAGTTTCTATTTCAAGGCATGGTTGCATTAATTACGTTGCACAACTTCTTTAATGTTAATTTTTATATTGATCCAGTGGTACGTAGCGAGTGAGCCCCTTTCTTTAAGGCCCCCTACTCAGAGAAAATCGTATATTGTTGGGCAAACGAAATTTGAAAAGCAACTAAAAATTACTTTTGTTCGTCTGACAAACTATATGTTTGAATAAACAAAAGCTCTGTGCTGGGCAAAAAAAAAAAAAAAAAATAGACCGTCAACTAAATATTTTGTTGACTCAACTGTATATATTTGTTTGGCCATCCATTCGACTGCCTTCGTTCGAAAATACAGCTCGACAGATTGTTTGTATTATTTGTGACAATTAGGATAGTGTGTTTTTTAGTCCATCTATTGATGCTTAATAATAGCATAAACACATTAATAAAACAATGCAACACGAAACTGACATGTAAAGCTGTAAAACGTGAAATATTTGCTTGCACACGTTGCCCGGTATTTGAAAGTATATCAGTCTCAAAGCCTCGCTAGTAGGTCAGTCGCCACATTAGCTGAGATTACTAAGGCGTAGCGCTCGGACGCAGGTGGTCTCGATCCGAAACTCGGTCTAGCTTGTAATTTTTTTTTTATATTGGCCCAAACTCTTTAATGTACATGTAGGCAAACAAATCTTTAGTTGCACCAAACAAATCTTACAGTTAGAGGCAACCAAATGAGAACAACAAGATATTTAATTGCCACTATACAAAAAAAAATCGTGTTTGATTCAACAGACCCTTTTCCCAGTGTACGACCTGCGCTCTCTCGTGTGCCGTTATTACGACGCCGTTATTTTTACAGTACGGATTTCTTACAGAATAGGCTTTCCCAGGATTTTGTATATGGTAAATGATAGCGGATTTAATTCAAGAAACTTGTGAATTGATATTGAGCACCTTCGTCGTTATTGTCAGAATTTCATTTTTTTTTTCAATGCATTAAGGCGCCCGCCCATAACTCTATTGAGAATTAAATCAAAGAGAAATAGAACAGAATTCAGTCGAGTGTCAAGGTGAGAATTTAAAGAGCTTTAAAAATGATCACGGTACAATTATTAATAATCATGATTCAGTCAAATATTAAGGGCATCTTTAGCCCTAAAAGTTTTGTTCGTGTAACAGAGTGTTTTTAATATTTGGTCGTAAAGGAAACGACTTTTCATATGACTTAAAGTAATTTTAATATTACGTTAAATAATTGTATTTTTTACACTTGACGTGTGTTTTAAAATGAAATGCATTGCTCCAGGATACGGAGTTTAAGGGCGCCAAGTAGTATTTGATTTGGTGTGAATTTACTTTTGCTATTTGTTATTTTGCTTGAGATTCAGGAATTGTAATATTTTTTATTAAATGAGCTAGTGTTTTAAATAAATATTATAGTGATTTCTGGCTGTTGTGTTATGACCTTAAGTCATATTTTTTATATTGTTCATAGGAAGCACTTCACGTATGGTTATAGAGTGTTTAGGGATTAAAGGTGTTCACGAGAGAGAGAGAAAAAAAAAATTTACGAGTGTCAGTAACGGCCTTGTAGTGGCCGAGCTTTGTGATTTGTCAAATAGGCACATTACCGAGCTTAATATTCTGAAATGTTGTTAATTCTGGCACCCCTGATTATATTAAATTGCTCCTTAACGGAATATTTTCTTGTTGAATTTTATGTATATATTTTAATGTAGTTCTGAATTGGTGGCTTGCATTTGTGATATATTTAAAATAAAAATGTTTGTTGAAAATATACGCCGATTTATCCTAATTGTATTGCGTAATATTTGTGGTTTCCGCCACAATTTAAAAGTAAAGAAAAATAAATCATAAATCTTAAACCTTGCAATGTAGAGATATTTAAATGGGTTAAATAACCAAATTCAGCTTCAAAGTACGCGTTAAGCAATTAAATTATTTGTCTGATAGTTACATGAGTATGTGTGTATATATATATAATATATATTAACAACATATTCATGTTGTTAATAATATTAGTGTCATTTTCGCCTAACTAGTAATTTGGTTTGTAATCTGTAAAGGAAATGATTTGTTAGTTAGAAAGTCACTATGTGTGCGTATTATTTATGATTCTTGGTGATGTTTTTAGTTACTCTTTCTTTTCACGCACAAACTGACACCAGAATTTCTCCCATCGGATGAACCGTTCGGTCGCTACAGTGATCTTAAACATACTAAACCGCTCGAGATCAGAGGTTCACAGCGCCGCTCCCTCCACGGCCTGATGACGTCAGGACGATAGGTTCACAGCGCCGCTCCCTCCACGGCCTGACGACGTCAGGACGATAGGTTCACAGCGCCGCTCCCTCCACGGCCTGACGACGTCAGGACGATACGTTTGCGTGTGAAGCCAACCGACCGAACTATATTACTGCGCATTTGCATTTAACGTACAGCTCATTCTCAATGAGTAATTGCCACGGACCCGAGAGAAACATTTCGATGCCACTCACTTTCTGAACATAAGGGGGCTGGGTTGTAAGACAGTGTCACGTCAAAAATTAAAAGCGGGCAGAAATACCAGATTATCATACGTTACAATATTTTAATACGGAAAAATACGGGGGTTGGGGCATAAGTGATGGCAACTATTAAATTACGTGACGAACTGTTATCGGTGCACGCAATGGTACGTGTCGCGGGGGAGACAGGCTGGTCCTAGTGCGTGTTCACAACGTCAAATGGCGCAGGGTTGGCCTGCACGAGCGAGCGCAGAGAGCAATGTGGAAACAGTTTTCTGGTGACTGTCGTGCCAGATGGATGTAACCCGTGTTGAGCAGCGCTCGTACATCAACATAGCCGTTCCCCGCGGGAGAACTGCCAGAGAATGTCGCAGGGAGTTGGTAGAAGCTGTTGGGAGTAATACCCTGCTATACCGGGCAGTCACGAGGTACGTGTACTGTCATGTAATCTGCTTTACTAAACCCGTGAAAAAAAACATTGTTTGGTGTGTTCTTTATTGTCCATACACGTAGTGCTTACCTTGTCCTGTCATGTGTGCATTTCATATTATCCGCACGCGCCGGTATTCTCACACTACAGCATAGCTGCAATGACTTATGCCCCAGCCTGTATACTTTGTATCAATTATCGCTCTATGACAGGTTTTTTTATAAATAAAATATAATTATCTAGCCGACAAAACAAACCCCATATAGGTTATTTGCGGTAAAGTGAGCACATTTGGAATAATAGATAATAAATATATTTTGTTGTGGTCTTAATAGAAGTTAACTTTCGAGTACGGTGAAATACATACACCGCGTATATTACTTACATGGTAATATTTATTTTTAAAAAGTGATAGAAGGATAAAAGAAATGGCTTTTAGGAGAAAAGCAACTAGGGCTTCAAAACTGCTGTATATTAAGTAGTTCAGTTCAATTTCAAATTACGGTAGTGTATTGTGTATATTTCTTTCTTATGTAAAGTTGTTAATAATTTATACTGCTTGGTTTTTGTAACTACCATATTTTCTGAGCAAAAAGGTAGGTCTTTATGAAATTTATGTAGTTTATTAGGGTATTCCAAATCAACTTCCAAAATGTAACCATGTGGTGAATCATCCTCCAAATTTAATATATGTTCATTGTAAATATGAAATGCTGTATAATTCTTCCATTCGAAACCACCGTATGGTAAATATTGTGATATTGCCCAGCCATATAAATTATTAGCATCTAGATATTCTAAATAGTTGGCCTCTTGATTAGAGTAAAAATCATGTCAATATTATTTTATTTGCTTTAACATATTGTTTGCAACATTGCGATATTCCGCCTCTAATTCCTTTTTCTATCATTATAATCATATCATAATTGTGTAATAAATCTAGTGGTTGTTTCCTCATTTTTAACATTGCGTCCCAAGATAATCCCTGCACTGACAAATACCACGACGGATCTAAATCGTATGCAGTTATACACGTAATTCTAAAATGTTCAATTACATCTGCTAATAATAACACGTCACTTTTAAAATATAGATCGTGATATTCTCCACCGTTGTTCATATTAAATTGGCTCCATGCAAGTTTTGCATGTTCATAATCACCGTCACTTATATCAGATTCGTTTAGTTTTATATCAAATTCACTTTATTAAGGAAGACCAGCTTCTTTAATTTCTTTCCCAACTGTCCATTTAATCGTGTGGATAAGCACCCTTTCTTATAACTAAATATACTTTATCTCTTGGAAAATTAATATGTGAGGGTTTCTTTTTACCTTTACATAAATTTGATGATAATTTAGCTAAACTACTGCCCATAAATTTAAATGTGTCTATAAATTTCATTTTTTAATTTTCTGTTTCTTTCCCGAACGTAATAAACTATTCTTCATTATTTGCTACTAAATCTATATTTTTTCATCATAGCCTGGTTCTTTAATAAGTAAATGAGCATCATACCCAGCTAAATTATGGAAATAAGTTGGTATAGAGTTGGGCAATTTTAATTGTAGATAACAATTATTATATACAGGATTAATGAATTTTCCACTCATACAATCATGATGGCGTATTTTTTAATTCTCTTCTGTGTATACGCATTCGCATATAGCACATTTTTTTTATTTACTATGTAAACTTTTTCTTCTTTTATTAGTGGAAGCATTGGTAAAATTTGTGAATATATTTCCCCAATTTCTTCTACTTCTCTTTTTATTGATTGTAAAAGATTTTGTGAGCATTTGGACCTCTATAAACTACTGATGGCTTATAATCGCCATAAGCAGATACAATATAATAGCAAAATCCAGATGCTTCATGTAATTGATATTTCATAGTATATGATTCATAGTTTAGCTTTAAATCAATGTTATTTATTTAATCATTAGTAAGATTATATCTTTCCTTAAGTATTTTCTTATAAACGCCATTATCAATATCATCTTTAGTTGAAACCGGATATTTTTTAAAATAAAACTTATATAATTCCCTAGGATTTGGCTTAGCTGTTGATATATTATTTAAAATTGATTCAAAATCGGCATATGTTGCGAATGGAACCTTCATTGTATGTTCGTAATTTTTGAAAAAATATTTTCACTCCTTTCGCAAGTATATTGACTTTTACTGCTTCATTTTTAGAGCAGTTTTCTGTGTGTTTACTTAATTTCTCTTGAGGATAAAAGAATCGAAGACACATATTACATATATAAGATTTACATTTATGATGAACTTTTTTGCACTGAAAGCAGTTTCGATAAATCTTTTATCCAACAATAATGGCAATTTTGTGCAGCTGCGTCTGCTTTATCATCATTGAAATAAAGTAAATTTATGTGGTTATCCTTTTTAGTTTTTGTAAGCTTAAGTGGATAAACTGTGGATTACTTACCTTCAATAGAGTATACATTTATAGATACATCAATATGCTGTTCGATTTTTTTGTATATCGTCAATTTTAACAGGATGTTCATATGTATCTATTATTTTGTCAATATTAAGCCCCACATTTTTATATTTAGTTACTCTGTCTGAATTTTTGTCTGCTGGATACAGTGCAGATTTTATTGCCCAGATAAAGCATTTTCGATCATCATTTTTAATATTTATGCATGCTTTCTTATTCTTAATAGCTTCTGGTAATTCTATATATGATGAGGCATTTAATGGATTTTACTTATTTATAACTAATTGTATTCCAATTAGTCAATTTAATGTCCAGCCTCAACCTCTTCTTTGAAATTCAGATAATTGTGTAATTGTTCCTTGTATTATGAATTTATAAATCCTTTCAATATCTCCTTCGTTCAATGCTATATAATTGAGTGATTGAAATGTAAATAATTCTACTTGATTATTATCTTGCATAAGGCAAATGGTACATAATTTAATACTGGTTTTCAGCCTTCTAAGGTTCCTAAGATTTGTGCGTATTATCTCAAATACCTAATTTTTTACAGAAGTCAAAAAATGAATAGACTGTACTGAATTAAAGGTATTTTCAATGTTATATGTTGATATCCTACTTTTAAAAGCTTTATTAACTAAGTAATTTTTATTGAATTCTCTTATATTTCTTTTACTAAAAAATTAATTATCATAGAATGGAAATATTTCTTCCAATTTCTTTCTATCTTAGGTATATAGTTAATTGAAATTAGCATTAGCCAAAGGCAAATTTGTAAAATTATTCTTTTTTATCCATTCTTTTAACCGCTGGTTTTTATTTCTAGGTTTTTCAAATATGTTGGTAGAATAAGGGAATATTTCTTTTAATTCCACTTTCTCTTATTTATAGAATAGTGTCATGTGTTAAACAGACACAATGTGTGGAGAGTTCATAACCACACGCTTGGGTGTTCAAATTAATACTGTAACACCTCTGATATGTGTTTCAATATTATGGCCAATCTCGTTGGCTATAAAATATTATTTCTAAGATATGTAATATAAGCTATGAATGTGTAATGTAATGATAAAATATAGTTGTATATGTGAGTGTGTCTGATAGGTTATATTAATGATATACCTCGGCTGAACTCTATGCTGCCACACTAAAAAATCGGCGTATTCATCCAAATTTCCATTACCTCTGTAGTTTGAAACAATTGAATCATTAATTCTACCTCGGCTGAACTCTATGCTGCCACGCTAAAAAATCGGTGTATTCATCCAAATTTCTATTACCTCTGTAGTTTGAAACAATTGAATCATTAATTCTAATAAACAAACAGAGGAATCTTAATTCAAGTGAATCAATAGAAACGAATAAAATTACCTTGAATTTAATACTGATGAGTGGTTTAAACAAGAGCTAACTGAAGTAAACCGATTTCAAATTAAATGTTACTTTTGTAGAACTTTAGTTACGAAATATTATACTACACTATTTCTCAAAATTACAAACACCACCAGCCTGCACATTGCACATCAACCGATTTACCAACATTTGTCTTGACTAGTTCTGGTGTCATAGATACATTGACATTTGCTTGGGGGAAAATACGGCTCACACGGACAGCACATCTCCGGGTGGTGCTCAGCGAACTCGTCCTCTGCGGGCTGGAACAGCGGACGTGGGTGCAGAACCGGACCTTCCAGATCCGCAGCCAGTAGCACTCCTCTCGCAGGAACTGGTTCTCGAAACCAGCACGCGGTCGTCCTTGGGTGCGAGTCAAAAACCCGAAGTCCTCCTCCTATCCGGCGCCGTCCTCCTTCCGGGCTCATCGTACACCCCTAGTCCCATTACTTCCTTCTTCTTGACTATCGTAGCCAGCTTATGTCAAATTATTTATCTTTTGTAATATCAGAATTTCATATCATAATATTTCCTTTAATCACTCCAATCAAATACTATAGATTATCTTTCATACCCGGGACTGACTTCTTTTCTAGCTGGCCTCTCGCTGGTTCCAAATTAGAATGAATAAGTTTTTTGTTCTATCAGACTATCGTTCGAAAAAAAAATGCGATAGGCTGGCTGGTGTGGCCGGATTATTTTGAGAAAACAAAAGGTAGTGCTTGTTATAAAGACAAATACTCATGCAAAGAAACCATAGAAAATAATTAGACTTACGTAGCTTATACAACACAACTGTCAAATTAAATAAGTTTGCACATATCATATTGAACATATGCCAAACATCTTATACATTGCATTAAAGTTTGGCATCAAAATCAAACTTAAAGACATAGAATAATCATTATAAAGTCATAAATATTGATGTGTTACAGAAGATTATTAGAGAATGGAATTTTTTTTTTTTTTTCAATTTTTTCTATCTTTCTTATATAATTCGTTGATGTTGGCATAAAAATGGCAAATTAGCGAAGTTTCTTCTTATTTGCCCATCAATAATAAATATTGAATTAGCTGTAATTAAGTCTGCTTTCCTTAGATGATACAAATATTTAATTTAAAATCTTCTACCTATAATTCTTAACTCCCGTACTGTCTTCTCGCCCAGCTCAACTGCTAGATCGTTTATCGCCATAATTCTCTATTTATAAGAAATAAAAATTTATAAATAAAATGTAAAAACTGATATACGGGATAAATTGAAAAGTGCTGAAATTACTGGGAAACCGTATTTAACTTCTTGTTATGACGATAATTCTTCATATAATCTCTAGAACATTTTTTTTTACATGTGATTGAATATTTATCCTTACTATTTTTATTAAGAGAAAATAATTTTGTAGATTTATTCTCATTAAATACTTTACATGTTTTCGTCGGATAATTATCGTGTTGATTATCGTCTAGAATATCTAATGCTGTATAGTGTAATTTACTATTTTTATTTTATTGAGAGATGTAACATAAACATATCTTCCACATTATTTACTCTCGCTTTTTTTAAATTCATAACTACGACTAGCATATTCACTATAACATTTTTTACAGACGTTAAAATGTTTAACTTTTATGTGTTTATGTGGTGCAAAACTTTCTATATTTAGTATTTTGCCACATTTTTTTACATTGCTTGCGTGTGTTATTATTTTCCATTTCGAGCATATTTTCCATTTTATTTATTAAGATAATTATTTTATAAAGAGAAAATATATTCCCCCCCTCCCCCTTCTAGAAGACGTGAAAATTGCTTGAAAAATGAAAAATTTACTTGATTTTTGCATAATTTTGCTTTGTTTTACCTTATGCCAAATCCTGCACGTTCATTTTGGGGACAATTGAAAAACTTTTCTTGTTTTTGGATGATTTTGGCTTAATTTACTTGCTTTTTGAGGACCTAGAATTGCTGCTTCTAGCAGTTGAGAACATTGTTTGATTTTGGCTTGAATTTGCTTACTTTTGGACGAAAACTGCTTGATTTTCGATGAAAAACAAGAGGTGAGCCAGGATCCCCATTATACATTTACTTACCCTATAAAGATTTACCACATAACCACATATAATTTTAATTAAGGATTTGGACACTCCAGATAGTGATACTGGCCACCGACTGGTCTACTAGGTTGTCATTAATATTCAGCATAATTGGTGGAAAATTGACTGAGTTGGCAACACTGCAACTGAACCAGGCATGTGTCTAGTGCAGGCACCTAGCGACAGTCGTCAGAACTAGCGCATCACCGCCCGCCAGACGTGAGAGTAATGCGAGATTGCCCCTGGCGATTCGGGACGCAATCCGCTACACAGATGGGTTTTCAGTGTACTATCAGTCAGAACTGAGCGATAGTTTCCGGCCACAAACGAAATGACGGTTTCTCATCCTTCTTATGCATAGTGCCTGGCCCTCTGTGACTTCTTTTTGTTCCGAACAATGAAAAGAAACATGACAGGGAGGCGTTTTCACGACGTAGAAGAGGTGAAATAAAAATATCTTATATCTGGGGGGGGGGGGGGAGCTGAACAGCACTATTTCAAAAGAGTTACAAAAAAAACCTCTCCGTCAATGAGAAAAACGTTGGGACAAATACATTACGTCTGATGGACGCTATGGAGAAGGCGATACAGTTTTGAAATACTCTGTCTGACACATTATGTTTAGTACATTACTTGTATTTATTTTTGGGTCCGACCTCGTAGGCTTAGGTAGCGTTAATTTATTTAGTACCATCACAATTTTAGTCGCTTTTCCCCAGAAAATATTTGGTATAGGTCGGTCACGGTTAATTGAGCTCTTTTGAAATCCCTGTCTAAGATAAACTTTTCTCATTTTTTATTCTTCCGCCATGAGTAAAAGTGCTTTGCCGGGGGCCTAATTACTTTCTTAATGCGTCAGTCAAGTAAACACGTGAATTTGTTGGGAACATAGATATGTAGGCTTTTCACGGTAAACTGAGCACTTTTGAAAGCCCTGTTAAAGTTCTACTTGTATGTTCTTTCTGTATTCATCTGCCGTATATAAAACTAACATTGCAATGGGCATGGTCACTTCACACATGCGTCGGTCAAGTGAAACTGCGAAATTATTAGAAAGCTAGATTTTTTTTTACGAATTCACTCATTCTTACACTCGTGTGCTTTAAAGGTACAGAAAGGAAAATTAAATAATCGCAGTGTTCACAAATGTTAACCTGAAGCGTTTAATTCAACGTTAAGACATGGAACTTCTTTTCCTCCATCGTTTGCCAACTTGACTGGCCACATCCCCCAGACAAGTTTACGCGTTAAAACATATGCAGTTGGCAGCAATTACATGTTTCAAACACGGGATCCAAAATGCTCGCTTTACCGTGAACAGCCTATAGCACGACATTTCGCACTCGCAGAAAAAAAACACAAGCTTGATTTTCCATAAACTTGAACATGACACTCGTAATAATGCGTTAATACTTTGAACTATTTTTCTTCATTCGCAGCCAACAGGGAGCTTGCGCGCCAGTGTTCTGTATGCGAAGTCAACAGACAGCAGTTTTTTTTTTCAGAAGGTGATTCCAAAAAGTGCTTGGTTAAGCGTGTGGAACAGCCTATAACTTCCCGTAGGCAATTGTTTGCGGGGTGTGTATTTTGTTTTCGCCGTTTCCCTCTAGAGGGTGGGAAAATACTTTTTTCGGAGTGGTATCCCTGGCGTGTCTACCCGAAGTGAGACGCCGCCGCCGGCCGTTTCTCATCTCCCCCTGGAGACCGTGGTATCGTGGGACCGAGATCCGGAGCTACCCGTACATCACCGCGTGCTGGTAAACCAGGGTGCACGCACTCGTTCAGATTATTGCAGACTGAGGCAGGACGCTGTTTGAAAGGGCGCATTAACTACGCGCGTGTTAATTGGACCATACCTACTCCTCCTCTAGCAGAGAGCGGCCAATAGCAGGGCTGCTCGTAGCCGTCGTCTAGGCTCGCAGATATGCGCCACTCGGTATAGATTACGTGACGGAAAAAAAATCAGTTACATGAAACGAGTTAAATCTGTGAATAAGGGCGGGTTTACGATTAACTTAACAGGAAATTTAAGCAGTGTGCTTAGATTATGAATCGAAGTTTTATGGCTGCAGTGTACGGGTCGTGCGCGTTCTTGGCTTGACTTAATATATCGTTATATTTTATATCTTAAGTACAAGTCAAGACAAGTAGCCAATCAGAGCACGCTGGCAGTTTTTGTTGGCAGGAAACTGTATTTACAGCTTGGATTTAGGTTATGTCGTATCGTGTAGGCAATTAGTTGTTATTATCGAGAGACAGTATCCTCTTTGATTAAAGAACAGTTAAAGGTCATGTTTTATTCCTTGGAAGAGATTATTGAATCCACTTTAATTAAAGTTTTCATATATTTACGTGAAAACCCAATGGTGGCATAGGCTTTCCTTCTATAAGATATAACGAGTTGTTTCAAAACGTTTACACTAGCAGTAACCACAAATAAATATATGTAAATAATCTTCACTCTTGTCCATTTTTCCAGACTACGTCGGCTGCTTTCGTCTAGCACCTACGAATCTGATTGGTCATACTTCATAGTCGCAAGATCACTCATAAACTACAACACTTCTTTTCCCTGTACTTAACGAGTCATAAGGTACAAGTATTAATTCTTTAAAACTTGATCGTAAACCCACCTTAATGCAGGCATTTGTCAGACGTTCCGAGCCGCAGTTGGCGTGGCTAGAGATCGGGAAGAGTCGTGATAGGTTCCGCGTCCCCTTCGTGGGAAACTACTTTATGACTGCTGGGGGGTAGGGGGGTGCGGTCGTTATGTGCTGCGGCGTATAACTCCGAGGAGGGCTGTGGTGTAAGTAGCTCTTTGGCGAATTGAGGAATTACTCGCCAGTGCTAGTTTCGCAGAACCTCAAGAACGGCCGTGGAAGCTACGAACCTTATTTGTGAGTCGAATTAATTAGTCGCTGGTCGCAACCACGCAGGGCGCCAAGACAGGCACTTAAGTTCCGCGACGGATCTAGAGTTGAGATAGAGATTAATTAGCCCGAATACGAGCCGCAACTGTACAGATTCACGCGTGCAGTTAATGTTGAGCTAAGATCAAGGAAATTCTGCATTTATTCGATGCTGAGTTCGTCTTCTTGCCCGTGAGGAATGGCACAAAGATTGAATCCGGAATAGTTTGACTGCATAAAATTCAAAACATCCTACAAATGTTTCGTGGCCAGGCAGGACAAGCCTGTGCAATCAAAACTAAGAGTTTCTATTCGTGCCCGAATAAGGTAATTAACAGATCACGGGGTAATAAAAACAATAATACTACCCGAGGGTTGCTAGGCATACATCTGCATTTTTCCATCTGACCGCACGAAACAAGTGCTAATAATTACAGAATAGCTCAAGTGAAATATCTCACGTTCCTATAATAAATCCAGGGAGAGTTTAATTTTCCATGGCAAAAAAACTGAAACTACCGTGGCATTGACAGCATTCAATATACAGTATTTACTATTAGACCTGCTGACTGGAAATTTGGAGTATTGTCATTTGAAGAATAAAACTTTCTATTCACAGTCCAGGTTCATGTACTAATTTACTGCATAAAGGAAAAACTTTATAAATACACGATTATTTCACTCTAAATTTAGACTAACTGAACTATTCTGATACTGCATATAAGGTTTTATAAAGTTCTAATATTAGTTCTAAGTACTTGAAAAGTTAGCCATAAAATGTCTCTCTCGTGGAGCGTGTTGTTCTAATAAATATCTCTAATAGTTTTCATAGAAAATTGCTTTTACGACTATAATTTTCGTAATATATAATAAAACAAGGTAGTGTTAACCAATAAAATTTAATTAGTAACAAATTCTCAGTTCCACGCATATCGTGTTATCGCACTAGTTACATCTGTAGGCATGAAGGATCGACAAAAAACTGTTTCGTAGCCGATCATTCGCAAAGGCAATGCAGCCAAATAAAGTATCTCAGTTAAAATATAATTTGGGTCAGCGAATTGCCCTAGCATTACTGTAATCTTTCACTTTTTATTGGAACGTTTGAAAGCATATCGACCACAAGTAGTTTTCGGGACGCGATAACATTTTTCAAACAAACAAACAAACAAACAAACAAAACAAAACAAAAGTAAAACTGTGGAATCCGAGGTATTTGCACATTCCCACAGCGGAAAACTAGAGCCGTCGTTTCAAACCGCTTTGGTAATGATGTAAAAAGTCCCCCTCGACATTCGCACCTCGTGTCCACTGAAGCGGCGTGAGAAGAGCCAGCAATTATATTCGGCTTAAGGAAATTTCCCCACTGCTTCTGGAGGTGCAAATTTGCCCTTAATGGTGAATGCAGATCGTGTCTAGTAATTACAAACACAAATCAGTAACGCTGAAAATTGGTTGACACCGCATGCAAAGACGAGCGGCAGTTGTAACTAACTGCGACTGTTTACTTGATTTTGAAAATTTATAAATAATCTGTGGAAATTTTCCAACCAGATAGCTGTTGTCAGCTTTGAACAGAAGATCCTTCCTGCTAGCGTTTGGTTATTTATTTTAAAGTATTTGCATCTATCCTATTATCCTATTATATAACAGTACGATCTCTGTCTGGCTGTCTGTCTGTCCGTCCCTCTTTAATAATTCTAAGTCCTTTGAGACTCAACAAAAGTTCTTCAAATTTCGCAGAGCGAATACTCAGGGTCAAATACAGGTCAAATTTGAATTTCAGCAAGATCAGATTACGCAATCATGACCTTTGACCCTAAAAATTAATTATTTGATTTTTTTTCCTATGAAAGTTTTATATTATTGCATAGAGATTATTGCATACAGAAATGAAGGTAATGGAATATCATTTAGTTTACTCTAAACGTCTCGCACAGTGTTGGAGTGGCTAAAGCGACTCCAAGTGGGGCCACAGTGGCCCAATGGATAGAGAAATATAAATGTTTCTTTTTCAGTCTTAGTATGATAACCAAATTTTTTAACATTTTAAATATTCTAGGCATGTGACCATACTGAAAACACGGTCACGGGACAAACCCCTAGTCATATAGACTATACGTAGAGCCACCTGTTTTTCGCGCAAAAAGATTCGCGCGAAGGCTAGACTACAATGTCCTACGGCATATGTGCAATCTCCATTTGGTCATTGGTCACATGCCTTTGTCGGGAGACAGTTCCTTGCCTGACTGGGCCAATCAGCACTAGGCAATTCCAACAGTGAGTGTGCATGATTCGCCTACAACGCGTGACAGTTTAACCCGACCAATCACACAAGTGGATCTGAGCTATAGTGTTTTGGAGTACAAGTTGCCCTCAAATCCTTTCGGAGAAATCATGTGGCCCTAACTATAAGCATCACAGAACTGAAATAATGAGCAAGATCGCGTGTGTAGTAATATTGTTGAGAAAGTCTATTCACGATAAAAATGAGCACTTTTAAAATATACCTTTAAAAATAAAAAAAGTAACTGCTCCTACCTGCATATATTTTAACGGGAGCAATGAGTGACATGTGCCCAGTAAAGTTGGTAACTATTGAGGGGAAAGTAGTTCCTATATTAACGTCGAACAAAAAGAGTCAGGTAACCGTTTGTGATAACTTAAATTATTTCTCTCGTTTTCTGTATTTTTTAATACATCGAAGTGTAAAAATTAGCAGATTTGTACAATATTTACTTTGTTAAAAATGCCACAGTTTCACTTGATCGACGCATGAATGAAGTGATGAGGTCCATGGTAAAGTTAATTTTACATAAGGTGGAAGGATACGCAATGTGCATACAAGTAGATCTTCATCAGGGCTTTCAAAATTGCTCATTTTACCGTGAACAGACTATACTATAGTAATATTGGCAAGAAATTTTGCAACCTGTATGATCTCAAGGATGACACTTCATAAAGCTTATTTTGGCCTCAATCACCCTATCCACATGTGATTTATTCCTCCGCAGTCGACATTCCAGCTCCGCTCCATTCGTACGTCAGCTATGTCTCGAGCCTAACCGGGCTCTTATTCAATCGCCTCTTTCTTCGCAAGTGCGAAGGAAACAATGCGCAGATTGTTTTACGTCCATTTTGCGTTAGTAAACGCCGTAAAAAGAGATATTGTTCTCTTTCTTTATATTTTATCTTGCATGACAGAACGATGGTGTCTTGTATAATTCTTTACAACACGGCGGCCTTCAAGACTTCAAGAGCTCGTATGGTTTGTTTTTGAGTGTTATGCCTAATGCACAAAGTTATTTAATCGTCCATAAACTTAGCAAGCAGAAGGTAGGCGAACTAAACTTGGCTAGTTTTATAATATCGCTTTAGTAAATCGCTTCGGAGCAGACTAATTATAACAGTTTTCGCAATTAAATACCAGCCTGGAGTAGTTCATAACCTCCTATGACGCAGAGTATTGTATACGAAGGCGAAAACTCTATAGTGGTGCCGTTCGCTCTAAATGCGAATCAGTGGAAAACCACTGATTCGCAGTGAAATTCAACTACTCAAATCAGTGTAAATAGCTCCACTTAGAATCAGTGGAAAACCACTGATTGTTTCAGTAAAAAAAAAAAAAATCTTACTGATTAAATTAGCGACGTGAAACAATTTCACTGATTGAATAACTGACGGCTGACTGCAGTGGCGAATTAAACACTGTTTTTACGGAGTTAAGCCAAATAATTACATCAAATAAACACATTTATGATAGTTTACTATTTATATTGAACAAGTTGCGGTAATTTAAAAAAGAAGAAATAATTTCTAAGGTGGCTGGGGTTGAACTCACACACTCTTTCCACTTTGCTTTTAGGCCGTTACTTAACCATCTTTGTTACCAATTCAAGTCGAAAAATATGCAGGATATAACTTTGTTATAGTTATTATCTAAATCAGGAAGATTTAAATTGCATGCCCTAACTTTTCCTTTTTTTTTGTTTAATTCGTACAGTAAGTATGAGTGCTCTCTCTTATATGTAGTTTAAAATATGTATAAGGGGAGTTCTAACTCACTCCTTATTTTCATTGAAATTGCGGGGTTTTTTTATTCCAAAATCAAGATTTTCGAGGCTAAATTTAGGCTCTAAAGATTTCAAAACAGGAGCTCTCCAAAACAAGCAATTTTCCTCGAAAACCATGTAAAATGAAGCAAAATTTCAATTTTTGCCAAAAAAAATACAGTGTCAATTTGTGCCACTTAAAAAACATCAAAATTTAAGCAAAAACATGCAAATATCTCGCTTTTCAAGCAATTTGTCACTTTTTTTTTTGCAAGCGAGCAATCTAAATCAAATTAAGCTAAAAATCAAACAGAAAGATACAAATTAATAGAATTTATAAATTTATTCAACAAAAGTAAAACACCAATAAACCTTTTTAAAGTCTAAGAATAAAGAGAAATCTTAAGCATAACCATTACCAATTCCATAATTCCATCCTTCACAACAAACCAAGTCACAAACATCTTCTTTGAAATTAGAAAATTTATCTTATCTTAAATCATTTTTATTAATTTTTAAATCAATTTTGAAATAAACTATGCCCAGTTCTTTATCAATGGAAGTTGCTGTTTTTATAACTTCATATCCAATATCCCAAAGTTCCAAAAGATCTATAATTTGATCCATTTATAATATTTAAAAATTTATATATTTTATAAAGAAAAGTGATACTATGAGATAATTTTAATTAGAATTACGATTTTTTATTCGAACAAATAATTCATCTATATTTCTAAAAATTCGTAACAGTTTTAAATTTAACCACTCAACTATAAGTGTAAAATATCGTATTAAAATATCGAACCAATTTGTTGGTTCTTCCATTTAATAAAATAATAAATTGATATATCTTCATTAATCCGTTCTTTCAAATAATCATGAGCTAAATTCCGTTGGCTAGCTATAACAACATTGCAAATTGTATGTGCTTCAACCGCTTTGTTAAAATCAACACAAATTTTTGTGTTTGTTTTATCTTTAACTACAGTTGTTTTTTTTATATGAACAATCAATAATATATTACGATCTTCGCCCCCAAAATGGATACAAATAGGTTTTGCCATCATAGTTCACAGTAGGTTTATAATAGAGTTCATTATTTCTATAGCCAGTATCTAGTTTGGTTTTTGAATTTATAAAAACATTATAAGCAAGAAACTGTTTACTGCAAAGACCCTTTTCAATATCTAGATTCCAATTTCCCTTTGGAAAAATCTCATTTCGTCTATTTTCAACACAAATATTTCTCATATTACAATAATCAAACATAGAAGCATGGACATACTGTTCAGCCCATTTTTTTTCTATTAATTTGAAAACCTACAATTATAAAATTAGGCATATCAAACTGTAAATTATTAAACTGACCTTTTATATCAAAGTTAAAATTGTACCTTCGGGTACTTCTGGTACTAATAGGAACGTTAAGCTCTTTGTATATATTTTTTCTTTATTTGTCATGGCTGTGTTAGATTCGTATTCAACAATAGGCCACATAACTTCTAGTTTTTTAATATCAATTCTACCTGAATCGGCATAACTTGTCGGAGGTGTGACAACTGTGTTCTCATATACATATAAACAATTGTTATCAGATGAATTACGGGAAAAAAGTGATTTTATAACCAACTTTCCAGTATATCCCATAATTATCTCTGATAAAGTCAAACAGATATCTCAATGGGTAAATTATTTAATTTGGTTTATCACTACGCACAGATTTTACTCGGTAATTATTATCAAAACCAGTAGCCTATAAACAATTTTGCTCACCTGGGGATCTTAACAAAATATTCATCATTGTTGAAGTTAATCCAGGATTATCAACAGCTTCAATAATATTACCATGTTTTGAGATTTCTACTCTAGAAAACTGAAATGAAAAAAAAAATTAGAACAAACATCAATATTGTCTTATTTTTTTATATTTTACCTCATCTCCAACCTTATCTCTCTCTAGTAACTGGAATTGCTCATAAACATAAGCATCATTTGGGAACGAAAAGCCATCTCCTACAGGAATATCAAACTCGAGTCTATTATTGTAATAATTTTAATTCCCTTCGATCAGTTGGGGGAAAAGTTTGCCTCTCGAAACTCTCAATACTATTATAAATCGTTTATAAGTTAAAAAAAAAAAATATATATATATACATATGAAAGATTCGAAGGATTTTTCTCGAGTCAAATTACTTATCGAGAGGTATATAAAAACATCATGAAGTGGAATATGAAAGAAATAAGAAAAAAGCGCTGCCATTAATTGAAGAATCGCGAAATATTGGTTTGAAAAAATTAGAAAAAGTAAGTGAAGAAAATAAATATTTAATAACAACACTAGTTCCTGTTGTAGCTAAAAATTTGGATTATCCACCTACTCCTGAAGAAACATCACTTGAAAGAGAAATACTCCCAAAATCTCCTAATTTGGAGGAGCAAATGGGAATAGACCCATTGAAAAATTAGCCACCTACAGCAGGCGTTTCTAATATAAATTTCGGAATAGCAATTGCAAAAAGAATTAATGTTATTAATGAAACATATGGTTTACGTGGAGTTGGAGAAAATTTTTACATTGGTGATACAAAAGTAATGATAAATAATGATACGTTATTAGTTAAGGATAAGGAATATTTTTTTAAACCAGGACTTTGTAATTTGTTAACAGAAAGGTTGAAAGGAGCCCTTGAGGGTAAATACACTGCTAATGACAATGAAAATTACACAGAAATTGTTTTAATAACCAATGCTGTATTCAAAAATTATATTCCTAATGAGAATAGGAGTAATCCAAGTTCAAGTATTGGTTGGAGATGGAATAATATAACCAGTCCAATTTATAATAACTATACAAAAAAAAACAGATCCAAACACAACCAAAAGTGAGATTTTTACTGTTGATGATTTTAAATTTTGGAGATGGCATAAAAAAAAAAAGTAGTTTACAGAAACAATATGTTTGGTGGATGTTGTTTGAAATTTGTTTAACATATTGTTAGTTATTCATGGTGAAGAAAATGCTGGAAATAAAATTTAGTACAATGAAAAAGTAAGCTTAATGAATATGTTGAACAATGAATTTTCTGATTTTGTTGTTAATAATCCAAAAGGACTTCCTTATCTAATGAGAGTTTTAAATGTAATTCCACACGCATTTTGGAGTTCTGAACACCATGGCAAAGGCATTCTTTATAAATTGGGCATTGAATCATTTACATTTGCCCGAAATGGATTTGCCTGGCTATAATTATTGTGGTCCAATTACAAGATTAAACGAAATATTAGAAAGAGGAGACTCAGGCATATATTAATTAGATGAAGCTTGTAAATATCACGATATTGCTTATATAGATCATAAAGATTTTTAATCTAGACATATTGCTGATAAAATATTACAAAAAAAATGCAAAAGAAATCATCCTAGATAAAAATACTCCAATTGGAGAAAAATTGCTTTTGCTGCCATTGCCTCAACAATGTTTACGAAAAGAAAATTAGGTTGGGGTGTTAAAATGATTATACAGAAAGAAAATTAGTTAGGAGTATTAAAATGTTTTATTGAATATATATATAAATTTAGATAAAAATGTAACTTTTGATATTCCCTTTGAGGAATTAAAAGATTTGGGTATAGATAAATTTTTAAGAAAAGATCAAATAATTTCAAATCAACTTTAGCATTAACAACAGTCAAAAAGATGGCCAAAAAAACTAGCAAAGGTTTACATCATGGAGGATTTCTACCAATGATATTGGCTGCTTTAGGTGCACTTGGTGGTTTAGCTGTGTGAGGTAGTGCAATTTATAATTCTGTCGAACAAACTAGAAAAAAAAAATTAGAATAACAACAAAGGCATTATTTCGCAATGGAAAATAAATCGCGAAGTGGATTAAAAGATGAAGGCAAAATTTTTTTAATATATACCCACTATCAAATGTCGATATTGAAAAATATGTAAAAATATTAAATATAAAAAATTTCATAAATGTTTACATAATTGATGAATTACCAAAAAATATGAACAAAAATGAATGTGCAGTGGTTAATTTTGACATTTCAAAAAATCCCAGAACTCACTGGGTACGCTATTTTAAAGAAAATAATGATGTTTACTGTTTCGATTCATTTAGAGGTAATATTTCTAATTCCTAATAGTTGAATTAATTATTTCAAAAATAGCAATGTTTATTACAATGATGATCGAATTCAGAATTTTAATTCAGTTATGTGTGGACATCTATGTTTAATTGTTTTACATCATTTTTCGAAAGATTTTGATTTTAATGATATAATTTCTTTGTTATTAAATTATTGATGTATTCAGAAAACCATTAATCAAATCATTAAATGAAGATGTTGGCAATATTACTGAAGATTTAAATATATATATAATATATATATATATATATATATATATATATATATATATATATATATTCAAAATGCAATTCGAGTGTTTCTACTTTACAAAGTAAACTAACCACTTGTTTTGATTTTACAAAATCTTACATTTCTTTTCTAGGGTGTAGAATTGTTAATATAGGTGAACCTGTAGATAATAAAGATATAGTCAATAAAACATATTTAGAAATATATGTAGCAGATTATGCATTAAAAAAAGTATGTAGATTCGAGATATAAAACTATTGTTTCTGATTATGCTCTAAAAGAATATATAAATTTACAATTCAGTAACACTATTGGTGATTGTATAGAACGAATAAATAATGCAAAACAGGCATTAAAAAAGGATGTAGATTTGAGAAATTAAACTATTGTTTCTAACTATGCCTTAAAAACTGATGTAGATTCAAAATACAATACTAGTGTTTCTGATTTAAAAACATATGTAGAATCAAAATATAACACCATTGTTTCTGCTTTACGAGAACAACGTAGTAAAATTTTTGTTTATACAACAGGGTATGTTTCTCTTCAAAGTCGTAGAATTAATAATATGGCTGATACTTTAGATGGAAAAGATGCTGTCAATAAAAAATATTTCGATAAAGAAATTGCCGATAAGTTGCAAAATTTCAACAAATCAGTTTTGAATTATTGTGATACACTTGTTAACTTGAACACAGAAGAAAAATTCTCATGTATTTTTTTTATCCACAAAGTGGAATTAAAAAAACTGATAATTTTCACTTAGATAATCTATTTACTTTTCTTTGTGATGGATTGTACTGTTTATAAAATAATTTATGATAGTATATCTGATGATACTCTAACTGTTATTAAGGATTCCAAAAAAATTGATTATAGTAATCCATTTGATGTTAAAATAGGTGGTATATTGGTTTTTAAAATATAAATAAATAAAATACCTGAATATTCTGATGGGATTATGACCAAAATAGGAATATTCGTGAAATATAAATATTAACTGTACATATATTTTTTAGTATTAAAAAAAATGACTACATCTCGGCAGATTCAGCTGTCTAACACTTGGTGTTTGAAATGCAAGAAAGTCACTAAGAATAATAATATAAAAACTGAAAATACAAAAAATGGACAATTAGTTTAGAAAAGTATATACTTGATGTGTAATTCTAAAAACTCAACATTAAAAAAAACTGACCGAAGTAAGAGAAGGCATAATTAATAAATTATATAAAACCAGCAAGAAGAAATTCCTCCATAATGAAATTAATATATGGAATCGATGCTTTATGGCAAATTGATCTTGTTGAAATGGATACTGGCAATTTGAAAGGCATATCACATATAAATAATGGATATAAATAAACTATGATGATTATCGATGTATTTACAATGTTTAAATTTGCTGAAGCTATTAAAGATAAAACAACTAAAAACGTAGCAAATGCTTCAGAATATATATTGAAGCAAAGAAACCCATGTAATTTACAAAGTAATAATGGTTCAGAATCGTATAATAAAACTTTTCAAGAGCTTATGCAAAAATATTACATCAATCATTATTCTACATTCAGTGAACTAAAAGCCAGTGTTGTAGAAAGATTTAATCGAACAATGAAGAATAAAATGTGGAAGAAATTCGCTTTAAATGGCAATTATATATGGATAAATATATTAGACGATTTAGTGAAAGAATACAACACAAAACACAGAACTATTGGCATGAAACCAATTGGAGTCAATAAGAATAATGAAAAAAAATTTAATGCAAACAAATTTTATAGACACAATTACTAAACCGAAATACAAGGTTGGCTATGTTGTCCATGTCAGTAAATTAAAGAAAATATTCGAGAAGGGTTATACTGCTAATTCGTCAACAAAATTATTTACTATTGTTAAAATGTTAAATTATGATGTACCAACTTTCAAGCCGAAAAACGCCAAAGGAGAAGACATAATGGGTAGCTTTATGAATATTGAATTATGAAAACTGACTATCCAAATGAATATTTTGTTGAAAAAGTTTGAAAAACAAAAGGTAATAAAATGTATGTAAAATGGTTGGGTTTAGATATTACCATAACTCATGGATTAATAAAACAGCGGTTTTGTAGATTCGAAAATAAAAATTAGCTTCTTTCACAATTCGATAAAGATTATTTATATCATTAATAAATTGTTGTTCAGTATAGTTTCTGACAATACTAAAATAGGTGTGATAGCAATCAATGTGATAATTCAATATTTCCTTCATTCTTTGGTATAAGTTGATAGAATTTTGAACATAAACAAAAACGTCAATAATATTTCACAATTTGGATGTATATCTTGAATTCTCTTCACTTGTCTTTGAACATACTTTCTTTGAGTTCTAATAACATAATCATCATATCCAATATCATTTTCAAAATTATTATCAAATAAAAGTTAGATTTTTATTTGGTTTTCGTGGTACAGCATGTGGGGTTATTTATCTGATTTCTTCATTTCTGTGAGCTATTACATCGAAAGCCATATCAATAGTCCCTCTTAAATGTGCAATATGATCATCTTTAATTTTATTTATATCTTTTAAATCCTTTATTTGGCCTGTGTGTAAATGCATTACATCTCTTTGAATCTTATATTCACCATGTTGTCTCATTCAAGGGATAACGTCTTCAAATATCCATGTTTTAAAAGCTTTAGAAATTTTACAGAGCAAGCAGAAAATAAGTTCATATAAACCAGGTTCAGATATTTAATTGCTTTGCTATCATGGTAGCCAAGTTGGTATGGGTTTTGCATACCAACTATTTTTGACAAAGTTTTCCTATATTTTGGAGAAACTTTTTTATAACGAGCACCTTTCATATTTTGATATTCTAATATTTCAGCAATATCTTTTCCTCTAAGCCAAGGATTATTTTCCTCATCAATAATCATAGAAACTTGTTTACCATTGTAAATAAGTTTGTTATTAATTATGTCTAGAATTGACTCCATTTTTATATGCGAAATTATGTAAAAGTGAAATTGGTCAGTAGTAAAAAGTCTTTTTTCTAGTATTTTTATAAATAAAATAATATTAAAGAATAAGACCAAATTCATTGAGTTATGTAGCCCTTGAGGAATTAAATTTCCTAAGTCATTAACAATATATTTCATATTATTCATGATTTCGTTATAAGATTCACACTTTATACCCAACAATGAAATGCTATTTTTATCCACTCTAGTCAATTTATTTGTAAATTCATTATATTCGCTAACAGTTTCATTAGTAAAAAAATACAATAAGCCATTTGTATATCTAAACGCAGACTCTATCATATTTGGTAAATAAGAACTTTATCTCTAATTTGACCACTCTCTTTTATCTGGAAATGACATTCGCCTATTTCAGCATAATACAACTTTTCATAGAAGAAAAGTTTTCCCTAAATACTAATTAAAAACAGCATTTATTTTATAATCATAACCTATTTCAATTGAAGAAAATCCTTTCAGATATCAATTTATAAGTTTATTAACCATATAACTTTCACCATCTACAAACAGAACTAACTCACCTGATGGTCTTTGGTATATAAAAAAAATATTGAAATTGCTTAGTAAAAACTTAAACATTTTTGTTATCAAAATTGGCTTATTGATTATTTTGTTATCATTCAAACTTTTTGTCCAAATTTTTTGATTGTAAAAAATATACAATTTATCATCAATAATTAAAATGTTTTTACATGTCCATCTTTGCATAAATCAATTGGGGTGGTCCATAAAAGTTTTGAATGCTTTGGATGCCATATAGTTGCAAATCAAACAAATCATTGTTAAGAATTGGATACATGACCATATTTTTATCACTTGTATGTTGAAGACCTAATGACTGGCCGATTTCGTGTATCAAGATTGCTAATGAAATAACTTTATTTTCAGGAGTATTTTTATATCGCTATACCAATGTTCCTGCCTATTGATATGAATTTCAACAACACTGCTTTGCTGATTTGGAAAAATGCATGTGCTAGTGCACTACCACGCGGATATAATCTAGTCTGACAAATTCCTTTTAATTTCTGATTTCTATGTTGACCTTCTTGGTATGATATAAGTATATCCAGAGAATTTCTATCACAAACAAATTTAAAATTTGTGTGTTTTTGCCAAATGCTGAAAGCCTTTTCAGCTAACTTTGTAATTGAGTTATTATCACATAAAAAATTATATTTTAATGGGTTTTTAATCCATTTTGTGGTCAATGAAAGGTCAACATGTATCTCATCCATAACACCACATCTTGGCTTGTTGATTAAACTAAGCATTTCTTTATCGAGTTTACCACCAACTGAAGAAGTGTTATGATATTCTTAAAATATTATTAAAGAACTTTCACATTTTTCTTTGTCAATTTTTGAAAGCGAATTTGAATTACCATCTAGATATCCATATGAATTTTAAAAATTGATAGCATATTGTGTCTGATTCTCTTTTTTGGACAGTGCAAAATTTATATTGGCAATAGCGAGAATAATTATATGTCTTCATTTATATACAAAAAGTTTTAAAATGTAATAAAATCTTTAATTTCCTTTCTATACTTTCCTTCTTTTATCTTTCTACTTAAATCTATCGTAATAAATCCATAATCTTCGTCCCAGTATTTTGAACAAATTTCTTTAAAATTCTCATGAATCATATCTTTACCAACAAAATTATTATAAATGTGTTTTAAATTATTATCATCTTGTCTAAATATACACAAAAAATTGCATTATCTCTTATCAATTGTTTTGGTACTTTTGAATAAGTTTGAGCTAAACAAAATACACCTAAATTCTTATGTCTTCCTCTAGTAAAATAATTGTGAACTATGTCTTGATTGCTTAAAATAACATCATCAAATACAATTAAAAATTCGTCTTCACATTGATCTAAAGGGATCATTTCCTCAGTATTATTTTTAAAGTATGCAATTTTTTCTTCAACTTTAAGGTCTTTGCATAATATAAAAATAATTTTGTAAATCAATATATTTTGGCTGATTTATACTTTTTGAACAAACATACAATTTATTTAAAGTTATCCATTCTACATTATAAATAACATTTATCATGAAATTAGTTTTTCCACATTGCTTGGACCTACTATAATAGCCCTCATATATCAAGCAATAATTCACTATTCTTTTTAATTTCGGAATTATCTTCATGAATTCAAACACAGACACCCCATTTAACTTTCTCCATTTAATAAGATAATTATTTTAATAAATGGATATAAAGTATTTAAATTAACAAATAGTAGTTCTATTTTAAAGAAAAAACTTCATAATTATATCATCCATAGTGAAAAATCGATTACATTAGTTAATTTTCATACAAAAATTTTTATCACCAAGTTTAGAAAATAATAAGACTATAATGACCATTGAAAAATTGAGTCCTAATGTTGATAAAAATGAAGTAACAACTATTCCTAAAGGTCAATACGATATCGAATCATTAAAGGATACTATAAATTCAATTGACCCATTTTCAACAAACGACATTGAATTAACACTAGATAATGCGTAAAAAAGTATATCTTTTAAATCTAAATTTGATACTAAATTTGGTGACTGACTATCAGATATTCTTGGTTGTGAAAGAAATATTATTATTGAAAAAGACAACATTGTTGCAGGTACTAAGTTACCTAATTTTAATCCATTTAAAACAATTAATGTTCACTGTAACTGAGAATATGGTATGTTTATCAAATATGACGAATCAAATCATTTAGAAACAGATATAATTGCTAGTTTTCCACCGAAAACGACATTTGGTTTTAGATATTCAATTATTTATGAGCCTGCATATCAATTTTTTTTATAAAATCAATAATGAACATTTTAATCATATTGTCTTGGAAATTGGAGACAAAAATGGTAAACTAATTTATTTATTTGGTGCTGATATTGACATTGTTTTGGAAATTAATGATGTTTAAAATTAATATGTGTAATTTCAGTGATCGGGTTACTGACCGCTGAATTATTCAATTCTCATTAATAAAACTATTAACTTGTTACCCATATGGTAATGTATCTATTTCATTTTCTTGTATAATCGTTTTGTTATCGAGTGAGCTTAATGCTATTTTATTAACTTCTACTGCATATATTTCATGTTTCTCACTCATTAAATTTGTTGCTCAATATTGTATTTTCTCTTTAAACAAACAGTTATTATAGTCCTCAAATGTTTCTTTACACCCTTCGATCTTTCATTTTCTTTTTCATCAACCTTGTAACCATACATTTTTGCTTGCAAACCAACAAATTCTTTCGTTATTTTGCCATTACATACGTCTTTCATTTTGCCTAAAATTTTCTTGTTTATTTTAGGAGTGTTATACATATTGTCATTTGGATAATCACTTGTATCAAATTTTTCTATCGTTGTTTTCATATCTTCATAAAAATCTTCTGTTTTATGTTATATATATATATATATATATGTATATATATATATATATATATATATATATATATATATATATATATATATATATATATATATATATATATATATAGCTGTCGGTATCTTTATAACATAATTCAATTTTATTGCCATATTTTAGTTTCATAACTTTATAAAGAAAATCGTACATTAATTCTTTCGATATATCTCAAATTGACATGCCAATGTAAATAGGTTTATTAAATTTTACATTTGTTTTATCGATATGAACGGCTGCGAGATTCTCATTAAATATGGTGTTTCTTTTGAAATTTGGTTTTGCTATTAATTTTTCATACTTTTCTTTGTCTGTTATCAGTCTTATATCTACCCTGTTTCTTATATTTTCTATCGTTTTACCAAACACAGCATTGTTCATGAGCTTATAAAAATCTTTATCAAAGTCATTTTTTGCATTAGTTCTCATTTATGTGTTTAATCTATATACTTTTTCAACCAGTCAGACTGATTAAACTTTAACATTCTATGCATTTTAGTAAGTTTTAACCCATTCTTTAGACACTGTTTTAAATTACAATAGTGTATTACATACTTATCTTTTTTATGTTAGGTTGTTACTAATTTAGACCGATTTTTTCCTGGAACTGCCTTAGTTTCTGGCCAAAATGGTAGATCTTTAAGTAAATTATGTAGTTCTTGTGGCTATTCTAAATCAACTTCTAAAATGTAACCATATGGTGAATCATCCTCCAAATTTAATATATGTTCATTGTAAAAATGAAGTGCTCTATAATTATTTTATTCGAAACCACTGTATGGTAAATATTGAGACATTGCCCATCCATATAAATTATTAGCATTGAGATATTCTAAATAATTTGATTCTTGATTAGTGTTAAAATCATCTAAATATTTGTTATTGGCTTTAACATATCGCTTACAACATTATGATATTCCACCTCTACTACTTTTTTCTACCATTAAAATCATATCATAATTGTGTAGTAAATCTAGTGGTTGTTTCGTAATTTTTAACATTGCTTCCCACGATAATCCTGGTGCTGTAATATACCACACAGGATCTAAATCGTATGCATTTATACATGTTTTTCTGAAATTTTTGAATATATTTGCTAACAATAATACATCACTTTTTTAATATAAATCATTTTATTCACCAAGATTCTTAATATAAAATTCATTCCATACAAGTTTTGCATGCTCATATTCATCGTCAGTTATGTCAGATTTATTTAATTTGTTATAAAATTCACTCTTTGGTGGAAGTTCCATTTCTTTGAATTTCTTCCAACTATCTATATAATCATGAGGATAAACACCTTTCCTAGTTACTGAATCTACTTTATCATTTCGGAAATATTTTTGAGTGTGTTTCAGTAGATTTCTACTTAAATTCGATGATAATTTAGCTAAACTACTGGCCTTAAATTTAAATGTGTCTATAAATTTCATTTTTGTACTTTCTGTTTGTTTCCCAAAAGTAATAAACTTTTCTTCATTATTTGCTATTAAATATATTTTTTATCGACATAACCTAACTCTTTAATTATTAAATCTGCACCATATCCAGCTAAATTATGGAAATAAATTGGTACAAAGTTGGGGAATTCTTAATGTAGATTGCAATTATTACATACAGGATTAATGAATTTTTCACTTATGTGATCATGATGACGTACTTTTTTATTCTCTTCTGTATGTACACCTTCGCATAGAGTACATTTTTTTATTTACTATGTAACACTTTATCTCCTTTTGTTAGTGGATGCATTGGTTCAATTTGTGAATATATTTCCCCAATTTCTTCTACTTCTCTTTTTATTGATTGTATAATAATTTCATGAGCATTTGGGCCTCGATATACAACTGGTGGCTTGTAATCACCATAAGCAGATAAAATATAATAGCAAAAACCAGATGCTTCATGCAAATGATATTTCATTGTGTATGATTCATCGTTTAGCTTTAAATCAATGTTATTTATTTGTTAATTAGTAAGGTTATATATTAATTTAAGTATCTCCTTATAAAGACCATTAGCGATATTATCTTCTGTTAAAATTAGATATTTTTTAATTAACTTAAACATAGTTATTTCCTTTGGATTTGCCTGAACTATTGATATTTTCTTTAAAATTGATTTAAAATCGGCATACGTTGCGAAAGGAACCTTCATTTATAATTTTGGAAAAATAATTGTTCTCCTTTCGAAGGTAACTGAATTTTTACTGCTTCATTTTTAGAGTAGTCTTCTGTATGTTTATTTAATTTTTCTTGCGAATAAAATAATTGAAGACACGTAACACATATATAAGTTTTACCATGCTTATTTTTTTTTTGCATTGAAAGCAATCTCGATAAGTATTTAATCCGACAGTAATGTGAGTTATCACCTTATTTGAAATAAAGTAAATTTATATACCTTTCCTTTTTACTTTTTGTAAGTTTTAGTGGATATGCCATGAATTTATTACCTTCATCTTCAATAGAGTATACATTTATAGAAGTATCGATCTGATTCTCTATTTTTGGTATATCATCAATTTTAATAGGATATTCATAATTACCTATTATCAAGCCCCACATTTTTATATTCGGTTACTCTATCCTAATTTTTGTCTGCTGGAAATAATGCAGATTTTATTTTCCAAGAAAACATTTTTGATCATTATTCTTTACATTTATGAAGGCTTTTTTATTCTCAGTAAATTCTGGTAGTTCTATAAGTGTTGCTCCATTTAAAATATTATACTTATATATTGCTGATTGTATTCTAATTATTCTAATCTAAAGTCCATCCTGAACCTCTTCTTTGAAATTCAGATAATCGTGTAATTATTTCCTGGTATATGAATTTCTAAATCCCTTTAATATCTCCTTCATTCAATATTGTATAGTTGGGGGATTGAAATGTGAATAATTCTACTTCATTATTTTCTTGTTTGCGACAATTGGCGTATAATTTAATGCTGGTTTCCCACCCTCTAAGTGTTCTAAGATTCTTGCGTACTACCTCAAAAACTGTGGTTTTTATAGAATGTAAAAATTGATTAGGCTCTAAAAATTAAAAGGCTTTATTAACTAAGTAATTTTTATTGGTTCTTCTTCTATTTCTTTTGCTATCAAATCAATTATTATAAATGGAAATATTTCTTCCAATTCCTTTATATCTTTGGGATGTAATTCTATAATATTTTTGCCAACCAAAGGTAAATTTGTAAAATTATTCTTTGTTATCCCTTCTTTTACCGGCAGGCTTTTATTTCTAAGTTTTACAAATACATGATAAAAATAGTCCCATTTTTAAATTCCTTTTTCTCTTGTTTTACAAATAGATTATTAGAAAGTGGGAATATTTCGTTTAATTCCTTTTTCTCTTGATTAGATTATTAGAGAATGGAAATACTTTTCCAATTTCTTTTTATCTTTCTTATATAATTAATTGATATTGGAATAAGAGAATGGCAAAAATGCAAAGTTTCTTTTTCTTTGCTCATTAATAATATCAGCAATTAAATCTGATTTCCTTGAATTATTTATATTGGTTATGTTAAAGCTTTTAGCTTTAGTTCGTAATTCTACAAATGTTAAATCATTTATGTTTTCTCCAACTTGACGAATTTTTGTAATAATTCTCAACTCGATCACTCTCGTTTCGCTCAAATTTACTGCTGAATAATTCGTAACTATATTTGTTTATTTATAACAAATAAACATCTGTAAATGTTTTAAAAAATAAAGAAATGAAGGAATGTAAAAATAATGAAAATACTGAAATGAAGTGCTTAAATTATTGATAGTAATTTTTTTTTAATATTTAACATCTTCTGTGATGATATTTCTCACTGCAGCATTTTTTGCATATTGTTGAATGTTTGTCTTTGGTGTTTTTATTAATAAAAAATAATTTTAGAGATTTATTCTTATTACAAACTGTGCATGTTTTTGTTGGATAATTATCATTTCGAATTTCATCAAGATTTAGTTTTTTTATGCTATTTGTAATATATAATACAAACATATTTTCCACATTCACGTAATATTTTCTCATTAAAACATTATTTGGTGATTGTTCCGTATTGCTTATCTAAATCGCTCAAAAACCATTGTATTGCGTGTCCAATGGTAAAAAAAAAAAAGTCGAGACAAAAAGCGCCAATTACGTATCCAACCACGACCTGGAAAAAGCCCAAATTAAAATACGATGTTTCCCCCTGCGTATCCAGAGCACCTTGAAAAAGCTAGTTTCTACCTAAAGTTTCAATTTGTGTATCCAAGTGACAAAACATGCCGGACCGAAAAGGACGACATTGAGTATCCAAGCGGGAAGGGGGTAAATTGGTGTCACGCCACACTTGTTTCGAATTGCGTATCCAGCCGAGTCGGGGGAAATTTCGACCTACACCCAATTATTTCCTATAGCGTACCCAAACCGAAAAGGACGACATTGCGTATCCAAGCGGGAAGGGGGTAAATTGGTGTCACGCCACACTTGTTTCGAATTGCGTATCCAGCCGAGTCGGGGGAAATTTCGACCTGCACCCAATTATTTCCTATAGCGTACCCAAACCGAAAACGGAATATAGGGTAAAAGACCCCATTTGTTTCCCGTGGCGTATCCAAGTGCCAAAAGTAACTATTGCTAAAAGTTTCCATATTTTTCTCGCCTTTTTCTCTTCCCTGTTTTAATACGTGCGATTCACGATGCATTCTTTTTTTTTTCTTTTTTTTAAATAGTGTATTTAATAATTATTAACATTTTTTTTTTATAATTCTAACTATTTATTATATAAAGATTCACATGTACGCAAGGATACGGTAAAACAATGTACAATTTAAAAAGTCAATTTTTTAATAAATATAACAAGTTTATATGTAATTTTTCACATGTATGCCATCACCAAAGGGTACGGTAAGACGGTGTACAGTAAAAAAAAATAATTTTTTATAAATGTAACAATTTCACACAATTTTTCACATGTCCCTGAAAGGGTACGGTAAAACAATGTACATTTAGAAATTAAACTTTTTATAAATTTGACCATATAGATTTTAAAGTTTTATTTATACACCATCGCTTTTTTTTTTATAAACTACCCCAACACTCGAAACTGGCAGGTACTCATCCGCCGCCGGACGAACCGGTCATGACAGTCACGGCCGCGCTATGCCTTTTCGGGATCGCGAATGAATGTAATTTAAAAAAAAAATTAATTTACCTCAGTGATTGAAACTGACAGATCTAAGTTTTGCGGATGCAACATATGCAAGTGCACTAGTCGTCGCCGGGCGGACCCATCGTGACCTACTCGACTATTTTAGGCTTTTTTTCTTTCCAGATCGCGAATGAATGGTTGCACAAACAACACGTCAATCAAGCATAATTTTTTTAACTGAACCAAACACCAACTCAATTAAACGTTAAGTTTTAAATTAAAAACGACCATAACAAACAGATACCTGTCGAAATTGGGATAGCCTTGGCCGCCATCTCCTCTGCGCCTATTACGATATTGCATGTCGGCGGCGTGAATCAGCGAAGCGTGCAGTCGAGCTCCGCACCGAAGATTATTTTTCCAGGCGTACTCGGCCACCTAGCCGACCCAACACTTTTTTTTTCCCGTCGGGCCAAAGCAGGGATTGCTGTATCGCACAGAACGCCAACTTCGCTCCATGTTTTGAGCGTGCGCCCTCGACGTCTCGCTCCCTCTTCATCTTTAGCGTTTTTTCGAGTGTTTACCATTCCGCTCTTTTCGCTGCACAAAAATTTCCTCCTGTGATTCGCGCCTGCATTCGAGAGGTAGCCGTGAATTTCCGAATTGCTGCAGCCGCGCCAGCAGCCCGAAATCATCGCCGTGCCCGGAGCGATCCACTCGCGAGTGATTTCGGTCAGAGGTCGCCGCGTTCCTCTTTCCCGCCGGCACCGGGGAAGAATTTCGTCGGATCGTCCCGCTGTCTCTCAGCCGAAAACCCACTGGCCGTGAACTTTACGTCCTTCGCGGTTCTTGCGTTTGCCGAATTTCGACTCATCGATCTCGACCTCTTTGCCCGGCCCGCCGATGCATTTCCTGTACATCAACACCCAGTCGACGCACACTTGGCGGCAGAAACTCGACCAGGCGACGACCGCCTTTCCCCATCGCAAAAGTTCGTTCACTATAGCCTGCTGTCGAGGGTACTTGATCAGGCACCAGAGTAAACACAACTCGACTATCTCGCCCGTAGACAAGTTTGAATCTCCCACGGAAACTTCCCTGTCTCGCCGACACTTTAAAGTTGCATTTAGTACCGCCCTCCATTCGCCGTCGGCACCAATTAAGCAATCCCTGGTTTCCCGCCAATTTCGCTTCTCCTCCCCCGCGTTGTTCGCACCACATCGTCGAGTTGAGGATGTCGTGCTCGATGAGAAACGTGTTTAAGTCTGGCGAGGAACGAATAACTTGCCTTGCGTTCAACATTGTGAATTTTACATCCCGCGCACACCATCTTGCGATTCGCGAGAGAAAATCTGCGGGAAAAAAAAAATGCTCGGATACGCGATAGGGAACAATGATTGCCGAATTTGGATACACTAAACGGAACTTTGCCGGAAATGCGATACGGCACTAGGCTGCAAAATAAACAGTTGGGATGGATTCTTTATAGTACACACTGAATGTTTGTATGGTTTTTCCCATTACGATACGCAATATTGAACAATTACCCATTCTTTACATTTTGTTGTATGTTTGTCTATAGTCACTTCATGAGGATAAAATTAAACGATAGATTTATTCTCATTACATACAACACATGTCTTAGTTGAATAATCATGTCGAATTTCATTGGTATTGTGCGAATTACTATTTTTGTACTTTTTTAGATATAGTTTGGAAACATATTTTCCACCTTCTCTTTTTTAACTCATATTGATTTTTGGCATATTCAGTAGAACCCTTTCTACAGTTGCTAATATGTTTATCTATAGTGTGTTTATGTGATGCAAAACTTTATATGTCTAATACTTCGCCACATTTTTTTTACATTGCTTAGATATGGTATTATTGTCTATTTCGAACATAGTTTACATTTTACTTATTAAGAAAATTAATTTATTAAGAGAATGAAAAAATATTTTTCTTTGAATTTTTTCCTTTTAAATAAACACAAGAATGGAAGCTCTGCCTAACAAGTTTAACAATCCATATTAATTCACTAAACTAACGGATTAGAAATTGATAAATGGTATGAAGTCACAAATTTGCGAATTTATGGATCCAAATTCGGTAAAAAAAATTAATTGCATTAGGTATATGATTACTTTACCAGATCGCTATGCAAAGATAATTAACGAAAATGATTAAAATTGATAAATAAGAAACACGTTTTTGTGGCTGTAAAGGTTTATAAGAAGTGAAAAATTGAAAAAAAAAAAAAATTGAAAAAGAAAACGTGAAGAATTGCTTTAAAAGCAAGAAATTTGATTTTTTTTTTTTTTTTGCTTAAATGTTGATTTTTTTTTTTTTTAAGTGGCACAAATTGACACAGTATTTTTGGCATAATAGAAATTTTGCTTGATTTTGGCTTAAATTTTCATAATTTTCGAGGAAAACGTCTTGTTTTGGAGAGCTCCTGTTTATAATTTTTTAGAGCCTAAATTTAGCCTCGAAAACTTTACTTTGGAGCAAAAAACCTCGAAATTCCGATGAAAATAAGGAGTGAGCTAGATCTCCCTTTATACATATACTTTTAAACCTTCAAACAGAACGCTCTGATGATTACATGAAAACGAAATGAAATACGCAAAAACGGAATGAAAGACAAAGTATTTTGTAATGGGTTTATTAGTTTATTCGTTGTTATTTCCCTTGATACACGTTGTTTAACGGTCATTTTTTACACGCTGTTTAACTGCTCCATCAGTCAAAAAAACTAACCACCGAAAAAGAGTGAAAATAATGACTGATGAGGCAGTGAAATTCTCACTGATTCAGATTTAGAGTGTTGACCTCCTGGCGACAAAGTAGGTCTACTCCTCACGCCGCGTCGGACGTCGACAGGAAGCCACAATATGCGTTTTTCATTTTCGGCACGAGAGGGGGGCCACAGTGGCGCCTCTTCCCCCCCCCCCACCCCCACCATGGCAATCCCCGGGCTCGATTCCCGGAGAGACCACTCCTGGACCTTCGCACATGGGAATCGCTCCGGAAGATGGCGCTGGTCGGCGGGTTTTCCCGTGTATCTCCCGTTTCTACCACCCTTACATTCTGGCGCTTCTCCTTGCTCATCTCGCTTTACCCTCGTCGGCTCTCAATACCTCGTTGTTAGGAGTTTTCCAAACCTCTCCGCCCTCCACAGGAGAAAAGAGAGGATAAATAATTATATACAAGGTGATTCTCAATTAGACCGACAAACTTCGAGAGGTGATTCTTCATGAAAAAATAAAACATATGTGACACGTCATACCTAAACCGAGTATTAAGGGAGATAAAAAAAATAATTAAAAAAACGAGATTTTAAGCCGTATTTGTGCAAAATATCGGCTCTTACTTTGAAGGCCCCGATAACATACAATAATACTCCGAGAGTTGTCATTATGTTTTACTTCATTACCGACACTTTGCACGAATACGTTTTAAAACCTCGTTTTGTAAGGGTTCATGCCTCCCTTAATATTCGTTTTGTAAGGGTTCATGCCTCCCTTAATATTCGGTTTAGGTATAAAGTGTCATGTATGTTTTTTTTTTTTTTTTTTTAACTTTTTCATGAAGAATCACCTCCCGACGTTTGTCGATATAATTGCGAATCATCCTGTATTTATAATTATATAGGCCATTCACAGTAAAATGAGCACTTTCCAGGTTCTAGTGACTTTTTACTTTCAGCCATTTTTTAAACCTTTAACCAACTTTTTAAATAAATATTCCCATGTAAGCAATAAACGTAGCGCGTACATTCCACAGCACTCGAAATTCGAAGTGTAAAAATTTAATAAAATATGTTTAAAGAATATAATTCCAAATGAGAGGGCTTTCAAAAGTGCTCACTTTACCATGAATAGCCTATATTTATTTTCCTTAACGTCAAAAAAGAGCCCTTTACAATACAATGCTCATTCTACCGTGAACAGCCTACATAAGCTGACATGCCAAAAGTGATGGGATACGGACGGGTATAGTATCATCCAGGCCCTCGTACAGCCAGGCCAACCGCAGGAATTCGTCGCGGTGTGGAGATGTCGACTCGTTACGTATCTGTAGCTACCCACACCTCCCTGCTATAGCCCATTCACGATTACTTCCGGCTTTTTTCTGACGCCCTGCTAGAGTTTGTACTTCCAGGATATCCCTCTACCACCTGCGAACACAGCTTAAAGCCAGGCTTCACTATGTATCGGCGTATAGAAAATAAATGCTAAATTCGGGCAATGATCTCTCAGTGGTTTTTTTTTTGTGGTAGTATTTTCAACCAAAAATTAGAAGTGTTAGGAAAACATCCGAGAATAATGAAATTATTTGTTTTCTTTTCTGTATTTTTTTTTTATGCATTTGAGTATACGGATTAGCACAATGGTAAAATATTTACGTTCCTGGTAATTTCACAGTTTTACTCGACCGACGCATGATTAAAGCGACCAAGCCCATGGCAATGTTAATTTTATATATTGCGAACGTATACGGAATCTTCAGCAGGGCTTTTAAAAGTGCTGACTTTACCGAGAACAGCAGCCTTTACAGGTTGGTAAGATTAATGTTACAAATATGGCAACAAAACATTTCCGCCACTAGGTGAGCGCCAGTGTCGCATGTGTACCAGATTACCTCTATTTTCTACTTAAAAAAAAAAAACAGGATTATTGCAATAACCATAAATGAATTTAGAATAACTTCGTAACTAAGTAAAATATTTATCTTTAATTATTCACGTAGCTTAAAATTTTATTTAATAGTTACCTTCTGGAACACTGCGCGCCTAGCGGCAGAAATTTCCCCTGTGCCTAGCTCTCCCATAAGAAATCTCGCCTTGTTTCCAGCCTGGGTAGAATTAACATTACCTATGATTTTTTTTTATATAGTGTACTGTATGTCGTTATGAGTAAAGTCTATTCGCAGTTTCTTCACACTTTTATAGTCGAACCCTTGAGAAATCACCCCACGTATGAGGTATTTGGCTGTTTCCTAAATATGCAGCGTATCACTGCGGTTTGAACTTCTGTTAACACGAAAGTAACTTATCTTTGGCTGATTAATATCGATAAAACATAGAGGAAATAGGTGTGTTGGTAATGGCTAGTAAGAAATAGTTCTTGTTCAAAATAGCGTTACGTTAAGTGCGCACTGCTGTGAGCTGTCCTGGGGATGAATCAGGCCACGCAAGGAAGGGGGATGTTGGTAACTAGATGATAGAGCACTCTCGTGTACAAAATACTGTCTTTTATTCACTCGCAGCTATTCATAAAATCTCACACAACATGCACTTCTCTTTACGTTACATTACGTCGATTACTCTTCTCAGCTAATAGCAAATGGCGTTAATAGGTCCTGCCGACCTGTAACAACGAACTATGACTCGGAGGGAGTCTTAGCATTTAAGAAGAGGACCCTAACACTGCACAACCCCTGGCCACCTACTGGGATCGTAACTACAGTGGCAGTGCTGGGCGTCGAAGCGAGGACCACAACCTGGTGGTCCTCCTCGCTGGCGTCTCTTCGATCCCTCGGGAGCAAGATGGCCGCGAGCCGCCATCGTTCCAACCTTACACACCATTCCGCCTATCCTCTCGAACCTTCCTCTGCCGGGGAGGGTGGGGGGAGTGTGTTATAATAACAGCATCCGGGCTGGCTCGTCGTGATCGCACCGCCCCAGGTGCTGGAGCGGCGCCTGCCAGCCCCGGCTAACACTTTCTTGCAGCAGCACGAATATGGTGCGTTGTTCCTTTGGTGTGATTTCCCTGACTCGATTAAGCTTTGTTTGCATGGATCGAAGGGATATCCTGGAAGTAGAAATTTTGTAGGGCTCACAGAAATAATGAAAGTAACCGTGAACGAGCAAAAGTGATACTTTTCACAGGTTTTTTTTTTTTAAAGAGCGTATTTTGACGTGAATAACTTAAAGAGTCGGTGGGAGTCATTTCGCCTCCATTTGCCACCAATGTTAATATTTACTAGCAAATTCCAACAGAACTATACACTCTTTTGAAATACAGTTTTCTGGACACTCAAAAGGATCTTAAGACCTTCAGAATAGTATTTTTAAAAAGCATAAATTATAATTTTAAATAACAATTTTTGCCACTTAAAATACTCAGTGTTATCTGCACAGACGTGTTATACGAGAAAAAGTGTGTTTCCCATCAAAAATTAATGAATATTTTTATATAGCTGGGTAAATAATTTTATTTGTGATTCAATTCTGCATTCACCATTTGCTTAATGTTAATACTTTTTAATTAAATTAACAAAAACCTTTTTTATGTATAATACTGGAAAGTATGTTTTGGACGTAGGCGTGTCTTGAACTACAGAGTATTGCAACTTCTCGTCTCGTGGGACAGCTTGACATATTGAAACCACAGAAGTCTGTGAAATCCCCGGGCGCATTCTTTACCATGGGAAACTGATGTTTACCATTATTTTATTTCATAACCGAATGAAAATACTTTAATTATTATTTATATTTACTAAAGAATAAAGTTTTATTGCTATACACGTAAATGTGTTTCGGCTAAGTTCGCTCAGTTCGTGGTAACATCTTTCGGACTTCTGGGAAAAGGTGTGTATGTTATCAACATAATATTCGCTGAAATATTGAAATTCAGTCTTTCACACTAACCTAAATTAACACCTGCGAAGGACACACACACACTTCAGTGGTCAGACCGAGATTCGAACTAGAAACCTTGTGGTCTGAAGGCTCCTGACATTTGCTAGTTATTTTGTAATATCCTCTATGGCGACATCTGAATAGACTAAATGTTTTATCCTCGATCAATTTATGAATCATTGTAGAATGAATTACTGTTACTTTCTCTATAAATAATTCCCAATAAATTCTACGATTATAGACCACATCGCCGACCTCCCATGCCGCAGTCTGTTGGTGCTCCGCCGGTCTGTGGTGCGGGAGGTTCTGGGTTCGAATCCCTATGGCATGAGTGTTAGTCTAAGTTAGGTCATCAGTTACTTTATAAGCCGTCCCTTGATAATCCTTCAGGCATAACATTTTGGGACGTTAATGGGCCCAATCCGAAAGACCACATCATGTTGTTTAATGTATCGTTAATTTTAACACACGTGTCAAAGTGTATAATTCAAGTAGGTACATCAGTACAATTTAACTGGTTACATTTTTGTAGTTTTAATATGTCTTGTTTAATCTGTGGTGTTTCATCGCGTGTAATACAACCCCACTGTTACAGAACTATTCTACACAGTACAGCTTCACGACGGAAACACTGCACGCCTTGCGCGTAGGAGCGACGAGGCACTAGGCGTGCGTGTTAGTGTCGCCCGTATCGCTCCCCTCGCTTCATGACCTTGGGCGCGGGGTTCCCACGGGGGTCCATCCCACTCTAAACCCACGTCGGGCGAGCGGACTATAAATGGCAACACCTCGGGTTTCCAGCGAGGACAGTTCCGCTTGGAAGCGACGTCACCCCGACCACGTGAGCAGGGGACCGTCGCAACTCTACGGCCGTTCTGTTGAACAGAGCATGACAAACGAAGTTAGCTGCGAGCATCTAGCGCATGTATGTATAGGCTTTCAAAAGGTTAACTGAACATTTTGAAATCGAGTTTAAAATAATATTACTACCCCTACCTGCATATACATTTTAACGGAAACACAGGCTGGAATTGGTAGCGACGAAGAGAAAATAATTTCATGTCTTAATGTTGAATTTGAAGTAGATAATGTGAGGGGGTAAATAAACCTTGGTTTGGTGCACCACACTTATTAGTATCTGACGTTGTTACAGCGTAAGTTCATGCATGTATTTTCGCGAGCTTAAAGGAGCGTGCTAATAATGTGTACCCCTGGGACAAACCTTACACGTGCCAGAAATTAATAAGTCGACAAACGAATATGCATGCCATTTTAACCATGCGTCATATATATCATCGAGCTGACTTCTACACTACATAAAAGAACAACACTTGATCATAAACCAAGAAATCATGAATTTTACTTGTAGCGCAAAACTAACTTCAATACAACTCAATAGATACTTCACACAGTAGACATAGGATCTATCATTTGTTCCTTTCCTAGAGTCTCAAAAGAAAATCAAACAAGAGAAACAAAGAAACTATATCTAAATTCTACTCTAGCATATCTGAGAATGAGAACTACAGGACTTATTTGGTTTCGCCAATAAATAGTGTTTGTGAATTTGCCGAAGTTTTGATAGATTCCTGTATTAAATCTTACTTCTTAGCTTTGGAAAGCTTTCTCATACAACAGTAATCTCCGGCTTTTGAGATATTATATTCATACTCGGGCATCCTCTGGGTAAATTATAAGCAATACTGTTTAACTTTAATAATGCGATTACAACTTATTGTGAGAGCAGTTCTTTAGAAGCATGTACAAAATTTTACATTACCAGCATATCACCAAAATGTTTTTTTTTTTTTTTTTTTTACCATCTTCTTCTCTAGTATTAAATATTTCTTGCAGTAATACTTTAAATTGCACAGAATTCATATAGAATGCCAAAGGCCTCTTTAGACAGTCTAATTATAATTTCTTGTTCTGCACATTCATTCTACAAATTCCATTTCTTCTAAAATAGGTCGGAATAATAACAATATTCAATTCTACGAACAGATAGTTTTTAAAATCAAACCATTTCGAAGCACGAGACGGAGAAGTGATCCTTCCTTTTACAGACTTTTTTTGTGCATACCAACAAGTCACACTGAGTATTCAATCGACTAAAATCACATAATTTTTTTTTCTCCTAGCATAACAATAGGTTAAAGAAAATAAATCAGTTTCAAACATAAAATTAAAAGTGCAAGTTTGCATTTCACTCTGCCTCGTTACGTGAATTGAAACTAATATGTCAATAACATTTTCCCTTTATGTATACACATAATCAAAATCTAAGATAAAATTAAATAGCGACGTTCTGAAGCTGATTTGTAAACATGAGCATACGCGATGTATTAATATGGGTAGGAGTCTGTAGGAGATAAACTATTTAATATTATTTTACTCCTTACAATAAACATTTGTGTATACTGAAATTATATAATTTGTTTTCTGTTTTCTTAATGCAAATAAGTGCAAAATTCTCAATTTTTTTAAATACATACTCTTCTAACAATTTGAAATTTTCACTTGACCGACGTATGAATAATGTCATCAGGCCCATGACGATTTTAATGTCACATATGGTGGAAGAATACACAATGTGCAAACAAGGAAATGTTAACTAGGGCTTTCAAAAGCGATCAGTTTACTGTGAACAGTCTTTAGTTAGGTTGGTAGTGTATTATTAAAAATAGTTCTTAACGTCAGGCGTTGTACTGCGAATATACTGGTTAAACTTGTGGTCTCTGAAGTTGGCATCTCTTGTTTTATACGCATTATGAAACGGATTTGATATTATTAACATTTACATTCCTGACATACCCAGACGTGACTTATTCAACAGTCATTTCAGTCAATTTAACTGATGAATTAGTTATAAAATGCCAGCTTTCCTTCACTTGATGATTGAGTGACAATTTGCACTCATTCATCGACCATTTCATTCGCAGTTTTTCAGTGATTTTATTTTAGTCTGATGGATCTGTTAAACAATGTGTATGTATCATACAAAATAACACATGTATTAATAAAACCTATAAACTGTATTTTTTTAATGTGGATTTGAATCAAATGAAATATCACGTACATTAATAAAACTCATAAAATGCATATTTTTTTTTAAATGTAGGATTCGTCTTTTATAATAACAATTTGCGAGGTAACACGAAAATGGTCTTTAATTTCGTTTTAGCGTCGTTCATTAAGTGTTCACGTGATCATCATAACGCTCGGTTTGGAGGTTTAAACTGCATCATATGTGGCGAAGTGAGCGCATTCATACACACTATTTGCATAAACAATCCTAATGTTACCAATTGAACTAAAAACGGGAGGGCGCGGCAATCAATTTATAACTACGCATTTTAGATAAAGTAATTTAATACACCTACATTTCCCCTTGGCAGACTACGTTGTCTCCGTAACTCAGCGAGCTGTTTGGAAGCGGACAGTGGCTTTGGCGCGAGTAAGGAAAAGGGAAATACAGATCACAGGAAAAAAAAAAAACAAATGTCCCTACCAAGTCGGAAACGGAAACCAAGTTTCCTGTTCCTTCGCTGTGCGTTGTGACGTCTAAGAAATGTCTGGCGCAGTCGCCGAATAACTGCACCGCGTGCACATCTGTCCAGAAAAGTCGGACTCGTAGCGAATTTCCGAACTGCTTGTAATATTTTCGAGCATTTCGCCTGAAGTACTTCGAGGGAACCGCACTGTCAAATATTTTCTGGTAAACTTCCTAAACTGTAACGGAAGTTTTTTTGAACTATACGCTGTATGGTAGTAATACCACACATCAAGCTGCAGATATAGGAACGTTTAGCGTAGCTGCTATACAAATTTTGGGAACTTCCCTACGCGTTTGACTGTTCCCTGAGCAAATGTAGGAACGCTACAATGAACGTATAGGGGAAAATATTACCATTTCTGCTTTCTCACTAAGCGTATACACTGGTACGGTAAATTTACGAGAAATTTCTTAGAGTGCATACAAATAGTCTGTTAGTGATTTCTTCACGCGTTTCGAATTAAACCTTTGAAGAATTCATCTCAAATAATACGTGTTTGGTTTCCCCCCCCCCCCACACCCCCCATTTTTTCTTCAAAATATGCCATGTATCAACAAACGTTTTATACTCGTGTTATAATCTGTTCGCGGTAAAGTGAGCACTTTTAAGGCCCTTATAAATTTTTCCTTTCATCAAATTTCCATCTTCCTGCTGCTTTTTAATATAAACATTGCAAGGTGACCAATAAACACAGTGTATACATTTCACCACCATCAAAATTTAATTCCTGAGGCTGCAATAAGATATATTTATTAGCTGTCAATGCCTGTTGGAAGGGCCTCAAAAATTGTTCACTTTATCGTGAACAGCCTATAACAAAATACCTTGTTTTTTACGAAGTTAAATTCACTTAAATTATATTTATTAGTTTTAATATTTCAAACTTATAATTAATATAAATAAAAACAGGAAGAAAATAGGTGTGTGAGCCTAGTAAAGTTGGCAACAACGGAGGGAAAGTACTTTCATGACACAACGTTGAATTCAACTGTTACATTTACATTTGTTAACACATAAGTCTATTTTTTTTGACGTGACTACGTCTTTCAATCTGCAACCATAGTGGGAGGCAATCCAGAAAATCCGATGATAACAAAATCGGGGAATACAGTTTGGTATTTCAGCTCTGAATCTGTAGTCTACATTCAAAATTCAATTACACCATTCGATTGCCAAAGGATCAAAGAATGTGTTACTTTGAGTGAGGACTGCGAAGCATCGCGCTGTTGGGTGGTAGAGGGAGGGGGGGGGGGCAATTTTTGTCCGTTTTGCCGCGTCTCGTAAATTCCACGTAGTATAACTTTTGACTAGGAGAAGCTACGATGAAGCTCGTTTATGTTTCAATCGATAGCTCTCGTCAAGATCAATCGATTACGTGTATAAAAACATTTGTGTGGCGTGGTTATGGTGAAATTGTATGAGTTTAATGTAAAAAAATTAAGACAACTTGACACAATACCGGCCTATGCTCTCAAAAAATCAAATCGAAATACAGAAACTGTATACGGTTGGAAAGAACATATTTATAAAGCAATCCAGTGATACCCATCAAACCCAATATGATCAAGTGAAGCGGTGACGAGAACGTAAAATAAACGTCAAGGCGTCCGAGCGCGTCAACGTAGACGTATTCACTCCATGTCCCCAAAACAGCCACATCCCAATTTTTTTTTTTTTGTATGCATACAAGTGTTAAAATTAGCAAACTTGTCAGATATTTACTTTCCTGAAAATTTTACACTTTCACTTGACCGAAGTTAATTTTACATGTGTCGGAAGAATACAGAATGCACATACAAGTATATCATGAGCAGGGCTTTCAAAATTTCTCAGTTTACCGTGAACAGCCTATACACGTCAATGTGCCGGCTAGCCACATGCAGTTCAAGAAGATGTCTCGAATTTTGCTACAGTCCAGTGACTGAAATTGGAATGTTTCTGCTGCCACCAGACTCGCGCGATGTTATCGTGGTACCTGTCCACCTCCCCCCCCCCCCCCCGAATGCAGTTAAAGGCTTTTCACGAAGAAGTGAGCTTTTTTTTTTTTAATGAACCTTAGAAAAAAGTCATATATTTTAATGGGCGCACCGAGTAACATTCGCCCAGTAAAGTTGGTAACGATGGATGGTATGTAGTTCCATATATTGTTTTAGTTAACCATCTGTGATAACACGTTATTTCTTTCGCTTTTCAGTTTTTTTAAGCATCGGAACGTTAGAATTAGCAGAGTTGTAAAATATTTACTTTCGTATCAATTGCACATGTTTTACTTGACCGACGTATGAATAAAGCGATTAATCCCATGGCAATGTAATTTTACACAATGCGGAAGAATACACAGCGTGCACACAAGTAGATCGTAAGCAGAGCTTTCGAAAGTGCTCATTTTACCGTGGACAGCCTCAACCATATCACATCCCTGGGGGGGGAGCCCGTGGAGGGAATATTGAGTGGTGTGTCCATGCGAAATGCACAACAACCACTCTCTGTGTACCAACATTGGACAGTTTCTCTGGCATAACTCTAATGCAACTAGAATACTTCAAGTTGGTCGAATTAGTTTATTCACGTAAGAGGCCGGGTCTGTTGAAATTTCACATTTAAGGTGGATCTCTCCCCGCCATCTTTGATTTATCGATATTTCGCCATAACTTAGTGTTAAGTGGGTTTAACGAATCTTTTCGCACGACACAGCATAAACAATAGCATCTCCAGCGTTATCAAGTTCTTGCGTTTTCACTGTCGTTATGAATTTTTAACAAGTAACAGCCTGGAAGAAGAGAGTGATTTTTCCTGTGGGCGACTGCAGCAGTTAAACTACCACAGTAGTCAAGTAGTACCAACTCCAGAACATGCACGAACAAAGGAATGTCTTGTGTCGTGTCGTTCCGTAAAATTCAATACAAGATGTATAACGCAGGCTTGCGCGAAGATCCTAAATATCCAAGAGGGCGGGTATTGGTCCACCTTAAGCGAACCCGTTCATCACAGTGACCCACGAGGCTTTTGACATTAGAGATGGGAGTGGTGACAACATTCCCGGAACGGTGGCCCACAAGTCGCAGTGATACACATGTCGCAGTGACAAATGGCCGTGAAATTGTCCGTGATTGTCAACTTCCGTTAATTTAATGACTGCGCCATTTCCGTAGACTACTTTCCTTGTAAACCAGGATATAAAAATGTTTGGATAACATTCAAAACATATTAAAAAGTTTGCCAAGTACTCTATTTGATCTAAATGCTAATTACCAAATCACCGCCATATTTTAAAGTATTATTTGCTCTCGAAATTCCAGCTATTTGTTTGTTTAACTTGTATATTAATAGGTGAGATGGATCTTATAAACTTGGAACATACGAGCAACACAGATGATTTTCACGTCCTAAAATTTTACACTTTGAATTTCATTCCATAATTTGAAATATTTGAGACATTAATGTTGGTCATGCTACAAACATCTAAATATACAATAAACTTAATTGATTTGGATTGAAATATATTTCAATATGGTTTTAATTTCAGTCATTATATATCTGCGGATATTCAGGCTTATGTTTATTATTTTTATGGGATATCTAAATTTCTCAACATTATATTTTGGGAATCGTTATCAAAACAAGGGCACTCGAAGTATGGAACACTGAAGAATACTATTGTATAGGTAAAATAAGTCTTATTGCTGTATATATATATATATATATATATATATATATATATATATATATATATATATATATATATATATATATATATATAGCAACTACAAATGAAACACCTAGATGTAACAAGAAAAAGTGACCAGCTTTGTTTCACTAGTGCCTCGCCTACTGAATTTCCTTCGCGCAGGCCCTGCAGTCTGGAGTATTCATATAGTTATGGGCTCGCTGTTTTGTCCCGCACAAGCGAGTGGAAGTGGAGACATAGGAGTTATATGATAGCAGCGGCGAGTTACAAGAAACCTTTTTGAATAACAGGCGAGCGGTTAACCAAGAACCGCGTATATGTTAAAAAAAAAAAGCGAGCCGATACGATAATCTTTTTGCGGTGTACGCTGCTGATCTTGGTTGTATTGGGTTTCTGCATTCATCTAAAGAATTTTCTGTTGGTTTGCTGCCCAAGTTTCTCTCAGCGTGACTCGGGGTGCGTCGAACTTTCCAGGTCGAAACCAGCGGCTATAAAAAGTGCGTCGGGCCTCCGGGCTGGAGTTGATTAGTGGCTGGGTGTTTGAAGTTTTTTGGCGATAGACGAGCGGGAGAAACGAGTGGCAAGAGAAGTGACCAGCGGGAGGAAATCTGCGACTGCGAGCATCGGAGCAGTGAGGAGTGCGACTGGCACGCTGGATTTCTTACTGGATACGTGTACAAATGATGACAACAGACAGACTGAAGGTGTGTAAATTATGAGCGTGAGTTAATTGACTACATCCAAACAGACACATTAAAAAGGGCGTTAGTTAGAGTTAAAATATACATTAAATATTGCTCTCATTGAGAAATAAAAAAGGCTGATGGTGCAGATATATAGATTAATTTTGTAAATAATATATATTTGTGATTAAATTAAAATCAAATTTAGTTCTTTTATTTATATTAACGGTCTCCATCCCTCACGAGCTCGGATATGCGCCGCAGACGTCTTGTAACAATGTAATATTTTCCAGTGACAGTGACACGGCACGGCGAGTGTGATAGAGCGACAGCGACCATAGACTAAGGATGAGGTAGACCGTTCTCACTGACTGCCCACAACCGATCACCGTGTCCTAACACTGAACTGCTTTTCTGCCAACGCGTCTAGCGAAAACAGCACGGATTGGATTTTAGGTTATAAAACTGATTTGTATACTAATGCTTTGCGATGTATGTGTACTTCCTCTAGCCAATTTGTAATGCAGTTTGTTTAAATTCAAGCTGTTAAAAGTATTTTAATCATTTGATGGTGACTGTGATTTAAAAATTAATAGGTAAAAAAGCACTGTTCACCATGTGACTTTGACAGTTGTGTATGAGTTTGGTAGATCAATGTTGTGTACATGCGCAGAAGACGAAAAATCTGTCTACGTCACCTTTAGTCTATGGCAGCGACAGCCACGCTACGTGAATCTCTGGGACTTGTCGCCGACCCATAGGAACGGGTCTGTGCCATAGACTAAAGATCAGGTATACTGATTATTCGTCTTCTATTTATGTACCCTACTCGTACCTACCCCAAAGAAACACAGCTGTCAGAGTCACATGGTCAACAATGATGAACGTGTTTGTTTACGACTTAATTTTCAAAATACAGTCACTTTTATATTATGAAAATACTTTCACCAATTTGAATCTAATCTGACTGCATTCCAAATTGGTTAGAGGAAGTTTACAAATATCTCAAAGCACTTGTTTACTAAACAGTGTTCTAAACTCAAATCCAGTCCACCCCGATTTTTGCTAGTCGTAGTGGCAGGAAACAGTTCACTGTTGGGACACGACGATTGGTTGTGCACGGCCAGGGAGATCGGTCTACCTCATCTTTAGTCTAGGGTCACACCTCGTGACAGAGACAACCTTGGAGCAGTACAAAGTCGTCGTGAGAGGAAATATCATCCATGCCTACCGGCGACGGGGGTGCATACAAGACGATCGGTCTCCCTCGAATTTAGTATATGGGTGCGCCCCCTGGGAAGACACGTGGTGATTCAAAATTCACACACGTGAAGTTACGTAAAAGCTTGTAACTTCCGGCTCCATCGTCAGATCAGCTCAGTATGGTGCCTTCGCATTGTATTGCCATCGGAACTGCACATGTATGCAAAATTCCAGCTCGATTGGATAACGGGAAGTGGGTTTGAAATCGCCTTGCAAGATTTGCACTAAACACACCCACCCCCATACGTACAAAAGTGAAGTTAAATAGAAGCTTGTAAAATAGCGAAAACCTGCTACACATGCGACACTAGCGCTTACCTAGTGGCGAAGATGTTCTCTTCGCCAAACTTTGAACATTGATCTTCCCAACCTGTAGTAGAAGTATAACCTTAGCCAAGACCTGTGGCAAAGAAACATCCCTGGAGTGATTTCGGGGCAACCACTGGCCAAACCTAGATCAGGATGGCCAGACAGGGATTCAAAACCACGTTCTCCCAATTTTACATCTGTGCCACCTCTCTCGGTGTGTGTGTGTGTGTGTGTGTGTGTGCGCGCGCGTGCGTGCGTGCGTGCGTGTGTGTGTGCGTGTGCGTGTGCGTGTGAGAGAGAATTAAACTCAGAAATTCGTCGGAACTTTCTCCATTGCCCGTAGCTGGTCACGAGGAAAAATACTAATAGGAGTAAAATAATTTCGTAATAAAAACATTTCAGCTACAAAACCAATAAAAATGCAAAAAAAAAAAGTTCATAAAGAAACATTTTTATTCGGAAACTATTTTACCCGCGATTGTATTTTTCTCGTAACTAGCTTCAACAATAAACTATATCCAGTAAATTTCTGAGTACACAGCTGCGCGCTCAAGGTCAAGAAGCGAGGGAACGATACGGGCGACACTAACTCGCACGCGTAGCGCCTTATCGCTCCTACGCGCAAGGCGTGCAGTGTTTCCGTCGCGATGCTGTATTGTGTAAATTAGTTCTGTAACAGTGAGGTTTTATTACACGCAATGAAAGCCCACAGATTAAACTACGCCCATATCTTTGCACTTTTCTCTTGCCGTTTAAGGAAACTGCATAAGCGAGCCTGAAAAGGGCGATATTTATCCATTTTCACAATTTTTTTCTCCATGAATATACCCTACATGATAAATAAAAGTAAAAACATACAGGCATAGATAGTTGTTTTTTACCTTTTCTGGCAAAAAAAAAAGAAAAGTCGTAATTCCAGGACATGTATTTACCGAGAAACGCGTATACGCGCAAACAACGATTTCACAGGAACTGTATCGCCGTGGACTCCTCTTAGAAGGCAAGCCGAAGACGGAGAATATTGTCTGTCAGCACTTGGCCGATTTTTCCCGTTCTCTATGTCGCGCGTGTCCACATTTTATTACATTCCTTCTGGACGGCAAACAGGTTTGCACACGGGCGTACAGAACATCCCCTACATTTCCCCTCCCCCTCGGCTCCTTTGCCGAGCAGGGAAATTCCACAAATGGTTGGCATGCGTGCACGAGACAGTTGTTCCTTCCACAGGAATGTTAATTACAGACTGCCGGCGTAATAAACGGTTATAATTGTAGTCCCATCCGTCGTTACTCGTTCGAATGTCGTAAGTGTTGCACCTTTCGGTCTGTTTTTTTTTTCTCTCTCTCTCTCTCTCTCGATTGATTCTCCGCAGTTTTTACGCACCGGAGTTCTAAATATACTTAATTCCAGCCTGTTTGAATTGTTCTCATTTATTCAATTTCGTGACTCTTCTCGGAGTTTATTTTCTTTTTGGCTGTGTGGACCCGGTTCCTAAGGTCATGTGCACTTTTTTTTTTTTTTGCTAGAAATGAAACGTCGGCGTAATCTTCCCACCTCAGTTAAAAATGGACGTCGTCGCAGCTATAGTTTATTCGCGGTTTCTTCACACTTTCTGAATCTACCCGTTGACAAATCACGCCATGCATGACGTGTTTGGATTTTTCGTAAATATGTCACGTATATAAAATGTTTTATACTCGTGTTGCCATAAAAGTACCTTATTTTTTGTGAAAATAGAACTTTCCCTTGTATTTCATTTATAACTATTACGTATAGTGAATAAACTGTAGAAAACCTTTTAAAATCAAACTTTTATTTATAAATGAACTAAAAAGATAAAAATAATTATAGGAGTAGTAACAGAATTTGTATAATGTATGACGTGGTCGAACAGCCATAATAAATGTTACGGCTGCTCGACCACGTCTTATGAGTTCTACAAGTTCTGTAACTACTCCTATAATTATTTTTATTTCTAGTTTATTTATAAGTAAATGCTTGATTTTAAAACGTTTTTACAGTTAATTTATTTTTCACTTTCTAGCCTTACCTATTTCTTTATTATATAGGTAGACTATTTATACATTCGCAGACTCCTCCGTCATCGGTATCGCTTGTGATCAGGCGACTTTCAGTGCACTCTTGTGGCGGGAAGTTGAACCGGCCTGCTGAGTATTCATTATTCATCTTACACGTGTGCATATGTCGATGTATTTGACATTTCAACACGAGCTCACGCAGATCGGAATCTTCAAATGGTATTTCGCATTTACACACACGCGGTCGATCATTTAAATTCCTTCTCATGTTTCAGAGTTTGGGTGGTCTTTTACCCACACAACCATGTGTAAATGAGGACCTGCCCGGCTCTGAAACTCTATAGTTGATTCACGGTATCTTCAGCCTTTTCTGAAGCCCCGCTAAAGTTCTGCTTCCAGGATATTCCTCCGCCTCGAGCAAACTAAGCTTAACTAAGTCTGGAAGATTACAACAGAGGAACAACGCACCGCATTCGTGCGCACTCTGTTGAAATAGTATTTTGTATAAGAACTATTTCTTACCAGGCGCTACCAACAAATATTTTTCTCACTGGTTTTATTCAGATTATGTATAAATGAATCATTACCATTGATTGATAAATATTGAATAACATTTCAATTTAACAGGAAAAAAAAAAAGTAACTTTTATAAAAACAAGTATAAAACGCTTGTGATACAGGTCGTATTTAGGAAATAACTAAACACGTCATACGTGGGGAGATTTTTCAAGGGTTTGGGTTCAAAAAGGCCGAAGAAACAGTGAATGGACTATACACGCCAGCAGTAATCGACAACTTGTCCAGCCAATACGTCGTGATTGCTAGCGGTTCGATGGGCGCTGGACAGACGCCTCACACCTACCGTACGTACAAACAAGTCAAGCTAAATAAAACCTCGTGAAAACCGCAAGAAAACGTGTGTGATGGTGATGCCTAGAAATAAATAGTTATTACGCAAAATATTATTACTCAGTGCGCACGAATGCGGTGCGCTGTCCCTATGGCACGATTTTCTATACTCATTTAAGCTTCGTTTACTTGAGGCGGAGTCATGTCTTGGATGTAGAACTTCAGCAGGGCTTCATAAAAGTGTGAAGCAACCGTGAATGGACTATAAACAATATACGCGTTACGGACGAACAGTCGCTGGACATTACGATGTTATGAAAGCTGTTCACGATAAAGTGACCACTTTTGAAATCAACCTTAGAGAAATGTCACTCCTCCTAAAGGCTGTTCACGATAAAGTGACCACTTTTGAAATCAACCTTAGAGAAATGTCACTCCTCCTAAAGGCTGTTCACGATAAAGTGAACACTTTTGAAATCAACCTTAGAGAAATGTCACTCATCCTAAAGGCTGTTCACGATAAAGTGACCACTTTTGAAATCAACCTTAGAGAAATGTCACTCCTCCTAAAGGCTGTTCACGATAAAGTGAACACTTTTGCAATCAACCTTAGAGAAATGTCACTCCTCCTAAAGGCTGTTCACGATAAAGTGACCACTTCTGAAATCAACCTTAGAGAAATGTCACTCCTCCTAAAGGCTGTTCACGATAAAGTGACCACTTTTGAAATCAACCTTAGAGAAATGTCACTCCTCCTAAAGGCTGTTCACGATAAAGTGACCACTTCTGAAATCAACCTTAGAGAAATGTCACTCCTCCTAAAGGCTGTTCACGATAAAGTGACCACTTTTGAAATCAACCTTAGAGAAATGTCACTCCTCCTAAAGGCTGTTCACGATAAAGTGAACACTTTTGCAATCAACCTTTGAAAAAAGTCACTGCCCCTACCTGCACGTATATTAACGGGCGCAAAGAGGGACATGTGCCCAGTAACGTTGGTCACGATGGAGGGGGAAATAGTACCATATAGTAACGTCGAAAAAAGAATGCCAGTTAACTATTTATGATAAATTAAATTATTTCTCTTGATTTAATTTTTTTTAATGCAGCAAAGTGTTAAATTAATTACATTTGTAAAATATTTACTTTTATATTAATTTAACAGTTTACCTTAACCGACGCATGACTAAAGTGATGAGGCCCATGACAATGACAATTCTACATAAGGCGGAAGAATACACAATGTGTATATAAGTAGATGGTAAGCAGTGTTTTCAAAAGTGCTTATTTTAGCTTGAACATCCTATTCCTGCATATATTTTAAGGGCGCACTGATGCCCGGTTGCATCATGCGAGTTCACAACAGTTGTCCAGGTTCATTGTGTGTTTGAACTAAGATCAGTGTGTGTATAACATACAAATGTTTTAACACCTATCGTGTTTCTTACTTATAAGCTAACGATTTTTATCACGATATATTCTTCAGAAAATGAACTTGATGAAATGGATATGTTTTCGAGAAATTTTTTTTTTTTTTTTCCGTGAAATACCTATGCCAAGACAGTATATGACGAGACAGCATCCTTTCCAGGACCTATATGATGAGAAATTTAAGATGCGGTTTTCGTCTTTTGAAACAGACTACTTAGGAATTGCTACGTAAAATTGAAAACAATTTAAGTTTTGATAACAACAGGAATATGCCTGCTTCTCCCCTCGATCAATTATTGTTGATACTTAGGTCTTATGCCACTGGGTCGTTTTTGATTCTGCGTATCGTTATAGTGAGTATGCACAAGTCCACAGCCTGTAGAATAGCACGCAGGGCAACGCACCAGATCGCGCTTTTGGCTAATGATGCTATTAAAATGCGCCAGCCAGTAGACGAGAACAGCGTACTCTCGTGCAAATCTCAATCATTATATATCTATGTTATAATCTTCCACTAGCTTAGTAATTAAAACATTCACCTCAAGTTTTTTCAGTAGTATGTAAAAAATATTTATATTTTGGGTTTCCGAACAGAAATGATTTGTTCTTACCACTTAAATACTGTTTGTGTTTACTTATTTCACTATTTACTCACTGGCGATTTTATTGGCACTCCTAATACTTACTTATTTTCATTTTCATAAAACTTACTTCCACTCAAGTCTCTGAGAGTATTTATTGGTCCAGAGCTGGTGGTAGTTTTGAATTGTGTTGCTTCCTAGTGCTTCCTGTATGTTGTTTGTAGTCTACGGAGACTCGCTGCTGCAAGTGTTCCTGACATACAAATCTGAGATTGCAGGCTATCCTGGTGTCATTGGGACGACTGTACACATGCGTTATTGTGACACGTCTGTTAACTGATTTGCAATTCCTGTGAACGAGGTTCTGCGAATTGAAGTCGGCAGCGATCGATTGCCACGCACATTCTTTGGCTTTCAAAGAGACGTAACATTTTTTCACTATCTGCACCTAATTTTCATAATTAAAGTTTGTTTCACACGTTGGACACTTTCATACATAATACTTGTAATTTACCTATGTTTCACATATGTTCTAGTTTTCGTGATTTTTATTATTTTTGTTTTTTTTTTTTTTTGTTTTTTCCTTATGGTTAGGATATTTAAACTTAGATGTACGAATGACAATAATTAATGTTTAATTGAGATAGATAGCTAGATGTTCTTTTGTTTGTTAATTATTAACTAATATTTTACGTTTTTGTTCTCGCCTTTATTGTGAATGTTTCAGGGAATTTCTTTTGTATTTTTGATTAACTTCTACGAGACCCGTGACTCTATGGAACAGGGTTTTAGGCCATTTGGAGTGTGCAATTTTAGTTCGTTAGTCAGGAAGCCTTGCGATTGGCTAACAGGTTCAAATCCTGTGCGACGATTCGCTGGAGAGCTTAAAATAGGGTTAGGCCGCACCAGTCGTTTGAAAGTTCGCTCGCTCTCTCTCTCTCTCTCTCTCTCTCTCTCTCTGCCGCCAACCTTCAACTGCCTAAGTCTCTAGGACAGGACACTCGTCCTACAGTTGGACGTAGCGGAGGTTTTGTAATTAGAAGTTAGGGTGTTTCAGCTCTTGCAGCTTGCTTGAGTTATTATTTGTGTATTTGCGTCGAGTTGAAATAGTGAGCACTCCGCATAGTTTTATTGAGCAGCTGTTTGGGAGTTTAAGGTAGCTAGCTAGACTTGTAACATCCGTGAGCCGGCGAGTCACGTTAAGTATCACCGCATCCAGACGTGCTATTCCTACCTCCGTTCTTTCTGCAAGAATCACCGTCCTGCCTTCGCCTATAAACTGGTATTTCACTACAAGAACTATTTTTCATCAAGTTTTTATTAAATTTGTTTCCACTTAAAGTTCGCTACGTTACGCCGTTGGCGTAGAACATTCTACACGACGCCATGCTGACAAGGTGCCTATTTTATCTTCAGCACACTTTAAACAAAATGTTACCTAAGAGATAAGTCAAGTGTTTTCTACCTAATCGAAACAAGTCAAGTTACATATTTCCGAACTAAATTCAAGATATTTTATTTGAGAGGACTACTAAAGAGCTTAAGTCAGAGTGTTAATACGTGTCACGTAGGAGTATTTGAGAATTACCGTTAACCAAGACCACTTCCTAATGGCATCTTAGTTTGAACACTATTTTCTTTCCTTTGCTCATTGCCATTCAGGGATATTTGATTATTTGAATTATTTTTTCCAGCTTAAAACAAACATATTTTCGAATTCGAACATTTTTGAATACTTTTCAATAGATAATTCTCAGCTGGATTTTAACACGTCTGACATTTTTTTTCTGAGCATGCGCAATTATCCTTTCCTCTCTTCGACATATTCTCAGTACAAAATGATCAAACAAGTGCCTTGATGTGTGTGTGTGTAGTTATGTTAAATAAGTTGCGGAGCTGGTGTGGCCAGTAATTGTTCGCTTGTAACGACAGATGGCGCTGGCAAAGGTGAGTTCCTACATGTTCTAAGTATTGGTTCCTGAACTGCGGAGCTGGTGTGGCCAGTAATTGTTCGCTTGTAACGAGAGATGGCGCTGGCAAAGGTGAGTTCCTACATGTTCTAAGTATTGGTTCCTGAACTGCGGAGCTGGTGTGGCCAGTAATTGTTCGCTTGTAACGAGAGATGGCGCTGGCAAAGGTGAGTTCCTACATGTTCTAAGTATTGGTTCCTGAACTGCGGAGCTGGTGTGGCCAGTAATTGTTCGCTTGTAACGAGAGATGGCGCTGGCAAAGGTGAGTTCCTACATGTTCTAAGTATTGGTTCTTGAACTGAGTATAGCCGATCAGCCATGTTTCTTGGGGACAGTATCTATTTCCTTTCACTCGCTCATTGCAATGACAAAGATCTCCAACATCACACACAGTTTACTAATATGTTATGCGGTGCAGGACACAAGAATCCTGGCTATTACAACGAGGTGGTATTACTATGCTGTATTGCATTACGTTACATTAAGCTCATATTTTCTTGTGCTAAATCTATTAACAATTCTTTCTCATGTTCTGTCGTGTTCGGTTCGCGCGAATTGCTCATTATCGGTAAAAGAAAGCTACAACTGCCAACGCCAAGAAACAACTATGCTCAACGTTAATTCCAACCATGCCGATCCAACAGTTATACAAAGCCGAGAAACAATGCTTATATTTCCACTCAAATCTAGGTAAATAGCTGCAGCCATGGAACACGTATAGTTAGGCAAAGTTTCAGCACTTTCTCTGGCCCGTGTTACTACTAGCGCTCGGTGAAAGCGCTATGGAACTACAAGCGCACAGGCGGGAAGTTTGAATTGATGCTACCAACTTTCACTCAAATTTATGTTGAAATTTAAATTTATGTAAATGTTGTATGCAGTGCAAAATCGGTGTGTGTTCATGTTACCCTATTTAAATGAGTTCAGAATATATTTTAAGGGTATAACACTTGTAACGGAATTTTTTTCACACAAATTTAATTTATTTTCAGTTGGAGGAATGAATCGTTTAAATTATTTCAAAATACATGTAATATACGCCATGGGTAATCAACTCAATGTAACATATTGAGACACAATGTACTTAATGGAAGACTTATTGTTTTGGGGAGTTTCGCATTTTCAGGTTAATTTTGATTCAATCAGGATGCCTTGTTAGAAATACTGTGTTTCTGGGTGTGTTTACGTGGCTGGAACAGTAAGACACAGATTCCCAGTTTATGAGTAATGTTTTATTTTGCGAATGGGCGAAGAGAGTGACAGATGAGAAACTTGTTGGCTTAGACAATCCAGAAAGTTACAATAATTTTATTTGTATGCGATAACCACTTTTCCAACGATTGCAGAAGTCTTGGAACGAAGAGGCTTATAGGCTTTCTTTGGAAACACTACGTCTGAAAAGTAAGCGCATTGTAAATTTCATCAACACTTTGATTTTATGTCCAAGATCATGAAAGGTATATTTCGTTTTACACGCACACGCGCACGCACACGCGCGCACGCGCACACGCACACACGCACGCACACACACACACGCACGCACACACACACACACACACACACACACACACATATTGTAGCGGCCAGAGGAGAGCCGCACACGGAATTACTTGCTAAGGTACGACGCGCTATAAATTTCGATTGCTTGTGAAACATCACGCTGACCTACTGAGGGCGCAGCGTATATAAGGCCGGGAATGCTTCCCCCTCCCCTCCAGAGTCACATGAGTACTACCACGTTAGTTGCCGAAGCTGGCATTGTGAGCATCAAGACATCGAGGCTTAGAGGAGCTTCCAGGTCCTCTTCTGTGAACTTGGTGAGCATACCTCGTGCTAGCGGTTAGGGCGCAAGTCAATCCCCCCTTTAGAATAATAATTAATATTTGGCAAGGCTACTGACTTGAGGTTGTTTCCTGTATTGTGATTTAACTGCACCGAGCCGCTTGTGAACACTTGTTTGATTGAATATTTAACCATAGGTAAAATTAACATTGACATGGGCTTCATCCCTTTACTGGTCTGTTGGTCAAGTGAAACTGTAAAATTATTAGAAAATTAATCATTTTACAACTTTAATATTGCTTGCACTTAAAATGGTGTCTAAATTTGTACATTCTTTTCTGTAACTTTACCTTCTGCATTACGTGGTCTCCATGACCCAATATACTATTGCCCGTAGCATATCACTATCAGGTAAGGCCATTCAAATTTTCTACACTCTCCATATGAAACAATAATGTATACGTCTGTGCTTCTTGCGTTTTCAGTGAAACATCAGTAAGCCTAGGTTAAGTGTCCAACATAATTTTGTTACCACACCTCGGCCCCAGTATTAATGTTTTGAGAAGCCTACAGTAATACATATTTATTTTTAAAAAAATATTTAATTAGGTTTACATCATCATCACAGGTGGAACAGAAGGGAAAATATACGTGTTGTATGATCCGACTCATTTCTTTACAACTCAGGGTTATATCAGCTTCATGACTGACATAGTAGGGCAGGGCACAATTAATATAACTGCAATTGAGCTGTGGTAATATAAGAGGCTGTTCGCGGTAAAATGAGCACTTTGAGGCACTCGCTGCTGTTTTCTTTCAGACATGACATCCATCAACCACATTTTAAAATAAATATTGCCATATACATAGTAAATACATTGTATAATTATATTTCACAACATGCGGAAAATAACGTCTAGGCTAGATTAAATATATTTTCTTGACAATTATTCCAAATGAGAGGGTTTCAAAAATGCTATTTTTTTTTTACCGTAAATAGCCTATACACAGATACGAGCGCGCTTCAAGAAATATTTCTTCGTAGCTTACATAAAATTTACAATGCACTACTTTTCAGATGTAGTGTTGGCAAAGAAAGCTTGTTAAGCCCCTTCGTCCCAATCCTTCTGCAATCGTTGGAAAAGGGGTTATTACTAACAAAGCAATTATTGTAACATAGGCTGTGCAATCCAACTGCCTCTCTATAGAATACATCGCGACTCGCCAAACAAAAACAACTGTGTTTATATTTTACATATATGCCAACCTACAAAGAATAATTTTGCCAGTAAAAAATATAATTTACTCCAAAATACATGACGTTATAGATTCCAGCCAATGATATTCCGTGTGACATATTAGCTATGGATACCGGAAGTAACAATCTTGAGGTCACGAGAGCTGAGATCACTTGAACCTAGTTCAGCTTGGTGCAACGCAAATATACTTGAACAAGGTTATGAACGAGGTTCATGCATGAACTCAGTTCATGTGAACAAAGATTTTCTACAGTGTTGGTGCAACCGGGCATGAGAGAGACGCCCCCAGTAAAGTTGGTAACGGTGGATGCGAAGTAGTTCCACGTATTATCGTCGAATAAAAAGTGTTGAGTGTTAAGCTGAATTATTTATTTGGCTTTTTGTTATTTTTAATGCACCGAAGAGTAAAAATGAGGATATTTGTAAAACATTTACTTTTCTAATAATTTCACAGTTTCACTTGACCGACGTATGAATAAAGTGATGAGGTCCATGGCAATGTTGATTTCACATAAGGCGGAATAATACACAACATCCATACAAGTAGATCTTAAGGAGGGCTTTCAAAAGTGCCCATTTTTCCGTCAACATCATATACTCAACCCAATGCATGAGCGTATTTACATAATCGTACTTTTCAGAGGGGTTAAACATGCCCGTCGGATAAACGCGTGAAAATCGGTAGAGAATATACACTGGATGCTACGCAGAGATACAGAGAAATTTACAGTACTCGAAAATGAAGGGGGCGGAGCATTTCGACCAACTATCCAGTGATTAATTAGCGAGGGGTGGAGTTTCAGATTACGTGCGAATGCAAATTTAGCCATGATTTGCATGCAGTAGGATAGTAAGCTGTGCGTAATGAATGTAGAGTTTTGATCACCGTCTTGGTACGATTTTTTTTTTTAACACGTGTCATCGAGCCGACGATATTTCAAAGTCATCGCTCGGTATACTGCAATTTTTTTTTTTTTCCTGTCGTCACCTGCCTCTAGTACTCGCAGAACAGCTGGACTGAGGTTCTGCTTCCCAGTGTTGCAGAGGAGCTTACTAGAGAGTGAGGTTGTGGAGGGAATTATTTTTTTTAATTTATTTGTTGACGATCATTTTTCGGCCTCTCGTGGCAATGGATGATGGATCATTTAAAGAAATTTTCCCCCATCACGACTTGTTGACAGAAGAGCTTATGCCATTATTGCGGCTAAATCTCACAGTCGTGAGAAACAAATGTTTGTTTTGAATATTAGAGAATCAGTTAAAAATAATTTACATAAAAGGCAATTTTATGAAATTCTCCAAAAATGAAGCAAACGTGCTTCTAATATTCATACATACGCTTAAAATAGAACATTTATTTCGTACTGGTGTTATCTATATCAGGAGGCAAGAAATTTACATCACTATTGTTTTTAATGTCCCGCGCAACTTGTTTGAACAAAAAAAAAATTATCTAAGTTTCGGAAAATAACAACTATAAACTCTTCACAGTAAAATGAGCACTTTTGAAAGTCCTGTTTAAGATCTACTTGTATGCGCGTTGTGTCTTTTTCCGCCTTATGTAAATTTAACATTGCCACGGGCCTCGTCACTTTATTCATGCGTCGGTCAAGTGAGACTGTAAAATTATTAGGAAAGTAAATATTTTAAAAATCTGCTCAATTTTACACTTCAGTGCATTAAAAGAGCAGAAAGGGAGATAAATAATTCGAGTTAACACAAATGGTTGCCTAACACTTGTATTAAAATTTAAAGATATGGAACTACATTATATCCTTCGTTGTCAATTTTACTGGGCGCACGTCACTCAGTGCGCCCGTTGATGTAGATGCAGGCAGGAGCAGTGACTTTTTTCTAAGGTTGATTTCAAAAGTGCTCACTTTATCGAGAACAGGCTTTAGCCTCCCGTACCTCTTGTAATATAGTTAGAGATCACGTTGCAATGTTCCACACGTTGAAACTGACAAAAGTGTTGTATTCGTTTTTCGTCGAGCAATTAGTTGGGCGGGCAACGTTAGATGCGTGAGGTTCTCATGGGTTAGTGTACAGTGCGTGCGTGCGTGTGCACGTGTGTGCGCGTACGTGTGTGTGCCTTTTTATAAGCAATAGTTTGTATAGGCCATTCACGGTAAAGTGAGCACTTTTTGAAGCTGTTTCATCAGCCATAATAACCAATAAATACATTTCATGGTGGCCTCGGACTTCTGGTTTCAGGTGTGGTGAATTTACACACTGTGTTTATTACTCACAAGGCAGGGTTTATATTAACAAGTGGTGGAAGGATATCAATTGGGTGAAAGAAAAAAGTAACTAGGGCTTCAAAAGTGCTCACTTTACCGTGAACGGCCTATAAACAACTTCCTCCTTCAACTCCTCCGCGATTAGGTACTCAGGTAGAGCCTCGGCAGCTACGTCATTAGAAGAAGACGAAACTTGGGTGGCTATTAATAGCGAGGTCTTGAGAGCCGATGAGTGTGATTGAGGTGAGTAAGGAGGAGCGCCGGAATTAAGGGGCGGGGAAACGGGAGATCCCCGAGAAAACCCGCCGACCAATGGCATCATCCGGCGCGATTCCCAATTGCGAAAATCCGGGAGGTGAGCAGGCTAACTGCTTATACCCACCGCGGCCTACTGAGGTCATTGGAGACGGAGCAAGTTGCTCAGACAATCAGGAAAAAGCGAAGGAACCGGCCACAGCATGTAGTAAGGAACGATCGCAGCATTTTCCTGAAGAAATCCTCGGGAAGTAGTGGCCAGGCCGGGATTCGAACCCAAGCCCTCCCGAATCCGAGTACTATCACAACAATATATTATTTAAATATGCTTGTAGGGATATAAATATAAAAATTTTAATTAATTTTATATTCCCATATTTATATATACATTATTATTTATAAAATAAATTAAAAATAATTTTATACCTACATAATTGCATACCTATACATAATTGAAATAACTTTATATTTACTTATTGTTATACCTATACATAATTTTGTATAAAATTGAATTGAAAATTATATAGTTCGAGTATAAAAGAATACCCCAACTTTGATGGTCCATAATATCAAAACCAAATAACCTACAACCTTCGTTGAACAATCAAATGAACCGTGGAACCGTGAATTATGATTACCATATCTTCATAAATGTTCAATGTGACCACCACGAGCGACTGGGAAATGAAGTCCCACGCCGCCTCTTCTAACTGAGGAAACACCCACTCTGTAAGGGTGTCCAAATAAGGGATTCCAGTAACAGTGGGTTCGTGAGAAAAGAAAGGGCCGAAAATTGTGTCTATGGGTCCAGCGCAAAACACATTCGCTTTGGGGGGGGGGGGAGGGGGGCGCTCGTATTCGGTGGTTTCGTGTGTGGATGCACCTGACTCCACATCCACACGTTGTACCGATTCACCTTACCATTTGCAGGAACGTCGCTTTCCCCAAAGTGAACGTGTTTTGCACTGTATACACAGACACGGTTTTCGGCCCTTTTTTTTCTCACGAACCCACTGTTACTGGAATCCCTTATTTGGACATGTTTGCAGAGTGGTTGTTTCCTCAGTTAGAAGAAGTGGCGGGGGACTTCATTTTCCAGCAGGATGGTGCGCCACCCCATTGGCACCCAGCTGTTTGCGGATACCTGAACGAGATGTTGCCGCAACGCTGGAGCAGGTGGTGACCAGGCTCTTCATCAATGGCCCCCAAGAAGCCTGGATTTTACATCATGCGTCCTTTTTCTATGGAGTTACATAAATGATCAAATGTTTTGTCCACCATTGCCGGCTAACATTGACGACCTCAAAACGAGAACTGCGGACGCCATCCAAACATTAACACCAGACATGCTGACAAGAGTGTGGAACGAGTTTGAGTATTGCATATATGTCGTTCTGGCTGCTCATGGTCGTCACATTGATCATTTATGAAGATATGATAAACAAACTTCACCCTTCCACGGTTCATTTGATTGGTCATCCAAGGTTGTAGGTTGTTTGGTTTCGATATTGTAAGCCTTCAAAGTTGGGGTATTCTTTTACACTCACTCTGCATTATATTTACATATTTATATACCTACACCTATACACAATTATGCATAAAATTAAATTGAAAATGATTTTATATTTCGATATTTATATACCTGTACATAATTACCTGCATGTTTTCTTCTTAGGCTAACGAGTATGTTGGTTTTCTCAGAGTGCTCCCATGCCACAAAGATGATTTGCGGATGCCTTTGACCTCAACGACCATGGAGCGGTGGCCTGCCGTGGTGCTGCATTGTTCAGTACAAAGTCTAAGTTGTGCATCGACCAATGGCGAAGCGTGGTGGGAGCCTGCTGTAGTTCTAGGAACTTTTATTGCAAAATGTAAATACAGTTTACCCAGGTAGCGATGAAATATACAAAGGGACCTGGATATATATATATATATATATATATATATATATATATATATATATATATATATATATATATATATATATATATATAGATGTAGGACTATATAATTTTAATTTTAATTATATATATAATTATATATATTATATATATATATAGATTTAGGACTATATAATTTTAATTTTAATAGGTGGAATTTATTTTAACTTGCGACCCACATACACACGCACCGCACTTAGCACCGCAATTACAATCAGCACCACACTTAGCACCGCAATCGCAATCAGCAGCGCACTTAGAACCATACTTAGTACCGCAATGGAAATTAGTACCGCAATCAAGGGGTCCTTATGGGTCAGTGGGTCATGGGTCAATCTTGTGAGGGGTCGGACCAACAACAGGAGTCAGTTGTCTGCTTTAAGTGTGACCATGTTTTATAGGTGAGCGAAGAACATGCCTGAAAGAAACTGTTGAAGATATAACTGTGTGGTAATGTGATCAAGGAACTAGCATCTAAAATCTGCCTACCTGCCTATCAGTGATGTCTCAATGCCTTTATGCGATTTGTCAGCTGCAATCACGTGGCTACCCAGTGATTGGTTGGTCGGTGTCCGAACAATGTATTAATGGTGTAATTCGATTGGTTCGAAGACAATAAAACATCATATGGCTTGCATACTTATATATTATAAGCAGTAGGGAGGAAAGGTGAGAGGCTTAGTTTGACAGCAGCTCCCATGACAGTTGGTTCGTTCCGGCTGGCTTCTGCTTCTTCGCATAGATTTCTCTCTAGTTTTTGTTTTCAAGGTCATGCGATCAGGGTCAACGTAGTCTACATCTAATATGGTGGTAGCAGTCTGTAAAGTAATATGCTTATTGACTTGTATGTATTTTTTCTCGAGTTTTGTTTTCAAGGTCGTGGGGTCTTGGTCAATGTGGTCTGCATCTAATATGGCGCTAGTAGTCTGCAATACCATATGTTTGCTGAATTTTATGTATTTTCTCTCGAGTTTTTGTTTTCAAGGTCATGAGGTCAAGGTCGAGGTCACTCGCATATAATACGGTGGATGGGTGATTTCTACTATAAAGTACTGGCCCACTGTGCACACGTAACCATTTTGCATGCCCCACGTTTGGTTTGCCGATATTTCTAAAATGATGGTGTGTTGAAACGGATTTACTTAACAGAAAATAATATATATTTTGAGCCGATATAACCCAATGAATATAAATGTGTGTAGTCAAATTAAAATAATGTGCTTGTGGAAAACATAACAATATGTACCATTTCTTTCCCATGTCATGATCACGATAGTTGACTAATATACACAGACTATTATAGATTGAAGAAAAAGAAAAAATTACTACTAACATAACGCAAGGAAACGCTTTGAAGGAAGCTCAGGAAAATATAATTAAAGAAATTATGGAAATTCTCATTTCCTACTCGCATGCAACATATTTAAACCCTTTTCAACAGAAGGCATTTAATATCTAAGGATTCTGCTGTCAGTTCTCACAGAAAATTAGTTACTTCAGAGTTAACTTGTTATAAAAGAAACAATTGATTTCACTCAAATAATCACACAATAGCCTTGATTAATTACAAGCATATTATTTGACTACTAATCTTAAACTGGAGAATATTCTGAATAGTTCTCACGAGGGCAACCAGGTTTAGTTCATCAGTGTAGCTTAAGAATCATTCAAAATTAATCTTGGAATTTAATACTACATCTTCGGACCTCTGGACTTGCCATATTATTAAATTCAACATGCAACTTCAGGGCTAATAATATGCTGACTGTTTAAATAGTATAGAAACGTCTTACTTGAATAATTTTGTAGACCTTGAGGCACAAAAGCTGGTATTCCAAACTGCCTCAGAACACCAACAGGGAAATGCATAATGAATAATTCCCCTGCATGTAGGTACTCGCCGGTGTGTCTAGCAGCGATACATATTACTGCTCAGTCTCAATACAGGAACGTCTTCATAAAATTCCATTAACATCAGACACATCAGACATACATGCAACTTCTGCATGGAGGCCAGTTGTTCCTTCTTTCGAATCTTTTTATACAACATAAAATTTTCAGTCCAGTCCTTCCAAACATACAAACCACATCTGTATTGTCACAACTTCCAAAGTCACTGAATTCCTTTTCTTCTGGGCAGACTTTATACATCTCTTACCAATGATAAACAGATAACAAACTATTTAAACTTTAATTCCCATCATTAAAATTATGCAGCTAAACTGTCAATTTAATAGAGTGTGGATAAAAGTTGCAGTAAGCCCTATGTTTTTATATAGCTAACATTGACTGATTGAAATAAATTACAATGTGTGAAAATACCTATTACTTAAATGTTCACAATATATAAATAACCATAAATGGTGTGTGTAGAAATTTAGAAATAATTGTCATGTGGAGACTCCATATAAGGAAACTCCTTACACTACCAAGACGGCAGTCGCCTACCAAAATGGCGGAATGGGTATGAGCTACGGGTGACCTCTGGAAATTGAAGTATTTTTAATACATTTTAATAATACTCTTAATAGTAAATTTTGACTAAAATTCATTTAACATATTTTTAATAAATTTTTATAAATTTCTCTTGAATTTTTTTTTAATTTAAGGGTCAAAGATCAAGGTCAAAGGTCAAGGATGTTGGGCCTATGTCAAATGTCATCTGCATACAATATGAATGCAAGATGACTGACAACCAAGATATCTGATGGTTAGATCTGACTCCATTCCTGAATCCCTTGTATCGATTTGGCATGCCCTATGCCTACATCAATATGGCAGCCACTGCTCTGTCGGTTCTAAGGAAGCCCCTCAAATTACTTAAATTGGCCTAAAATTAGATTTTAAGGGCTTATAGCATTTTTGAAGGGAAAATTGGAATTTTTTTTTTTTTCAACTGGCGAAAAAACCGAAATGTTAGGGGGAAAATTGAATGTTTCAGGAGAAAGGGAAATTAAGTAGATTTTATTGAAGAAAATTTAATTTTTGAGGAGGAAAGTAGATGGTGGCCTGATGACGTCACAACATGGCGACTCCCCCATCCTACGCCAGACGCCGATGCGCGTCAGCATACTAAGTCCTACTACTTGCGACTACTACCTGATCGCCAATAACAGAGCAGTTCTTATACCTGTGACTAAGAAATGCTCACTTTTTATCTTGCCGCCGATCGCAGATTGCGACTCTCTCTCTCTCTCTGACGCAGATACAGCGGTTAACAGCTGAACTAATCTGTGACTGCTTTCGCCTTACCGACAGAGAACAGATTATCTATTACCGCTAAAACTAGATTTTAAACAACTTGTGAAGATAAGTTTTAAATTGCCACAGCCTTTTTTATTATTCAAACTATTTGTAGCTCTCGCATTGTAGTATTACAGTAAGTCTCTTTAACGAAAAGAATGAAAATGAGCTACACATGCGGATGTTTTACAGTATCAAAACTGTAATTTTGCAGTGTAAAAATAAATTTCTCTAAAGGCGTCTAAATTCTTTCATAAGAATTCTGCGAAAAAACATATTTTCATTTCCCTCGCCTGCATTTTTTTATTTATTGCGTTTAGTATAATATAACTGAAATACTAGTAAAAAAAAAAGTACTTTTTTTAATGCCAGTACTAATGTGAATATATTTATCCTTTCCTTGGCTCCCGCGCTATATTCTAGTGGTTTTTGGTATGAATTTTTTTTTGATAGTGATCCGATCACAGTTAAAAATCGCAGTTACCAAAAAATATCAATCGCATCTTTAACAGTGACTACTAAATATCTGTTAGTTCCATCTCTAGTTATTTTGTAATTTGTAATTTGGAAAGTTTCAATTCGGACGTTATCAACAGTCACTTGTTTAGCACTCGCGGCGACACATTTTTACATAAGTGTGAATTTTTTTATCAAAATTAAATGCTTAAGAGTAGGATGGACCACCGCGTTTTTTTTGTTGAATAATTATTTGCGCGAATGCGCGTATTTAGGTAAAAAAACGTTCGGCAAATATGACTTTTTGTTTGAAAAGATTAAAAAAAATTATGCCCCCTTTTTTTTTCTTTACTTTTGTCATATTAAGTGTATTCTTAGAGAAAAAAAATTGATGAAAATGGTCAAATATCGCACTTTTAAAGCTTACCTATGCAGTTTCCTTAAGCAGCAGGAGGAAAGTACAAAGATACGGGCGAAGTTAAATCTGTAGCCTTTCATTGCTTGTAAAAAAGACCCACTGTTACACGTATAATTTGCACAGTACAGCGTTACGACGGAAACGCTGCACGCAATGCGCGTAGGAGCGATGAGGCACTAGAAGTGCGTGTTAGTGTCGCCCGTATCGCCCCCTCGCTTCTTGACCTAGGACGCGCAGCTCCACCCCTCTCTTCAAATTGACGTCATATTCTGGAATGCTGCGAACATGTTAATAGATAAGAAGAAAATAAATCGTACAGTAACGACTTTAAAAAAAAATGTTGCGAAATACATAACTTACTTGCTTTTTTAAAACATGCATAGTGTATTTTATGAACAGTTATTTGTTTTAAAAAAACGTTTTAATTGCACATTCGCGTATGTGTTTTGAAAGTTATAACCAACATGGCACTGATTGTGTCATTTATTTTTTTTTGCCAGCATCCACTAAATACCAAATTACCAAATACTTAACCATTTTTGTATACGAAATCGGGTCACGTAACCATTTTGTCAACAAAATCTGCCATTTCGGGCACGTCCTGAGGCCGTTTTTGAAAGAGGGGCTCGTTAGGGTTCAGTCGAGTTGAGAGATTGGCCGATAAGGGGGGAAATGAGGTGAGAATGGAGCAACGCCGGAATGCAAGGGCGGGGGAAATCGAAGATCCCCGATAAAACCCGCCGACCAGCGCCATCGTCCGGCACGATTCACCCTTGCGAAAATCCGGGAGTGACCCGGCCGGGGGATTGCACCCGGTTAGCTTTGGTGGAAGGCGAGCAGGCTAACCGCTCAGCCACCGCGGCCCCGGGTTCATTAAGGGACTGCAATGGCGCCGCGGCGGCGCTCTGGCGAGGTCGTAAGTTCTAAGGTATTGTGGCTGTAGGAGCCACCCTGCAGTATGTTAACGGTGCAAAATACGGCGCAACGAGGTCGTTCTCTGGACGCAGGGCCGTCGACAGCCCCTACGGGCCCGGGGACCAACAATTTTCTTGGGCCCCCTTTCCTACTTTAAAGCGAAGCTTGTAGAACCCTTTACACTTTATAAAAATAAAAGTAACTCAAGAGTCTTGAACTTTTATAGATTTATATTGTTATGCAAATAGAAAAACTAGTAGAAATTGTTCACAGCAAACTGATGAGCACTTCTCAAAGTCCTGCTTAAGATCTACTTGTATGAACAGTGTGCATTATTCTACCATACGTAATACTTACATTGCCATGGGCCTCATCACTTTATTCACGAGTTGGTAAGTTTCAAAATAATTAGAAAAGTTAATTCTTGGCAAACTTACTCATTCTTACCTTGTAGGCATTAATCAAAACAGAAAGCAAAATAAATAATTTCAGTATTATGTATACATAAGCACGCAGAGTAGAAAATAATGTGTTAAGTATGGATGTATTGTGTACACGCAAATTTTCTTCTACAATAGAAAGTGTGGTGGGAAAAAAATCCATGATTAAAACAATATAGAATAACAATAATGGTTTTCCCTGACATTCGAATTTTTTTTTTATTTGAATTCCAGATAATGATGTGTTTGCATATATTATAGTACGTATTTCCCTGGCACAACATTGTGATATAGATACATTATCGTGCATTTAGATGATTGAGTTGTTATATTTCCTAACTATCTACAACTACTTCATACACAAGCAATTTAGACATCAGTTTTCAGTGCTACTCCAATATATTACCTAAACGGGAACCTTGAGTATTTAAGTTCCATCAGAGAAGAATAGCAGTAATTATCGAACATAATGAAATTTGAATATTTTATTTGTATTCAATCTTAGCAATCAACCTTAACAATTTCTCGTCAATAATCTCCGGCTCTTGCAAAACTAATTAAGCTGTCAGGTTTCTTCTGAGCATCAAAAGAATACTCAGTACGATATACTTCAAAATTCGATTACTATTCCTCTGAGGTCGGGTTCTCATAATATTAATATAAATTGCAACATTACCATATATGCGAGTGTCCTTGATGTAATAAACCAATTATACTATGTACTTATGATACATCAAATTCTCCTCCATTAAACATGATCGTTATTACATGTGTTACATATTCTAATACAAATTGCAATTCTTCAAAATTGCGTTAAATATTCATAATATACCATCATAACACTCCAGTTCTTACAACCACACAATATGTAAAATTCTTTTCGACAAACTTTCATGTTCAATGTACAATTACACCGAGAATTTCAAACAGAGCAAGACACACGAAATATCTTACTGTTAACATAACACAGATTAGAGAAGCTAAACTACTGTAGTCTGTTCACGATAAAGTGAGCACTTTTGAAAACAGCCTTAGAAAAAGTCACTGGTCCTGCCTGCGTATATTTTAACGGGCGCACTGAGTGACACGCGCCCAGTAAAGTTGGTAACGAATGATGGAAAGTAGTTCCATATCTCAACGTCGAATAAAAAGTGATAGGTAACAACTTGTGATAACTGAAATCATTTATTTTCCTTTGTGATTTTCTAATTCATAGAAGTGAAAAAAAATGAGCAAAATTTTAAAATATTTACTTTCCTAATAATTTTACAGTTTCACTTGACCGACGCATGAATAAAGTGCTGCGGCCCGTGGCAATGTTAATTTTACAGGCGAAAGAATACACAACGTGCGTATAAGTAGGGCATTGAAAAGCGCTCATTTTACCGTGAGCAGCCTAAAACTGAACTGGGAGTATGTCTGCCAGTGCGCCCGTTAAACAGCGTGTAGAATTATTAATTATGTTATTGGTTTTTTCCCAAGACAATTTGATTTACATCAAATTGTGCACAAAAAAAAATTTCAAAAATACAACAAACATTAAACGTACGTATATTTGCAACGCATAATTTAAACTGAAAAATAGTAGGAATGGACTTTAAATGAAATCTCGAATACGAGCCAGGCCCCCCCTGATGCTCGGGTCCTAGGGATTGTTCCTTCTCCTCCTCCCCCCCCCCTTACAAACAATCCCTCTGCCGCCCTCTTAAGTGGGTCTAGGAATCCTTGCCCACGATTTTAAATCGTACTAAGCGCGAAATACTTCGAGATCCGTCGGAACATGGTCTCACTCACTGATATAAACAATACGAGTAGTAATGTAACAGATTTCGGCTTTAAATTTGGTTACCACTTACCCATAATTTATTTTATTTTCACGTATGTTAGGTTACAATACTATTGCACGGGTTACTTCTGGCCGTAGTCTTACAACATATTATATGGATAATACTTTGCTGGAGGAAATGGGATTACCGCGAGGAAACGCATGAACAACGGCAAATTTCGCCAGGTGTTCCATGTGCGAAAATCCGGCAGGTACGTGGATCGCCCTAGTGGACAAACGATCTGACAACTACATAATAGGTGTGTTCGCGTGGTTTGCTATTCTGCTAATTTACTGCTATTTCTGCTTGCTACCGGAAGCACTTTTTTTTGTATGCTGTTCATTTGGCGGTAGCAATTGCTATTTGTGCTATAAAAGCAGCTATTTCTTCTCTTGCTCACCGAGGTACAGCAGAAATATCAAAACGCGCAAGGTGGGAAAAAAAAAATGACCGCCAAAATAAAATTACAAACGTCGGAAGTGTTTTAAGAGTGACGAATGCAAATAGTAATTTGCTTTTACGCAGATTGATGAAGAGAATATGTGTGGGTATCCTGTAAGAAGTGCAGAGAGAAATATAAATAACTAAGACAAATTTATCCTGGAAAGTAAGTTATCTTGAGTGGTCAAAAATTTTAATATACGTAAATTACACAGAGACAATATTGATTATCAACATTTTTTAAAATAAAATCTCTTTTATATATTCTTGAAGTTAATGTACTGCGGTTAGTCGTTTGTGTCATCCTGCTGAGAGTAACTGCTGTTTGTACTACTTTTCGACTAGCGAAATATATCACTTGCTCTCAGATAGAAAAAGCATACCACGCGAACAAACCTTATGTGTTGTCCACAAACGAGAAGTTAACGAGTTATGAAACTGTTGTAAATTAAAATTATTTATTTCCCTAATACATATTACAATATATATTATTTAAAAGTGGTAAACGGTATATATTCATAATTTAATATTTTTGTATATAATCTTAGATAGTAATCAGATATAATATAACGTTATGAAACACAAACAATCCAGGCCGACCAATAGTTCAATTTGAATTACAGTCTCTAATGCCTTTGCAGTATATGCAGAATGGCATGTGATAATAATCAATTCCCCATTCTGATCAAACAACCAAAATTACACATTATAGCCAGTATAGAGCACGTGAAAAAAATTATTAAAAACTTGCTGATTTTCTATAGCATAATTATTTTAATGCGAGAGATCCATGGAGCACACGTTTATGCTGAATAATGGTCAAACGTAAATATCAATGTCAGATATATTTTTTTCTTTTTCACTCTGTAGGCCTACTACCTGCCATAAAATAACGTACTCTAATTGAATATCACACTGAGGCCTACTTCAATGTTTTAAGTGTGCCACAAATTAATATTACGTTTGTGAGGTGTACCGTAATTTCTTTAGCCTTTCTTATTAGAAATAATTTTTTATGAGACAGTTCAGGAAGGAAGCAAATACATGCCCAAAGAATTCATGGGCAATACCCGTTGTTTCCTTTAGCTACGGTTGCCGATAACTGGTAAGGGGAGAGCTGGAATAAATGTGGTCATCATCATTTCCTACGAACCATCGTGTTGTGTGTCACTGCAGGAGGGTAAGCACTTACCGCCCCCACCCCTCCTTTTATCATACTTTACTCATCATTGGCCACAGACTACCTGCTGGAGTCTAATTCAGCGGACTGGTCCGTGTTTCTTAGAAGCGAGACACGCCTTCCAATGAATGGTGATTGTGTTTTGTTACCAAAACGTGTCGCTGCTGTCGCCATCTCTCGTCGAAAGCTTGAACTAACAGGAGCATGTTCAAGTTTCGTCTCTGATATCCGTCAACAAGTGCGACACTTGCCAACTCGCAGACACTCGAGAACCTGGTTTCGACGAGTGAGGACGTGTCTTCCAGGAGTAAGGAGTTGGGCCTGCCACTGTAGGTTTGTATAGCTTTCGCGACTTTTGAGTGTCTGCTCGTCGGCTGTTGGGTCTAAAAACCTAACAGTCATCTCGAGCCTAGCCCCTTGGGGATCAGCGGCGACAGACTCTCTTGCAGCGAATAGGCATACTTAATTCTTTCTTCTTACCGTTACTTTCCTGGTACACTTCCCCCCCCCCCTTTTTCCGGGTCCTGGACGGGCGTAGCTCTGTGGCGGGGGTTGGGCCCCCCAATGAATCCGACGATAATCATCGTCATGTAAAAAACACAGCACCCGGTGCAGAATTTTATGAACCCAACCTGAACAATAGGTCTTCTGTTTTTTCGAGCCGGGAAGTTAATTCTAGTTTTCCCCTCTTTTCCTCAGACATGGAATTTGAATTCGAGCTTCAGGGTAGCAACCTGAAAAGGCGCAACTCCTATGAGAACTCGGAGGATGCCAGAGCCACTCTCCGTACCCAACTGAGCAAACGACAAGCAAAAGAAAACATTGAGTACGAACAGCAAGCCATGGGTGAGTCCAGGCAACAGGCACAATGTGCGCCTGGCCTGGTAACCAGACACGCGTAACCACTTAAAAATACCTAAAATGCCGAAATTAACACAGTAAACGAAACTGCAAATAACACATTAAAACCTCGGCAGAGCGAGGAAATTCTCTGATCAGTCCGGGACGGAAATTCGCAAACCTTTAATAAAACTACTTCCCTGTGGCTGTTTCCAGTGAACTTATCAATCCTCATCGGAGCTGCGCACATCTCCCCACCCCACCAAAAAACATAACAACACGCCTCCAGCATTTGCTCCTTCTCATTCAGCTGCAATTTGAGCCTATTTCGCGCCGATTATTATAATTAACTTAATAATTTTCTCAATAATGGAAATATAAATTTAAAATCACTAATTACCATCTCACACTTCACCCTACCATTTCGCAATTCATGGCAAGCAGAACTCACGAACCTTGAAATTAACTTCACGGGAATCTTGGCTTAATTAATAACTTCAAAAAAAAAAAATCTACTGTAGGCATATGGATTCTTCGAAACCATATGCCAGCTTTGTTAATATTTAATTTCACAAGACCTGTATTTTCAAAATTGATACCGTTACTGAAATACAAACTTGGGCACTCAGTTAAATGTTTGCCACCCACCTACCCCCCGCAGGCAGGGAAGGACAGGGTTAGGGAACCGCGGCTTTGCTGGTCTGACTGGCGGGCTATCTGGGTTGTGCCGGGACGTGCAGGGCGTCCTGACCTCTGGGCTATGTGTTCCCTGCGGTCTGGTGAGGGAAACTTCCTCAGCCCGCAGAGAGATACAATTGCTGCAACCGTATGGATGGTATAAGGGCCCGAGCACACCCCCCGCTCTGAGCTTCGGCAATGATGAGAGACTTGCCAAATCTACCTGACGACCGTCAGGGTAACCAGCGCCTTAAGGAGATCTCACAAGACACCGCCGCAGAAAATTTGTGACCGTGAAGGATATTTTCATTCCAAAAGAACCACCACATACCTACACACACATAACCAACATGTAGTCTATTTACGAAAATAGTTAGGTCGAAAATAAAGTACACGTCTTTCGTTTATTTGCAAACAAGAAATTGATAAGTTTTAGAGCTGGCCACCGGGAGATGTCGACTAGCGCCACGCCACAGTCTTAGGGTGGTCTCAGCGGCTCGGGTAATATGACCTCCATGCCGCTCCAGGTGCGGCAGGATTTACAATAGCCCGTCGCGTCCGTCCATCATCCGTCCGTCAGTCGTCCCTCCGTCCGTCTCCCAGACGATTGATTTACAACCAGTCTTCGTATTTCCGTCGTGAGTTTATTGTTGCAAATTAATACAAACAAAAGAGTTTCCGAATAGGAAAAACCCAGGGGTCGGGCCCGCGGAAACCGCAAACTGAGCCACCAAAGATGAAGCAGGTAACAGTACTAATTAGTATCTATGGTGCAATGTCGTCTGGGAACTTCGGCACGTGCTCGCTCGCACATCCCGATATGCAGTAACAATTATGGTGAAAGTACGACTTGATACTTAAAAGTCAAACTTAATGCTTAAGACGTAAGACTTAAGACCTAAAGCGTAAGGCCTACGAAGAGCCTGACTGCCCATGGGGCGGGCCTACTATCATTTGCCCATACTGGCTTCGCCATAAAGTGGCTCAAAAAGGTTAAATATGGGACGCATTACAATCCCACAAAATGGTAAACATACCCCCCTTGTCACTCTAATAGGGGGGGAGGTGGTGCACTTGGGGGGGCGGGGAGGTTCAAAGAGGAAGGATGGTGGATCACTGAGGGGGTCAGCTTCCCCCCCCCCCCCACACACACACACATACACACACACACTTTCGTTCCGTTTACCCACAGCGGCACTACAAAAACTTCCGTTCTTGATTAATTAGTATGATTCTCCATAAAAAGCGAATATTTTTGCGCGGCATTGTGTTTGTAAGTACCCAAAATATGCATACGCGTATATTACGAAAGTTAATTAAAGTTAAAAAAAAATTAAGTGGTATATAAAGCATGATTTATTACTTTTAATATTGCAAAGACACAACTCATGTTTGCAAACGTAATCATATTTATATATAAAAATCCATTGTGCGCGACTAAACCGCATCATCACTGACAAACCACTGGACCAATTGAGACCATATTCACACAATTTGTTATTGAGGTGGCGAGTAAGGTTTTTACTTATGTTTCATTCCGATAGGTGGTGCTGGAGTCTAACTTCTATATTTATGGGCCGATTTTGCTCATACTTGAAGGAAATGTTTGTTGAACTTGAAGAGAAAAATGCCAGCGATACCACGGTCAAACATCTGTCGACGTACCCGACGTAATAGAGAGGACGCACTGAGAAGGAAAAATAGAACGTGAACACGCGCTGCACAAACTAAACAGGCATGAACACAAAATCGAGAAGCACACAGCACAATTATAAGAGAATGACGTGCACACCAAACTGATTCTAATAGATATTTATGGGCAGAAACGACACAGTTCAAACCATACAAGACACACATCGATCCTACGACGCTTTACAATATCCACTTGTATTCTGGGAAGGAGAGGATGGATATCATTTCAAGAGGCGGAACAACGTTCGCCGAGATCAGCTAGTTATCAATAAGTCTTCAGGGAAAATGTACAGGTAAAATTTTACAGCTCAATAATTCAGGATTAACAGGTAATAAAACGTGCAAGTTTAGAAGGCTATAATCAAGGTTTTGACGAACGGAATTAATGGCCACCTTTGATTGGCTGTTGGACGCGACGGGTTGTTGTAAATCCTGCCTACCGCGTTCTTTGTTCACACCGCTAGGGCCGTGACAGCTGAGCGGTTAGACTGCTCGCCTCCCACCAAGGCGAACCGGGCTCCGGCCGGACCACTCCCAGATTTCCGCAAATGGGAATCGTGCCGGGCGACGCCGCTGGTCGGCGGGTTTTCTCGGGGATCTCCCGTTTCCCCCGCCCTTGCACTCCAGCACTACTATATTCTCACCTGATCTCACCCTCTCCGGTTCTCAAGACCTTGTTGTTAAGAGCGACCCGAATCCCTCAACTCAACCTTGTTCACCGCTAAGTGACTTTAGTCGTGCTAATGTCCCGGGCTTTTTTCTTTTTTTTTCTTTTCCATCGTACCTGAAGCAGTGTCTGCCATCCGTATCCGCTAGGGAATAATTCTGCTTCAATCCTTGCTAGCATAACTATTAGTGTGATGGACAAAGATTGTAGGTAGGTGGGCCTAACGTCTCGTCGACAGCGAGGTTATTCGAGACGGTGCAAGTTGCACGGGTAGGTGGGATTGGAGGAAGGATTCGGCCATGGCTCTTTGTTAGAGACCCATCCCAGGATTCGCCTGGAGTGATTTCGGAAAACCACGAAAAAAAAATCGAAATCGGGATGGCCGGGCCGGGGAATCGAACCCGGGTCCTCCCGAATGCGAGTCCAGCGAGTTACCACTGCGACACCTCGCTCCGTGATGAACAAAGAGATCCTTCGATGAATCCCAGAACGACAAATAGTTCCCAATTCGTGTCGTACACGTGGATGAAGCCTTGGGCGTATTTGTAGTCAAGAAACAATTCGCATAGTTGGCCAACCAAAACCACTCGTCATTTACCTCATGTGCATCTCTGGTACTATCCCATTTTTTTATATTGCTTATCCTCCCCCCCCCCCCTTTTTTTTTCTCATCACCAAAAAATTGTTTGCTCTCGTGTACTTTATTCACTGAATGTTACATTTTTTTTTCCAGACATTTTAATATCAAGTAGAAACCCCCCCCCCCCCCCCCCCCCCCTTCTCCAAGCCCCCCTATCAGAAAACCAACGTTATTGAATATTGAAGCATTCGCCTGCTAGTAATATTAAAACGATGTCGATTACTTACTCATTACTTTCAAGACGGTTACTCTAAACTGCACCTTCCAAATATCCAAAAATTCACCGGCGCATCCACCGACGTACGTACACCGGACGTTCAAAAACTACTTTTTCGGTTGATTCCGGTTAAATCGATTGATCCACAAGTTCAACTGGCCTGAAAATACAGTTGATCTGGTGGATAATCACCAAAACATCGACCGAAAAAAATTTCAAACATTTCCTCCGAAAGATGAAAGTAAGCACGTCCTTCCCCCGTAATTTTCGGGAATTCCAAAATTTACGAAGGCAATTCGACGTCGAGTTTTACTCAGGGGCGATGTAAAATGTAGAATTTGTGTGTAATGGCACTAATTTGCGACAGGAAGTATATACAAATACAGTTGAAAAAGTCACCTTTAAAGTTCTGAAAATGCCTCAGCCAATCTACCCCGTTATTTGTGCCACTGGTGGATCTATCGATGCCTTTCTGAATGCGCGGCCTACGTTCGCGAGTAGAGAGAGTTTACACTCGATAGTAGTTGCGTGAGCATTTTCCCATAGCGGAAAGTGCTCGCGAACACTGGCAAGCTATGCTCTGGTTTCGGACGCCGGGGTCCTAATTAGGGAACGTCCCTTTGTCCAGTTTCCGTTGCCGAGGCTCTCATTGACTAGAACTTACGCGCGTATCATAAAGAGCTGGCGTATTCGTTTACTCGTTAGCTGGAGCCATGTCAACGCAGTTCCACCATGTTCCCTAGCGGAGCTCCTTTTGACGTCGTTGCAAGGAAGTGCATTGTGATTTACTCGTTGAGAATGAGCTGTACGTTAAATGCAAATGCGCAGTAATATAGTTCGGTCGGTTGGCTTCATACGCAAACGTATCGTCCTGACGTCATCAGGCCGTGGAGGGAGCGGCGCTGCGAACCTATCGTCCTGACGTCATCAGGCCGTGGAGGGAGCGGCGCTGTGAACTTATCGTCCTGACGTCATCAGGCCGTGGAGGGAGCGGCGCTGTGAACCTATCGTCCTGACGTCATCAGGCCGTGGAGGGAGCGGCGCTGCGAACCTATCGTCCTGAAGTCATCAGGCCGTGGAGGGAGCGGCGCTGCGAACCTATCGTCCTGACGTCATCAGGCCGTGGAGGGAGCGGCGCTGCGAACCTATCGTCCTGACGTCATCAGGCCGTGCAGGGAGCGGCGCTGCGAACCTCTGATCTCGAGCGGTTTAGTATGCTCAAGACCACTGTAGCGACTGAACGGCTCATCCGATGGGAGAAATTCTGGTGTCGGTTTGTGCGTAAAAGAAAGAGTAACTAAAAACATAACCAAGAATCATAAATAATAAACACACGTAGTGACTTTCTAACAATTAATCATTTCCTTAACAGATTACAAACCAAAATAGTTAAAAATTACGAGTTGGGTGATAAATACACTGTACGACATTAACGACAAAATTTAATAAAATTCAGTAAGGAAGTGAAAATAAATCATAACATTCGTTACATTTCTTCCTGCAGTTGCCTGCATGACAACACAACATCAGTATCTCACATTTCAAAATTATTTAAACAAAAGTTCAGATTAGATCCTTCCAGTAAAACAACTTCGTCAATGTGACATATTTCCAAACGCGTTTAAGATTATTTGATAAAATTGTCTGGAAGGAAAAATTTGATGCCCGTCTTTCGTCTTCAAAGTTTGTCAAATATAACTTAAACGCGAAGATTTTACAGTGTGACGTTATGTTCGGCTGTAACTCAGGATACACTAAAAACTATCCGCAAATGGAAACAAAATCCACATGGATTTAGGTTCATTGTTTAGTAAACGTTTACCTGGATCTTAAAAGAACTTAACAATATATCAACAGTAATTACAGAAAATATGATTAATTGAAAAAAAAATTGTAAGTTTAGCTGACTTACCATACAACAGTAATCTACTTGTATTGCAAATTTGGCAGCAATCGTTTGAGCAGTACTTGAGATATTATGAAAATTTTCCTCATAGTTATATCTTTCAAAACAGAGGCAAAATAGGTAATAATAAGTTTTATAAATACTTGCAATTATTGCTGCCAGCATACCCAGTGTCTTTGAAATACGTCAAAGGTTTTGGTAGATGTGATATACTGAACCTAAATATTTACAAATCCGCCATTTTGAAAGTAAATGATCGACGTGTTATTAAATCAAGTTTACATAGAAGGGCTTTCGCAACACAAATTGTGTGTCAAATTGGTATGAATCGGTTGAGTTATTTCCGAGATGAGGTAAAAGTTTTATTCAAGTGGCGCTTTCTTTCGAAATGACAGACTAAAGAGGACATGAGTTAAAATTTTGGGTGGCTCTTAACGACGAGGTCCCGAGAGCCGATGGAGGTGAAATGATGCGAGAATGGAGCAGCGCCGGATTGAAAGGGTGGGGGAAAGGGAGAACCCCAAGAAAATTTACAAATGGCATCGTCCGGCACGATTCCCACTTGCTAAAATACGGGAGTTACTTGACCGGGGTTTGAACCCGTTTCACCCTAGGTGGGAGGCAAGCAGTCAAACCGCTCAGCCACTGCGGACCCGGCTCAAGTTGGAAGGTTCCTGAGACGAAACACAACCCATCCATTTTGAAAATAATCCTACATAGTCTAAGGTACTAATATGTTTGTTGACTTTAGTAAAATTTTTGTTCATGGGCTAAAAGATTTTTAGGGATCTATAAACACACGTACATGCAGAGTCGGGAATGTGATATACGTCTCTCTATATCCCTCTTTCCCCCCGCTACGTAATTCTTGAGTTACCGTATACTACATATTGGTGTAGTATGTAACAAGAAAATTATCGATGCATGTGGGCCTACCTGTACGGGCTGGATTAAATAAAATATCGTCCAATCCCAATCTTTACTACGTTATGTCTAAAAACGAAACAATTCCATATATTATATGGGATTCGAACAGGAAACCTTAAGTCAATATCCTCTGTAGTGACCTTAGTCAAGAATCGAAGCTGCCTCCAATTTTACGGCCTAGAAGAAATACGCCTGGAAACATAATAGGTACACTAATTTAGAAATAATCGCAAAATTTTAAATGAATCGTTAAACCATCAGTTTTTCTTCCCATTGTAAGCCAAGAATGAGAAATGCAAGATGTATCCCGGGTGGTGTTACACACTTTCAGAAATGATGGAGAAGGACGCCAGCCTCCATTTGAGATAGGGAACCGCGGTCTGGAAACGCCTCCGTCGAACTTTACGACCAGAACAGTGTTGGTATGCCTGCCAGGGATGGAAACTGTACTATAAATATAGTATTTGTACCACAATTTTGAGCTTCATACGATGTACTATAGCAAATCCAATATAGTAAGCAAAATACTATAATTTTAAAGGACCCATACTATACTTTTTTTTTAATTTGGTTTGTGCGATAATTATCCTACACAATGATGAACACACTAGAATGTAGTGAGTTTTTTTTAATTAGCAAATGCTCTCCTGTTACACTGCCATAGAGGTTTCGTGAACTCTTGCAATGGAACTTGCATGTATCTGCTGCATTCATATCTTTTAAAAGAGTTGTTTCTCCTAGTTCTTGTTGTATGAAGTTAAATGAGTATAGTTGGTTGTAAACATAGCTGGAACGAGGACACAGTTTTAATTAGCGCAATTGCATTGTTTTTCAACAAGATGAATGACAGTGGTGGTGGTAGCAAAATTACACAAACATTAAAAAGAGTTTCGACTTCTAGTCTTGGTCAACATATACCTCGAAAGTACAGAATACAATGGGAGGATCAACCTGAATTCAAATCGTAGTTGGAAGCAGACAGTGACATTTTTAAAGCAAGATGTCAGGGTGTGCAACATTTCATTCAAATCAAATATTTTGACCTATCACATAATACGCTGATAGTTGACTTGCGGCTATTCTACTGCAGTTGTTTCTAATTTCGCTTTGTAAATACACTACCTGTTTACAATATTCGTGAGTGTACTATAATTTTGTACAGAGTACTATAATTTTCATGTTCAGGTACTATATTTTTAAGTTCTAGAGTTTCCATCCCTGCCTGATGCTATCGTGCTGCTTCCTTGCAGTTTCCATTAGCTTGTCCGTACACGAACACTGCATTCGCACGTGCCGTGACAGTGTAGGGGTATAGACAGGATTTATGTTAGGAAGGGTAGAGCTTTTGAATGGGCTACGAGCTTTAGCTTACACCTATTGTTCCCTTTTGGGTCGCTAGAAATTTGTGCCGCGATATCACCCAAGCTCCTTTAGCTGGGCCAGCTATTCATTTATAAATATATTTTATAACTCGTCAAAATATCCTGGCTAAATAAGCACCATGCCACACTTCCAGTATTAATTGATATTATTTAATTTACTTGAACTTGGTTTGAGGGTAATTCCCCCCCACCCCCCCACCCCCTGTACTGCCATGGCCATTTAACCCTCCCTCTTCAGGCCATGCCCTAGCGGCAGTATCCACAGTTTCACTCACACTGATAAGGTGTACTCTTCCGCAAGTAAGCACAGACTGCAGTTTACCCACACTCCCATGTTGGTAAAAGGCAATCTCCGTATTGCGTGGATTCTCCTTGCCTTTGTTAAGGGTCAGTGGAAGTCATTATGCCTCCATTTACCACAGATGATAATTTTTACTAGCAAATTGGAACAGAACTATACGCTCTTTTGAAACGCAGTTTTGTGGACACTCCAAAGGATCTTAAAACCTTCAGAATAGTACTTTTAAAAAGTTAATATTATCATTTTAAATATTAATTTTTGCCATTTAAAATTCGCAGTGATTTCTGCACAGTCATGTTATACGAGAAAAAGGTGTTTCCCATCAAAAACTAGTAAGTGTTTTTATATAGCCGGGTAAATAATTATATTTGTGATTCAATTATGCATTCACCAGGCTTAATGATAGCACTTTTTAATTAAATTAACAAAAACCTTTTTTATGTATAATACTGGAAAGTACGTTTTGGACATAGGCGTGTCTTGCACTACAGAGTTTTGCAACTTCTCGTCTCGTGTGACAGCTTGACATATTGCGACCACAGAAGTCTGTGAAATCCCCGGGCGCATTCTTTACCATGGGAAACTGATGTTTACCATTAGTTTATTTCATAACCGAATGAAAATACTTTAATTATTATTTATAGTTTCTGAAGAATAAAAGTTTTATTGCTATACACGTAAATGTGTTTCGGCTAAGTTCGCTCAGTTCGTGGTAACATCTTTTGGACTTCTGGGAAAAGGTGTGTATGTTTTCAACATAATATTCGCTGAAATATTGAGATTCAGTCTTTCACACTAACCTAAATTAACACCTGCGAAGGACACACACACTTCAGTGGTCAGACCGAGATTCGAACTAGAAATATTGTGGTCTGAATTCTCGGGCATTTGCTAGTTATTTTTGTAATAATCCTCTATAGTGTCATCTGAATAGACTAGATGTTTTATCTTAGATCAATTTATGAATCATTGTAGAATGACTTACTGTTACTTTCTCTATAAATAATTCCCAATAAATTCTACGATTATAGACCACATCGCCGACCTCTCGTGCCGCAGTCGGTTGGTTCGCCACCGGTCTGTGGTGCGGGAGGTTCTGGGTTCGAATCCCTATGGCAAGAGTGTTAGTCTAAGTTAGGTCATCAGTTGCTTTATAAGCCGTCCCCTGATAATCCTTCAGGCATAACTCTGGGGGAGGGGGGCGTTATTAAGTCCAAACCAATAGATCACATCATATTGTTTAATTTATCATTAATTTAACGTATGTCTCAATGTGTAGAATTCAAATTAGTCATATCAATAAAATTTTATTTATTACATTTTTGTAGTTGCAATATGTCTTGTTTGTTTTGTGTTTGTCGTTTCTGATTGTTTCCATCGGATAAAATCAAGTTGGCCGTAGCGAGATGTCCGTTTTTAAATAATTATATTCTAATAGAGCACCAATAAGTGCCGTATGATACAGTACAAATATGTGAGAAGAATGCCTAATCTTTCATGTCTTAGTATCTCAAATACTGTACTAATAAAATAAATCACATAGGCTTATGTCGTAAATGTTGTACTATGTAAATTAATAAAAAAATAATAATAGCCAAAATACGTTCGTTGTTTCAGTTATTGTTAGTATGATACATTTTTTTTTTCAGGAGTGGACTGAATGAGAGTTTTCGTCTGTGTATATAAACTAGAAACAGTCAGTCGAAACTAAATATACATTATAGTTGAATGATGAAGAAGTGATTTCATACCAAGAAAAATGTTTTTGAGAAGACTTTGCCCTTTTTTTCTGTCAATAAGTCCATTATTTGCATCACTGTTTCATATAGTGCAAAATATGATTGTTGTTTCTGTTCGGGAATATTTATAATAAGATTATGAATAACTTTTGTGTTACAAAAAAAAATATGGTTAATTACAAATGGCCAAAAATCAAGTTTTTTTATCACTGAGAAAAAAAACTCCTGTAATTATTATGGCTATATTATCTTGATTTTCTCCAAGAACCCTCTGTCCCACTCCCAAACTCCCCACCAATACGGAAAATTTATATACGCTATTCATATACAAATAAGGCTTTAAAATATTTTTCAATTAAACTAAGAATTATATATACTAAAGTAATATTATGTTGAAAGTAATTATAACAGCAATTAAAAATTGAAAAATAAAAGTTTATTTTAAATATGTATTGCATAACGTTTTTCATAGTACACTAGTACACGTTCTAATATAGTACAGAACAAATATCAAAGAATTGAAAACCGTTTAGATTGAAATGCTCCGTTTCACACTATTCCCGTTAATTCGTAACTTGAGACTGCCAAAATCAAATCTATCGCAGAAAGCAGGATCCAGGCACATCTCTTTAGCATTCTCAGATATAAGGAAACAACAAGGAGATAAGGTGATCTTTACAGCGATAAGATGAAAACTTCCCTGCCAAATCTCTCGTTGGTGCACTAATCCTCGACAGCCGGCATGCAAAATTGGCATAACAACCGCGATGTACCGCGTATCTTTCCGGTGAGGAAATCACGTATTTCGGGTCAAGTCCCTCCGACTCTTAAATAACTTTGTTGCTGAAAGAAAATGTTTAGTTCAATGTTGGTAGAAGCAGTAAAATGATATTAAGTTTTTTATGAAATCATTTTCTGCGCCTCATCTTTTCTGTTCATTAATTAACTTTTTCCTAATCGTCGTACATCAGGATCCATCACGCCAACACACCGCATACATTAGAGGAACGTAAGCTCCCCGTCCCTTGTGTTGTACCATGCCTACAGGACATGTTGGCTGTCCCTTGTGGTCTACTATGCCTACAGGTTATGTTGGCCTTCCCCTGTGTTGTACTATGCCTACAGATTATGTTGGCCTTCCCCTGTGTTGTACTATGCCTACAGGATATGTTGGCCTTCCCCTGTGCTGTACTATGCCTACAGGATATGTTGGCCGTCCCTTGTGTTCTACTATGCCTACAGTACATGTTGGCCGTCCCTTGTGTTCTACTATGCCTACAGTACATGTTGGCCGTCCCTTGTGTTCTACTATGCCTACAGGTTACGTTGGCCTTCCTCTGTGTTGTACTATGCCTACAGGATATATTGGCCTTCCCTTGTGTTGTACTATGCCTACAGGACATGTTGGCCTTCCCTTGTGTTGTACTATGCCTACAGGACATGTTGGCCGTCCCTTGTGTTCTACTATGCCTACATGACATGTTGGCCTTCCCCTGTGTTGTACTATGCCTACGGACATGTTGGTCATTCATTGTACTATGACTACAGGACATGTTGACCGAACCTTGTGTTATGCTATGCCTACAAGATATGTTGGCCGACTCATGGCGTCGGTGATAGCATACTTAGGGCGTTGCCCACAGAAAAATCCGTTATTTTACAGTTGTACCATATATTGTTCAATCTGTAGACATTATCTGTAAGTTCCTTTTCTTCAGATAATTTTGTTTATATCGCCTGGTTTCTACAAAGTAACATGTAAAAGTCAAAATTCTACTGTCTTTGTAATGTACATATAAAATAAATCAAATTATCAGCAGAAAATTAAAAAAAAAAGGCAACTGAAAGATGTTGTCTCATTTTAAGATATGTTTAGTAAAAGCTATATTCAGTAAATTTAGGGACAAATAATTTCCTTATTTCCAGCCGTTTTTTTAATTACTTAAGTAGTATATAAATGCCGATTTGAGCGCAACCGCAAAAAAAGTGACTCAAAAAGTTGCGTTTGGGAGCAATATCAAAAAGTGGCTCAAAAAGATACGTTTGGGAGCAGTTGCAAAAAAGTGACTCAAAAAGTTGCGTTTGGGTGCATCTGCAAAAATACGCGTAAAAAGTTGCATTTGGAAGCAGTTGCAAAAAAAAAGTGGCTCAAAATTTGAATATGTAAAAAAAAAAAAAAATTGTGTATAATAAATGGACGCAAATAAAAATCAACTGATGTCTAATATGATGACGACCATGGCAATGAAAAAGGCTAATGCAACTGGCAATTATTGAAAATAATATAAATTTAAGAAAGATGTTTTTGCGAAAAGAAAGAAGAAGAAATCTCAAGAGAAGTATGTCAAGTGTGAAACTTGTAATCACTTTTACAAGCCATCTCTCATAAGAAGTCATCTTAAAAGTAGATTGCACAAAGGTCTTACACCAATACATAATAAATCACATGAACCAACAAATGCATGGAAAATTTTTAAAATATCACAACATTTAATATCAAAATAGAAGTTCCCACAAGAGAAACAAGTGAAATGAGAAACTTATCACTATTACAAACCGTCTCTCATAAGAAGTCACTTGAGAAGTAAAATTCATAAGTACACACTCAGATTCAGTGTAGAAGAAATCGAAACAGCATTTCAAAGTAGAATCAAGACTTATGCTGTAAAGAATGTGAATGCATACATAGACCCAAATCATTTCCTAAACGATGTAAAAGAAACAGTCACGGAACTAATTAATGAACATTTAAAATCACTCAAAGTGAATATGAAACTCTTCACTGAGCACAAAAGGGGAATTGGTGAGAATATTGAAATATAGAAAGCTCCTTTAAAACAAAGAACAAAATTATACTGAAATCGACTAATCTGGAAAAATATCTTACCAACAGCATATCGAAAATCATAGCTGAGATGGGGGCTTTCGAAGACAAGGGATCTCAGTGGATACTCAACAGAATATTTAAACTATAAGTGCGAATAAATAAATATGTACCTTTCAAGGGTAGTTCTTATGTTAATCTCCCAGAAAAAATCAAAGCTAAGCAGCTGTAATTAATGTTAAGAATAATGGTCAAAAGTGTTTTTTTTTTTGTGGTCTGTTCTATCTGTACTGCATCAAGTACAAAGAGACCCCCAAAGAGTGAATAAATACATAGCTTACGAACATGAGTTTGATTATGCACTTAAGGGTTTGGAATTACCAATGAAATTGGATAGCATACCAACCTTTGAGAAAAGAAGTGGAATTTCTATTAATGTATACGCATACGAAAAGACGATGGTGGTAAGAAATATATATTAGAAATATATATAAGAAATAAATAATCTGCCCATTAAAAACAACAAAAATTATGACGTATAGCACATTAACCTACTCTATATCAAAGACGAAAAGAACGACCACTACTGCTGGATAAAAAGTCTTTCGAGACTTATCGCATCACAAGTATCAATTAATGGTTATATATATACATATATATAATGCGATAGATGTTTGCAACATTTCTACTCTGTAAATAAGCTAAAAGATCACGAACAAGACTGCCGAGATCACGATGGTGTCAGAGTTGAACTACCATCTAAAGGAAAAAAAAAACATATTAAAATTTAAAAACAAAGATAATTCTTTGAGAGATCCGTTTGCGATATATGCTGATTTTGAATGTTTGTTGACTAAAATTGAAACTTGCCAACCAAACCCCGACGAACCCTACACGAAACCATACCAAAAACACGAGCCTATTAGCTTCTTTTACTATGTAAAATACGAACATGGATACTATAAACCACCAGTAACTTATGAAGGATCTGATGCATCTAGTGTATTCGTTAAAATGCTAATGGAAGAAGCAAAGTCAATTGCTGACATATACAAATGAAAAACCAATGCTTCCACTAACTCAGAAAGAACAAATTGTTTATGATACAGCTACCCATTGTCATATATGTGAAAACTCTTTGAATGGTGATTCTGTGAGAGATCATGATCATCTTACGAGGAAATTTAGGGGAGCTGCACACAGAGATAGTTACTTATCGTATAGAAATCCATGTTTTATCCCAATGTTTATACACATTCTATCTGGCTATGACACACATTTATTCATAAGATATCTTGGCATCGATGAAAATAAAATTGATCTAATTCCCAACACCGTAGAAAAATATATTTATTTTACGAAACATGTATGTAAATGTGTAAATCTTAGATTTATTGACTCATTTAAATTTAAGGCTAGTAGTATCGATAAACTCTCTAGCAACCTTTCCAGAAGCCAATTTCTAGAAACGTGTAAGCATTTTTCCAATGAACTTCTTGACTTTGTAATAAGAAAAGGTGTCTATCCATATGACTACATGGATAGTAATGAAAAATTTTGTGAGACATCACTTCCATCCAAAGATACATTTTATAGCAAACTCAATAAATGTGACATTACAGACAAAGATTACGAATTTGTGAGAAAGGTGTGGGAAAAATTCAACATAAAATCTCTAATAGAGCATACAGAACTCTATAACAAATCTGTTGTATTGATATTGTCTGATATAATGGAAAATTTTAGAGATGTATGTCTCAAAACATATAAGCTATATCCAGCATGGTATTTCACAACCCCGGGGTTACCATAGGATGCTATGCTAAAACATGCTAAAATAGAACTAGAATTATTAACAGATTACGACATGATTTTGATGATAGAAAAAGGTGTTCGTGGTGGAATTTCACAATGTTGTAAGCGATATGCTAAAGCAAATAATAAATATATGAATGCTTATGATAGTACAAAGGAAATATTTTATCTTACATATCTGGAAACCAATAACTTACATTGATGGGCTATGAGCCAGTATTTACCCTATGGTGGGTTTAAGTGGAAAATACAAATATAGATGTAACAAAAATACAAGATGATTCTAGAAAAGGTTATATATTGGAAGTTGATTTGAAATACCCACATGAACTACACGATCTCCGCAAAGATCTCTTTGGTTGCAGTTCTTATGATTCAAACAAAACTGTGCTTTAACAAACCCATTTATGTTGGAATGAGCATACTTGATCTATCGAAAGTCTTCCTGTACGATTTTCACTATAATATAATGAAATCAAAGTATGGGAAGAATATTGAAATGTGCTACCAAGATACTGATTCATACATACATTATATAAAAACATCAGACTTCTAGAGTGACATGAAAGGAATGGTCGATCATTTTGATACTTCTGATTATAAAATAGATCATCCATATGGTATTCCGTTGGTTAACAAAAAGATTACTGGTAAAATGAAGATGAATGTAATGGAAAAATAATGGAATAATTTATTGGATTGAAATCGAAAATGTATGCAATAAATGTTGAAGGTGGTGTAAAGAAAAGAGTAAAGGGCGTGAAAAACACTGTAGTCAGAAATGAGATTAGTTTTGGTGACTACAAAAAGTGTTTGTTTGGTAAAAAAAAAAAGTGTTGTACAAAAGTATGAATCTTATTAAAAGTAAGAAACATAAACTCTTTATGATTGACATGAGAAAAAAAAGCATTCAGTTTCGAAGATGATAAAAGATTTATTCTTAAAGGTGGCATCAATACACTACCACAGGGGCACCACAAAATTGAAAAAGAATGATACTATGAAATATTGTATAAAAGTAAATGTTTTTAATGGATAACCATCCATTAAAAACTAATAACCACACATGTTTGCGCATTATTTTACTTTGGTCATGCTTTCACCTTTAACATCATAAATTAGGCTTTTTTGGCTTACTAGTACCACATTACAAATAGTTGTAGCTGATATTTGTTTATTAAAATCAACTGTAAGTTTCAGATTAGTTCGATCTTTTACAATTTGGGTTTTTTCTGTAAGAACAATCAATAACATACAATGGTCTTCTTCCAATAAATTACCCAGAGTTGAAGCACAGTTCATTATTACGATAAGGGGTCTCTAGTTTAGTCTTTGAACTTCTAAAATCAGTGTAAGCAATATACATCTTATCGAAAATTTTATCATCAATGTTTAAATTCCAATACTCTTTGGGAAACACTTCATTCTGTCCATTCTTAATAGAAATATTTTTGACAAAACAAGAGTCAAACATTGAACCATGTGTTAATTGCCCAGGATCTTCTTTTCTACTGTGCTGAAAACCAACAATGACAAAGTCTGGCATACCGAATTGGATTGAATTGAACTGATATTTTATATCAAACTGAAATGAGTTTGCATTAGTAGGTACTAGTTTTACAAGATATTGCCAATAATTAAAACTAATTGGAATTTTGGGGTGTTTGTATATTTTTGCTTTAATTTCATCTCCATAAATAGGATCGTATTCAACAATTGGCCACAGAAATTCCATTTTCTTAATAAAAATTTTAGCAGCTTCTGGTTTATTATCCTCATCATCAGATTCATCTGCTTTCTTTGGGGGTCTTCTGTAAAGAGAAACATCATCATTAGAACTTCGAATGAATGTGATCTTGTACCCACCTTTCCAGAATATTTCATTACAATCTCTCATAAACCCAAACAATGATCTTAACGGATAAGTAATTTCGTTACACTTATCTCTCCTAACATATTTACCTAGTTCTATCCCCGACATTTGGAAGAATACTGATTCTGATTCCGAACCTAGCAATATGTGCAGCATTGTTGAAGTGATGCCAGGGTTGTCAATACTTTCGATTATACAACCATGTTTAGAGATCTCTAATTTTGAGAACTGAAATGGGAAGCAATTCTCACAAAGATCAATAGTTGAAGTTTTTTCATTATCTACATTTGTATCTCTTTTAGTTAGTTTATACTATTGGTATACATAAGCTTCATTCGGATGTGAAAATGCATCGCCAATAGGAATATCAAAACTCAATGTGCTTGTAGTATTCATTAAAATTATTTTTTGTTTGATCGTTTGGTGGAAATGACTGATGCTCGTAACTTGCCATTTTTTGTTGATCCTTTTATTATATAGAAAAAAAAATCTTAAACCACTACACTTTTCTTATCAACCCAAGAATTATGACTACTATCAAAACCTAACCATTTAATTAGCAGCTTATTTCCTTTTCTTTGCAAAACTTTTCCTCTAAGTAGTATTTATCATATTTACTCTTAAGCAGCTCTGGCTCATTAACAATACCTTTAATAAGTTCATTTTTTAAATATTTTATTTTATATGTCATGGGGTTTGTGTCAAATACTTCACACACCTCAAATATTTCAGTGGACCAATTTGGTGTATATTCTTTTTGAAACAAATTTTTACTTTTACTTATACGAACTTTATCTCCTATTGCAAACTTTGGTTTAACCATTTTTCTTTCTCCTCCGTACATGTTGATTAGAATAGAACTTTCATTCTTTGCATTTACATTGGTGGGTTTCAATCAGATTGTACTGTAAGCAGTGTTATTGTATTCACTTATTAATTTAGGCAATATAGCCACCCATTTATAGTTTTAGTGCACAGTAAATATCTTCCACATTTTCTCCATCAATGTTCTATGAAATCTTTCTACAAAGCTGGCTTTCTTTTCACTGTATGTTGAATAATCTCATATGTTGTTATTGGCCATTAATGCCTTAAATGATTTATTGTAAAATTCTTTCTCTTCGTCTTTTGTAAATGCATGGGTTTGCAATCATTCAAAAGAGTTTTAAATGCTACCATAACGTTTTCACCAGTTTTATCTTTGATTGTTATTGCCCATGCATATTTGGAAAAAACATCTATCACGGTTAACATATATTTAAACCCTTTGTTAATTCTGTGTATACCTTTTAAAGATCCAGAATTCATCTTAATTAAATCAGCTTACTAAAGATCATCGATGCCAAAAGATAGAACAGTTCTTCTGGGGAAGTTTTTCGCATTGGGTTATGAATTTCATTTTCAATATCGTTTTTATACCCTCGCCAGTGAATATAGAGTTATTGGTAACACAACATCTACAAACACATTTAATTCTTACTTTGTTATTATTTGTAAGTTCATATGAACTTAGTGTGTTTTTCATACACTTGAGACAGTGTACATTTAAGTTATCATTGTTCATTTTATTTATATAATAAATGAGACAACAAAAAGTTGTAAACAATATAGAAAAGAATATAGAGAGAAGAAGACAGCTAATTGAAAAGTTTAAAACTTTTAGAAAATTTCGCCAAGATGAATATAATAAAAATAAAAAACACGATCAACCATTGATAGATGCGATAGAAGATTTGGGACAAAAAATTGGACACATAACAAATGAGAATAAGAACTTAATAAAAGAACTTGCTCCATTTTCTGTTAAGAATTTAGACTACCCACAGAAACATATTTTGAAAGAAAACGGTTTGTAAAACAGGCATCGATGAACGCTATGACGATGGAATTAAACGAATTGCCGATGACGATGAATGCTATGACGATGAACTCTACGATGATGGCGTTAAACGCATTGGCGATGACAATGAACGCTATAACGATGAACACTGTGATGACGGCATTAAACACATTGACAATGACGATGAACGCTATGGCATAGCGTTGGGGCATTTTAAAACTGATATCTCACAGTTAACTAACTACAAAACAACATTTATTGATAAGAAAGTGGCCGATTTCTTAATTGAATGCAAAGACGATGTTTTTGGACTACAGGTTGATAAAGGTAAATTGTATATTGGTGATAGCAAAGTAACATTCATCAATGACAAATTTACTGTAAAAGGCTGGACATACACTGGAACTAATGGTTTGATGAAATTACTAACTAGTAAGAAAGTAACAGAAAGTGACTACACTGCAACCGACTATGAACACTATAGTCGTATCCTAGCAGATACAAACACAGTTTTTCAAAACAATGATCCAAACTTGGGAACGCCAAAATCGAGTAGAGGGAATAAATGGATAATTATTGTTAAACCTATTTACGATTCGCTTAAAAAGAAACGTCCCTCACCTAAAAAAGGGAAAGGTATAAAGAAATATACAGACTATCCCAAAGAATACATATGGATGTACGATGTTAGGATGCTTATTGATCTACTTCTCTTTATTTATGGCGAAGAGAATGCTGGAAATGATAACTATTACAATGAAAAATTTGGAATAATGAATATGCTCAACAGAAAGTTTAGTGACATTGTTGTGAATAATCCAAAAGTTATACCATATCTGATACGAGTGTTGAACACAATACCACATACTTTTTGGGAGTCTGAGCATCTCAGAAAAGGGTTAATCAATGACATAATAAATTCACTACCTTTTGAGTTGCGTGCACCCGGTTATCAGTACTTAGGTCCGGGTACCAGACTGAAAGAGAGAATTGAGTGTGGTGATAAACCCATTAATCCGCTAGATGCGGCTGCAATGAAACACGATATAGCTTATCATCATCATGAAGATCTAGCTGAAAGACATGTAGCTGACAAAGAACTAGAAAAGAAAGCGTTCAAAAGATTAAGTTCGGATGCTGATCTCAATGAGAGATTGTGGGCTGGTGTTACTGGATCTGCGATGCATATTAAACGTAAGCTTGGCTGGGGAATTAAAATAAAATGATAAAATGTTTGTTATAATAAATGAAAGTAAAAAACATTGTATTTCAAGTTCCTAACGAGGAGTTGAAGGGTTTGAATATTGATTCTTTCCTAACGTAAGACCAACTGGAACATAAAAACAAGAAATTAAAGGAGGACAAAGGGATGACTATCATAATTTCAGTTCCACAACTTAAGAAAATGTCCATAGAAATGAAAACTGGAAATGGTCTGACAGTTCACAAGGGTGGATTTTTACCTTTAATTCTCGCAGCATTGGGAGCTCTAGGAGCATTAGCTGGTGGTGCATCATCTATCGCTACATCAGTAATTAATGCTAAGAAGAAAAACCAAGAATTGGAAGAACAACGCATACATAATTTAGCTATGGAGGAATATGGCAAGGGATTGAAGAACGTTAATTGGGGTAAGAATGTTAAAAAAGTAACTCCTTTCAGTAACTTTGATATTGATAAAATGGTTAAAAAATTAAACATTAGAAATTTTCGAGGAGTATTTATGATCGATGAGCTACTTAACATGCCACTCGATATTGAATGTGGGATTGTTAATCTAGATGTTTCAACAAACTCTGGTACACACTGGGTATGCTATTGGAAAAAAAGCAAACAACAAATATTATTTTGATTCATTTGGTGGAAATCCACCCCGACGATTAATAGCATATCTTGGAGGATATATTTTTTGTAACGATAACAGAATTTAAAATTTCAATCAAGTAACTTGTGGTAATTTGTGTGTAATTGTGCTAAATCACTTTTCACATAATTTTAAATTTCCAAGAATTATTTCAAAATTAATAAGCAATGGATATATGTGGAAATGCATTAATGAGCTCTTGGAATGAATATCAAATTAAAGAACACACGGACAATGATACAACTACTAAGAATATCAATCCTAATGATTTTGTTTCCTACACACAGTTCAACGACTTTATAGCCACACTGACAAGAAATAAAATATCATTGGATAAAACCTATCTTACTTACTTGGAAGTAGATAATAATATAGATTTTGAACAAAAAAGACTAAGACATGTGGGAGATCCCATTGCACCGATGGATGCAATCAATTTAGAGTACTATCAGAAAAATAGAATTAACATAATTCGTTTAGTTGGGAAATACAGTTCAAAAGAAAAAGTATTTTACTTTGATAATCGAATAGAATATTTTTTTATGAGAAATGGAACTATAGTTGAACTAATAATAAAACCAGAAAATATAAAAGTGTAATCAACTTATACCATGAACGGAAAAAAATTGACATGTAAAACTTTTGAAGTATACTCTGATAACATGATGTATTTTAAAATACCAAAAGCACCAATATGTACCCGAAGGTAAAATTCTGTTTATTGAAATAGTTATGGTATACCAATACATTTAGAAAGATCAGATTATGCTGGCTTTTAATGGGAAAACTTCAATTAAAAACAAAACCTACTTATAATTTAAGAATTTAAAAAGTCTTTAATATTTTTACGGTACTAACCATGATTTAACTTACGAGTCATATCTATTGTAACAAAACCATATTCATTATTCCAACATTTTGAACAAGTCTCTCTATATTTCTCAAACGACATATCACCACCAACAAAATCACTATGAATATGTTTAAAATTTGTATCGTCTTGTCTGAATACACGAAGAAAATTGGTATTGTCTCTTATAGGCTGCTTAGGTACTTTTGAGTACATCTGGGCTAAATAGAAACAATATCTTTGTGTCTACCGCAAGTAAAGTAATCCCTTACCATATTTTTATTTTCAAGTATGGTATCATCGAAAACAACTACAGACTCTTTATGACATTCATTTACATCAGCCATGTTTTCATTTTATGGAAAAAAGTATGCTATCAGTTCATTAAATAATTTTGATGCTACATCTATATATTTCTTTAAATTTATATTTTTTTCTTGGTCCAGACTTTTTGAACATACATAAAGAGTACCAAAGTCCAACCATCCCTGAGCATACATAAAATTATCTATCATAAGTGTAGTTTTTTCACGGTTACTAGGACCCACTATCAAACATCTAATATTATTAGGTAATAATTCTCCATGACGTTTTGTCGATACAGTCTTGCCTGGTATTTTTATTTTAATATCCCAGTCTACATCTTTCATGTTTTTCTTGGTCATTTATTAATAAATTATTAAAAATAATATAATAAATTAGTAAAGTATTCAAACTAACAGATAACAAATCAGTGTTGAAGAAAAGATTGCATTACTCTTTAGAGATAGAGGGGCAATCACTGGCTTAAGTTCAGTTCTATACTACTTATCTAATGCATAACATTATCTCTGGGAAAAATATAAGCTATATTTTGTGGGCCAGAATGATATGGAATCAGCAATTGTTATTCCAGTTGGCCAATATAGCTTAAAAGATTTTGAATAAACTATAAAAGCAATTTTTTTCATTTAGTGTAGATTCAATGGATGGGAAAGAAAATTATATATATTTCGACCAGGATAAAAAAAAACAGAGTGAAAGTAAAATGTACACTTAAATTACAGCTTGGAAAACGGGGTTCAACAGGAAAACTTTTGGGTTTCGTAGAAAATAAAACTCTGAGAACAAATGTGGACCATTATGGCGATACAATTCCTAAATTTGCTCCATTTGAAATAATGAATATACACTGTAATATAGTAAATGGTATGATATTAAAACATAATGAATATAATCATAGTGAAACTAACATAATTACCACTTTTAAACCAAGAACAACATTTGTAATTGGCGACACGATCTATCACGAACCAGCTTATCCATTATTTTTTCCAGTGCAAACAAATCAAGTTAATGAAATAGTAGTTTAAATTAAGGATGAAAAAGGTAAGTTAATTAACTTTGATTTGTCCGACAGAACAGTGGTATTAGAGATGAAACCATAGATATTTTTTGGGTTGGAAGTAGTCATATTCTATTATATAATAAACTTTAATAGTTTAAAAATGATTAAAGTTTCATGTGATAAGAAAATATATTTTCTATGATCAAGTGGACATGAAATTTTCGAATAAGAATTCTTGTTCGTATGTCAATTGGAGATGCATGCCAAATTTTTATTAAACTGTTGTAGCACATTGCCAAGTTCAGAGCGATAATTGTGTTTATGATTGGATAACCCTAAAACTTTAGAGATATGATGCAAAAATAATCAAATGATGTCTAATTATACGACGACGATCATTTACTCTTTAAAAAACCGAATAGAATGCATCTGTTTAACACCACAATCCACCATTCCATCATATGCAAAACTTATACCTCCACAATTAACATCATTTAAAACTTTTTCACTGAAAATCTGAACATATCTGTTTGGTAAGGTTACTTTAAAATTTCCAGAAGTAATTACCACTTTGTTTCCATAACATGTATCATTTCTTTCAGCATGGTTTATGGGATAGGGCTGTCCAATTGTAAGTTCGAAAAGTTTCTTAAATTGTTTGGTTCCGTTTAATACATTTAGCAACTGATCCATCTTAATTATATAAAATATTTTATTTTTTACATATTCAAATTTTTTGAGCCACTTTTTTTTGCAACTGCGCCCAAACGCAACTTTTTACACGTATTTTTGAAGATGCACTCAAACGCAAAGTTTAACGCACCTTTTTTTCTAAAGACTACGATCTGACTTTTTGAGTCACTTTTTTGCGGTTGTGCTCAAACGCAACTTTTTGATCCACTTTTTTGCAACTGCTCCCAAACGCAACTTTTTGAGTCACTTTTTTGCGTTTGCGCTCAAATCGGCATTTCTATACTACTTACTTAAACGTTTACTTGTGCAATTTTATAGAAATCTTGCAATAACTCTTGACATCTTCTTTCAGTGTGAATTATCTAATTTCCGTATGCAGGGTGGTTTTCATTATTTGTACATTTCCAAAACAGTAAAGGTGTGCTTTTGACGTGTATTTATGCGAAAACTGTGCTCCCAAAATATGGTTTTACTTGAAAAGAGTAGATACACGCTAATAATGTCTACAGTTTTATCAATATATAGCACAACTATAAAGTAACACATTTTTTTCGGGGCCAACTTTCTTAACTGTCAACTTCCAGGCATCGGGTTCGATTCCCGGCTCTGGCAAGAATGTTTATCTAGGTTTACTGGCTTCACGGTAAGGTTTTAGACTGCACCTTGCGGCATTCCTCAACGCCCCGACCGTTGTAATCCACTAATATAGGCATCCTAACACTGCTATGGTTGTAACGTTCGACGAAGGCATTTCCAGACGGGGTTCCGTACTCAAATGGACGCTGGTGCCCTACTCCATCATCCCTTGAAGTTTGTAACACCACCCTGGTAACACTCCGTATAGCAACTAACCATGCAGGCAACAGATGACCTTCAAAACTGGGACGGTTTCGCTTTTTATTAGGTGTCCATTTACGAACACAAACAGTGAAGTTCTGAAATCACAGTATTACAAAATTAATTTAATATACAGTGCAGTGACTAGGTAAATTACCGCTGTGCGCGTAACAAACTGAGTAAAACTTAGCAATGACAGGAAAGCGAGTTGCTCACCTTGTTGCAAACGTTATTTGTGTGAGGGTTGCGATTCCGTGCATTGGTTTATGTTGTTTTAACTACCGATATTTCATCATTTAACTCTTTGTATGATTGACTCGCCCTCTACAAAACTAATTGTCTTCACTTCATTTTAACCACGCTTCAATAATTATTTATCTTACATGATTTCCAGTAAGGCATCTCTATTTTATCTTCAAACGTGCGGTGTTACTATACTGAAAGCAATGCCGCGTGATAGTTAACCCTTGTGAAATTTTTCTGCAAAAATAATTTCCAAGATTGTATTTCAAATCAAAATATCTCGAAACAAAAAAAAATTATCAACAGTTTAATAATTTTACCATTGGCCTTCCGACCAACAAACAAGCCCGCTAAATTATCCCGTGTAATACAATAAACAATAGCCTGCTGCTCAATATTGACCTGTTACATGTTCATAATGCCAAAATGCCTTGTATAAAGACGGCTAGATGTTATTTTTTGTCATCCGCTCCAAAGAAATATTAATTCAATTTTAAGAACCGTATTATTTTTAATATACACAATTTATGCACCCTGACCAAAACTATTAAAATGATTTTGCTTTGTATAATTTTTTTAATAATTCACTCAGCTAGACGCCACATATCAGAGTTGGCATTTGTACAGATTTGCTCAGAAAATTTCGATTTCGCAATTTTTTTGTTTCCCTCTTAAATTTATTCTCTGCAACAGTACGATCAATATTTCGATTCCTAAGATCAACTGCACAACCGAACAAAAATTAATGTGATTGCAAATAAGTGATCGTAAAACCCTTTGAAGGAGTATGTTTTTTTTTAAAGCACACTCTTTGTATTCAAATAATTAGATTTTCATATTCCCAAAAGGCAGGACAGAAAACGTATTTTAATGAACAGAAACCGAATGTTATTTACATTAAGTGTCTTCGAAACTAAATTAATGTAAAATTTGACCCTGTTAAGTACATGTACTAGAAATGAAGTTTGGTTTATTAAATGGGCCCCTGTTGGACTCGTACAAGACCTTTGTTAAAATAATATGAGTCGATAAAGCAATGTTGCCAACACATGTACTGATTTTCCTTTCCGAATGTCTGGCAACCCTACCACATACTCGAGAGTTTAATCTAAAAGTTTTGCCCAGTAAAACTTTTATTCGCGAACTAAACAATTGTTCAAGCTTATTTATTCATGAACTCTGACAAGGTCACTTGCCTCATGAAAGGCAGAAGACAATAAGGTGGAGTCAATGTCGCGGAGTCTCTGCAAACCCACGACCTCGCCTTTGTTCTGCGTAGTGTTCTCTCCCATGTAACGTTCCGCCCAGTCGTACTTAATGTTTTGAATACCCGCAACTGCCGACTGGCGACGCTCTCGTCTGCACACCATATACGCGGCGCAGGTAAGGCTTTCATCGATTAATTTACTCGACAGGCCGTAAACTACGCTTCAGAATTATACATCATTGAGAGAAATAATATTTTTATACATTTAATTTCACACATCTCATCATCATCCTTCAGTTTCCTTTGAAAATATATGCGAGGATAAGTACTCTGACAGAACTTTAGAATTTCACTGTACAATAAACAAGTTATTGAAACGCAAACTTAAGAAGAAAATATCCTGTTTGCAGATTTATTTGTACGTATGTATGTTAAAAATATTTATTGCATGGCGATGTCACAAAAAATTGCTTAGATTGGAAATGACAAAACCCACAGAATTTGTCGGTTTTCTTCGCTTTTATTTTGCAGCCCTAACTCATGGTTAATCACATATTACCTATTTTGAGACAACAGAAACTGGTCACATGAAGTTGAGTTGTTTTGCATTTTCGGGGCACTTGGTTGTAAATATTAATCCGACGAGATACTGCTGGCCTACATCCGATAACTCCTGCCAACTGGAGCTCTAAAAATAGTTAATTTATTAAAGTAAAATACTTTATCTTTGGGCAGTACAAAGGCTCAAAACAGGGATACTCGGCTAATAACATGTAGGTCCGTTTCTGTGTAATACAAATCAAGGAAGTATGAAAACTGAATATTGCGGGGAAAAAAACAGGGGAAAGGGGGGAAGAAAGCCACGTGCAAGCACGAATTTAGATATTCGATTCAAGGTGAGGGAATGCACCATGAACTCGTCGTAGTTTTTTAAAAGTTTCAAATTGGTTAGTGACGAATGATGTTGTTGCGCATATGACATTTCGTCTGTGAGACTACGACATTGTGTCGAAATGGACTTAATGCCATTTAGAACTTGGTTGGTCGCTGATGACTGCGTATCGGGAACCTATTTACGCCGTGGAAATAATGAGGGTGGTGGAAGTTTTTATTACACCTTACTATGAGAACATCATCTCACTAGGTGAGTCTGCCACATGTTCCAGGGTGCGGTCTCTTGGTGACGTCGGTGGTGGTATAGCCATACCTGGCATCGTGACACTCAGCTTTGCGGAAATATCGACACAGGCGATGGTACCCTCGGGCCTAATCACGGTGGCACTACCATGATGTCAGCCTAGTCTGATGTGTTCACCGGGAAGAAGTACAATCGTGTCCTATGTCTATCATGCGGGTGATGCACTGGCTCCTACTTGTGAAATTCATTGATGGGGGAGGGGGGGCCTTAATCTCGTGGAAATATTTTTTGAGGGTGTGGAACAAAATAATCCGGTGATTTTATATACATACACATTCATACACAGCAGTCCAAAGCACCGTTTTACGCTATGTTTGCAGTCTCCGAATTGGTACTTTTAATTCACGTGACATCAGAGTACTCATCTGTACACTTCCGAAGTGTGTTTTCTTTTCATACCACATTGATTTGATGCACACGAAACTGTTTTCTAAAGAAAATAAAACACATAATTATAACACATAGCGTAGTTTGAGCATTGAGTTGGTTTTGTTGAAGCATTAAACCGATAATTCTCTTTTAGAATGTAAGAGAAATTCGAAACAGTTGAAACATTACATGCTATTAATACAGTACATAACAGTTTTATTTTTTAAAAAATCTGACTTGGAATATTAAATAAGAAAAGTTATTAAATTTAATACACTTAAAAAAGCGAAGGAAATATGAATGCCTCACTCAGCTAAAGTCTCTCAGAATTACTTCAGAACAAGGCAGATGTTGTTCTAACGAACTGTATTGCTTTTGATGAACTCATTTAAATCTAAGTTGTCCAGCTTAGCCTGATGTGTGTTAAGTGGTGCTATGTTGTATAGTCACATGAGTTGTCAAAGGAAATAAAATTATTTTTTGTCCTTTTACTATAAAATAAAACTATTTCTTTCAGACATGTAAAAAAATTTAAAACTTATTTGTATACCAGTTATATCCTACTATGCATATCCAACATTCCTTCACTGTAAAAACTGTATAACTACGCATGTTAATGTAAATATAGAAGCTGTGTTCGAACAAGAAATTTCATGTTGCGATATAACTTTGAGACAATCATTACATTACTCTGCTGGAGTTTAAGAAATGCAATTATATATAGACACATTTATGCCTAGAACAGGTACGTTAAAAATTATATTTATTTCGATTTTGGATTAGTAATTAACTACCTCCGTATATGTAATTTCATATGAAGGTACAACAATTGTATACAATTATATATGTAAACTTATAAAATAATAAATTATTTAATTAGAATGAAACATATTTATAGGTCATGTCTGTTGTTTGTACTGGTTTACACAGGGTTTGAAAGTTTTGAAATATGAATGACCAGCACAATAAATTTATTTTATTCTCTATGCCACAAGCCGAAGAACCACCTCCGGGCAGTCGGGAGTGTGTTGCAGGAGAACTAGCAACAGTGTCCGCGCTATGCTTCCCTTTTTGGTTACATTTTGCAGCTTCTATCCCATTTGAACGATTGTATTGTTTCCTAGTGGGAAACTCATGAACTGCGTGCGTACAAATTGGTTTATATTTGCCCATGTATCAGGTAGATAGCTCTTCACACAAATTACAAGCAAACATAGCATCTAATATCCCCCCTTAAGGCAAAAGTTTAAGCGCCTCCCATGTACATGTCCTCCCAGAGCTGCAGCCTAATTGCCTGAGACTACTGTGGCAGCTAGCCAGTAGGAGATGTATGCATTCGTTAATGGTAAAAAAAACATAAGTACAACATAAACATACTCATGCAGGATGATGTTCTGCCTATTCTTAGACCGCCTGTCTCGCCATGCATCCCCAATTGCACCAATTCCGCCAATTGCATCACACTCTTCGGCCCCATCATTGTAGTCCGGCGAGTGCTATGAATGAGTGCAGTGAGTGTCATGTAGTGCCAGAAGTGACAGTGTACATGCACCTTTCCCCTTCTTAGGTATGCAGGCTCGGTTAGAGAGAGATGGAAGATTCTTCCACACAACTAAGTGATATTAAAATGCTTACAGTGGTTTTTGCAGAGTCCAGTAATAATATGATAAGCAAAATTAAATCGTAAACAGAATGACCTACTTTCGCACAAGGGACACGTGTAGCAATTTATTCAGACATTCAAAGGTTTTGCTACCTAGCAGGCTTTGTCGTGGCTCACTTAATTTTTATTTTTCGCCAGTGTGAGTGAAATGAATTAACACCAGAAATACATATGTGAGTGCACTCTGCCATCGTGTATTTTTCCCAATGTCACTCTTGTACATTTAGGGGAGCGAGATCACAGTAACACAACATTCCATTACATATTTAATCAGAGCAACCAATGTGGCATTATTTTATAGCAGTTTTTAAGATGTGCAGATCAGCCTGTAATAGGCCTGCAAGGGTAGCACAAGTAAATCTTATGGAACTAAAAATTTCCCAATACAGTGTTGGGGATAAGTATACATCTGGGTGATCGGCCATACGACTCTGGGATCGACCACAACAGTATCAGCTATACCATCATGTCATTGTCAGCCAGCTATAACTGGTACATGTCAGGTAACCTAAATCGCCTTAATTTTCCCCAGCAGTTCCCACACCATGCAGTTCGTGGACAACCAATAGGCCAAAGGGTGTAATATGTCGCTCGACATGTTTGGCGAATTGCTGCATGCCATACCTGCAACACCCAACTCTGACTCCCGTCAATACTTCATAAAATATTGTGTTAAAATTGTGATGTAAGTCACATGTCCCGTCCGAAGCCAGTTTGACAGTCGCGGCGCCACGAAGATGCACAGTTAAAATGTGCACTCGACGAGCAGAGCAGCAAGTGCGCTGCAGTTCAAGTGTGGATGCAATGCCATGCAAACTTGAACATGTGATGTCAGAGTACCTGCTGTAGCATAGTAATATAAAATATATCTAATTTTTCAGTGATATAATTTATGTAGGGTTTTGCATGTAATATGTTAACAGGGACGTTCACGTGTTTACATTATTTAGGGAAGGAAACAACCCCAGTGCATTTCGGACGAAGTAAAGGTTGTTTTTTTAGAGTTTCATTATGTATCATTCACAATATGTACCATCCTCACCTCATTCACTCAAATGTAAACAGTGTTCCATATGAAATGTTATTTTTAAGAATTATTTATGCATGTTCCAAAACAAGGTAAGGAACACAAAGGGTTATTATGTGTTTTGCAATGTTAATAAAGTAGATCCACGTAGCCCGCCAGCCCGCCAAACTCGGCCGGTCCACCACTGCGTGCAAGTCAGTTAACTACGAGCATCTCGAGGGTGTGGTTGCATGTTACCGCGGCTTGGGTTCCACGCGCTCGGGCAGCCTTCAACTTTTGTTTTTCAATCATTTAGTCTCCATAGTTTTAAAATTAACTGGAACTGTTGTTCTTTAGCTGCCTGAGACACCAACCTCCTCTTCCCCAGTGCTTGCATCGCCTGGGGAAGCTCGTAACCTTACACATCATTTTTATCGGCTTCGCGCCATTTTTACAGCATTACGTCACTGGCAGGTTGAAGCCGTGAAGTGTAATAATATATTTAATGTGTAGTCCTGGGAGTCTTGGTAAATAAACGGTTCAATTTACGCATGGAAAACTGTTCATGTGGACATTATTTTGTGGTCTTCGAGCTCTTCAAGGCACGGGCCCTTAGAATACCCGCACCTTTTCCACCTAGTGTCTTAATATGTATTTTCTTTATTCGTTAATGTGCAAGTATCGTGTGTGTTAACATAGGCATGTGACTAGCCGATAAGTCACTGCATGAACTTAATCGGCGAGCTTTTGTATGCTGCAATATTATGTAACATGGGTGTGTGAGCTGACTCGAACAGGCCACTGCACATTATGCATTTGAAATAATTGTACAGAACATTTATAAGGAGCAGCAGTCCAGGATAGCATTGGTCGTCGGCCGAACGATCCTGGAGGAAACCTCGTCTCTACCGACTCACACATCGTCCACAGATGTCTGGTGACCCGGGTAAAATAACCTTCAAAATTTCACAGCTCCTTAAATCCTGCCTCTACACACTGAGGCACCATGGCACATGGTGCCACGTCAATTGGAGCAGTTGCAAATTAAATTTCTTTTTCCTGTATTAAGCCACTGTGGCTGAGCATAATTAAATACTCAGTGTAAAACAAAACGCATACATATAAACACTTTACCACTTAATTATCTATTAATATTAAATTCTCAATTGGGGGTTGTTCCCTGGCAGAAACAACACTGCATTACAAGGAACAGCTGCTACTTCCACCTCAGTTCAGTGTCTGTTCAGTTAAAAATATTAATGGAAGGCAAATTGCAGGCAACCTGCCCATGTTGTGTCTATAAAATTGTCCCTGAATTTATTGCTTTTATTCTACCCAATGTAGCCCCAAGAGCGCTTGTTGAACCTACTTAGATGTTATGTTGCACTGCAGCACTACACTTTGGAATTAATCATGTACTAGGCACCCCTTAAATATACTTTATTTTACTAGCTACCTTAACATGTAATCACTGTTTGATTTAATACCACACACTGCTTATGCCAGCCATGTGGTAGTGTTGGATGTTCTGTTGACATCGGTTATGGCTGCCATCTTCCCCAAGATGTAGCCACCTTTGTTTCTTTATACCCTACCAGGCTGAGTGTTAGTTTGCAGTGCTGGTGTCCTAATTCATACTCTGGTGCATTCTATGTTTGCATCAAGGTGTCAGGTTCGGTCTCGGGATTAAGAGAAGGTACAAAATACCAACCCCCTACCCTGGTCAGTCCGAACCTAACCACGACCATTGTAAGCTGCTCTGGTAGTTGTAATCGGCTTCTCCAAACTCGTCCGGGGCAGTGTGGAATCCTGTTGCCAGATGGTCTAGACAAAGCACAAACAGAGTGGTGGCCCTTAGTAGCTAGATCCTGTGATTATTTGCCATCATCCTGGATCTATTCTGCATGCACCGGCAGTGTATCCACTGCTGGGTTAGGCCCTGGATCCTCACTGCAGCCATCCAGATCGATGCTCGGTCTGCAAGGAGTGGGGTGCCTGGTATGCTCTCTCCAGGCTCGACTAGGCTGGCAAGTAGTGTCGCTGCTGGCTGTCTGGCTGGCTGGCTGGCTGGTTGTGCTCATTCTGAGGCTGGACTGTACCAGCCGCATCACTATCTTTTTGTTGTGAGCAGGTATGATGTAACTCTATTGAGTTGGGGAGGGGGGGTGATACACAGGCATGGATTGAGTCGCTTGCCTTAATCCAGCGAACAGCATCTCCTGCATTGTTATGTGGGGTGCTCATGCAACTGTTATGGACAGTCGTCAATTCCTGCCACTGGGATTCGGCGCCTATTTTTGTTCGCCTTTGTAGGTGTAAACTGCTGTGGAGTACGTCGGATCTGCAGCGTTCATCTGCCTCGGGCTCATTCGGGTGTGTCTCCAACCACTTGGAGGTTGGGTGAGCAGCATGATTTCCCCCACTGCCATTGAAAGGGGCTCTGCATCTTCTCCGTCTGAAGGTTTCCTTCAATGGCTCCTCTGATACGGTGTGGAAGTATGTATCTGGTAGGGACTCCTTGAGCTGCTAGTAACCACTTGTTGCAGTTTCTGCCTCTTACTCTGAGTCTTACTCTGTCAGGGATTATTCTCCTCCATGTACCACCACATTTTAATATGGCATAGGTGGGTATAGCCAGTTGAAGGTTCCTTCCATGTTGGACTGGGGTGCGCATAGTCCTATGTCCCTTCTGTCTATCCCCACTCGGCCTGGTGCAGGCACCACTGGGGCTATTTCTGGTATAGGTGGACTGGTATTGCCTTCCTGTATATTCTTGAAGGGCGGGGTTTCCACTCTCCGGAGGATGCCAGAGTGTACACATTGATATTCCAGCCATCCTACGTGTATACTAGGTAAGTGAAGTGTCCTAGCGTCCATCTCACTGTATTCGATCACATCACCATGTTGCCAGACCTGGACAGAAATTTCTTGGTCATTCAGTGAGTGAAGGGGTGGAAGTTATAGGTATATACTTGATGTAGTGCAAGGTCCAGGGTGTTAAAATTGGTCCCCACCCTGTCTGACTTACCAGGCTGAGGCAAAAACAGTTGATATCGCTCGGCGGCATAACTCAGTGGAGTTAGTGAAATGGGCCGTACAGCCAACGACTCTGTAAAGTGTTTAACGAAAAATACTTTTGAGAATTAAATTTTTCTGTGTAATTGATGTAAAAAAAGATAAGGGCCCAATGAAAAAGCCTCGTAGAATTTCTTATGAGTTGACATTTTACCTAAACCCATTTTCTGACTTTTGTTAACTGTGAAAAAGTGACTGCCAATTCACGTAAACCTTGTTGACTTCGCACCATAAAAAACAAAAGTATTTACTTAATATTTAAAAGTAAATTTATAAAAAATTTTAGGAGAGTGGCATATTAATTAACAGGAAAATTATGTATGAAAATTTCTGCACAATTAGTTTGAAAATGTTACTAATGACATTTTTAGAAATTTTGAAAATATTGAAAAGTAGCTTTTTCCAGCCACAACAGAAGGGTACTATATGACCTGAGGTAGGGTTTTGGAGAATGGTAAGGACACCACTTCTGCATCATTCCTTGTGCAGAGTTCTGGCAGGTAACACTCACAAGAGATGTCTTGCTGATTTCATACTGGTTGCTCTGCTGTTCTCCTGATCCTTTACGTCTGAATTGAAGGGAAATTAAATTAACGTAAACTGGGCATCTATATGTGCCCTCATGACCACTTGCAACAACACAGTTACTTACACCACCTAACTGATACCAGGTCGAAGAGAACGCTCGGCCATGAATTCGTTAGTGCAGGCAGGTCGACGAGAATGACATCTTACACCACCTCGACGACTGGTACTACATCACTTAAGTAGCTGTCTTGCTTTATTTGTCCCAGAGGTAACTCCTGGAATAAATTAGCAAACGGATCAGAACTGTGTTCCCCGAAAGCCACATCAATAGGGTGCACTGGTAATTAGATGAAATGTTGGAGCAGTTCACACCACGATGCCCAACATCCCTATAATATGCATGACATCGATGGGCCTGCTGGCTGAAATAGAACTGCTACATGGCCCCAATTGCATTCATACAGTGAGGAATAATATCCCTAAAGTGTTCGTATTCTTTACTTCACATTAATCCATCATCTCAAGATAATTTCTTTCAGAAAAGTGTAATCGAACATGGTTACCAACACCCCTTTCCAATAGTGGACTCGTCCGACGCCACAGGTCTCAGCCACTTGGGCGCATCCAGGAGTGAAATGGAAAGTATGCACTATGATGACACAGGACATTAAATTCAATGGTGTAAACAGTTATTTCACATTTCTTTCAAGTGTTAATTTAATATAATATTTTGAAGAGAGTAACCATGTTCATTTTCCAGCAGATTGCCTATCATGACCAACATAATCTATAATATTCTTCAAGTACGCTGACATACCCTGTGATATCATATTTTCAAGTACAATAAATGCTTAGTAATGTGTGGGGACATCACCAACAAGCATGTAATAATCAGTCAGCAGTGTTTAGAATCATCACTAGCTTTTAACTAGCATTTGGAGGTTATATGTTATTTTTCACGTGAATTCTGACGACCCATTTGGTAGCCTCGAGTGGAAGCTACCACCATAAAATTAGTCCGATTTCAGCACTCGACCCAACAGGTAGCACGGGAGTTTCGCTCCCCAAGTATCCCAACACTGTGCGAGTCAGCTGATGGTCCTAATTTGATCCGACCATGTGGGCGACACTCGTAGTTCGGATCCCAACTGACTTGCACATGTCCTCACAATCGGTGCTGCGCCATCAGGGCATAGCATGTGTGAAGTCGACACCAGTCTTCGTAGTGCCCCTGATGAAGATGTGTACGAACAACCGACACCATGATGCCATACAAAGTGTTTGCGAGTGTTAGTGGTCCCCAAAGGCAGAGTATAATCCTTTCCAGTTTACCTGTAGCATAAACCACAAGTGAACTGTGTTTTACACACAATTATAAATCACATTAAAGTGAAGTGTCAATGAACTCCTACTTGGAGCACGGGCTTCACCTATGCCAATCTCAGTTTAACCCCCACAGGCATCTCCTGACTGTAGGCAGTAGAGTTTATATGTTTTTCTTAGGTATAAGTGAGTGTAAAAGTGTACATGTATTTTTTTCAGTTATTGATAATCTAATGGCTACAGTTTAATGTTGACTGTGCCAAAGGGGCATGCACAGAGTGCGAACTCCTGAGCAGCTAGCCATGGCGATTGCTGAAGTCAGACTCCTATAAATGTGTCTGCATGGTTGGAAGATGGCCGAGGCTGCTCTCAGAAAACACTTCTGGAAATTTAGATTTACACAAATTTATTTTTAATTTTACATGCAAATGCAACTGGTGATTTTATACATGGTTGATTCTTAATTCTACACATGTTGGCGACATCCCCGTGCATCTTAAATCATTATTTAAGGTTGTGAATGTGAAGTCTCTGTAATACCGCCTCATGTACAAGTTGATATTAAATTATGTGAAACCTTTATGGGGAGTTTGCCAATGGATAAAACACCTTGACTATTTTTCATTGCTTACATAAATTACCCTTTTACGAGATCGCCAGAAAACAGGAAGCTGTTAAGTACGGTGAACTTCCACTTTGAAACAAGGTGTAGATGCAGTTTTCGGTGATTAACATAAAGTAACAGCTTGTTTCAGTATCTATGCCGCTGAACGGGTCCCTTGCTGCAAATGTGTATTAGGTATCACGCTTGTTTGCACTAATTACAAAACAAACTCTCTGCTTCTACATATGACTTGAAATCGACACTGGGGACACTAGAGAGATTATATTCCGTGCTTATTTATAACACTTGGGGCCACCTAGCACTGTGTAGAAGGCCAGCATGCTAGTCGACATCACACACATTGGAGAGACATAGGGCATTGTGGCATGAACAGATCTGGTGTTTCCGCCAATTACTGGTTCATCTGACAGCTGTGGCTTTCACGGGCACATCGTTCTGGACCTGCACATGTTCTGCACCAGTACCAAAATGGTCGCTGTTGCTGTGGTTTGGTATACTTTACCTCACGCCGCGTGGTAGGTTTTCCAGGTGTTCTCACTGCATCTGAAAAGCATCCTAACACTGCTGCTGGTCCTCTGTAGTCATTCCTGACATTCATGTTGAGAATAGGCAGGAAATTATGTGCAGGAAAAATCGCTGCAGAAGATTTCGTGTAAAATTTTGTTGATGGAACTTTGGCGGGTTTTTAGGTACAGTGGTTAGAACTGTCTGAATAATTATGCCACAAAGTTGGGTGCCATTTTGATAGCACTTAGTGCGGAGATAGGGGGTGAGAGGAGATTTTGAGAAGTGGTGAAAGTTGAAGTTAGGAAAATTGGAAATACTTTAACCCACTAGGTGCCAGACATTGTCAGTGCAATGTCAATAGTGATGTGGCGTGAGCCGAGCTCCCGGCCCTTAGACCGTTTCCCCACTGTCACCAAAATCTGCAATGAGGAGGCGCACTCAACCATGAGCGATAGCGTGTCGGGGAGCTACATGGCACGGGAGCAAAAGGTGCAGTGCAGTGCAAGTGTGTGTTGCAGGTACGCCGCAACAAACGCGAGGACAGTGGCTGTGTGGCCACATGCACTCAGTGCAAGGATACAGGAAGTAGTACCCTGTAAATTATTATTTCCAAGTTATTACATAAAAAGGGCTGGAGTAGTGACAAACTGTCGCGTATGCAAGGAAGAACCCCAATAATAAACTCTCTAAAGACCTGGAGTAATTTTCAAATT